>CM073454.1:34502142-35731428 GCA_037074485.1 Delonix regia
CTAAATGCAAGGATATGGCCTGGTATTATAGCATAGGAATTAGTATAGAAACAAGGCTTAATAAGAGACGAGTAAAGATCCACTCAGAGAACTAAGCTAGTGCTTTGAGAAGGGTTGACCACCAACATGAATTTTTAACATTAAGTGAATTCAAAATTGCACAATATGAGTAACCATGAAGGTCTTAAGTATTTTTTGTCCCTAGTATTGGAAATATATTTATGAGATCTTTGGATATAGATATGAAGACTTTAAAAGTTGTGTTATGTATGTCGAGTACTATGTAAGAATGGTTATTCTTTCATATATGCCAGATTCAAATTTTTTATAAAGAGGTTTTCAAATATCCGCATATAACACGCTGTAAATTCTCTTAGTCAGGTAAGCCAACCCATCATTCGTCATTGATCTCTTGGAATATAATATAAAAGCAGAAGCTTACGAGATTTGAGCCAGCCCAGCCAAGTTCAATCTCTTTACATGCCAATCTACAACAGATCATAAGAAGCAGGAGCCACATAACATTAATTGATTCAGCCATGTGAAAATCATGGGAATATAAATATAATGAGAAAATAAGGGTGAGTTAAGGGAGAGATTAAAACTCACCCCATGGCTAGTAAAGTGAGAGCCAAAGTTGTGCATGAAGATGCGGCTGCTGCATGTAAGCTTGGGGCATTCCAGGAGGAAACATTTTGCAATCCAGTGAGTGAAGTGGTGAAGCCCACAACACCAGCAATGAGAGCAAAAACAATAAAGACACCAGTTGCCGCATTTCCCATTGGGAAATATATTGGAAATAAGCGAGCAGGAAGGGACAGAACAGAGGCTGCATATGCACAAAGACATAGCCAATGATGAAGGTTAGATTTGAGATTAAGAGGTTATTAACATTTCCTTGGCTGATATGAAACACTAATGATTACCTGTTTCCCGAGACCTTTGAATCCCATGATTCACTGCCCATGAAGCAATTACAATCACAACGAAGTACAATGCTAGATTTAGTACCAAGAGGATGGAGGCTACTGATCTATTTCCTGCAGCAGCCATGGCTCATGAAGCTCAAAGCCTGACAAAGCCTTCTTATTTATCTTTAGGAGCTCGACATGTTTAAACTAAGATTTATGGTCCCCATTGTTTTGACACCTATCTGGTTATTCCTTGCTGTTACAATTAGTATGATTTTCTTCAATAGAAAGAAAAGACTTGTATTCCTTTCCACCATTATCTGCTTGCCGCATTAAGGGGAAAAGAATCTTCTTTTCATATATATATATATATAATCTCCATGAGCAGAATTAGTTTGCAGCTTGAAGAGATGAAGCTTTTTTATTCTTTTTTTCTTTCGTGTTTACTTTGTTATTTATCAAAGCATTGTCCTTTTTTCTTTATGGACATGGAATATTTCCTTTTTAACATCAGGTGAAAAAAGCGATCCGTATCTGTCACATGGTCTCAAGATTCTCAATAATCAGACTGATGCAAAACCCCTGCCAGAGCAAAAGTTGTAACATAATGAATGATCAATTGGTTTTCAGAACGTTGAGGGAAGAAAACAATGGGGTATTGGAAGGGAAAATCATTACTTATAATTTGAACATTTTGAGTTTATTTTTTGTCAGTGACATGTTACATGCTCAAAATCACCATTATTATAAGTTGTAACCCTAGGATGACATAAACGAAAGCTAAGCGTGATCTTCAAAATAGGACAGGAGAAACAAATCTACGGTATTGGCAAAAGAACGAAAAGGCCAAGAAACACTAGCACTGAATTAACGATGTCTTAGACTTCAATAGAAGCATCAATGCAAATGTTACTGGAAACAAAAACATAGATACACGATCAACCAGATTTCCAATCCAATGGGGATTTCATCTGACAACCACTTTATTGTCAACTTATGTCCAGACAAAATCGTCTCATGGAGCCGAGATGATTTAAAATGAAAGTGAAAAGCTTTCCAGCACCCCGACAAACCAGTGCCAAATGGTTTCTGAATCCATCCAGAATATCATAAACCAATAGACTTAAACCTTCAATGCTAACTTCTGAGCTGCAAGAGCTTCAGCCTCCAGGGTTGGTTTCCACAATATTGTAGTTTCTGCCAGTAATGATGTCACAACATATGGGTCCATGTTTGAAGCTGGACGCCGGTCTTCCAAGTAACCTACAATCAAGAGGATGGGCAAGGTGAAAAAATAAAAATCTAGAAACACTTGTAGACTCAGTAATTAAACAGCCTCAGTAATAACAGTTTATGGCAGTAAAGAAAGTTTAAAGTAACCAAAAAGGAAGTTAATGACAATCAGAATGAGAGAAGTAAACAGAATGGGCTATGTTATGCTGGCACTTTGTGAAAAAACAAAATATTTAGTAGAACCAAGGCATGTGATTTTGCAACATATAAAAGGTTCAGAACTAAGTACATGTCAATACAGTTGGGAACCAGTAGCACTAATAGTAGGCTGAGCTAACATACAACAGAATTTCTTTAATTGTTTTATTACGGTCATTCTCTGAAAAATATGGAGGGAAAGTCTATTCTCCAATTGCACAGGTCCTTTAGCTTTTAGCTGTAGCACAACTTCAAATTATAGGGATTCACTTACATTCAGACATATCTCAAGTAAGCTGTTGAATTAGCAATAATCTAGAACTCTTAAGCTAGTAAGAATTTGAAGTAACTATGCTTGTCAAGCTCACCATACTAACAAAGATTATGTTTATCAGTGTCCCATAATTGCAGACAGAATAAGCAGTCTGATTGTCTCTTTTGGTCTGTTGTTCAACAAGATGTACTACAAGTTGCCACAAAAGTATTGTGAGTAATTTTACCTTTGCCTTTCTGCTCTGTGTCTCTTCCCACACGAATTGAACAACCACGATTAGCCACTCCCTGCAAGTTAGATTTTATGAGACTGCTTCAAAGCTAAACTCAGTGCTTCTTTACACTGTTAATCTTCCACAAGAACATATATTTAACAATTTCAAATCTTACCCAAGAAAATGTGTTAATGTCAGCTGTCTCATGCTTTTATGTCAACCTTCTCTCATTTCCTTCTCCATATGCACTAATGTGTTCCTTGTGACGAAGTGATAGGTTCAAAATTGCCTTCTTTATTAGTTCATAACCTCCATCTTCCCTCATACTCTTGGTACTAAACAACCAACGACAGTCCAGCACTTTAGTAATCTAGTCAAGTTACTAGGGCTCACTCTCAAGATTTATGACAGAGACAAAGTCCAAAAACCTGTAATTGGTGTGGCATCCTGCACCATTCCAGTCAACCTGTCAATACAAAATCCAAAAACTTTAAACTCACGATCATTGAAGAAGAAAGGCTGTCAATTATAGCATTTTAGTACCTGTATTGGTTTTGGATCAAGTGAGAGAACAACTCCAGCTTGTTCAGTGATTCTCTTTCAGAACAGAGGAAAATGCAACACAATCAGAAGATACAGACTAAACAACAGTGAAAAGAACAAATAGACATAACTCTGTTCACAAGAATTCAAGTACCAAGCAAAGGGTGTATTCTATTCCAACATTGACCTATCCAGTTAGGGAAGAAGAGGGAAGGCTTAAATATAAGAGATACTTCATTTGTTGAAAATTACACATATACCATAGCTACTAGTTGAAGAAAATGCTGCACATTGCATATCATTTTTCACACAAACAAGCACAAAAGAAACAAGACATGAAGCTTAATAAATCTAAAGAATCATGCTTTAATACCATGTTAGATAAATGGTTCTCTTAAAAGCTTAACCTTTCAGTATTAAATGGTCCATAGGAATATGTATAATGAAAGCAGGTAAAATGAATTACCTCAAGGATGTACCTTGAACACCAAATATGATCACCAGCATCAATACCTACACTAGGACCAACTTGATACTCCCACTGCAATATTCACAAAAGAAAAGTTAAGGCTAAGTATAAGTTCATATATTCATTAGCCATATAAGAAAGAGAACGGTGTGAGAAAGACCTGCCCAGGCATAACCTCCCCATTGGTACCACTAATGTTAATTCCAGCATATAAGCAAGCCTTATAATGAGCATCGGATATATCACGGCCAAATGATTTATCTGCCCCAGCAGCACAATAATAGGGACCCTAATAGATTAAGGAATATTTAAATTCTAATCATGTTAAAAGATTTTCATATTCCCATAGCATCTGACTGAAAATTGATGGGGAATGCATGGAATGTCATTACCTGAGGACCAGGATAGCCTCCAACAGGCCAACCTAAAGGCCAATTTACATTTGTTTGAAGTAAGATGTACTCCTGTTCTATTCCATACCTTAACAATCAAAATATAAATTAGCATGAATCCTGCTCTGAAGTAAATGATTCAACAGTCAACACCAAAGGTTTAATTATCTAGGGTTCATAAAAGTGATCGAGCAAAGACGGTAAAATCCCATATATACATTAACTTAGGCATTACCATATACGATATGCTATACGCATTGGAATATAAGTTGGCAATATCAACAATTATATAAATAAAATGTGTACTCAAATGGTGGCTTTCCTGAGAATATTCCTTCAGGTTTATGTATAAAAAAGTTAGATACGAAGTAGCAGTATTCTAAAATCTAATAATTGGTAACATGTTTTGAAAAATGTCACATAAAAGCATAATTTCATTTTTGTAATAGTGTGCTTATCCTTTCTTCTATGCATATAATGATATAATACAAGAAAATAAGGACAATATATACCATGGAACTTCAGCAACGACATTTGGGTTACTGAAGATTTGAGCAGCTCTGTGTCGCTTGTTTGTGGGAATAGGCTCGCCTGCTGGAGTGTATGAATCACAAATCACCTTTGCAAAACAGTATAATACAAATTAACTTTATGATATTTACATCTTAATTTCAATCAACACAACATGGGCCCTTTTAAGTATCACAACTCTTACCAAAATATTGTTACCGCCACGTAAAGGATCTTTGAAAATTGCCTGAGGACTGAACGCAAAGTAAGAAAAGTAAATTGACCTGTCATAATATGGATTATGGATTAGTGACAAAACAAGTGCAAGTTCCAACAGTCTTACTATAGGATTACTTCACTATCTTCACCAGGAGCTTGTCCAGTGCTAGAACCATCATAATTCCATTTAGGGCGCTCAGAGGGATGTTCAACAGGCCTTGGGATAGTCTGAAATTTCATATAAAATTCATTAATGCACATGATTAATCAAAGGTCAACTAAGAATGAAATATTGCCTTCTCCTAGCCTCTACACAACATTAGAAATAACATACCCTTGATTTGCTGCTCACATCAATTCCTGTCCCCCCAATCCTGTTTCAAAATAATATGACATTGTTAAACTCTAGTGTCCTCATAAAGAAGCATAAAAGTGGAATTAATTATTCATGAATGGATCCTGTAAAAAATGTTTTATTAAGAGTACAGCTACCCTTAAGATTTAATTCAAAGTTGAATGTAAACATTAGGAGTGGGGAGGGAAGACAGAGCGGTATAAAATACCAAATGTACTCAGCAATAATCTTGTCAGTGTATGGAGTGTGACCAAATTAAGTAGGTTCTCTAGCCTGTTGATAGTACTATTGTCAGACTTGATCGTCAACACTCTGAATTTGGCAGAGTTGGTAGGTGCAACTTTCATATTTAGTCTCAGCAATAAAGAACCCCACATGTTTGATGAAATGGGGCTTGCATTGGCACAACATTTCGTGATTCTCATCTGCCATTGTGTAGAGGGTGCCAAAATCTGTGCCATGCTCTGTTCCTTACTGAGCATGACGAAACCATGAGAAATTACACACCCGAAAAGGGGAATCAGAGTTCATTACATATTACGATTGTATAACAGAGATCAAGTATAAAATACACAGCACTAAGGTTGGAAACAAAAAATTTATTAGCTGTTCTTCAAATGTAGATTGATGATGCCTCATGTAAGATCATTCTTAAAACTATCATTAAATCCTGCTAAGACATAACTTGATATTTAGCGGGTGGCAAAGTCTGCCATTTTTCTGCTACTTAATCAACACAGTGTAGCCATCAAACCCTCCAACGCCCCCACCCCACCACCCCCCCCCCCCCCCCCCCAAAAAGAAAAGAAAAGAATCAGATTTGACTGCAAATACAATGTCACAATTGACATCAAGCACAAGATGATTAACTATAATGATCTAGAACATAATGTTCGTCTAGTATCCAACAACTACAAATGACGTTGGTTACTGGTCTTTCAAATAAGATCATCCTAAAATTAATCATCAAATCCTACAGAAAGAAGCCATGATCTTATAAATTTTTCAATTCTTCCTCATTTAAGCTACTACCCGTCTGGGTCATTTTATATTTGACATCAAAGGAAACCATGATCATCCGATTTCATACTAGCATCCAATTAAGAAATGAAAATTAAGAATTTTCCATGTCAAGTTCTATAATAATATATCAAATTTCAAAATACTTGACCAAACAGTGGTAGTGTCTTTCAATTATACCAAGGTTCCAAGATTTGACAGGAAAATTTTAAGGTTTAAGAGAGTTGACTTTTTTGCCAGTAATAATCACAAAGCTCTTGGCTATCGCTGTTCATTTTGACATATTTCAAGCGTGCCTCCCGTGAACCACGTCTCCTAAAGCAATCATAAACTTCAAAAAGTACCACTTCATGCCAATGACAAATATAACCCACACTCTCTTTGCTTTTCTTCATGTAACATACAAAACAAAACATCAACCAACATAATAAAAATTCCGGGATTTTGTTGAAATCTGTTAAAATCATATTCCACAGTTTATCACCCAACAAGCTTAGTCGTGGACCATCATTAACTCCCTTTAGCTTCCCCTTTCAATAGAACTCATTATGATGACTGTATTTGCTTACAATGGGACAGAAATGTGTTTGACCGTTTACGAATGTAATAGCACAAAGCACTCACCAGAACACAGTGGAAAAGAGGCGAAAGCTGAAAGGCTCGAAATTGGTTCAACCCGAATCGCTGGTTGTGTCCGTGACTGTCTGAGACACTCAGACAGAAAAGTGAGAAGTCTATTGAGCCTGTCAGAGAAAGCCTCGTGTAAAATAGGGGTCGTCTCTTTGGCCTTTCCAATATAGAGAGGGATGCACTATGAGAGGATGAAATTTACTTATGGTCCCTTAGGGACCCCAGGGGATTAGATAAGGTTCTGAATTTTCTTTTGTAAAGACCTGGGAATTAGTAGCTTACCCTTTAGTCATAGTAATTAAAAATGTAATTATCTACCCATGATTTGCCAATTTGAGCGTTGAAGTCGAAATGCTCAAGCAAACCTCCTTGGACTTTTCCTTTTTCTAATTTTGAATCCCGTCCTTTCTTCTTTTGCCACTTACATTAATGCTTATGACTTGTCCTATCGTTGGATATTATATTATCTGCAGTCAATTAGATTATATAATAAGGGAACAAAATAAAGGCAACTTTTGTTTGAAAAGATTGGAGATGTGGACATTTTGTTAAAATTAAGATTAAATTATACAAACTTTGTCAGGTTTTGTTAACCGTTAATAACGTTTTCTTCTACATCGGTGGATTAGATACGAGCATAAATATGTACCTTGCACCCACCATTGAGGATATGATTATATCATATTAGCATTTCCACCCATCACCATCAGATATAGAAAACTTTATACAACGGTAAAAAAAATAAGATTTGAATCTTCTCTATTATTTTCACTTAATTTTTTTGTCAATTTTTAAAAAAATAAATACAAAATAAGTAAAATTTACAATTTAAATAAGTCTCACATAAATAAATATAATTCATTTTGTATCTCTTTCTTTTTAAATTAACAAAAAATTAATAAAAGAAAAGAGAGAAAATTCATATTCGTAAGTGCATAACTCCAAAATACCATATAATTATACTTGCAATTGCATCAATAATTCAATGCCATTTTGTGTCTGACTTGATAACTTGATAAGTATTTGAAACATGCGGATGGTTGGAAACTTAAATGTGAGGTCAAAGAAATGATTTAAATTTTAAGAGATAAAATGTTTAGTTTGGGTGAGATAGTTGAAGTTTACAGTATGACTGAAAAAAATGTTGTTCCATGTTCGATGCCAAGTTAATTGACAAAATTAAAATTTTATATAAAAAAATATTTTGAACATTTTAAAGCAAATTTTAATGACTAAAATTAAGACCAATATGCTTGCATAACTCTTTTTGAGCTTTGGATTCAGTACATTTCTCTTGAAATGTACAGATTTAATGATTAAGATTAAAGAAAATGTGTGATTTGGCAGTTTAAATTAATTTTAAAAGCCACAAACTGTCAAAAAATTGCTTTTATAATTGCGTGCGTATTTTAATCTAACACTCAGATGAAAGACTTGCATGATCCAACAATTTGCAGTTTCTTTAAAGCACCGTAAATAATCTATACTCCTCTTTTTTTGGGTGGTGTCAGTGCACAAAAGGTGAAGAGGGGTTGAATTAGTCATTTAAAAGTTTAAATTATTTAATAAAATGCTAGTCAAAATTCAAATTTTTTAAAAATGTATGAAAGATAGCTTTTTACTTGTGGGTATGACTAAAAATGGTTTTAAAGTTTAAGGTTTAAAGCTTTATTAAAGGCAGAGAATAATTTCTTTCATATTTTCACATATTACAAAAATTCAAAACATAAAAATGCAAAATAAATAGAGTTTTTTTAATCACTTTGTTATAACAAAATGACTAGGAAGTTTGGGTCCATGTAAGACATTGAAATCTTGTTTTAGAGAATAGATAAACTTATCATAAATTTCAAGCAAATTTAAAATTGATCTTTTCAAAAGAATGTGAAACAATGTTTTAAGCATAAATATATTTAGCTATCTCTAAATTTGTATAAGAGATATCTTCTTAAAGACTAATATGATAAAAAATATTTCAAATCAATGCAATAAAAATAAAGAGATCAAAGTTAAAAAAAAATCACGTCAATAATTTATAGTAATTTAGATCCAAGATAAATTATACATCTACTCTCTAAGCATATAAGAAGAAAATTTTACTATCATTGGAAAACCACCAATACAATAGGAAAATCATTTCTAAAGACTTTGCCACTTTTTGCTTTTAAACCTAATCCATGGTAACCTTTATGGATTATACATTTATGTTTTACTTCATTAACTATAAGTTGATTTTACATCTAGCTCACCCAATCTGATTTCTATACACTACTTAGTAATTTAAATAAACAAGTTCAGTCCTTAGAATTTTTACATTTCATATTGAGTCATAGGATGCAGAAAGTTCTTGAAGACCATATTAAACAAGATCAAGAACATGAAAAATAAAGATGATTCCTAAGCTTACTTATAGCACAAGTGAAATACAATGCTTGATATCTCATATTAAAAAATATTAGCATATTAAGCACTTTTAAGTGAACTCTTTTCTAACTTTTAACTTAATAGGAAGCAATAAATATGATAATAATTTTTAGCTTCTCTTACTATTTTATCGCTATTCTTCAATACAAATCAGATTCTTTAAATACCCAATGATTATAATTCACCAACCTTTAGAAAAATGATTGTTACTTTACATTTGTAAGCTTAACGAATAAATTTTTTAACTATTAAATGCTAACGTTTCAATGTATTAATTAATGAAGCTCCATTATTTTTTAAATTGCTTAAAGAAGAGTTTGATGAAAAAGATAAATAAATTTCTTGGTGAGACTTCTTCACATTTTCGAGAATGAGAGAGCAATTAGGAATATCAACATTTCCCTTTGAATATGTCATTATTTAAGTGTCAGATATAGACTTTTTTCCAGGCATTTTGGGAGGTGCATTAATAATTTTCACAAAAGTAGCAATTATTTATGGGAACACTGGTCAGACAAGCAGTCAACTTTAGCCTCTATTCTATCAAGCGACATCTGACATAGGCTAGTTGAATGTTCAATAGGCTAAGTTGGCGCGCGGATCCCCTCCAATAATTGGAGGGCACTATGGTTTTTATAATAATGTATTAGAACAATTGAATTTAGATCTAATGTCTTAAATTTTTATATAAAATTTATTTTTAAAAATTAAAAAATAATTATTTTTATAAATATATATATATATATATATATTTTTTAATATTTTAAATTATTTTTTTATACATAATAATATTTAATTAAAAAAATAGATTCTATAATATACAAAATAAAATGTGAGATATTAAAAATAATTTAATTTTTTTATTGTTTGACTATATATCATTTATTATTAAAAAATTTAAAATATAAATAAATATTTATCTATAAAAAATTATTTTTTATTTTTAAAAAATATATTTTATACAAAAAATTAAAGATTATTGAATCTAAATCCAATAATCAACTTTTTATTGGAGAAAACAATCCCCTCTAATATTATCGTAGGGGATTTGAATTCGCAAAGTTGAGCTACTTTCCCATCAAAGATTGTTGGGTTTTATATGCATAATTTAGGCTTTAGATTATTTCATAATATAAAGCAATTTCGGACCAAAATCTTCTAAATTTAAAACAAATATTATATCTCAATATAATGCATTTTTATTTGCTTATTTTAGATATATTTAAAATATCATTTTGTTTACTTTTAACATAACTAAAATATCACAAATTTTCCCAACATGTGGATATTCCTCAATACGGTTAAAGTTAGGAATTATTCTCGCATGTCTCATTCCTCTCAGTCCATTACAATTGTGGAAAAAAAAGTGTACATTAAAATATTTATGAGTCTATAGAGCCTAAAAGTCATTTAAGACTTTTATAAGCACTCTAATATCAAGGTCAATAAAAGTCTAAAGCAATGAATTGACTATAAATAATTAACACTCATCAAGTATGGCCTACCCGGTTAAGAATTTTTCTTCACTGATACCAAATTTGAAATAGAAGAATCACTATCTTTTTTTTCGCTTTTTTCATGGCTTAAAACTTTCCATCTGTATAGGAGGAAAGAAAGACGAGTTAGTCTTTTTGTGCTTAAGAAGAACTTCACGCCAATAATTGTTGAGTGCAGATCACCACTGCAGAATCTGCAGTGAAGCATTCCCATCTGTTCGATTCATCTCGGTCGTTCATCTTTTGACACGTGTCCTCCTATTTTTTGTCTTGTCTCCTGTTATCCAAACACCGTCGTTTTGGTCAGTATTTTTTTCTTTAAAAATTTTTTTTGCTGGTTTCTATCTTCCTTAGGCATCTTTCTCCCAAATACTGAAGATGTTAACTTGCGATTCAAACATACACAAATGAAGAAAAAAAGGTGAAAGATGTTGAAAAGTGTGTATGTATGGGTATTTTAGAGGGTGTATCACATTGTTTGGAAGTATGAGATCTTAAATGTATATATAATAACATATGAGATTGGATTTGTAAAGAGCCAGGAAAGAGTAGAAGCTTCACGCACAAAAGATGGGCCAACAGGCTCAAATATAGTTCAAATAAGGGATTTCATCCCTTGCACACGATAAAATTGTGTGACCAAATTTTATGCAAAAAGTTATTTTAAAAACTTATCCCAAAAATAATAATTTTTTAATTAATTTTCCTCTTATCTTGAAAGAGTCAAAATTAGCCTATCTATTTATAGAACTTGACCTTTTGACTTTTCTTGATTGTTACTCATTTTTATTGTTAATAAATTACCATTGCTGGGCATTGACCATTTCTAATGTGACGCTTAGACTATTTCGATTGTAACGTTCTATTTTTTACCATTACCAAATAACTAATTTCTTTTCCTATAAATAGAGCATCTCTCTGGGTTACAGGACACACACACAATAATTATCGCGTCTCTCTTCTTGCTAGCTTCTGCTCCTAGGCTCTCATTCAAAAGGATCTGTTTAATATTAGGGGAAATTTGCGTGTTCGTGAAATTTTCCTAAGGACAGTATTGTACAACGTGACTCAGACCACATGTTTCCCTGCAATCTTAGAAATATGGACACCATTGCCACTGCTGCCAATGCCTCTAATGGTACTACACCATCACTGACTACTACAATCTCCACTCAAGGAACTATGATTATTCCAGTTATGTCACTTGTTTCCTATGCCATTCCATTTCCAGATATATCAAAAATCTAAGTGTTTGACGAACAAAATTTTTAGAGATAGCAAGAGTAGATTTTCTTGACCTCGAATATGCATGGAGTTGCTTCAACACTTACTGACCCAATGTCATCGTCAATTGTTGAAGTAAAAACATTGGAAGCTTGGACATATGCAAACAAGGTATGTAAACATACAATAATTAGTATTTTGTCTAATAATTTGTTTGATGTGCATTGCATATACAAAGAATCCAACAAAATTTGGGAATCAATGATTCTCAAATATACTATGAGGATGTTAAAAAGTAAAAATTTGTCATAAGCAATTACTACAAATGGGAGACGATCAATGAAAAAGACATAAAAATGCAAAAAAGTGAATATCACAAATTATTTAAGGTACTTTGAGCTGAGAATATCAACCTTTATAATGAGTTTGTTCCTAGCATACTGATTAAGAAGTTACCAAATTCATAGAATGATTACAAACAATAGTTTAAGCACAAGCAAAGGCAACTGTTGTTTGTAGATTTAATCACTCACATTATAATAGAAGACACAAATTGGAAAGAACTCAAAGTTGCAAAAGTAAGGGAAATGACCACAAAGACAAACTTAATACAAGAAAGGCTGCAAAAAAGAAAAAAGGCATAATGAAAAGAAAATTGTTTATAAGTCTAAACAATCTAACCTCACCTTCAAAAAGAAAGGAGACTCTTTTGATTGTGGAAAGTTAGGTCATCGTACTATTTAATGTAAAAGGAAAGCAAGAAATGACAAGCCTCCAAAGTTAAATGCAAATTTTGTTAAAGGAGATAAAATAATTACTGTAGTCATTTCTCAAGCTCTCATGTAGTTAATGTGAAATAATAGACAATAAACTCTGGTTCTATTAGGCATATTTGTACAAACAAAGATGACCTCTTACACTGTAATGAGAGATAGAGAATAATATGTATACCTTGGTGATTTAAAAACTATAAATGTTCTTGAAAAATGTAAAGTTCTTCTCAAGCTCACATATGTCGAAACCTTGTCCTCAAAGATGTGCTACATGTACCTAACATCAAAGCAAATGTGATCTGTATGACTCTGTTGGGAAAGGCCAATGTTAAAGTATAATTTGAATCTGACAAGATTGTAATGACAAAGAATAATGTTTTTATTAGCTATGGTTATTGTAATTAGGGATTTTTTATACTCATTGTTTCAAAACTTATGAATCATAATGCATTTTCTTCTGTTTACTTGATTGATTTTGATAATTTGTGGCATGTTAGATTAGGACATATTAGTATTTATTATATTAAGAAAATGCAAAATTTTGGTTTAATTTTTAGAATTAATAATACAATTAATTATTTGATATTTGATAATTATTTATAAATAAAATTAAAAAAATATGCAATTAAGTTAAAGATTTAAATTCTCTAAAGTATAAATCTTATAAAAATAAAACGCAATCAAATTGGAATATGATGCTTAAATTCTGAAAGATATAATTTTGTCACTTTACTAATTAGCGTTGAACAGTGAGATGTACTTTGTAGGACGGCCTGACCAGCTAAAGATTTCCATGGAGCCATCCATGGTTGGTCGCAGTTTTATTTTTGGGATTATTGAGAATTTAATAATATTAATATAATTTATTCTTTTTTATACAAATCACGTGAATTACTTTTCAATTATGACTGAAATAAATATGGGTAGTAATATTTTAATATTACAATAACATTTACTGGAGAGTAAGCAGTATTTAATAATCAAATCGTAGAAAATAAAGGGATCTAAAATATTTGTTCTAAATAAGAAAAGCCATATAAAGTAAGATTAGGTGATATGTTTATGCTTGAATTATACGGCATTCTAATATAAACTAACTATTAAAACTATAATTTTCACCCAAAAATCGCTTTGTAATCGCACTCAGATGAAGCTAATTACTAGGTCAATAGATTATTTGTATTTTTTAAAAAACATTATACTTGAAGACGAAGATCATAGTAAATTTTTTGCTTTTTATAATGTTATTGGAATTAATAATAAAACTGAGTTCAGGGTATCATTACATTACTAGAAATAGTATGAATTTAAATTTGAGCCGTTTAAATTAAAGTGCACATTATTTTATACTAATTAAAGTATCTTTTGAAATGGAATGTCCCTCTTTATATTATGTCTGTCAATTAAGCACACTCAAATCTTACCCACTAGCCAACTATCACTAAATTATTAATTATAAAATATGATTAGGTAATATGAATTTGAAAAAATTAATAACTATAATAACTATTCATTGAAAACTTTGGCATTGAAATTTATCCAATCTAAAATACTTATATATATATAAGTGAGTCATTGTGGATCTACGCGTAGCCCTATCCCTTTTTAAAGATGCCCTTGAGTTGAAAAGAATAAATAAAAATGATTTATATTTTTAAAATTTGAATTTAAATGAAATTTTTTGTTCTTAGTTATATTCTATTTAAAAATTTAAAAATACTTAAAATGTATAGGATCTATGAATATTTTGTTAAATTATTAATAGAGGTGTTGAAGTAGGCTACTCAATCTACCCAGTTAGCCTACTTCAAATTGTGAGTTAACAACTAATCTTTTTAACTTACAATGTTTAAAGGGGTTGTAAATTTTAACCGTGTCACAATTAATTCGCTCATCTAAAAAATTAAACTTTGTTAAAAATAAAAGACGAAAGCAAATAATATTATTCATGATAATAAGTATCTTTTAGAATCCAAATAATGAAATCAAACGATTAAATATAAATTAAAAATACTCAAGTAATTTCTTCTAGCTTTAAGAATTAAGATAAAATAATTATTTATGTAGTACATGTCTCATTAACTAATTAAAACAAGATAAAATAAGTAATGAAATATTTTAAAATTCTTTATCAAGATCATTTTTTAATTTTTCCTTAAAGAATTAGTTGTTGTAACCAATATTATTAAACTCGTGAATTTAAAACGTAGACTCGTAATATAAATTTGTAAGAGTTTTCTTTGATTAATAAATAATTATCAAAACATTTAATTTTATAATTTAAATACTATATACATTACAAAATTATTCAAATGTAATTCAAATTATATTTAATCAAACAAAAGCTATTCATATTTCCTAATTTGTAATACTCAACATAAATATTTTTAGATGGTCATAGATAAATAATTATTCAATATAACTAATTAAATAATATTTATGTTATTTTATTTAATAAGCACATATTAAATGTAATTTTATTATTTTTTATACATATTCAAACTTGTAATAAAATAAATTGTAAAAACTTCATGGAAAAGAAGTTTATTTATATCTTATATAGTCTTAAGTTAAAATTATTATATTGTTGACTTTACGAGCTAGTTAATACGTTAAAATTATAAACTTGGTAGACTCGATAAGTCAACTTGCGAGTTTACTTGAGTTTGTACTAAGTCTGAGTTTATAACGAGTTGACTCGTTTTCTTTATATACAATCGTAAACTCGTAAACTCGAATAATAAATTCGCGAATTTGACAACTATGGTTATAACAAAAAAGTTTAAATATAATTTCAATTCTTAAAGTCATTAAGATATGTAAAAGAAAAAAAGTAGTTTAGGTGAGTTAACCCATCTAATTAACTTAACTGAGTGAGTTTTTCTAACTCTTGGAGTTAAATGATTCAAATTGAAATCATCTTATTAAATAAATTTACATGTAATTATACAAACCTAACTTACAAAAATGATGTGTTCTAGTTGCTATGATGCATTTACTCAGTAAACTTTATTGTACTCCAATAATTCTCTTAAACTTTGACTTATTTATAAATAACTCCAACAATTTGAGTTCTATGTAGATATCTTTTGTGAAATGAATTATGAGTAAATAATTTCTTGATGTAAGATGATTATATTAGTAAAAAAATAAATTAATTAACTGCATGAGATTATTTGCATATAATATTAAGTTCGGGAAATTCGTTGTTAAAGTTTTGAGGGTTAATAATAATAAAATTATTTATATCTAACTTATAATTTATTTAGATTTTATGCATTTCAACTTTTATAAGTTGAATTTTTCTTCTAATAATAAGAGATAACATGGATTTAATACTAAAATAAACTCTGTGATTAAATTTTAAACCCACCGAGTTGATACACAAATATATATATATATATATATATATATACATGCTTTCTAAAAGTTAAAAAAAAAAAAAAAAAACCAACGACAATCTCTGAGACTATTGTCCCCCTCGCACTGTTGTAAGGGTCCCCCTTACACAGTACCAAAAGCATGTTATATATTAATGATACATTTGCGACGGAAAATACAACGTTGCTGTAAGTGATTTTCATTAACCTTAATTATAGTGAGCTCATTCATTGCTGTTCCAACGCCATGTTTGTTCACTGATTCCCCAGAGAATTAGGACACTAATAATCAACCTACTTTGACAAAATGGCAATACTCTGAAACACAAAATGCTTTATATTAACTTTTTATTTTCTTTTTTTGGCCTATGTAATTTACTGTAAATTAACTTTTTTTATTAATTTATCATCAATTAGGTGTTGCTGACACAACATTATGCTAAAGTGGAACAATTTAATTAGTATGGTGGGTGACACTTACACATCAAATTCATCATGTAGTGGTGGTAGAAAGGTGTCCATTCATTATCATTATGGATACATTTCTACGTTCAATAGTCATTAAATGAATAATTATAAGATAGAATATATCTATACTCTCATGATGTAAGTAAGTTTAAAGTGTAAGTCTCAGTTTTGGTGAAAGGAGTGAAATTGAAGACAAACTTTTGCTTAATTATTTTAGCAAAACTAATCCCTCAATAAATAGAAAGAGAGAAGAAATTAAATAATGTTTCCCAAAACAAAACTGAAGAGAAAGCTAAGAAATGTATAGTAATATATTTAAATAAGAAATTATGCCAATATCTTTTGAGATTTAGTTAAATAGATACGTCTTTTATTATAAAAATTTCACCCAACTTTTGTGATATCTTAATATATATTGTAGAGATCTCCTTTCCTATTTATTTTATGTCAAGGAAGTTAATTCTCTTTTCACAATTTGATACTGTAATTTAATTCTCCATGAAGCAAAAGAGAAAATTAAATTGATGTTAAACTTCAACGTTAAATTTTAATTTTATTATTCATATAATGATAAAAATAATGATATTTTTTGTTTTTGAAATAAATTTATATTGTATAAAAAACATTTTATTTATAGAAATTAAATTAAAATGACATCAGATGCAATTTTTGAAATAAGAGAAATATTAAATGTAATCTAATCAAATAAAAATATTAATATAATTCGCTCTATTTAAAATTTATTAGTTATGTTGCTTAAAATATAATAATCTCATTTGCATAACATGTTATTCATAGTTTTTGCCCCCCTAATTCATTTTCCACACCAGTTCTTTCTTCCTTTTTTCTGATTTAATTCCCGATAAATGGAAAGAAATTCAATTTAAAAAGCCATGTAATTTGTGTTATATCATATAAGATTTTAGTTCAAGAATATGTTTTCTGTCTTTCTTTCTTTGTTTTTCTTTGAGTTTTTTTTTCTCCTCTTCTGTAAAAAGTGCTTCTCTTTAAATGAAGAAGCCAGAGTGCTATTTTTTCAATTATCTTTTGAAATTATGTCACTCCCATCATCAAATTTTCAATTTTTTTTAGATAGTAGATCGAAAGACTTGTTCAAATAAAAAGGCCTTCAACGGAGAAGAAAAAGAAAAGACCTTTTGTCTCTGTTATGTCATCGTCAAGATGTTTAGCAATGTAATTTTATGTAACACTTTCCACGAAGTTCGTTCTGAGAAATGTACTGTTATATGATATTTCTAATTGACCATCTGTTTCACATCTCAATAGGGATTATCTTAAATAAGGTATGGATAAAGTAATGCAGTTTTTATCTCTAAATTTGTATATGATAGGTGAAAATTTCTTTCATCTTCATTGAATTCTCATACTCAAATTTATTTACTTGAAAAAAATTTAAAATATACAAAATCTTTTAAAAATTAAGATTCATTTTTATAAAATTTATTCACAGAAAGTTACAATAAAACATTCTTCAAACAATTATTAATATTTAAAATCATGTTCCTGCTGATTTTTTTAAATTTTTTATAATATATTACAATGATATAAATATACCTATATATATATATTATGAATTTGGATATTATACTATTTGAAATTTTCGAATTCAAACCTGTAAAATTATTGTGAAACTTTTTATACTTAAATTTCAATAAATAAAATTATGATTATACATCCAATATGAGAATTTTATTCGGCAGCCATGCGGCCATACCCACTACCTCGAAGTTTCGCACGTATAAAGAGCCAGGGAAGCAGCCGGGGAGCCCGGGGGGACCAGACGTCAACATGGGTGGCAACTGGCAACAAAATATTTCTTTTTCTTTTTGATTTTAATGCTTTGCTGATTTCTGGAAAATATTAAACAACTGGAAAACAACACCTACAAAACGAAGGCAGTCTGACCGTTGTCTTTCTTTTCCTCTCCTTTACTTCTTCCTTCGTCTCAAAAAACCGTCGTCACCCATCAAAGTCCATCCCTTTCCTTTCATTCTTTGCCTTTTAAATATACAAGGTGATATATGTTGAGGGCATATTTGCTGAAATAGTGGAAAAATTTAATCTTTTGATTATTTGAATCTATGGAGCAGTTTGTAAACTTAATTATTCGGCCACCAAGGTATCAAATCTTCTTCTTCCTATTCTTACCTACTCTCTTCAATGAATCCTTTGTTTGTTCTTTCTAAGTTTTACTAACAACCTTGTATGGCTTTTTGCGTATGTTTGATAATCTTGGTGTTGTTCGGTTGGAATATGATGGAATTCAAAGTTTTGTTTTTTGGTCTTTGCGAAGCCCCCACTCAACTAATAAAAGTAATTAGATTGTTTAGAACCAGTTATTTGTAGTTTTGAATCACCCAACTACTTTCGGACCATATGAACATAAAATTGAACAGACAGAAGTATTCAGAGAATTATCTTATATTATGATGGATGTGCTGTCACACCATGTTAACTTAGGTTTATCGTTCATGAATTGGAAATTCAAGATCTATTTTTAAGCTACCAAGAGGATTGTTATTTGCTGATTTTCTATTATTGGTAATTCATGTTGGCCACTTGACATCCTAATTTTGTTCTCAAGCTGATACGGTCCTTCTGGGGGCCAGAAAAAAGATCTTAATTTAACACTTATCTCATGTTAGTATAAGAATTTTTCTTTTGGGGTTTCCTCCAAATGATGATGCTTATGTGATGTGTCTTTTGCCTCATATGTTAGCACTACGGCAGATGAAGCACTTGTATATAGGGCTAGCAATATTACACTTCATGGCTCTTCTTTCAAACAAAAATCCTGAAAACCAGTGATTATTTATACTTAATATACAAGTTCTTGTCGCTTTTTGTGGCCTAAAAGTGAGATCATAAAATACCTGGTAGGAACAAGCTCCTGAATCTTTATTACACCAGAATCTATATTTTTTAACTCAAAACTATCATTTTGGGTAATTCTATCTAGGTCTATAATTGATTTTTAGTTGCATACTGAACAAGCAGGGAAAAGAAATTAATTTTTTTTGGGTTAGAAAAGAAAAAGGAAAGAATTGAAGTTTTTGTATGGACTACGTTTAATTAAGAGGAAGCAACAAGAGGCATAAGCTTCTAACTGAGAGGGTATTATATGATGCTCAGTCACAATATAGGTCTTGAAAGAGAAATATGCGTATTATGCACTTCTATTCGGTATGCTTGTTACAGGGTAGCACCACATATTACAGGTTATTTCTCTACAGTTATGGCCTTAGATGACTTGACTAGTGTTAACAACATGTCTCATCTATCACTTTGCTATGTTTCTTTTCAAGTTTTTACTTCAGTTGTTAAGAAATAATGAGTGTATTTATCATTGGGATGCAGAGCTGAATATGACCCAAAGAGTGATTTATTGGACCGAGAGTTCATGCTGAGAGGAAAATGGTATCAACGGAAAGATGTGGAGGTAGGATTCCAATAATATAATTCATTATGTCAGTGAAATCCTTTAGAGATCTTTGTTTAATTTTATCAGAAGATTGCACTAACTTTTTTTTTTGAAAAAAAAATCTCATTTTTCATTAATAAAAAGATAGGAGAAGTATAACATTGCTAAATTTATACTTTCAATCACTGTCAGCAAATATGAAATTTTCTTCAAAAATTCCATTAAGTGATTTCCATTATTCTAAAAAGTCATTGGCAAAAGGAAGATCCATTAGGCAGGGCATGGTTAGCTTAATAGTTAACCTGATCCTGTAAAGTTGATGAATGGCTCTCTGCAATTAGGCTGGGGAATGGGATTTAATAATGGGTTTGATATTGACAAATATCCAGGATGATCATGTCAATGATACGTTTGAAAAATATTCTACTTATGAGGCCTCAACGCCCTAGCTTTACTGTGCAGGAAATTCATTTTCATTATTTATTCCACCCTTAACTACCTAATATCTGTATTCTGTATTGGATAATGGAACTGCCACAAGAAGAGTTTCTTATGTAGAATGTTGCCATGAAAGGATTGGTAGACTTAAATTAAAAACTGTAAATCTATTAGACAAGAAAAATATAGAAAATTTCTAATTCTAGAAGAATTATTTTCAACTCTGCTTGGATAATGTGTAGATTGCTTCTTTGAATGATCCTTCTAGTTTATTTTCCTATATAACATGAAGATATTTATGTGGGGTTGTAAAATTTTTCCGATTGATTAGCAAATATATTTTCATGTTTATGTCAAGTTAGTTTTCATTATAAGTGTTCTTGTGTTAGATTATCTTTTTCTGTTAGAGTTGAAGAACTATATTATCAGTCTTTCATGTGAAATTTAAAATCTCCAGATCAAGAACAGTCGGGGTGATGTTCTTCAGTGCAGTCACTACATGCCTATTGTCAATCCTGAAGGAAAGCCTCTGCCATGTGTGATATATTGCCACGGAAACAGGTAACTGTGGGAATTAACATTTTTAGTAGTTTTGCATGCAGTTGGTGTTTCAAAGGGTTCCATTGAAAATGTTCAGTTGTCTTTTATACATTTCAGGCTTTACTTCTTTGAATGCCGTGACCACCCCTTTTTTCTTTTCCCCCCTAACTTGATACTAATACTATGAGGCATAAATGAAAAGTCAACTACAAGCGAGGTCTTTTATAATATAAATGTTGAACTAGAGGGGTTATTCGCATTGGTTAACTTGGCGTGGTCATTGTACTTTACTCAACTATAAGACATATAAAAGTTGTAATATTAATATTGTTAGGCTCTTTGTTTTTGTTTTGTTTTTCCAGTGCTGATTTAGCTGCTTATTTTTATAAATTACCTGGTGACTGCATTGAATATGCTACATTTCAACATTGTCCATCCAGATACTTGATAATTTTTCTTAAAATATCTTTTGACTAGCAAAAAGTATATTACATTATCGCATTCTTTTGTGCTTAAGAATAATTATAATAGATGCACCATAAAAGAAAATAAGTAATAAACATGACCCACAAGTATGCTGATCTACTTAGCTGGGTGCAGGTGGGGAGGTGTTTTGGCACTCAATATACTATACAACTTTCTTTTGTTAAAAAAGTTGCTGCTAAACCAAAAATTTACATTTGCATCTTGTGTTAAGAGTATCAAAGACCCATAAATTTTAATCTCTTTAAGTGTATATTTCAGTTGGTAATTATTTGGTATGGCATAGTTTCAATTTAATTGGGTTATGCTGACTGGGTAAAATGTATATTACAGTGGATGCAGGGCTGATGGAAGTGAAGCTGCTATAATTTTGCTTCCTTCGAATATTACAGTTTTTACTCTGGATTTCTCGGGATCTGGACTTTCTGGAGGGGAGCATGTCACTCTTGGTTGGAATGAAGTACGTGCTTGCTCCATAACTATTTAAGAAAGATTCTGTTTAGTCTTTTCTGTTTAATTTTATACACTCTTTTTTGGGTTTTTTTTTTTGGAGGGGGAATAAGTAGCATTAATCCTGTATGGTTGAATTGAAGGTGACATCTGGCACACTTTGTTTTAGACGATATAATTTCACTGTCCAGATAGGATGGATTCTTGTTCAAGTTCAATTTTTATTAATGAATAAAAAATTTATACAAGAGAAGAGAGAATACAAAAGATACAGAGACAGAGGACAAATGATCGTCCTTAAGGCAAAGAAAAAAACCCAGATTCTTTAAAAATATTTTCTGGAACCTAGATAGAGGACATAAAGATAATCCTCTCCCAAAGATGTAGTGGAAGAAACCCCCGGTTTAAAAGTCCTCCATTTCATTCTAATCAAATACACCCCAACCCAGCAAGGATTGCACACTGCCAAAGAACTATATGCTCCTTTTACCTCTCAAAACCTGTAAACTTGATGACTAAAACTGCATTTAGATCAGCTGGAGATATGAGGGAAGGACCCAACTTAGTGAATCAAGAAGATAGAAAAATCAGGTGTGAGTATAAGCGGACATACTTTGTGCCTTCATAGTTAGAGAAAAATCCATTTCATAGCTTTTCCCTAGTATCTTAAGCTAGCCTTTTTATCAAAACAGTCGAGAATTTGACCTTGCCACCCCCATTCTTAATAAATTGTAATGAATAAAATTTCAGAACAAGTGGGCCCATGTTTTTAAATTGTCCACGCTTTAATTCCAAAGGGCTTTCTTGTGAAGAGGTATGTGTGTTGAAGAGAAAGTAATGCAGAACGGAATAAGAGACAATTTATTATTTATTTGTAATTTAGTTATTAGAGATTAATATATAGATATTACTTGTAATTTAGTTATTTAGGATAACCTAGGATTTAGAATTATTTTGAATTTAAATATTTTTGTTAGACATTCAATTATCCTTTTGTTAGGCTTTAGTTTAAGTATTTACTTATTCCTTTTGTTGTTGAATTTCTTTGTAATGGGCCTCCTAATAGAATCTTAGTTTTTTTATGTTGTGTCAGAATTATCTATAAATAGCCCTAGGTATTATGCGAAGAGTCAAACTATTTTGATTGATTGAATAAGATTATTTTGTATTAACCTAGAGTTTTCTCCTCCTCCCTCATTCTCTCTCTCTCTCTCTCTCTCTCTCTGTGTGTGTGTCAATTTCTCCCCTTTCTTCTTCGCCACCTTTTCCCCTCATCTCTGATATTGTTCTACATCAGAAAGTATATCCCTGGGCTTTCACCTAATAGCTTAAGGTTTAGGCACCGTTTGGCTTCTTGCTATGCCCTAATCTATTCAGATAAAAGTGGAGATAACTGGGTATCACTAAATAGTGTTCAAATCTCCTTTTCTGATATACAAGCATTTATGCCTTCTGTGGTCTTCCAAGCTTCATTGGACACATTGCACTGTTAAACTATATGTGAAAAAATGTCTTCAAGTACTTCATAGCAAATTTGTCTTTCACTCTTCTAAGTTAAATCTGTCAAATGGATAATTTATCACTACATTTATCAATGGGAAGTATGAAACTTGCAATATACCTGAGTCTAAATAGTATCCTAATTCTTTTTTAAAACTTTTTTATATTAAAATTGAACTATAAATACTTGAGCCTATGATCCTCTGCTAATTCTTTGCATATGGATCTCCACCTTGTTGCGAGCATGCATATGGACAGCCCCTACTTGCTCTTGCCATTCTTCATTTGAAAAGGCTAACTTTTTTTTTTTTTCTTCTACTGTTTTCAGAAGGATGATCTGAGGGCTGTGGTTGATTATCTGCGGGCAGATGGAAATGTCTCTTTGATTGGCTTATGGGGCCGATCAATGGGTGCTGTGACTAGGTATTCTTCTTTCACTTTCCGTCTTCTTCTTTTGTGCTTACAATTTGAATGAGGTTAGAGAAATATTTACTAGCCATATTTGGGGTTGTGGCAAGAGATTTAAATTTACTTTGTCACTGTTGTTAATTGCTGCTTAGACATTGGCAGATTCATTAAAGAAGCCACATAATTGAACTTAATGTTGTGAGTCTCTTGAATGCAACTGAGCATGGTTTGAGATGAACATGTATGCGGGGACTTCCTCTTTTAAGATTTTGATTATGATCATAGAAAACAACAACGAAGGGATTACAGTCTAAGCTGGTGGCTATGGCTTGTGAAAGGAGGTGTATCTACCAATAACATACTTGAATAATAAATTGTCTATACTATAACACAATCCTCAAACTGAGTATTACATTATTTTCTTAAAGTAGTTTGTAGTTCTATATTTGTGGAGGCTTGCGGAAAAGATCATTATTGATATTTTTTCTTCTGAAATGACTGTTCATATTTTTCTGTTGAAGAAAATCTTTTTGAAAAGTGTTATACCCATGTCTTTTTTATTCTTCAACTCAATTACTACACTCTCTGGTTGTGTAGCATTTCATATTTACTTTTTTATTCTTTGGTGATTCAATAGTTGCCATGTTGACTAATGTATTCTTGCAGCCTTATGTATGGAGCTGAGGATCCTTCCATTGCAGGGATGGTTTTAGACAGTCCCTTCTCTGATTTGGTTGATTTGATGATGGAATTGGTAGATACATACAGAGTTCGTCTGCCAAAGTTCACTGTGGGTATATTTGTTTTTTAAAAGTAGTAAAAATTAGTAAATATAGTCATAGATGAATGACGATTCAAATTCTCTTTACATAGTGGTTATATAATTTACCATTACACTATGGTTTATCACATAATATTAATAGAAGACTTTGATTGGAAGACATTGACTTCCATGACACCTGTTGGATACTCGCACCAGATACTTGATAAGATAATATAGCAAATGGACACTATAGATTTGGTTGTCTCGCCTTATCCATGCTTCTTAGGAAGCAAGCATATTTTATTTGCATTATATGGGATTGTTTATACTTTCTACTGATTAGTCACTTCAACACCGTTCCATGTTTCACTCTTTTCAGAAGAAGAAATTGCCATTACTTTAGGACTAACCATATTTTTTGATAGATCAGTTATATGTATGAGCAATGAAGCACAATTGCTTAAACTGTTTTGGCAGGCGGTTAATTTCAGAAATAATCATCTTCAGCTTTCTTTTTCCTATATACAGGTAAAGTTTGCAATCCAATACATGCGAAGAGCAATTCAGAAGAAGGCAAAATTTGACATAATGGACCTGAACACTATTAAGGTTATCTTATTATTGATGTTACTTTTACTTGTTTGGTTGTATCATTTATGTATGCTTGACTAGTTTGACAGAGAAATCTAGTGAACTTTTATAATTTTTTCCCATTATTAGTTCACTGAGTCTTCAAGGCAAATGTTTTGTTCTTTAGCCTGTAGAAATAATGTTATGCATGTCTTTTTTTCTTCTAGCTTAATACACATTTTAATCAGTCAATCACAGGAGAATATCTTAATAATTTACTGAGTGTCTGCAGCCATACATATACCAATTACGTTATGTAACATTTCTTATAATTCACTTGACAAATTAAATTTTCATAGGTGGTGGGAGCTTTCTTAGCCAAAAGAACAGTTAGATGGGCTAGTTTTATCCTAATGGTACAAAAGTCCCACTAGTTGAAAGGGTACAAGGAAATTAAGGAAAATGTCAGAGGGGCAGGGGGTGCCTGTTTCTTCATTGCTGCATCTTATGAATTGTAATTAAAATTTGCTTTATGGTGTATATTAAAAAATATAAACCTGTTAAATATGTATAGCATTGCAGGCATTCATAAGCACAGAAATTGTATAAAAAATAGATCTTCTGGATCCAATGCAGAACTTTGAGGAGTTATTTAGAAAAAAATTAATAAAATTGTATACATTTTCATTTTGGCTTGTTTCTGTTTATATATACACTTTACATTGTTGCCCATCATTTATTACTATTGCAGGTGGCCAAGTGTTGTTTTGTTCCTGCTCTATTAGGGCATGCCATTGATGATGACTTTATACACCCTCATCACTCGGATCGTATATTTGAAGCTTACATGGTAAGTTTGTCTATAAGAATTCCAATTGATAATTTGTTCATTACTAACTGATTTACGTAACTAAACTTTTCATGCTCTCTTGGGTTGGACTTAGTCTTGATGTCATTTAATAAGCCTCGTGGACAATTTAGATTATACATGATGCTATTAGGTTCTTAAATTTATTTATTTTTAATTATTCAAAGTTGCTAAGTCTTTTTTATATATTTTACTTTATGTTCCCTTTGTTTTATCTTCTCAGTTTCTTTTGAGCCTAGTTATTGGATTCTTACTGTAATATGTCTGTCAATGCCTTGCAGGGAGACAAAAACATAATCAAATTTGAGGGAGACCACAACTCGCCCCGGCCTCAGTTTTACTTTGATTCCATCAACATATTTTTTCACAATGTTTTGCAACCTCCGGAGGATGAGGTTGGGGGATCATTTTTTGACACTGTAAATGATTACTTTGGTAAGGTAAATTTGTCTGCAATGTCATCTCACTGGGTTCTGTTTTGTTCAAAATGCAAAGTTTTATTCTTGTAGTTCTTTGCAAAGCTGACTAATTCTATATTCAGGATGTTTGGAGATCGGTGCATGTAGGGTGTGATAATGAATCACCATCTGAATACAAAGGCATGACTCAAATACCTAGTGTTTCTTAACTATTTCACTTCATTGGTTACTATCCAAATCTACATCTGGTAACCTCTTATCTAAATCTCTTAATTGCTTTTTCATTAGATACAGAACCATCGACAAGCAGTACGGTAGATGCCATTAAGCAAGTCCGTTCTAGAAGACCTATGAGTAGGATGGAGGTTTGTATATATTCATATATACCTAGTTATTAGAATAATATTCAAGGTTGCAAATATACCTAATTAATCTCATGAAGATCTTCTCATATGACCAGTAAAGATGTGGCTGTCTGAGTTGCCTGTTGAATCTTCTCGTAATTCTATCAGTGGCATTATTTTTAAGTTTCTATCTTTTGTTTTATAAGAAATATTGTATGACTTCTCTCAGGTTCCCTCTGATATTTCGCCAAAAGATGAACACCGTGAACATGAGGTATCTCCTTTCTTCTGTACCTTTGGTTTCTTTCTTTGTTCTCCATATATTTTGCTCTTTCTACTCAAATACATGGTTTATTTATGCTGTGCGGTGGCATGATGACTATGGAAGATTTGTCGGACTGAACTTCCAAATATTCTCCACAATATCTCCATTGAGTGGAATTTAGTTAAAGTTGAGATAAATCTAAAGCTATATTCAAGAAAAACGCACTGTGCAATAATATTGGAATGATTCAAATATTTGGCTTCAGATGATGAGAGTGAAAATATTGAAATTAAACTAAGCAAGTGCAAAACGAAGGAGCATAAGACAATGAAGCGGAGACCAAACCGTAAGAGGAACTAGATTGTCACTAGTTTTTCATGTTTTGTGCTGCAGGAAGATAAATGGAACAATGATCTTTCGTCATTGTCTTCCAAAATGATTAGCTTTGAACTGTCAAATGGCAATCCATATGGTCCCCATGTTCCTGCGACATTGGATGATGAACTATATGTGGAATATGCACTTGATGACCTGACAGGTTTTCCATCCAGTGCAGAGGAAGAAGAAAGAGTGAGTCAATTCATCAGATTTTTAATAATCTAAATACTTTTGATTTTTCAGCCACATTATTAGATTTTATTTACTTTGATTTTGTCCATATTATTCAGATGTTCATGGAAGCAGTGATGGAATCCTTAAAAGACATGGAAAAAAGGCATCCACAGGAAGAACAAGTACCACCCAGTGTCAGTACTGTGTCTGCAGAACCATCAGAAAAAGATGCTACCTCAGAGGAGCTTTCTAGGCCCCTGGAGACAGAACAATCCTCTTCCTCTGTAGTTAAACAAGACATGCATTCAAATGCCGAAACCATTTCCAGCACAGCTGAAGTTTGTGAACCCTTGAAAGCTGAGTCAAATTCTATCCCAAATTTAGCATCTAAGTCATGTCAAGAACCAAGCCTATCAAGCCCATCATCAAGGGGAACTCTAATGGACACTTCGTCAGTCACAGATTCCGGCCAAACAAGCAGTTCTGCTCGTAGTGATAGTTCTGCTAGTATACAAAGTCCAAGGGACACTGACGTGTCACATAATACAAAAGCCACTGTAACTGTTGTTAAGAATCCAGCAAGCCATATTATGGACAGTTTAATGCGTCGTTGGGATTTCAATTTTTTCCGGAACAGTCATGGTCGATAAGATAGAGAGGAGATTGTCTTTCATCCAGTTAGTCATACATTGTTTTTGGTAACTATCAAAAGGTTATAGTTCGTAAAATGCTTGACCAAAGGAATAGGTTTCTGGTGTGTAAAGTTAGTATTTTTAGATTTTTATCTGACAAATCATATGTATTCTTTGACTGTAAGAGAAACTTGTCATATTTCCTCATGGTTTCACATTTTAAATGGGAAACAATTTTCTTAGACTCTAAATTTGAAAGTAGATTTGGGATGTTAAAAAAAGTTTTGGATTGTGAATTAGTGGGAAAACCCTTTTACCTGGGATTTGGATTGATGCTTATCCGAACTCGTGTGAATTTCTAGGCTGGCGATAATGTGTGATATGAAGATATTTCCACTCACGAAGACACTGTTAGTTTTGAAATTAGAGCCTTTAATCTCTTAATCTAATGAAACAATGTAAAGCTAGAGCTAAACGAAGTCATATGTCGTCACTTGAATTCTTCATAACTCCTTGTAAGCTAATTAAAGAAACAATAGATACCGGCTAAGATCTGTTTGATCTAAAATTGTTACAAGATTTCAACTTCAACAACAAAGCTACGACTACTTCAGAATATACTTTTAGTGAGTCAGTTCAAGTCATTTTTCTGTAATCTTTGAAGTTCGATGAAGCAGCAACCAAAAGATTATTCTGAAATTTGTCACTCTTCATGAAGAAAAAAAAAATCTTTCTGTAATTTTTTGGTCTAGATAGATAAATATGTGAAATTGGCCTGCAGAAGTCAAATTACAGTTGCATATGAATTCTTAAAATTTTAAGCAGGAAGCCATGTGATTCACAATATATAGAGATGTCAAAAAAGTTAAATCAAGCGTACATTTATTCTGAAATAATAATGAATAAATTGTTGATTAAGGCCAGCTTTCCAGCTCAAGCAACATGCCTGCATTCTTGGAGAATCTACCACTGTTCAACCATATGTATAATATTACAGTTTGCCCTGAGGCAGTGTCTCATTCTATATAAAATGGTTATTTTATCAACTGTCCGTTTTACTTATCTTCCAATAACTTCAATGCTGTCTCAATCTGTGAATGAATTGTCATATTATGCCGGTTCAGTCCAAAGGTACCAGAGAAAACATTAAAGCTTTCAAGGTCTGATGTAGTCTCTAAGACACCTTCGAGCACTTCCTCCATTCCTAGTTCCTTAAAGGTACATATGTTTTCTGCTTTATCATTCATCATCCATATCGCCAACTCTATAACGAACCTCCTTATTCTTGGGACCTTAGTTGGTGGATATTTGTGTTTCTTGAGGATCTGGATTAATTTATTTGCCATTTCAGCCTCAGTAATTCCAGCTTCTTTAAAAGCAGTGCTTGATTCATGGGAAGTCATGAATTTGAAAACATTTGCTGCTACTCCAACCATCACTTCCTGCAGTTTGTTTTCTTCTGACATGATTGTCTGAAGTATCTACAAGGTTCAGAAATGGTTAGACATGATCAGGATTCTTTTTAGTATGTAGTAACATAAAGCAAAGGTCACATGTCTTAGCCCAAACTAGAATAGTAAAGATAACACTTACTGTGGGTGCTGCAGTTGTTACTAACTTTAGCTGGTTGAAGCATTCTGATCCACTGTAAGTGCATAAATTTCTTAGAATTCTAGCAGCATTGATGCGAAGCAATGGAACTTCTAATGTTTCTACAAGCCTTCCAAGTACTTTTAACTTTAAAATACGATGACAATTATTCATGCTTTCTGATGCTAGCATAGCTAGGGCCTCACCAGCTGCTATGGTCACATGTTTTTGATTTTCTGGTATGCTCTGTTTGAAGAATATGTTGAACAATTCTCTAAGTACTCCACCTGTACCCCCAATTCTCTCTGTTGCATCCTCTTCCAATGCCAAATTGGTTAAAATTTCTATGCTCAGTTTTTGTAACAAGGGGTGCTTGTCTCCATACCTTAATATGTCTCTGATATAGCTGATTGTGAAAACTATCTCAGAAATCTCTCTTCGCAGATGTTTCCCCGTGGTGCCAGTTGTGCTAGCCAACATTTTCACTAGCTGCAGAGATCTCTTCACTGTAAGAATTTGTTGTGGCGTAACATTTTCATTCTTCAACATCCTTTCTTCGGCATGTGTGAAATCTATGATCTTTGGGAGGAGGCCTCTTGTATTTCCAATCTTCCCGCAGTTATCATGGTTATGAGCAAGCTTTTTCAAGATGAGAAGTCCCAAATGGTTAAATGTCCAAAACCCATAATTTGGATGATCAAATACAAGTTTCTTTTCTCCAATTTCATCAGCTGAAGGAATGCAGTTCCGGTTAGTATGGAGAAGAGAAGATATCGATTCCATAGCTCCCGGTATCCCAGCTATGCGGAGAGAGTTCTGCTTCTTGCCAGCTAGTTTTGATAAGATTTCTGCTGCTGACCGCCTAATTTCTTCTTCATTGTGGTCTGTCCAATTTAACATCTCAACTAGTCTCTCTACCACAGAAATGGCAATTCCAATCTTTTGAAGAGTTTCATCAGAAAATCGTTTACTGATCGCAAATTGGCGAAGAATTCTTGCTCCAATGAGTTGCTCATCAGGGGAGTTTGACGCTAAGAGATCCATTGCAAAACTGACCAAGTCCATTTTCAAGCCATCAAATATGCTTCCTTCAACACATTTTGAATAAGCATCGTAAAAGAACCTTCTAATTGACACCATTCCTGATGGCCCCAACTCACACTCATTATTAACCTCTTCCAACATTTTCCAGTAGCTGATTTTCCATTCCCAGTAAGCTTTTTCCATCAGAAACAACAAGGCTTCTGCCAAAGCCAATGCATAAAAGATATTGAGAGCAGATTGCCTATTCCTCTTATCAGTGTCTCCCTTTGCTACATCACCGTAGTTATGCTTGATAAGCTTTACGGATGAGAGAACCACACAAGCTGTAGCAGCAAGAAGCTGAAGCCAATACAGAAACTTACCGATATGCCTTGAAAGTAAAACCCATTTAACATACGGTAGCATTGGAACATCTGAGCTTACCCATGTTTGGGTTGGGGTCCTGTCCCATTGTGAAGGCCTTACCACGCTAGCCTCTGTTATTTCTCTCCTGTGTTGGCTATGTTTCTTGACAGCAACAATTAGCCTGCAAAGCCAATTCTTTATACTTTCAAGGACAAAGTTTGAACTTGCCCTCAGAAGCTTGAAACTATTTACCCCAGCATCAGTTATGGACCAAGTGGCTTGTTGCTGCCATTCTAGTTCACGGCTCCTGCTGAAAATTCTGGCCCCTTCAATCAATAGTATGATGGTGATGAACCAGAAGTCAGTTTTGTCTAAGGTAATAGCAAAACCACCAAGAAGGACCACAGTTGCCCAAATAAACCCGAGAGTTCCCAATCCGGTTGCTGCTTTCTCAAGCACAGCAAGGTGAAGAGCGAAGAGAGTCAGCTTCTTTTCTGGACCTCTTACTGCTAAGCTTGATGGAGAAACAGAGTTAGCAGTGGCACTGCTCTCTCTGGTCTCAATTCTGCTTAGGCCCCGAGGCTCAAACATTGTGGTTTCATTGCTGCAAGTTTCGCTGAGCCTTCTGAGTTCACCAACTTGTAGACGAATGCTCCCTCCATCTCCTCCTAATGAGGCCCTATGGTCCATGGTTACTGAAAGCAAATGTTTGTACTTTGTATCTGTCAGAACAAAGGGCAAGTGTTGAAGTGAAAGATGAATGATGAAGTTGGTTTTATACAAAGTGGAGAACTTGGGGAGCAAGTTTATGTAATACGAGGCATGTAGGGGAAAGAGTAACGTCAAATCCTCATTCAGACAATTTTCCAAGAAGTTGGTTATGTTAAGCTTAAGGATTAACAATTCTATATCTATCTCCAGTAAAGATTGTTGCTTTCTCTTTCTGGAAAGTGTTTTTTATTTTTTTTAATAGAATCACGAGGTGATTGTTTGCCTTAGTCCTTGTCCTCTCTCCCAAATTATGATTATTGTCTTTATGTAATTAATAGACACATTAGAATGTGGGTGAAATAAAAAAGTATGCTAACAAATAGACAAAAATATTGAATCTTCCTAGTTGGGGTCCTTGCCAAAACTTGGGATATATCCACTTGATCCTTCAAAGTCACAGAAACAAAAAGGAAGGTAGTAACTTTTGATAGTTCTTTATAATTACATGTTTAGCTCTGATAAAAACTTGTGCAACAAGAATAGTCTCTCAATTTAAAAGCATTGACTTGGTTAAACATATTTCAAGAAACAAAAAAATTGTTATGGTCTGCCAGCTAATGATCTTAGCAAGATCACATTTCTTAATGTCTGTGATAAACTAGTGATTATGATTCAGTAACGAACAGACAATCAAGCACTTAGTGGTTTATTTCTAAAAGATGCACCACCCATAAAATAGCATTTGATTCTCATCCACTTGTGGTTGTAGGGTTTGTTAATTATGCTTTTCCTTAGTTGATCTGCATAATGATTAGGAGAAACTTTTTAATGGTAGTGTCTTATTCTTTGAAGTTAAAGGGTGTAATGTAATGGGTCCCAAATCCACAGTCCAGGCTCTGTATCTCCCTTGGAGTGCACGTATATATTATCATTCTGAGTTGATTCCAAGCTTTATGAAAAGGGTTGTTTTGAAGAAGGGGGTGGCTTCTGGCTAATCACGTTGTTTGTTCATGTGTGATTCCCATCTCGTACACTGAAAATGTGATCATTCATTGGTACTGACATTTACAACCACAAACTACATTTCTTTGGCTGCCTTTTATAAGCAATCGCTTGGAAATGGGTCACTAGCCTTCATTCTGCATGTTCATATTTCACAGCAATATTTTATGCTTTGAATGACAAGGAGAGATAGGGAGTGTTCAATCATTAATGGATTCGTGTGAGCAATAATAAGGTTAACTTTTGGTCTCTATCAATGAATTGACTTTAATTTTTAAGCCAAAGTCCTTATTCAATTACATTTTAAGGAATATGAATCATTAGATAGAAATTTGATAATTAAAATAACTATATGCAATCAGATTTATTGTCAATAAATTTAAACAATTGCATTTTAATCCAACTGCTGATAATAAAAGCATGACCCTTATAGTTGTTCTCGTTTTCTTCTAGTGATGGTACTGGTCTTGGATCATGTAGGCAAAAGAGAAAATTAAATGAAAAAGCAAGGATGGCAGGGAAAAAGGCAAAAGGAAAAGGAACTTGCATTCTTTTTTAACACGTTTAGCGAGTAGGCCATATACTTTTGCTTGTGGAATATTTATTTGCATTTCAAGCGTACACGAAAACCGATTACCTTTTATCTTACAAAAAGTATGATGGAAGCCTCAAGCTATTGAAGCAATTTTTATTTTAGACTCTGGTTTTAATGAGATATGGACCTAAATTGAAATGATGTAAGAATAACTACTTACTTGGAAAAATTTTTCTCTCGGACGGATCTAGAATATAAATTATAGTACACAATTTTATTTTATTTTTTTGTGAAAAAATTCTTAACACACACTCACAGTTAAATAAGTTAATAGTGCATTAAAACACGCGTTGGTACAATTATTTGTGCAATACCATCATATAAAATAAACATTAAAAGGAGTACACATTTTAAATAACTCTTGCTTTATATGAGTCGTCTCATTGGCTAAATCTTTTATGAATTATAAATTGATTTCAAGTAAAGTTTATACACAAAAGATCTAATTTATCAAAACTATAGATAAGAAGAGATTGAATATTTACAACGCAAATGTAATAGACAAGTTGAAAATGTTGAAAGAAAAACAATAGATAAAAAAATATCTCTGACAACTAGAAAGAATAGATATCAAATAAAGAGAAAAAACATAGGGAAATGAAAAATAAAACTAATAAACATTTGAGAGAAAAATAATAAACTAAGAAATATTGAGAGGAAAATAATAATCTTCACTCTTTCAAATTTTATTTTATTAATATAAAAGTGTAAATAAAAATCTTTTTACCTTCACTTTTTAAAACTTTGGTAAGATATTGTATTAAAAGCTTGTTGTTTTTATTTTAGTAACCTATTATTCATAAAAGTTGAGTACCAATCAATAATATTTTATCATTTAAATACAACAAAGTGACTGAAATGAACCTAGAGGGACTTGATTTGCATTATTATCCTTCACAACTCCTGGTTGAATTAATAACAAGTAATAGGGATGAAAATCAATTTTAATCATCTTATTCTCCATATTCTCTATATTTTATTAACAATATAAATCAAAACATTTCCATTTCTGTTTTCCCTTTCTTACTAGCAAGTATTAACTAAGCATGCATAAATCTTCTTATTTATTTTTTATTTTTATTTTTTTGATAAAAGAAGAAGTTGCATCAAGAGAAGAAAGTACAGAAATTTGACAAATCTCGTTAATAACTGTAAAATTAAAAAAAAAAAAAAAAAACTATTTGCATGTGGATTTGAGCTACGGGCATTTTTGCAGCAGTTTAAGCCTTCAAGGATTACAAGTCTTTCTTTTCCCTCCAAGGTGTTATGAGAGTATTTTCAAAAATTATATTCCCTGGGTACAGTAATAGTCAAGAAACTAGAATAGATCATTTTCATTCAATACAATTAATATGCTGTCGAGAATAAATGTATTCTACCAAATCAACGATAAGAATTGAATGGATGAGAGTAGGCAGAGTAATTAAAGCTTGTACTACACTGGTTTGCTGCAGCAGCAGGAGTATGAGAACAATTACCATGATATCAACCTAAAGTGACATGCATGGTAGGACAGCACCATAAGGAACTACGCTCTTGTCAATGACAGTGAGCTGAGATTACACATTAGGATTTTATGGCATCCTCAGCTCAACTGTTGGCATTAAACCTACAAGGCAGAAGCAATAGTGAAATATAAACAGTCCAAATTGCAGGATGCAAACATGTGCTACGAAACACCAGTAACGTGTGTAAGCCAGGAAAAGAGGAATGAGTTGCCTAGGAAATACTAATGATGAGGTGTTCAAGATGCTTCTATTAGGTACAACAAGCAGCCACATAACATATGTGATTTATATCCAATTGACAATAATCCATATAGTCAATGTGACAAAACAATGATAACTTATGAAATTTAAACATACAGCAGATACATCAATAATAAACTCACCCATGTACAACATGCATTTTCAATCTAAAATTTGGATTCGTAATGCCCATTTCTAGCTGTGTACAATGCCTTTTGAAAACTTCAATGAATAAGCCATTGCACCTTTGCTCACAATGTGCAACCTAATTTAATATAGGCAGATCTGCCACCTGATTTTCCCAATGTGTTTGCCAAAGTATTAAATAAACCTTTGTGTAAAGTCTTGTATTCTTCAAATTGCTTAGAGCTTATAAAGCTTATACCCACAAAATTTGGAACTAAATCAACTCATCAAGAGGGTACAGTAGATTAAGACATTTACAGAGACTGAAAAATTAAACGGTCAGCTTTCCTTAATGACAACACAGTGACAGTGGAATAAGATAGGCTCAATTGAAGGTCGTAGCCCATAGATTTCTGACTAAGCATCTGAAAACATTATTAAGGTTCTAAGGCGTACCTGAATGACCACAATCACATCAGCTAATAACCTATATTACAGCACTCCTTTGCCAGACCTTGGCTTTCTCAGCATCAATGATGGACCCAACTAATGATACGGCATTGTCAAGCTTCCCTTTAGCATTCACAACTACATAGTCAAAACTCTTAAGATGCTTCATTTCCTCCCTAGCTGTAGCAATCCTCACAAGCAGTGACTCTGCAGTTTCTGTCTTTCTATCAACCAACCTCTCCACCATTGCCATTTCACTCTCGGCCACAAGAAAAATGAAAACCGCCGAATTACCAAGAATTTTCCCCAGTGTTTGAGCCCCCTGAATATCTACCCTCAATACAATATCATACCCTTTACTCATATATTCCCGAATTTGCTGCTTTGGGATACCTTTATAGTCTCCATACACAAGCGCATACTCCAGAAGCTCGTCCCTCTCAACCATGGATTGAAACTCCTCTCTACTCACAAAGTAGTAATCTTTACCATCAACTTCACCTGGTCGTTTCGCTCGACTCGTTGCAGTGACCACAAAATGAAGACCCTCCCGAGCTTCCCTCAGTTTCTTGATTACAGCGTCCTTTCCAACACCACTTGGCCCGCTAATTACTATTACCAATGGTTTAGGATTTGGGATCAGAGGCTCTGAGCTAAACGACGAACCCAGAGATGATTCGAGAGCACGAAGTAGCTCAGTCTTATCCGCTTTGTCGATGGCCGGAATGGGAACCGACAAGGGCCTCGTGGAATTACTCATTCGGGAATATGAAGAAGAAAACCGCGGGAATGCTTTGATATTCCGAAATCTTGCGACGGAGCAAGTTGCGGTGAGAGAATCACGAATGGGATTGGCGAAAGTGAAGGCTTTCTGAAAGTTTGTGTGAGGTATTGGAAGAAGGTGGAGATTGGAGTGAGCGACGGAGGTGCAGAAGAGCCTACGAAACATGGAGCAGAGAGAGTCACTCGGTGTAAGATTGTAGAATCAAGCATTGAATCGATATTTTTGGCTATAATGGCGTTTAGGATTTGACACTTTCATGTGAAAAAATGAAAATATGAAACTTACTTGAATAATAACTCTAGGGCTTAAATACTCAGTCTTCAAAACTTTATATTTGGTTTATGGGTCATTTTCTTTCTCTTCATATAATTTAATAAACAATTGGGATTCTTCACGCATTTAAAATTTAAAATTCATAATTGCTAAATTTTAAAAGTTTGATACACCAGTCCGCATTATATGCAATTTTTTACTTTCAACTAAAGAAATTTATTCTTTGCATATGAAGCTTTTAGCTCTTTATCGTACTTAAACCCAACCATTATTCAAAACATTAATATTTACGCCAGGTTCGTTTTAAACTGTACCTTGCCTTCAATAATATAGTCCATTTAGTGATATGAGTGAAACTGAAGCCATCAATGGCTGATCATTACTATAAGATTTCTTGACAAAACTTGATAACAAACTTAGAACTGCATCCATATAAGTGTGGAAGCAAACCTGTCCTTGTTTGGTGATGAGTAACTGGGTCAATCTTATAAAAAGATAAACGCTAATTACTTAGGATCATTCTTAAAGATTAATTAAATTTACTAAAAATAAATCTTAGAAGCAAGTCTTGCATGCCTTTGTACAAGGGATGGGTCAAATTGGCTCTGTACACGTGGGGCTCACGTACACAACCAACATGGAGCTCGCAAGAAAAATTTGAGTCTGAACCCTGCCCCTCAGCATATTGCAGCCTGAGGACTAGGGATTATTGTCATGAGCAAAAGAAGAGATTGAAGCTATCACAATAATGGACACAGGATAGTTCACAGGTAGAAATCAAGTATTCATGTGAAGCAACTAAATTAATATTCTATAGGTCAAGTTTGTTCCTCTGTCTACCACCAAATCTAATTCTAGGTTCAAAGTACAGTTGCATGTTTCAAGAGGAAGGGAAGATTATTTAGAATACAAGCAGGTAGGTGAGTAAGAGAAATACAATATCAGTGTTGTGGCCCAAAATAATAGTAGGGCAAAAGTAAACTACTTCTATTATGGAATGAAGAAAACAGCACAATTTTGTTGGCACAAGGCAGCAACTGCTCTGCCTTCATTTCATAGCTTTTTATGTCTTTCGTGTTCCATGTAATTAATGAATCAGAGTGCAAGAAAATCATCAATCAGACGATCTGAACCCTTTAGCATTGTAAATTGCAGAGATGTAATTAAACTTCAGCCAAAAATTTCTTGGACTTCATTCCTTCAAGCTTTTCCCTTGAGTCCATCCCGTTCATACTGATAGTAATGAAGGTTATGCCACTAATTAATATTCAGATTATAAATCTAGGATTAGGAAGAAACACACCCAGATAAGGCATTTTTTGCCACGTTTTTGTATTTAAAATCAAAAGTTCAATACCAACGACTACCAGCTTCACCTTGAGCAGCAGTAACTTTTCTAGCCATATATTGAGGCTTTGGCTGCAACCCATTAGAAACTTCAATTCCATCATCTTCTGCCCTCTCATTTTTACATGTTGGGTTTCTTCTGGGGTATGAACAGCTTGAAGCAGCATATTGGGCTGAAACAGGTGGATTTCTAACCATCCGCCGCTGTTCAAAAGCTTCTGCTGTTGCTGCTACCCCACAGTTGTTGTAATGCAATACTGAACCAACAACTTTTCCAGGCCTTGCAGAAACACCTACAGCAAGTGAGCAGTTAGTAGCATCTCATTCAAGTGTGTACCAATATGTTTTACATCTTAAGATATACAAAGGAGGGGGGTGGGGGAGAATAATACATGTATAAAAGGATAACAACTTTAATGCCTTGAATCTCTGTTTAAGAAATTATAAATTTGTGATTTACCATCTCCCATAAGCAATCTTACTTAACTCTTTCTTGTGTGTTTGACATGTTAATGGACATCTAACATAAAGAATATAAGAAATGTCATTAAAAGAATCAGAGGAAAGAAACAATTTGCTTCATTTCTCGTCATACAAATCTTGCTGCTTTGAGCCATTCACACATAAAATTTGTGCTTCCTATCGATGGAGTGCAAATGAGAAGGTAGAAAATTGATAATTGAAAACTGAATTTGGACACGGTAAAGTCTAAATACACCCCTCCTTTTGATTCCTCCATTGTCCAACTTTCTATTCTAACCAACACCAAGCACCCTAAGTTCCCATCCAATGCCAAAAGATGTACCAAACATGCACACCTATAGCACAAGCTCCAAAAATGTACCAAAAATGTCTGATGATGGTTCAAAGAATGACAAATGAAAATGACACAAGCTCCAAGAAAATATAGCCCTGTAGGAGAGGCAGGGAGGAGAAGAGAGAGACAGAAAAGGAGCAAGTCCATACTCAAGTCAGTCATCACACCTTGCATATTTTGAGGAGCCTGTGGAGGAAGCCGAGTCAAAGGGATACCACCATTCCTATCTATGGGTGGCTTCTTAGCTTCTTTGACGCAACACTTAGAGAGATCCTCTGCAACGTCAGCTTTACTTGGTATTTTGTTATCTGAATATAATACACATGGCCTGCACATGCAACCTCAAATCAACAGAGTAGGCAATTCCAGAGCCGATATATGGGCATGTTGATAGACTAAAAAGCAATGTCCAAAGAAGAAAGCTACATAATAAAAAATAAATAACAAATACTAAAAGGATACCTGGGCAATGACGCATGCTGCCTCTCAGGTGGTGCAACAGTTCCACCTTTCCCATAATGCTCCTCAAGATAAGCAAATTGCTTCTTGAAGTGGTCCACAGCACTATTTAAAAATTTTTAGCAAAAAGAAGGGAGTAAAATCAAAGGCTAACAAACTACATCGAGTAGAGTGACAAACCAGATAAAATAGAGCAGCATCAATCCACAGAGAGCTTAAGAAGTAAAAGATTTATTGAAGGTGCTTAAAAGCTAAAATTTTACATGTTCAGAAAGCATGGAGTATCAGTTAAACTTAATTTCAGCAAACAAACAGTCCAGGGAAAATTTTCAGACCCCAAGTTTTAAATAGAATGGATAATTTCAGATTAGAGTCTAGAGCAGGGCTTCAAATTCAAGGTCAGAACAGATGGAGAATTAAAACTGCTAAGTACCAGCATGGCTTATGGTTAGCATTCAAAATATTTTCTTTTCTTGAATGAAGAGTTAATTACAAGGACCGGAAAGAAATAAAACAGAGGACAAGAAGTCATCCAATATTAGTCAAAAATAACAAGAAAGATAATTGGAAAATGGAGATATTAATAAAACATAAGCTAGAGCTTTCCAATCCCTTTGCATATCTGACATCTTAATATCGTAATATTACAAATGTATGTCTATGTCTGCAGCATTCACAAACATATATAGACAATTAATTATGCACATTAACATCTACTAACTCAATATAACATTAACATGCCAAAGACATTTTGGAATCTTAACTTTTTTTTTTTTTTGGGGGGGGTGGGGGGTAGGGTGGGGTGAGAAGGGGGGAAGCAGGTTACAGCCCTTGTTATCTTCAAATATGTTTGGGTCTGTAAAAGCAGTTGTTATGCTATCTAATTAAATTATGAAAGCCATGACTTTTTCTCCATTTCCTGACTGATTTTGATGTTAAAGCTTAAAAGTAAATGAACATGGAAATGGAAATTAAGACTCCTTCATGAGTGGAAACACAAGGGTCTCCAAATTTATGAACTGTTCTGTACAAATTTCATATGAAAGAAATCCCTATTTTATGTTTAATAAATTTAAAGAATCCAATTAGTGTTTCATTCACCACAAAAGTACCTTGGATACATAAAACTTGTTGGCTCTGCTCCCTCTAGGCACTCCTTCAACATCTTTGGATGGTACTCAAGAATCTCCCGGTATATGAGCTCTCGTACATCCTCCTTTGTTATCCTGCGTCTCTCAAATTCAAATTCCATCTTGGTAACTGGCTGTGCTGAGGGCTCTCTTTCAACCTTGGCCAATCCTTTAAAATATGGATCCGCTAAAGCCTAACAATATTTAATAAAATATGCCCCATTAGACCAAGATATAACATAGGAAGTGAACCAGAGATGCATAAAAATTCAACCTCTTCAGCAGTAGGCCGATCCTTAGGCTCAAATGCTAGCATTCTTTCTAACAAACGAAGAGCAAGGGGATCTGCATTAGGAAACTTCTGTGAGAAAGGAACTGGCTTCTTCTTTCGCATGCTGCTTAAATATCTCCGAGCTTTCTCATTTCGTATCTGTATATATCATAATAGGGTTGCACTAAATTACAAATTTTTTAAAAAAATTTCTAGAGGGATGGGTGACTGAGCAACAGACCCTAGCAATGGCTTCAAGAGATGGTGTTCCAAGAAGTTCAGTCATGAGGTCCAACTGATGGACAACATTCTTCCCTGGGAAAAGAGGTTTTCGAGTTAAAAGTTCTGCAAAAATGCAGCCAATGCTCCATATATCTATAGCTGGTGTATACTGAAAAGACAATGAAAAATCATATTAAAAAGAAAGAAAAGAAATTATGATGCATACCATCTTAACAAATGACTATAAAACTGAAAGTAAAAAAATATTACATACATATGGAGGATTAATAGTCAGACCAATAAAAATTTTAAATGGATGATAAATAAATAAATGGGTCATAGTTGAACCAACATATTCCCAACCATGGCCACTCATACTTTCAAGTCTATATATTGAGAATAGACACTTGCATATCACAGTCATAAAAATGTCACTCAAGTTCTTATCAGCATTTTAAAATGAGATTTTAAAAATTAATTATCAAATATTTCTTTTAGTAAATTATTATGGAAGCAAGACTCAAAGAGTGGCATAAATATTGCCAAGCATACAACATTTTCATAAGATACAAAACTTCCGGAGGTTCCTAGAATGTATAACTGAAAGAATGAAATAGGATGGAAGGGGAAATGGGAAGAGACCTGCCCATATTTCAAAGTCCAAGCAGGGTAGTGATCAAATAAAGTAATCAAGGATCCTAAATATATTGCACCTTGGAGAAAAAGGATCCACACAGCTCAGGAGCCCTATACCACCTCGTTGCAACGTAATCCTGATAGCAGTCAAATGGAAAGTAGCATGATGAACAGAGAAGCAACTCTATGTTCAAGGCAATAGTTTCAAGCGAGAAAGATTCTTACCGTCCAGAATATGGCAGTGGGGGTATCATTAAAAGCAACTCTGGCAAGACCAAAGTCACAGATCTTGAGTTTGCAGTCAGCATTTGCTAAGATGTTTTTTGGCTTTAAATCTCGGTGGAAAACATTTGCTATGAGACCATTCAGAAGTTTAAAATCATCCCAAATTAAAATCAGGAACTAGTTTGTTATGATAATAACCTCAATAAGAAATAAGAAAGGTGAAAATTGCTAGAGCAAGCCATCTATGAAAAATTTTCTAATTATATAAAGATTATAACCTGTGTGTATGTACTTCATGCCTCGAAGAAGCTGATAAAGAAAAAACTGGTAATGCTCCGGGGTCAGATCATCATTTGCTTTGATGACCTGATGTAAATCAGATTCCATGAGTTCAAAAACAACATATATATCTTTGAATTCTCTCCTAGAAGGTGGTAACAAGATATGCTTGATCTCCACAATATCTGGATGACGCAAGAGTCTAAGAAGCTTAATCTCACGAAGAATGCGTGTGGCATCAGAAACGTGTTCAAATATGTCATTGATTTTCTTTATTGCAACCTTTTCTCCAGTGTGTGTATCATACGCAGAGCAAACAACACCATAGCTTCCCTTACCAATTACTTCCTCTATTCTGTATCTGCTCCCTTCACCATATTCTGTGAAGAAGTCTACATCCACAGAGGACTGCATAAACACAACAAATTAACCTAGGCAGTGAAGAAAGTAATCAAAGTCGAAGCCAAGCATGTGACTTAAATGAGTTGGCAACATATGTATATATATTATATCAAATTGAGGGGACAATGATATTCCCTACCTTTTTAACCGTAAAATTGCAAGTTATGTGTCTAATTTTTGCATCAGTTCATGAAAAAATAATGGATTTGCTCTCAAGTTCAAAAGACAATTATCAGTAGATGGTTTACTTAATCACCCAGAGCATATAGGGGCTTATAATCTCTAACAATAACGAGATTTTATTTTTTGAGCTATAAATCCTACTGCAAAACTTGCTTCAGTATAATTAAATTTAAAGGGCAAAAGGAAGTTGAAGCATACTATTAAATTGGAAAACTAAAATGAACAGAAAAACCAATGAAATGCCAATATAAGTCGATTACAAGAGTCATCAGATATACAATAGGAACTGCAAGAGCAGACAACACGTCTTAAATGATGCAAAATGTTCTGCAGAACCTCTTACAAACCAGAACTAGAGATTTCAGCATATGGCAATGATGCACAGACATTTGCATGACAAGTCAATTCATCCCATGGGTCACATATGCACAATACGACCAAAACAGAAAGGAGAAAAGAATCTGAGCAAGAGATCGAGCAGGAAATAGAGCACCTCCATACCAAATGATGTGAAAGAACAAAATTACAATCATTGAGCAATTAAGTACAAATCCTGTGTAATCGTATGGATGCAGAAATAACAAAGCTAGGGGCACTCATTCTCCTCAATACGCATCCAATTTCTCCTTAGTATTAACCTACTTACATGTACATCTATGATACATATAATTGAGCATGTACATCAGAAGAGCAGCTTTACCTTTTTTCTTTGATCAGGCAGCATCTAGGCAACTAAGCATAAAACCCGTCAATGACTTAGGCCAAAAGGTGCATTCAACGACCCCTTTTCTCAGCTCAAACCCAGATCCCAAAACTCCTACTTCCAACTCCAAGACACAGAAAAGCGATTGCTTCAGAGAAAAGAAAAACTGGAACTACAACGATTGGTACATAAGGGGGTGACCAAAATGGAAGGGAAAAGCCAAATTCAAACTAAGAAAACTTCAATAGAAAAATCTGAACAAAGCTGGATAAGAAAAGAGACCCGGTACTGCTTGGCGGGCACAATAGCAGCACCGAATGAAAGTAAGGGATTATAAAAGAAAAGAAAAAGGGTTCAAAGTAAGGAACATATACTGTAATACCTCTATATTTAAACCCAAAAAGTGGGAAGAGGAAACAAACACAACATAACCAAGACAAGTTGGCGGAAGTAACAAAATGTAGTTGGAAACGTCCAGGTTACAGATCACGTCGGAGTCTCTGTCCTGCTAAGGTATTGAGCTAAAATCAGCGGAAAAAACTAATCTTGGGATGATCTGCTATGGCGATAATCTCAAACGCGGCTAAAAGAGATGAATATAATATACAGACACATAAGGAAAATGCTCGGGCTTTCGGAGCAGAACAAGATTCCTCTGTTGTGTGTGGAGAAAGTAGGAACTGAAGCAGCAAACTCTGCAGATTGGAATGGAAAATTCCGAACGAAAATCACCTTTAGGATCTCAAGAGAGAATCCCAGAGTGGCCGTGTACAAGAAGGTGAAGGTTGTGGGTGTGAAGCTCAGAGAGAAATAATCACTAAAATATAAATTCGAAAAAAATGTGAGTGTGACTTAAAAAAAGACAAGTATTACATAAAAGCACATAAGCCACCCAATTTGTTTTGAATTCCTATCCGTTTTCTCTTGTTCTAAAACTTTATTTATTAGGATAAAGTATAATACTTCAAAAGAATTATATGTAATTTTTATATTATTGGTTTAAAGTACAGTTAAAAATAAACTTAAATAACATATTTTTATTCTTGTATTTTAAAATTTTGATTAGACTATATATAATATTTTGATATTATCTTTAATGTACTCATGATACAATTAAATAAAATTTTGTTACACGTTTCTGAATTTATTAATTAGTAATTGTTGATTATATATAAGTTTTTAAATTTTATGTTACTTTATATAATTTTATTATTTTAAATATCAATTTAAAAATAATAATTTTAAAATTATATAATTATATTATAATTGAATACATAAAAAAAATGTCACCTAATATTTTTTGTTTTAAAAACTACACTCTACTCTTCTGCAATTATCATTCAATTAAATTTGAAAGAAATATTAATGTAATTTATTTTAAAAAACACCAAATGTTATTCAAGTTTTAGTTTAGAGTTTGGGACGATGTAATTATTGTGAAATATAATTTTCACATGGATGAAAGGCTAAATAAGAATATTACATGTTGGGAGAAACAATTAAGCTCAAAAAATTATAGGGAAAGTGATTATCAGTTTTAAAATAGAGATCAGTGCAGCGTGATTTTAACAAAACATAATTTACTTTTCTAATTATCATAATTATTGCTAGCGAACCATACTTCTCTATTTAGCAATTAGCATAGTTGAGCTATTTTTGAAATCATTAAATTAGGATTCTCTGTTTCAATCATTGGAGACACTATAGAAAATGAAAACTCGTTGAATAAAAAATCAAGACAAGGAAATTAGTTTTATTTTCTGTTAAACCCGTGATATTATTTATCCCTTCGAATTACAATCTCAGAAAAAAATAATGCGAAAAAATTGTCAGCATTAACTAATTCCACAATTGCATGTGCGTCACATGGGTTGAAGAGTCCTATATTCAGGAAACGGTGGTTATTAAATAAGGAGACTACTATTCAACTTTATCTTTTCATCCTCATATTAGTTTAAGTAATAATCAATTTTTATATAAAAAATTGAAATTATTTAAACTTTCCTGGTGAATGAATTTCATTCATCTGACCCTAAAGAGAAGGGTAAATAATTATTTACGAGATGTTCATGTTACATATTTTTTATTTTATGAATTTACATATTTTTTCGTTTATGTTAAATAAAAAAGTATATCATATTATTTTTTATTGCAGGAAAATAGTTACGATTACATTTAATTTAAGAAAAATATTAACTATATACTTATTTGAGGATATATTTTATTTTTATATTTTAAAAAATAAATTATAGTTTAAAGTACAAAATAAATCATATTGAAATAAAAATTGTAAAATATATTTTACAAAGAGTTATATTTTAAATAAAAGAAATCAATATTATTCTGAAAATTATTTTGATTATATTTTAATTTAAGAAGACTTTGTGTTTATTTTCATAATATAAAGAAGAATCGTGTAATTTAAATATTTTAAAATAAAATGAAGAATAATTTAATCAAAAAATTCATAAAAGGAAGATTTTTTTTTTCGGCCATGGTTGGTACCTATTCCTTTTTTCTTTACTATTGATTTTTTTTTTTTTTCATTATGCAAAAGCTGGTCATAATACTTTATCTTTTTCAGAGACCCCTTATAGAGAAGAATTACATTAAAATTAAAAAAAAAAATGTGAAATTGGTCATACCCAAGCATTATTGAAGGTTATCCTAACAAAGCTGAGATGTATATCTACGAAGCAGAGCATAATGATAGAGTTATCAAAAGTCAAGTTCTCTTCACTAAATTTCTTCTCAAGGATTATGACGCCCACGCTCTTCGAAGTCCTTTCTGGCCAACCTTCATGATCATCCATGTCCCTTGCACCATGAATGCTACAAACTTTTCTCTACTTCCCAACTTGCAGGAGATATCATATTCCCCACTTTAGTACTGACCCTCATCTGTTTGTTCCATTGTTGCCTTGCTTGCTTTTGCTCTCAGCACACATTATTGACATCAAAATAATAAAAAAACAACGTAACTTTAGTGTTGGGATAGCACTTTGGACTCTAGGAGGGACCATTTACAGCAATGTTGAGCTGTGATGGAGCAGTGAGTGGTCAATGAAATACTATAACCTAGACCAGCTACAGCGGACACATCAATCATTCTCATGTGATGCTTTTCCATGTGTTGTTTATTTATTTTTCCTTCCACGAAGGAACTCTGTCGTTCACAGAAAAATTTGTGGATATAAATATACTATGTAGCTATCAGAAATCTTCAGAGCAACAATATGAATCTTCTATGTTTTGTAAATTTTAGAAAGAGGACGAGACAGAGTGAATAAGTAGAGTTCAATTTTTTTCCTTTTACACTCTTTTCTTTCTCTTTCTACAATTTATAATAAACTTCCAAGAAGGAAAGTCAGAACCAAATTAGTCAATGATAAACTATTTTCTAGCAATCAATAGTTCAATACGGGGGCAAGAGAGAGTAATTTGCATTCGTATAGAAATTTATGATTTCTGAACTTTTAATTAGTTAAAAGTTTGAATAATATGAATTGCGAAGAAAAGTGGTGTTAACATAGAATGAATCATATAAATATATTCTTATATGTATAAATAATTGCTAATGGAATTTAGAGTAGTTTCAGATCAGCACCATTCAATGGTAAACATACCGTTTCATTACAACCTCGAATGTCAGAAATATAACTTTTGGGCCCTCCATCAATGAACCTTTTAATTAGCATGATGTGAATTCCACAAACATACGAAGCTATAAATTATTTATGACATAAATATTCAAATTTAACATACAAGACCAAAGTTCATGAAAACTACAATATATCAATGGTTATTGGACTACGCATGTGTCAACATCAAACTATTGAAAATATTATTTATATTCTTCTAAGAAACTCAAGTCAAAGCATTAGATAGAACTTCAGCAATGAAATCTACAATATCATACACCGAATATACTGGAACAATAACATGATCCCTTTCATACAAAATTGGAATGAATAGTGAGTTGCGCGAAAGAGCAACATAAGATTTAACTTCAGTAGAGGATACCAATTATGGTATTCTACAATTGCTCCCGCATTCTTATCAAAGTGCTTTCCAGTTAAAACATTACTTGCTCCCAAGCAGGCCCCGGATGAAGAAACAAGCCTAAGGCTAAGCCAACATATTTTAGGAAAATAATAATAATGGTAAAGATATTTGATTAATCATAAGGACCAAAATGAAATTGCAAACAAACTAAAGCTAATAAAAAAACAGCACCCATTGAACTCGATAGAACTAGGAGATTACCATGTTGTTCATTACAATAGGTCGGAGTATAAACGCTCCTAAAAAAAACACCCTAGCCTAGTAGAAGAAACCCAGCACTTTACCACCAACATTCTTTCTCCTAGCCTCTTCGTGATCCATAATACCAGCGGAGGTAGTCAAGACGATATAGCCAAACTGCATTGGTGTAATCAAAGATCAGGGGCAAACGGAGGAACCATATGCATACAACATAGTAGATACTAAACCGTGTAAACTTAGTGGCGTTATCCAATAATAGCAAGTTAAGGACATAGCAGCATAAGAAATAATTCGATACTTTAATATGAGCAACCATAAAACTTATCAATCTACTGATCCTGAATTAACAATGGAGCAACAAGCAAATGCCAAAAGTGTTTTCAATGACTTCACGTAAAAACCTGTACAGAGAGGCTATACTTATAGAGAACAATGAAGATCTCAAATTGTCTGGAAAAGTTTATAGAAACACAATAGGACAATCCAATGAACCAGATATCATTACCTAGCTAGCAGACATAGGCAAAACATAGTGAGATGATACCGAATGGAGCCATTACTCAACTATAGCCTAAGAGTCAACAGACGAGAAGATCTCAAACTTTAAGCAAAGGCATAGGCCTTTTTGCTGACCTGTCTTGAGGGAAGCAGCCTTGCAGTCCAAGGTTCTATCTCTTTGACACCCACATCAAAACGGGGACTAATAACCCCACATTTATTCAATCTTCCATTCAATTCAACCACAATTTTGCCAGCCCTGTGATCATCAACGTACTCGAACTCTCCAATGTATCCTAGAAAGTAGTAGAGTAAACCAGATCACAATAAAATCTATATAATCAAGATTCCAAAGTAATTAATGTGACGAGCTTCTAAATAAGGGTTTCGTTATCGATTAACTTAAATACACTGGTTAAGGATCATTTATTGCAAATAATAAATAAACCTTAACCAATGAAATTAGTCCATAAGCATCTATTATTATCAGTAATGGATACAATAAATTATCTTTTGACTAATTTCATTGGTTAAGAATAATTTATACGTGTAATAAATGCCCCTTCAGCAGTGCCCTAAGTGACATACCATGCTTCTGCATCACCAAAAGGAATTTAATGATCACTTTTGACGATGGCCTAATCATGACCTGACGTTTCCCCCGTTTCTCAGCATTGTACATACTCTTGAGAGCATCATTTAACACACTAACTCTAACCATTGTCACTGTAAAAAAGTTAAAATTAGAGTTAACCATATCTAACATAGAGTTTAGACCACACGCAAGACTGAACAGAAGTAAACAAGAAGTAAAAGAGAAACCATATTTAAAGGTTTAAATTTCTTTGCATTGATACAATCTAGAAATATTTATAGAACCACTTCCATTCTCTCTCATTTTTCTTGATAAAGGAGACACACCAATTAATTAACATCGATAGTTTGAACGCACGCTACAAGTCCCTCATTGGTATTACTAAATATCCGTAACTGACACCAGCTCTCCAACCGAATCAACATCCAAACATCATAAATGACAGCCACGAAAAAACTATAGAAACTCGGCTAAGCCTAAAGCATCAACAACTCAACCATACTTCGTTTTTAGTAGTTCTTTAAATCAGAAGACCCCGAAATATTGCAGACTCAGATAACCACTAAGTTATGAGTCCCGATCCGACTAACATTCAGAACACAAAGGGCTGACTCAATAACCAACCTTGCTTTGTTTAAATATGCTCGAAGTTCAAATCTTTGGTGTTATTAAATCGTTCCCGTAATTTCTTAGAAATCGCTTATTTCAGACATTTGAATACATACACCTAAAACATCCTGCAAAAGAACGATTTTTAGACTACTTGTATGGGGCTACTCAAAACTCACATACATATATGGAACACGGCATCGGCCGGTTATAAAACCAATATAAACAACCAGCACGCACACTTCCAGAGCAATACATGTAAAACCCACGCGGATTAGCAAGATCATGAATTGCAATTTCATACATTTTCGTTAAAACCAAAATAACTCTAAAAGCCGGACCTTACCAACGTAGAACTGAAAATGCTCAGTTAAACAGCGCGATTACGGCTGCTGCAGAAGCTTTGGAATCGATATGGGAGCACAACCTTGCAAAGAAAAACTGGGAGACACATACAAAGCGCCCACATATCTATTTAGGGTTTTGAAATTTGGGCTCTACAAGAGTTGATAGTCTCTTGGACTTTATTCTATCTAGGCCCAATATTTCAAAACAAAATTTTATATTGACCAAAATAAATATTTTAATAATTTATGAAGAATGAAATGAGTGTTTTTATCATAATGTATTACTTAGGGTTATCAATTTAATAATTTATTAATATTAAAAATTTGATATGCATTTTTCTGATAAAAATAGTTAACTCATTATAAGTTAAATTCTCCATGAAACCATTCTAACTAGATTAAGCTATTTATGTAATAATATTTAAAAATATGATCATTCAAACCCATGCTCTAACCCAAATTATATATTGGACAGTGCACACATAGGTCTCAACAATTGAAGTAGGTTTGATATCTATAACTTAATTTCTACTCTTTTTTTTGTTGTTGTAATTGTAAATATACAAGACAAGGTGTCATTTTTGTATTTGACAAAAAAAAAAAAGGTCAGCTTTATAAAATTAAAAATTTATTTGAATTTCACTAATTCATTTTCCCCATGTAACTAGGTATTCAATTTATGCATGATCGATCTCTTAATCAATGGAAATATAGATATTCTAAATATAAGCAATGAGCATGATTTGCTGCCGTCTCTACATTTCTATTTCCAGTGGGCTCATTATAAGCATCTCATGAACAAATAACATTAAGAAAAAGCACCAACAATTTATCCTCATTCATAAATATTTGAACATTTGTATTTTTTGAAAATTGTGTAAATCCAATAATTTATAGTGAAAGAATTATGCAAATCTAATGATATGCATTATAAATTTTAATTATTGAAATTAGTAACTTTTAATTTTTAAAATCAATAAAATTTAAAAATTTGATTCAGCCAATTATATTAAGTTAACTACACAATAAATGCTCATTAATACTAAGCAAAAGGAATATAATAATAATTATTTTTCCAAAATCAATGAAATCTATAAGTTTCACATAAAGGGTTTGACTTTGTACGTATTATCTTGGAATTTGCTTTTAGTTTCTCATTAACTACTTTTTCTTAGAACTTCAACGGGAACGGATTTTCTCCTGTAGGAGAAATATAGGAGATTCTCCTATAATGAGTTGCAGCCATCGAATCCTCTTTGTAGCATAAAATGACACCGTTTTGCGTTGAATTTTTTTTTTTTAAACTTCGTGACACAAAACAACGTCGTCACATGTCGTCTTCTTCCTTCAAATTCAACTTTGGTTCTTCATTCTTGGCGCAAAACAAAGAGACGAAAAATGGCCAGACACTGCAGGCAAAGGCGACGGCTGATGAGGTCCCTGTCATCGTGGTCATTGCAAGATTTTCTCAGGCCTCATGTTTGAACTATTCGACGAAGGACAATGGCTAGTTAGTAGAGAGAGAAGCAGCAACAGTTGATGTTTTGCTATGCAGAGTGAGGAGTGATGAAGGAAGACGCTATTTGAAGGCAGAAGCGACGACCAGGGCAGTCCATTTTGCAGGGTAAGAAAAATAGCAGAAGTTGTCATTTTGGCCAGAGATAATCCATAGTAGAAACGGCCAAATTCTAGAGAGAGAAAGTGGGAAGAAGCATCATTAACAGGGGATCTTAGAAGCAGAACAAAACGTCAACTTATATGCCAGAAAAAAACCAAGTCATCTGTGCATTCTTCAGCTAAATAATTCACAGGTGGTTGTGATATGTATACGAAGCTTTGTTTTATGGTTATTTATTGTTGTATATGAAGCAGTAGTACTATAGCTGTAGTTGTGTGTACTGTAGCTGCTTATGTATTCTGGAAACAGTGCTTCTATAACTTATTTGTATAGTTTTATACCATTATTTTAATTTGTTATATAGCTTATATATCATAATAGAGTTAATATATAACATGATTTTATGTAGATGTATATAGTGTTTTAATTTTATGAGCTTATTTATGGAAAACACTTATCATAAGCAAGGTTTAGTGGAACTTTTTTGGTTGCCAAATTTGTGTAATATATTTAACTAGATTTTTTTTACAACTTGTATTTTATTGGCATTTTCAATTTATGTTAATTAAGTTGGCTAACAAGGCTATTGCATTTGGTGGATGGGCAGTAAAAAGCTAAGTCAAGTGATATTATAATTTTTAAAAGTGATGATGGAACAACCAATGTAGGTATTATAATTTTGAATAAAAAAATGGTATTGTAGACATGGTGTTCTAAATCCATTTCTGTTGACAAAATTCAGAGACTTAGGTACCTTAACTGTTGAAGTAACCAATGATGACAACATCGAAGTTGAAGGGAAGCCGACTGCTGGTATGGAATTTGATGATGTGAATACCGCTTGGTAGTTTTGGTCTAACTATGGCTTGCGGGTTGGATTTAGAGTTAGAAAACAGTATTTGAACAAAAGTAAAAAAAAATGGGATTGTGACTTCATGTAAATTTTTGTTTGTTGTAAAGAGGGAGTACGAAAGCAAGACAAAAGATATACACCAGCTACTAATCATCAGCAAGAAACTAGAACAAACTGTCAAGGTAGAATGAACTTTGTAACGAAGAAAGTGAAATACATAATCAATAAGTTTGTTGAGTCCCATAATTACCCTCTTCAGCTTCCAAAGACTACGTATATGTTGACATCCTATCGTGGTATATCCAAAGTTCAGGCACATGAGTTTGAATTAGCAGAGGACTTAGGATTGAAACAAAAAGCTACATTTCAATTAATGAGCATGCATGTTAGCGATAGGACCAATCTTGGTTTTACTTGATTGGATGCAAAAAATTATCTTAGATGCAGAAGACAACATAGTATGGTTATGGAGAGGTAGGGATGCTATTGCAATATTTTCAAGAACAGTTGGTTAATAACCCATCATTTTTTCATGCCTATCAATTAGATGTTGACAAACTGATAACAAATGTGTTTTGGATGGTCGTATGTATGATTGTTGACTACGGGTATTTTAGTGACGTAATCTCTTTAGACACAACATATTGTACAAATCGTGAACAGAGACCCCTTGCACTATTCTCAGGATTCAACCATTACAGGTAAGTAGTGGTCTTCGGAGTGGCCCTAATGTGTAATGAGACTACTGAGTCGTTTAAGTGGTTATTTAATACATTCTTGTCAGCTCAAAGAAAAAAGAAACCACAGACCATTTTCACTGATCAGGACCAGGCAATGGCAAAAGCTTTAGGTGAGCCTATAATGTTTATATCTTTAATGAACGGAGTACAACGACGTCATATATTAAAAGTTTAATACTTTTTATTTCTAACAAGTGAGGTGATGTCTGATATTCGACATGGCACTTAATGTAGAATAGATTCAAACACATAGGTAATCTGATGAAGGATGAATCTCAATTCATGACTGATTTTAAGAAATACATGTACCAATACGATGATAAATCCCAGTTTAGGACAGCCTGGGCAAAGATGCTATTAGACTATAATGCCCAAGAGAACAGCTGGTTGAAATCCATATATCCCCTTAAAGCAAAATGGGTTGTATGTCATATGAAACAAGCTTTCACATTAGGCATGAGAAGCACACAATTGAGTGAGAGCCTAAACTCTGCCTTTAAGTCTTCCATGAAATTGGATGTGAATATTACGCAATTTTTTAAACTATTCGAACATGTAGTGGAGGAGAAACGGTATAAAGAGTTGAAGAGTGAGTACAATGCTCGGCATAAGCTTCCACGGTTGAGTTACCAGCATTCATCTATTCTAAATCAAGTTGCCTGAATATACACACACACGATCTTCAACTTATTCCAACAAGAGTTTGATTTACTTTTTGCTGTCTCAATTTGACATAGGCATGAAAATCCACATATGTTTATGTACATTTTATCCATGGCTTACTAGGAAAGTTTATAACATGTCCTATTTGATCCTATTCAGAAGATTGTCTCTTGCAGTTGCAAAAAGTTTGAGACGTTTGGAATTTTATGTAGCCATATTTTGAAGGTGTTCATTTTGTTAGAAGTTAAACAAGTGCCTGAACAATATATCCTTAACCGATGGACAAAGAATGCACGTAACGATATTGTGCATGATGTTCGAGGGAAGAAGGTCAAGGGAGACCCCAAGCTGGCAAGTACATGATGGTATAGACGATTATGTTCTAAAGCTATTAAACTAGCATCTGAAGTGGCTACATGTGAAGAGTTGCGAGCTTTGGTTGAGAAAGGTTTAGATGACATGTGCAACAAAGTGATGAATGTTCATTTAGGGTAGTAGAACATACGTGATGAAATAAATGAACCCACTGCAATAGACTTCATAGGCGTGGGCCAGGCAACGTGATTTAAGACAAAGAGATAGGTTTAAGTTGCGAAAAAGACCGAAGACTTGGATAAAGCTTCAGGGTCGTAAGAGGAGAAAGGTTTCAAGGATAGCACATTTACAATGACCACCACATCCTGTACGTAAACTTAGTGTTTGTTCATTCGTAACTATGTTGCTTCCATCTCATGTAAGGGTAATAATAATTTTCATTCTCTACGAGATCAGGAATCATCAGGTTCATTATTCTATAAAGTATCGTGTTCAGCACCTCCTACACCTTGCGATGATCTTCTTGGAAATGAGAACCCATTTACATTTACAAGACTTCTAATAGTAATTTTAATTTTAAATGCGATTGATGTGCATTCATTGTCATAGTCACTAATGTGTTATGTTTCTGATGTACGAGAACCACTGGAGGTTCCCACTGAGTCACTACAAAATCAAGATCTCTAGGCTCACTTGTGCAGCTACAAGGTTTTTTATATGCTCAGTACTTATGTTTTTTACTCTCTATAAGTACTCATTTTTTGGGGTTGGGTGTCTTTCTTTTGATTATTGGGATACTCAACGCTTGTACATAATAGGAGTACTCAGCATTGGTGTTTTTTGAGATACTGGGCATTTGTAAACATTACGTAGATAGAGAAGCAAACAAACGACTAACGTATTATTTCTGAGGGGTGAAATACAAACACGTTAATCCAGCAAGATAACTACAGTTCTACATCACTTGACAATACGTTTTACATTACATTACAAACATTTACAATACATCTGACACTTCTTTACAATTTCTTAAACTCACGTGCATAGTGTAAACCACTCCAATCAGTACTAAAATCTATTACAATTGAAACAGTCATATCACTAGATCTGCTTTGCTTCACCGCACAACAATCTCCAAATGTCTTTGGCATGACAATGCATTTTACTGTTTGGTTTGCACTTCTATTGGCATAAACTAGGCTTTCATGTATTTGCACAAAGGTAACACTTTGGGCTACCTCATTCTGTACTTCTATTGATGTTGATCATATTTCTGCAGAATAACATACCCTTGCAATTTTAGTGTGCTCAATTTCCTAGCTTTAGCTACAGATGAAAAATAATCGCATAATTTCGATGTTGTATTTAAAATTGTACAAGCCCAATTAATTAAAACAATCATACTAAAAATTTTACAACTTTCCATAAGATATAAGAAAATTTATTACCTGTCAGTGAAGTAGAAGACTTCTTCTACTCCATCACCATGGTGCACATCTATATCAATATACAAATCTAGATGACAAAATTCAAATAAGTTGTCAAACATAGGGCAATCTTCTTGAAGATTATCTAGTACAAATGTCAACAATATAGGGGAATTTTTATTATGTAAGCATTATACAGCTAAAATCAGTTTACAAAGATCAAGGCTTGATCATGATCATATGAGTAGTTAATTGCCAGTCATTTAAAGAGAGGAAGAGGTAAGTTCACATTTAAATGCAAATTATACAATTTGAAAAATTCAAAATTAGCATTACTTCAACAATAAACCATTATGTAAAATTAAAAAGATCTAGAAATGTTCAACTTACTCAACAAAATTACTTATTCTTGAACTTTAGCCCTTTATGAATTTTTAAACCTTCACATTTTGTACAAAAATGAAGAATATGTAGCTAAAAATTTAATGTTTCTACCTTCATAAAATATTAAACCTTTAAAGCACATATGCTCAAGTTTCATAGCAACAGACATACATTTTGTCAATTCATTTGACATTCATATTTCTGTAAAGTTAGCTAAAGCTAGGGAAACAATAATCACATGTTGATCATAAAGGCCTCTGCCAATGTCTGTTAGAACAGGTAGGGAATTTTATAGCCATCAACAAGCAAAGTTATGGAACATAACCCAGTTGCAAATTTGTAATAATTAATATTTAAAATTTACATTGGAAGCTACACACCTCAAGCACATTAAGTTATCTAAAAAATCTTACATGTTTAAGAAGAGTACAGTACAGTACAAGACATTACAAGTCTCCACATATATTCTTAAATTAACACACTAACAAAGGTTAATGGGCTATTACAAGTTTAAACTAATAAAGGTTACATATAACTTTTATAACAATTGGATGCAATACATAACATTGACACAATCCCAAACCTAACCCACTACAAGTACATCATCTTCCTAAAGCAGTAAACAACCATCAGTAACCCACTACAATCATTGCCCGTATTGTACATAGCACACCCCAAGAATTTTCTTTCAAGTTTCTTCTTTGGTTTTTGACACCCGAACCACAGCTCTCAATTCACAACCACATTCTACTTCACTGTCTTTTGCTTCGGTATTGGAAAAGGATGATATTGAATATGGTTCCCCATGCGATGATCTTTCACCCCCAGCCATCTCCTCAACCTTGCAAGTAAAATTGTTTTAAATGTTCATACTAAAGACTGTAAATGACAAGCCAAAGTGAATTCAGATATAAATTCTAAAACTTTAAAAGAGAAAGCTAATTTGCTGGTGAGTAAGTGCATATGTAATTTGTTGCGTATGTTATTAATTTTTATATTATTGTGAGCTAATAAACTTGATATATAAAACAATCAAAAACATAAATTTGGTCCATAAGAATAGTAAATTCTGACAACTGCCTCAGTGAAATTTTCATCATCCATTAGCACACATATTAAGACATTGCCATCAAATTTACATCAAATATCTCTCCCCATCAATGTTCTAGAGGTTAACAAATACACAACTCAAGAGGTTTTGGCACCATACCAGTTACAGCAAATATTCACCAGCAAAAAATTGTGTTAAGGCACCATAACAGAGACATCAAGCAACTCACAAATTTTCGATCACCAATGCTCAGAAAACAAAACCCAAAATAGAGACACAAAGCAAATTCAAATACATTGTCATCCATCCAACTAATAATAACCAATGATAAGAGAACAAACATCATAACAGAGATAGCAACAGTGACATTCAATCTCAATGACCAACAACAATTTCAGGTAAGAGCTGGAGAATGAATTACCTTCTAGGCCCCGAATCGATTATGCAACAACATCAACGACACATGTTGCTGGAACTGGTGTGAATGTCGGACTTCTCGAAGTTACTTTGAAGGTCGATGAACCCAATGAATAGAGCAAGATGCGTATGAAATTTCGTGTTGGCGGTGCAAAGTACGAAGGCCGATGAACACTACCATGCAGACGATGGCAAGCAACTGTCAGGGCCGGCCAAGACAAAACCCTAAAAATGCCCCTCACGAACTACAACTCGAAGAAAAAAATGCGTGAATGAGTGTTTTGTGAAACCTTAAAAGACAAAATTTTCCCTTCAAGCAAAATCACATTGTTTTAACGCCAGAATTTAAAAAAAAAAAAAAAAAGCTGCGATGTGGCCAAATCTCAGCCGCAAAGAGGATTCAATGGCTGCAGCTCATTACAAGAGAATCTCCTGTATTTCTCCTACAAGAGAAAATCGGAACCTGAACTTCGACCCTCCCAACTTTCTTGTCAAGAGATTATAATGCCAAAGGAAAAAGTAATGAGACATATGTAGAATAAATTATTTTGTTCCATACTTAGTCTATTGACAGCAATGTGCTAATTAAAACTAAATTATTACTACAATTGAATATTTTTTAACTGAGTTTTATTGTCGTCAAAATTTGTGAATCCTATGGGACCAATAATGTGCGATGATGACTTAGAAGTACACTTAATTATTGGGTTGGGTTTTTGAAAAAGTAATCTCAACTACGAACACAAAAAAAATTTAAGCTCATATTTTAATATAACTTTTTTTTTTAGACTTTTATCTATAATTTTTAAGTCAAGTCTATTAGAACAATTAAACTTTTTAAAATCATAATCAAGTCAATTTGTCATCGAAAACTTAAGATAATAACATAATTAATTATTATTATTATTAGTTGAAAGATTATAAATACAAATAACTTGTAAAATTGTCATAAATCATTTAAATAAAAATATTATTTTTCATTTTTAACTAAGATGTCATCTTACACTAAGAAAATTTTTAAATAATAATTTTTTTAATTAAAAAATTATATATTTGAACTATTTTACATATTGAACATTTTAAATTGATTTTTTTTTTTTTGCAAACTTCATTTTTTTGAACTATATTTACCGATAGATAGGGTTTTTAAGTTATAATGGAGGCAAAATAGAGATTTAGACTATGTTTAGATAGAGGGTCACTGATAAAATGCCAAAGACTAGAATGACCAATTTAAATAAAAAGTATATTTGGATAATTTTTTAAAAAAGAGTGGAATGACAATGAAGGCTTTTCAAGACCCTCTCTGACCATTCAAAATAACTTTTTTTTTGTCTCATCAAATTAGGAGGTTAAGAGTGGAAAAAAGTGACTCAGTAATTTAATATTACTATTATGCCCTTTTTAATTTAATAAACAAGAGTTTTACATCGTGTAAAACTTTATTCTTTCTTCAGATTGCTTCTTCCCACGAGATAAAGATCGAGAGCCTGTGGATTAAGGTTAAACCATATCCATTTTCTATAGCCTATTCATTTATTTAAAACAACTTTAAAATAAGTAATTCTTACATATTATAAGTTGTTTACATAAGATATATACATATATATTTTAATTTTATTTCATAATTATGTTACATTTTGTAAGTTGAGAAATCAAAAGAAAATGAAAATAGGAGAATTAGTAAAAGAAAGTAAAAAAATATGGACAAAAAAATGAGTCAAATTCTTATTTCATATATTCAACAAAAATAAAAATTTTATCTTGTATGTCTTTGTTATAAGGGATAATTTAGGAGTTTTTTCTTTTTCTCATTAAAACTTTTAAACAACATATTTACTTAAGTCATTCCACTTTATTCTATGTCATTCTATTAATGACCACTCCATTCCATCCTCCCCTAAACTCCCAAATATCTTAAGTGTGCACATCAAACAGCATGAACAAATTACATAGGCAAAAACATAATTAGATTATAATATAACATAACTATGATGTTTTGATATCTCAAATGAAAATGTCATACAAACTCAAATCACCAAAAGAAACATCACTACGTTGAACCTAGCAATGGGATTTACGTCCAACAAGTTACACTCCATCATTTATTTCCCTTAACAACTACTACCATGTTCCCACGAGATGAACAGGACTTACTGCTAGAACAAATCAGTGGTAACATCAGAGGACATCTGCACGTGCAATGTAGTTTACATGCATGCAGAATGAGTCACCGATATCGTTCATTCTACGATATAAACCACAAAGAAGTTTTTCACATAACAAGGTTTCTCACTTAACATGCTTAGCAAACCAGGCCAACAAGTCCTGATGTGCCTCATCTGCAGCTGCCACAGCTTGCGCATCTTCATCATTGTACCTTACTGTCCAGCCGTGTTCAACTTTAGGAAATACTTTAACGAAACTATCAACCTACATTAAACAAATATGTTTATCAGCAATGTATCAAATACTGATGGCCACAAGAAAAAAGAACAAAGTGAAAAAAATAGCCAAACTGCTTTTACTATATACAACAAATAAACGTTTCCTTAGGAATGTTTGATTAGAGGATAGAAGGATAATGGTAACGCACTTCCAAGCAGTTGATGCTTACCAGAATGTGATGTAGAAACGAATTTGGATTTCCTGTATTTCAATTCTTTGCATTCGAGATCTAAACCATTGAACATTTATATAATGATTCAAATTTTAATAAATATTGAACAGTTTCTTCCAACTCTTTAAAATCTTAACTACTAAATTTTTATCTAACAATTCAGATCTTATCAACTCTACCAACATTTAAATTTTCCAGATGCAAGAAACCCACATTGGTAAAACATAGGCACAACTAAATCTAATTCGTCAGATTATTGTTCAGGCTTTTGCTTCTCTTCTTGACGATTCTCATTTTCGCCACACTTCTTTCACTAATCAGATTCTTGATAACAAAGTTGATTTAATGATTTCCACTTCACTCCATATTGCAAGGGGGATTTGTAAATTTTATATTATTACTAAGTGGCACACATAAGATGAATTATATATGAAGGATTTGCACAACTTGAAAAAATCCACCCAATACTTTCATTGAAATAAATTAGATTTTTTGACATTGTAGAGGTCAGATCCATAAGGTAGCTAATTGCCATAAACAGAGTACAGTGTGGCTTCTGAGCAAAGACAATGTATGTGTCTGAACGAATGAGAAAACCATTCAAAAGTAAATGAAGAGAGTTTTTAACTCTTCATTTGGTTCTTTGACAATTGGAGAGGGAAGCAAATTTTATGTAACCAGTCCACATTAAAACATGAAACTTCTTTCCCTATTTATCCCTAGATCAAGATCCTATATGAAAACCTGAACCAGAAGTCAAAAGCCTAACCAGAAAAAAGGGAGAAGTTTTATCTGTAATGCCCTCGGTCTGTTATAAGAAGCTACATTTGTGAGTGTGAGACAGTAAAAAGAAGCAGAAGATTGATATGGAATTCTAAGAATTTGTGTTATTAATAAAATGTTAAATGTCCTCAAGACCAACAAATTCGTGGGTCTTGACTCTTGAGTGTGAGTGTCTCAATCATGTAATGAATCAATTTTAAGCTAACTTAAAAGTAAATAATTTGTTTTCTACTAAGTTTTAAAGACAAACAGCTCAAGTGCAGAAGCAAAGAATAATATCAAGCTGAATTATCAATTACCCTAATGATGGTTTTGATGCATGTTGTCTCAGTAGCCATAAACGAGATACTAAGCATAATAAGATGACATTAATGAAATAAAGAAAAATATAACTTTGGTCCCTTACTTTTGGCCAAAGTACCAATTTCGTCTTCCATAGATAGAAAGTATTAAAATGGTCCGTTATAAATGAAAATATGAACTGAGTTGATCCTTTTGGCATATGCAATAACTCCAACTTGTCCCCACCCATTGAAAACAGAGAAGAAAGAACAAAAGATGCATCTTCTTGTTGAAAAAAAAATTGTCTAATTTTGACAGATTTCATTATATCAACATGAAAATTGCTGACATTTGCAAATCATCAAGGTAAAATAAAATAATTGTACATTTTCTTTGATAAAAAATAAAATGTTATACTTGTTTACAAAACAAAATGTTAAAAAAAAGAAAAATTCTTACCCCAGGTTTAGCAGATAGTGCTTGTTCAAACTGTTTAGCAAGTTCAGGAGGAAACAATGCGTCATGCTCAGCTCCAAGAATAGAACATGGAATATCAATACCTAAAAGAGAGATCAATTATTGACTGTTACACCATGAAAATATCAGTCACTGCTTTAAGAACTTCCCTTTTTCTATTTAATGCAATATTTTTAAATAATAAGTGAATAAATTAGTTAGGAAGAAGTTCCTGATATAATGAAATCACTGCATGATTCAATTATACCAAAAAAAGTTTGTTCCATATGTATTTGATAGAAAGAGAATTTAAAAACCGCAAATTATAACTTTTCTTTATCTTCTCAAATGAAATTAATTACCTAATCATTTTATACAGGTTTGTTTCTGTGGATAACTGTAACGTCTAAGTGAAAAGTACCAATAATGAGGTTGTCAAGTATAAATATAATCCTGGCTTTTCAAGTACCCACACGATTGCAGGCTTTTCTAATCTTTCAGATAAAATCTAATCAATGATTCAAATACTAAGTCATTCATGAAGAGGGTTATGATGTGACATCTAGAATTTGAAACAGTAACTGTCAAGAATGGTTTAAGAAAGACAAATAGAACAAGAAAGGTAATTATTTAATTAACATGTAAAGAAGTATGATTATTTAGAAAGTCTTAAAAGTCTCTTACATACCAAAGTGCTCAAGTTCTGATAGTTTTACCTCCCCAGAAGATGCTATATTTTTTCCCTAAAACAATGAGTATGAACAAGAAATTATAGAAATTGAAAAATCATACCCTCAAGGTCATCCACAGTGACAAATGATGGGTGCAATAGCACACTAGCTTTAATGAGTCCAGATTTAGCAAGTGCAAGCACAACCTTGGCTGAGAGAAAAATAAAAATACATACACCTAAGAGGAGCTGAAATCTCTATATACACATAATGAGAAAAATAAAAGCACATGTAATAAAGAGGAATGAGAGGCACTCACCACCCCAGCAAAAACCAGCAGCTCCAACAGATGAAACACCTTTACCTTTTAAGGCTTCAATTACAGGTTTAGCAACTTCAATACCTTTGTCCTAATATAACAATAAGACTGCATCAGAGAATGGTGTATTACAGTTTACAAATGAAGCACAATTAATAAACATTTGATTGTGACAATCCATAATGCTTCATCCCAAAATCCAAACCATGTCATGAAGATGGAAGACTACTGTTTAATATTTAGCAAACACCCAGCATATAAACCAAGCTTCTGAATCCACTCTTATGTTTTGAATATCAGAATCATCAAATTTCCAATAAGGACTCAAGATTTGATTCATGTATTGTAAAGGAAAAAAAAAACATATGTTCAAAGTGTCATAACAATTAACATAAGAACTAACTGGTCCATGATCTTCCAGCCAAGCAGGTAACCAAAGATGAAAAGGCTTTTCAACATTCTCAGGAGGAACAGGATCACCGTGGAAGAAATCGGGAACAACTACATAATACCCTGCAGCAGCAATCTTGTCTGCAAGCTTCCTTCACATCAAAAAACAAATGGTAAACTTTCCAGGGGAACACATTTCATTTAGCACGTCAGAGAAATTGTAATGAGAAAGAAAGAAATTAAAAATTGAGCTCATAAATATAGTTAAGTTCTATTTGCAATATTCTTTAACAAAACCTTGAGAAAATTATAACAAAAACATAGACTTCCTAACTAACCTGATAATTATATCACAAATGCATCATCTAAGAAACTCAATAATCTAGTTGTATACCAACATATTGTGGACGACATATAGCATTACTTTCAAAAACCATGACTCTCTATCTTATACTTTAGTGCTTCTATCTGTTTTCAGCATTGTAAAAGATTGATAGTCATTTAATTAATCCCCACCAAAATTAGTCACCCGAAGGAGAAGCAGAGGTAATGGATTTTGGAAGATAGTAAGTTTAATTAGATTACTATGCAGATTATCTTCCAAATAAGCTTCATGATTTTTTGTGAATCTATATAATAGAAATGAGCAATTGGATCCCAGAAAAATGGGTTTCAATTTTAATCATTAGAAATGCATACCATTCTTATTGAATATTTTCATCCCTTCTTATGACAATAGGCATTAATTTGAAACTGCAATTTCCAGGTGCAGAATATGAAAGATGATGTATATTAGCCACAGTCCTGCTTGATACAAAATGAAAGATAACTAAAACCACGAAAAATTAGACACCAAAGCAGACACAAAAATTAGTCATACCTCAAAAGTGGTGCTTCATAACCTGCAGAACAAGTTGACATGCCGAGTTAAAAAAAGAATTGATTTTTTTTGCTTTGGCCAAGATGATATTGGTTAACTGTTAAAGCTGATGTATTATATTATAAATATCACGAGGCTCCAGAAGTATAAGCAAAAGTCACAAAGAAAAATTGGTATCTCAAAGCTCAAATATGATAATTGGAATGTTATCAGATCGTTTGAACTTTAATTTTCCGTAAAACCCAGATAGGGCCTAAAATCTCACGAAGAAATTACCCACCTTCCTACCAATTAACAGAACAGTATAAAATTCTGTTTTGTTTTTTAATTGAAACATTATATACCAATTGCCTCTAGATGTTAAAACAAAGAACGAGAACTTTTAAAATATAATCAAAAAGCTAGAAACAGGAGCGAGCAAGAATTGACAGAGAGAAGGGGGCAACAGTTCGTAAAACAAAAGTTGTGAAAATGGAAAATAATTTATTAAAACTTCCCATCAAGATCTCTAATATGTATGCAAATATATTGTATCTATCAAATACTTGTTCGATCATAGAAGTGGAAAAGCAACTGAAAAAACAGTTGAATTACCAAAAATATCGGATGCCAGAAGAACAGCAAGGTTGGAGTCAACGAAACCAGTGACATAGGTATTGATGCCTCCAACTTTTTCAACATGGCCAGCTCCACTACTGTGGTCGAGGGTTGGAGGGTTCGAGCAACATTGTGGGCCTGACATTTTCTGCTTCGTCTTCTAAATCCAATAATCACTGTGCACTGTGGAGTTCAAAGCACGACACTTTCGCTATTATCATTTATGGCAGGATGAAACTAGGAAGCACCATTCGCGTGTTTTGTATTTTGGCGGAATGAGGACGGGAGCGTTAGTTTTCATTAGCGTAAGCTGTGACGTTTAAGCACAAAACGGGACCAGAAAATATTTTTTTTTTTTCCTCAAGGAAACGGATAATACAATGAAATAAGATACCAGTCTATCAAGTTGCTGTAAGCATAATGCGCTGATGTTGACGGTGAGGGAGAAAAGATAGTACGTCATTGACTTTCACTGCAATATAGACTTGAAGGAAATGAAACAGCGCAACCTCGTGGCTAACGAGTTAAGAATAACTATTCCTTGATAGCCATTAATGGAGAAAGTCGAAGGCTTACGATTGGGGATGAATGCAAATCACGCAACCTAAACCGCATCTTCCCGTTGGAGAGAGAAAGGACTAAAATCCACGGCCACAATTCAAGATATGTTTATTTATTGTTTTTAATTTTTTTTTTCTCTGGTGTGACATATGAAATAAACCTAATCTTTCGTTTAAAAATCCGTTCGGTCTAATAAGAAAACGAATTTGAGTCCGATTTAAAATGCCTAATCCAAAAATAGGCTTAAATTTTCAAACCCGAATAAAAATAGGTCAAGTTTAAATTATGTGTAAAAAATTGTATATACTAATGGATAACCATAATAATAATTTATACAAGTAATGAAACTAGAATGGTGCTGACTAATAATCCCAATAACATCTTTGTCTTAATAGGTGAAATGAGACTATGCCAAAGAAATTTAAAACCTGTGTTGGCTTAAAGTAACATTAACATTTTAAAAGATGGGTTAAGCAAGAAAAAAAACTTTGACAACTGAACATTCACAATTGTATGGGATAAGTAAGCTTATATTTATTATTCTTTTATCACATTATTTTATTTTATACTTGATATCTTTTTTTTTTTATTATTATAGGACATTGAAGGTCTAAGTTATATGTTTGACGAAGTATCTTAACCAGTCATATAATTATAATAGTTGTAATAAGAATTTTGTGATAAATATAAAGATAATTGAATCTTATATAGTAGTTATTATACTTATTTTTTGTATATGGTTGAGTATCATTATTTTTTCTATTATCATTATTATTTTTAAGGTGAAAATGATGCATTTTTTATTTTTAATATGTTAAAAGATGGTTACTATCATTGTTATTTTGGTGCTGAACAGTACATTTTGGCTTGTTTAGATTTCTTTTCAATGGCAAAAGATGGTTTAGTTGTCTTTTTTTCTTTTATTTTGCTATTATTAAATGCTAGTTTGAATTTTGAGAGTCAAGATTTATTCAAATAACTAGAGCGATTTAGTAATAAAATATATTAAAATAATAAAATATTATTATTTTAATATATTTTATTACTAGATTAATTTCAATTACAAGAACATATCCAAGGGCCAATTTTGGCATGCTTAAATTTTGTTTTGTTTCTGGTGGAATATGGCATCTAGAGGGAGGAAAAAACACATGCATTAGATTTGCAATTTTTCCTTCCTAAAATGGCACTGTTTTGGTGCCGGTATTAGTGCAAAATTTAAACTTGAAACGCACTTCTTCACTTAATAAAATTGTGCATTTCAACTTGTTAAAATAATAATAAAAAAACAAAGTCCCAGAAAATGATGTCATTTCGGGACTTTTCTTATTTAAAATAAAAGCCTTAGAATATACTGTTTCAAACAACGCATTTTTGAAACATTAAAAAATTTTTTTTAACACGTGGCATAATCTGGTATGTGTAAAATGGTTAAAAACTCGCCTGTAGATCATCTGCAATAAAAATATCTTACTATAAATTCTACAATAAAATTTAAGTCATTAAATTTTAATTCAATAACTTATATTTTTTTATATTAAAAAAATAAAAAAAATATAAATTATTAAATTAAAATTTAATAACTCAAATTTTATTGTAAAATTTATAATATTGTAAATTATCTGAATGCAACCAGACAATACCTCTGCTGTTCAGCAATAAATATACTTTCGCAAGTCACACGCCGCCCCTTTGGAACTGTGGTTATCTAGAAAGCGTAACTCATACATGAGGCCCCTTTTTGCCTTCTATTGCAGTGATTATATGGTTTTTCTCGCCAAGGTTCATTGTCTTAAGTCAAGTACTCGTTTCATAGATTTTGGCAGAAAGTTTATTTTCCTTTTAGCTTTGAATGTGGGGCCTAAGTGAAGATTAGTAGAGTTTACGATAAATATTTGTTAATGTGCAATTTTATAGCTTGGGATTAAAAAGGAGAGTATGTACAGAACTTAACTCGCATTGCAATGAGAATGAAATAATCTTTGTTTAAGTGGGATAGTTATTTTATTATCTCTCATAAACTAATGAGGCCAAGATCACAGAGAATCCAAGACTAGCAAGATGATCATAATGCTTCAGGACGCTTACATAGGTACATGTTTATACACAGGGACGGGGGCAAAAATAATTATCCCACTTAAGTAACTGTGTCAGTTGAGTTCGGTACATACTATCTCTTTGAATTTGAAACCATAAAATTACATATCAGCAGATATTTATCCTAGAATTTACTAATCTTCACTTGGGCCCCACATTCAAAATTAAAGGGAAAATGGACTTTTTGCCAACATCCTATGAAACAAGTACTTCACTCTAGGCACACTCTATTGGCTAGAATAATATTTTATTATTAAAAAATAGAATAATTTTTAACATTTTATAATTTATTTTATACATCTTATAATATAATTTAAAGAAAAAAATAGAATAATTTTTAGTATCTTATAATTTATTTTACACATCTAATTTATTTTATAATTTCACAATATAATTCAGAGAAAAAAATAGAATAGAGAGATTGGATCATTTCTAATAAAATTTAAAATTATAATATATCTTATTTTTAAAAATATTTATTTTTTATATTTTAAAATTTTTTTATATCTATTAAATTTAGAGCCATTGGATCTAGATTCAATGGCTCTAAATCATATTGGAGAATCTCCAGTAACTAACGCTATTGAAGACAATCCATACTCATCTGGATCCAATGACTCCAAATCATACTGGAGAATCTTCAATAGCTGATGTTAATAGAGACGATCCATACTTAATGACTCTAGATTTAATAGACATAAAAAAAATTTTAAAATATAAAAATAAATATTTTTAAAATAATATTTTATTTTATTATCAAAAATAGAATAAATTTTAGTATATTATAATTTATTTTACACATCTTACAATATAATTTAGAGAGAAAAATAGAATAATTTTTAGTATCTTATAATTTATTTTATACATCTCACAGTATAATTTAGAGAGACTGAATCGTCTCTAATAGAATTTAAAAATTTAATATATCTTATTTTTTAAAATAGTTATTTTCATATTTTAAAGTTTTTTTAATATCTATTAAATCTGGAGCCATTAGATTTGGATCCAATGGCTCTAGATCATAGGATCTCTAGTAGCTGACCAATATTTTTAAATTATATTATGAGATGTGTAAAATAAATCATAAGATACTAAAAATTATTTTATTTTTTTCTCTAAATTATATTGTGAGATATGTAAAATAAATTATATGTGTAAAATAAATTATAAGATATTAAAAATTATTTTACTTTTTAATAATAAAATATTATAATAAAATAAAATATTATTTTAAAAATATTTATTTTTATATTTTAAAATTTTTTAATATTTATTAAATCTGAAACTATTGAACCTAGATCCGATCGCTCTAGATCATATCGGAAAATATCCAGTTGCGAATTGGAGTCGACCCATACTCATCGGAGATGATCCATATTTCGGTTCATAGTCTACTTGGATTTGTTTGCGGAGTAAGTCACACCAAAACTGAGAAAAGAATATTAAAAAAGATAGAAAAACACATCTCAAGAATTTTAATTACAGACTTTTCTCTCTCCAACAAGAGGATGTGTGTCAAATAGTCTAGAAGCATTATTAGATTTTAACGTAACACCATAAAATATGATAAATTGAAATGAAAATGACTCAGACTCAAATTACGGAAAGAAACACAACAATGTTGACCCTAGCAATGGGGTTAACATCGAACAAGTGACACCCCCGTTATTTAATTCCATGAAAAACAACCACAATGTTTCCACAGAATGCACAGGACCTGCCACGAGAACAAATCGGCCATATCATCAAAGCACATCTGCACATACAACGTAGTTGCATGCATACGTAGAATGAATCACTGATCTACTCTAGTATGCAGTATAATCCACGTACAAGTTTTCCACAAAACAAGATTTCTCACTGAACATGCTTAGTAAACCAGGCCAACAAGTCCTGATGTGCCTCATCTGCAACCTTCGCAGCTTCTGCATCTTCAACATTGTACCTCACAGTCCAACCGTGTTCAACTTTAGGAAATATTTTAACAAAACTATCAATTTACATTAAACAAATATGTTAATCAGTGATGTATCAAATACAGTTAGCTAGAGAAAGAATAAAATGGACCATTTTAAACAATAAAGCTAATAAAGGAGCAAAATGATAATTTAATGATAAGTTAAGGGACTAAAAGAATTTTTTTTCAAGAAGAATAAAAGCAATAGCCCAACTGGTATTACTATATACAACAAACAATTGCCTAAGAATGTTCAGTTAGAGGATAGATGGATAATGGTAACACACTTCCAACGGGATGTTGAAAACATAGACATTATTACCGAATGTGTGTTCACACACAAAGATGTCATTGTCTTGGATTTTTGCTTGACTCCTCTCATTTCTCTGTGTTTCATTTCTACTATCATTTTTTTTTAATAATAAGATTTTTTATAATAACTTGAGTTGTCAAGAAACCACAGTAGCAGAAACAGGAGAAATTTGAGGAGGTACAGGGTGAAATTGAATTAACCGAAGAGTTAGCTATATAAGTTGCTTCCTAAGAGGTATGGAGGAAATAGAGGCTCCTGTACGCATGTTCAAACCATCTTCACATGGCAGTGGAACACCATCTGTAGCTACATGTAATTTCCCACTGCCCTTATCAGATATAAATAAGAGTCCAGAGGGAAGGAAGACGTCATGAATGCATTGAATAAAGAAATTTGAAGAGTGTTTCAGCCTTGTGCATAAAGTCCAGTGCACCATTCACACAAGAGAGGAATCCAAGAAACTCAAGACTGAACCAAAGTACCAAACAATCTTGTTCATCACAATTCCATTACCATGATGGTACCTAATGTATGACTTTGTTCAAGTGTGGACTGTGGAGTGTCTCAGTCGTGTAATGAATCAATGGTAAGCTAATTTAAAAGTAAATTAATGTTTTCTACTAAAAACAAATCTATTATTGGTGAATAAAAAATAGAATGACCAGCTTCAGCTCAAATGCAGAAGCTAGATAAGATGTAATTAAACAACAGAATGGTGATGATGAACGTTTTCTCAGTAGCCAAAAATGAGATACTTAGCTCCAAAACAAAGAAGAAAGAACACAACATCTCGTAGTTACAGAAAACAAATGGTATAATTTCGATAGATTCATTATATCAACATGAAAATTGATGTAATCAACAAACCATTATAATAAATTTATTGTACATTTTTAGTCAAAATAAAATTACTGTACTTAACCACAAAACAAAGAGACAAGAAATATCTTACCTCAGGCGTAGCAGATAGGATTTCTTCGAATTGTTTAATGAGTTATGGTGGAGAAAAATTGTCAATCTCAACTCCAAGTATAGAAACTGGAATATCAAAACCTGAAAGAGAGATCTGTGCTCGACTATTACACCATGAAAATATCAGTGACTACACTACGAACTTTCCTTTGCTCTTTTCATCTGATAATTCAGAAAGAATAAGATAATGAAATGGTATAGAAGACGTTCCTAGTATAATAAAATGATTGCATGATCTATTATACCAAAGAAGTTTAACGCACAATTGCAAAAGAAGTAAAGGCAACATGAGGAGACATAAAATCAATGTAAATTACTCCTATTCGGCAAATAATTGCCTTCACAAAGCATAGATCACATGAACAAATCTCCATATGTACTTGAGAGAAGGAGATTTTAAAAGCTACATCTTATAATTTTCCTTTATCAATTCAAATGGAATGTAATTCTTAATCATTTTGTGCTTGTTTGTTTGTGTGTTTGTTGTAACTGTTAGAATAATTTTAATATTTTATGGATTAACATTAACTATTTTATTAGATTAGTATCTTATTAATTCTAATTGGGTAGTTAATGTTATAATTTATAAACTATGAATGAACTGGGTTTTTTATCTTAATTTGTAGATGATCGGTGATAGGTTCGATTATCCACAAGCCCACTGGGCAAAAACCCAACCCATAGCCCAAGAATATTAGTAATCATCCTATCAGATTACTAATTTGAGATTGTTATTCAGAGAGAGATTTAATGGGCTTATTTTGATTGATTAATTAAATTTAAAATTGTTTTAAAGACTCTGGAGGATTTTTTCTAATAATATTGATTAATTATATTATTAAAATAAAACCCTATAAATAACACACTGAAGCCCTAGTTTTCATACATACTAAATCTGTCTCTCTCTCTCTCTGCCGTCAAAACACTTTGAGGAACGCTTTTGGGCATTGTGGGTTGAACTTGTTAGACTCAACCAATACTCAGATCAACAATGTCGTCTTCATCAGGTCAAACTGTTAATTTATTCTCTCAATTTGTGATCATGTTTAATTACATGTTCTAATTCCGCTTTCAAATGGTATCAGAGCCTACGGTTTCATGATAAAAATTTTTTTCTCAATTTTGTCAGACAAATTTTATCTTACTGTGTGGCTAATGACATTTTAAATGCACGTATTATTATTATTGATTACCGAATGACAATAATAATACTGTGTGGCTTGCGTTCAAACTTTTTTTTTTTTCTTGGTAATTGTCGAAATCCACCATATTTAATAGAAACCTTTTTTGGCGAGAATAACAATTCAACTGCATTAAGTTTCTTTTGTTCATTCACGTTACTACTACCATTCGAAGCTATCAAAACAAAGCCAAAGTGGATTTTATATTCACTTCACTTCACTTCTTGTCGCTGGCAATGAACGAAAGAACTAACGTCGGAATCTAAATTTTTTGAGTGGTTTTTTTTTTTTGCTAAACTGGGATAGATTCATTCGATATAACCAGCGGGATGTTGTAGATCATTGAACGATGATTAAAAAGGGTGCTATTTGAAGTCCTGAAGCCTTGAAAACCAACAGGTCACAATTGGGTACCCATCGGGTCTCTGGCAGGTCAAAACGACCCGCTAGAGTGAAGAAGAAGCACGTGGGCCTCGCTCATGTGCTCCTATGGCGCGTGGTGGCACGTGTGGCCACACCGTCAGTCCAATCAACTCCAAAATTTGGGGATTAGCTCCACTCGTCCTGATCTAAATTATGGTGATTTTTTCAGAATTTTTTGAGCCCCAAAAATAGGAGTTTTAAAATTTTGAAAAAATTAAGGGCTTTAAAATAATATTTAGATAAGGTATTTTGATCCAAGAAAATTTGCGCCTAGACTAGATATAATATGGGACAATATGTTTAGCTCACTCTTCCTGATTATGTGTAAATAAATTATAATTAATTTCCTTGTATTAATTATTATGTTTTATTCCTAATTTAAGCACATGCCTTGAATGGAAATAAACCATTTGAGGAATTTGTCATAACTTTGGATCACATACACCTAATGATTGTGTGCTCACCTATCGTGGGCCCAATCATGGTGATATGTCTATTTTGTATATAAATTTATATCACATTTGTCACTCAATTTCCTATAATTTTGGATAATTTAGTTACCATCATTAAGGAAGAGTCTGAAAATTACAATAAGTCCACAAGATAGTGTATATACATGTTATATTGATGATGGACATACTCTATTGGTGTGACATTGTTAATATAATTCTGTGGAATAAATACATTTACGAATCGTTAGCAACATTTTAATCCAATGCCTTCATTATTTCTTATATCCTATCGATATGAAAATGATGGATGCATTTTGTTACTTCTCTTTATGGCCCAATCATTAGTACATATGAGTTTTCTTTCTTGATCTGTTATAATCCAAGACTTTAAGTGGGATTATAAAGCACATCTTGATGTTACAGTTGCATAAGCTAAATTTTGTAAAGGAAATCTTGTTTTATGATTATGTTTCCGGGACATAATTAATATTTCTTGATTTTGTTTCATTAGCTTCCGTATTCCAGCAACTGTTTGTGGTGAAAACTTTGAATGGGACGAATTATGATGACTGGCATGAGTCCTTTAATATGTACCTGATCATATCCAAAAAGGATTTGGCCATGAGAGATCCAAAACTAGCAGATTTCACTGCTGGGACTAGTGCTGTTGACAAAGCTTATCACAAGCAATGGTATGAATCCAACAGGATCTGTTTGATGATAATGAAATACACTATTGAGAAGACAATTAGACAGAGCATTCCTGAGAAGGACACTGCTGTGGAATACCTTAAGGCTATGAGTGAAAAGTTCAAAAAGTTTGATAAGACACTGAAAGCGTATTATCTTTCGCTACTAGATAACATTCATTATGATGGAGTGTCAGATGTATGCGAGCATATGATGAAGCTGGTAAATTACTTCAACAAGCTGAAATCTCTAAACGTGGACCTGGGTGAGAGTTATTTTGTCTACAAAGTCCTACAGTTTCTCCCAACAGAATATAGGGTTCTCAGAACCACATATAACTCACAAGAAGCTGAATGGACCGTCAATCAAATGATGTCCATCGTGACTCAAGAGGAGAAGTCAATAAAGAAATCAAATTCACGTGGTCATTCAGTGAACTACATCTCTTATGCTTCGTCAAGGAAGGTTGGAAATGAGAAGCCTAAAGGAAAGAAACCTGAAGGGAAGCCTAATGGCAAAAGGTTCTTTGAGATCGAGAAGAACAATAAGAAGAATAAGGGTCTGAAGAAGAAATTTAAGGGTGATTGTAATTACTGTAAGAAGCCTGGCCACAAGATCTCAGATTGCTTTAAGCTAAAGTACAAAAGTGAGAACGAAGATATCTTTCCTGAAGCTACCCCCTAGCTCTAGTTTGTCTTGAATCCAATAATTTTGAAACCTCTATGGACACTTGGTGGTTAGATTCCGAAGCTATTGTTCACATAACTAATTCCTTGCAGGGGCTCAAAGACAGGAGGAGCCCAAATGAGAAAGAAAAGACCATTTTAGGAGTGGAAGGAAGTTCAGCTATAGTGGATTGCATAGGAATTATAGTTTTGAACTTGTACTCTGGACATACCTTAACTTTAAATAACGTTGTCTATGTACCTTCTTTAAGGAGGAATCTAGTTTCAAGCTCTGTGTTAGATAAAGATGTTTATTCCTTTTGGCAAGGAAATGGCAGAATTAATGTCTATTTTGATTCAGTCATTGTTGGAATTGCTAGATTAATAAGCGGTTTATATTGCTTGAATGCGAATGTTTGTTTAGATTCCACTTCTATGGCATCAATTAATGCTGTCATAGGACACAAATGTCGAAGAATTGATGAGAACTCTTCCATGTTATGGCATCGACGTTTTAGCCATATCTCAAAAGAGAGATTGGAGAGAATGGTTAGACAAGGAATATTACACGACCTAAACTTTTCTGACTTTGAATCCTGTATTGATTGCATTAGGGGAAAACTTCTTGCTAAAGCTAGGAAGAAAGGGGCTAATAGATCTGAGGCTATTTTGAAATTGATCTATATAGACATTAGTAGACTAATTACTCCGTCTATTATGGGCAATTACAAATATTTCATAACCTTTATAGATGACTATTCCAGATTCGGCTGGGTTGATCTGTTGCATGAAAAATCTGACTCGTTAGATGCTTTTAAAGCATTTAAGGCTGCTGTTGAATTAAAGTCTAGAAAGGTAATCAAGAATGTAAGATCAAATAGAGGTGGAGAATATTATAGAAAATATACTGAAACTGGGAGAAACCCTGGACCATTTACTCTATTCTTACATGAGCAAGGAATTGAAGCTTAGTATAATATGCCTGGCACTCTACAACAAAATGGAGTTATTGAAAGGCGTAATCGCACCTTGATGGACATGGTCAAAAGTATGATCAGTCACTCTTCGTTACCGGAATTTCTATGGGGTAATGCCCTGAAGACAACAGCTTATATCCTGAATCAAGTTTTGAGTAAGTCTGTTGAAAAGACACCGTATGAGCTTTTCACCGGTAAGAAGCCTAGCCTGAGGCACTTTCGCGTGTGGGTTATAGAGCAGAAGTGAGACCCTATAATTCACAGCTCAAGAAACTTGATTCTAAGACTATTAGCGGATTCTTTGTTGGGTATAGTTTAGGATCCAGAGGATGCAGATTTTATTGTCCCAGTCACACTACCACGGTCATTGAATTTGATAGGGCCTTCTATTTTGAGGATGACTTGGACAGTGGGAGTGGTGTCCTTAGAGTAATTAACCTGCATTGTATGGATACCATCTTACCCACACCATTGTTGTCATCTTTACCTGTAGATCATGATATTAAAGAAGACACCCTTGTTGAGAATCCGATTAATCCTATTGTAGAAGCTCCTATAAAGGAGAACCAACTCTTAATTTGAGACGATCACAAAAAATTTGTAAACCTGCAATTTTGGATGACTATATAGTGTACTTGTAGGAATTTGAGTCAGACATTATTGATGGCATAGATCCAGTTTCTTATGATGAGGCTGTGTCAGGATCTCATTCATTTGAGTGGTTAGAGGCTATGAATGATAAGATGTCCTCCATATCTCATAATCATGTATGAGAATTAATTGAGTTACCAGATGGTTGAAAACCCATTGGTTGCAAATGGGTCTTTAAAACCAAAAGAGGGGCCAATGGTGAAGTTGAAAGATTTAAAGCCAGACTTGTAGCTAAAGGCTATAATCAGAAGGAAATGATCGATTATACGGAAACGTTCTCACCCATATCTACTAAAGATGCCTTCAGAGTTGTAATGGCTCTTGTTGCACAGTTGAACCTTGAACTTCACCAGATGGATGTCAAAACTACATTCTTAAATGGTGATTTACATAAGGATGTTTATATGACGCAACCTCATGGATTCACTGAGGCAGGGAAAGAACACTTAGTGTGTAAGCTAAAAAGGTCCATTTATGGGCTTAAACAAGCCTCGAGATAGTGGTATTTGAAATTTGATCAGATAATCACCTCACTTGATTTTACAAAGAACATTGCTAATCAATGTATTTATCAGAAATTTGATAAATACAACTTTATGATACTTGTTCTGTATGTTGACGACGTACTCTTGGCCAGTAACTTAGTAACTATGTTGAATGAGGTCAAATGCATTTTGTCATGCCACTTTGACATGAAAGATCTTGGTGAAGCCTCATTCGTCTTGGGAATTTAGATTCACTATAATGGATCTTGTGGCATTTTTGGTTTATCTCAGACAACCTATATAGGACAAATGCTGAAGAAATTTAACATGCATACTTGTGCTCCTTATGCTATGCCTATACATAAAGGTGAAAAGTTGTCTAGATCATCTTGTCCCAATGATGATAATTTGATAATCGAGATGAATAAAATTCCGTATGCATCTGCTATTGGCAGCCTTATGTACGCTCAAGTGTGCACACGACTTGACATTACTTTCACTGTCAATATGCTTAGTAGATACCTGAGTAATCTTGGTCCTGATCATTGGAGGGTTACAAAGAAAGTCATGAGGTACCTACAAGGTACAAAGCATCACATGCTTACTTTTAGAAGATAAGAGCCACTTGAAATTCCGGGTTATTCAGATTCTGATTATGCATCTTGTGTGGATGATCGTAAATCCACTTTTGGATACATCTTCATGATGTCTGGATGAGCTGTATCGTGGAAGAGTTGTAAGCAATCAGTAACAGTTACCTCGACTATAGAGGCATAATATATTGCTTGTTATGAGGCTACCCGCCAGGCCATATGGTTGAGGAAACTGATATCTGGCATGCATCTAGTTGATTCTATATCACGACCTCTAACCATATACTGTGATAGTTCGTTTGATGTCAGCTTTTCTCAGAATCATAAAAACGCCAGTCGCACTAAACACTTCGATGTTAAGTTCCTATTCGTCAAAGAAAAGATTACTGAATCTCAAACTCGTTTAATTCATATTCCTGGTGAACACATGTTGGCGGAACCGTTGACCAAAGGCTTGCCCGTAAGAGTCTTTAAGAATCACGTGACTCACATAGGCATTGTTGAAAATTTTGATGTAGCCTTGGTTTAGTGGGAGTTAGAATTAAATTCTTAAGGGATTTTGAATTTTTTTTTGACAATTTTGAATATTACTGTATTCCATTCAATTTAGTCAATGAAACTTATTTATGGAAATGTCAATATCACTTGATTCCCTATCGATTTCAGTGATATTTGTGTATAGTTTCACTACTAAATCTTGTATGGTTTATAAATATACACACATCCGTGTGTTTATGTAAACATTATTATGCCTGATTAGGTATTCATTTATTGATCTAATAATTTAATTAATGCTATCCAAGTGGGAGATTGTTAGAATAATTTTAATATTTTATGGATTAGCATTAACTATTTTATTAGATTAGTATCTTGTTAATTCTAATTGGGTAGCTAATGTTATAATTTATAAACCATGAATGGACTGAGTTTTTTAATCTTAATTTATGGATAATCGATGATGGGTTCGATTATCCATAAGCCCACTGGGCAAAAACCCAACCCATAGCCCAAGCGTATTAGTAATCATCCCGTCAGATTACTAATTTGAGATTGTTATTCAGAGAGAGATTTAATGGGCTTATTTTGATTGATTAATTAAATTAAAAATTGTTTTGAAGATTCTGGAGGATTTTTTTTAATAATATTGATTAATTATATTATTAAAATAAGACTCTATAAATAACACACTGAAGCCCTAGTTTCCATATATACTAAATCTGTCACTCTCTCTCTCTGCCATCAAAACACTCTGAGGAACGCTCTTGGGTATTGTAGGTTGAACCTGTTAGACTCAGCCAATACTCAGATCAATGATGTCGTCTTCATCAGGTCAGATTGTTAATTTATTCTCCCAATTTGTGATTATGTTTAATTACATGTTCTAATTCCGCTTGTAGTAATGTCCAAGTAAAAATGACCAATCATGAGGTTGTCAATTATAAATATAATAATGGCTTTTCAAATACCCATCACTATTGCAGGCAGTTCTCACCTTTCAGATAGAAGTTATCAATGACTCATACACTCATATACTGCTAAGTCATACATGAGGAGGGTTATAATACGACAGCTCAAGATGGGTAATACATTGTATAATTCAAAATGTTTACCATATTTACATCTATCCATGAAGCAATATAAATGTTGAATGTAAATGATTCATGATAATTCATTACAGTAGATATCAATAATAGTTTGAAAAGGATAAGTAGAACAAGAAAGCTAATTAATCAATTAATGTACTATTACAGTAATAGAGAAATATATTTGCATAAATTAGCTGTAAATAATATATGCACCATGTAAGCTTGTAAACAAGTATGATTATTTAGGAAACCATAAAAAGTATCTTAATTGATCATCTAACTAGAAGCTACAACATAGTTCTGATAGTTTTCTCCCCCTAAAAAGATAATATATTTATTCCCAAAAGCAAGAGTGTACAACTTGACAAGAATTAAAATATAGAAATTGAAAAATCATACCCTCGATTTCATCCACAGTGACAAATGATAGATGTAATAGCACAACATCTTTAATAAGTTCATATTTTGCAAGTTGAACCACAACCTTGCCTGAGAGAGAAATGGAAAATGTTAGAATCACTCAACACAAGAAAAACATAGCTTGTATCTGCGAATTTAATAATGAATTCATTTGTGATTAAATAGAACCAATAAATACACCTAAGAGGAGCTGAAACCACCACATATACAAAATGAGAAAAATAAAAGCACATAGAATTAGTGGAATGAGAGGCACTCACAACCCCAGCAAAAACCAGTCGCGCCGAAGGATAAAACACCTATGCCTTTTAAGGCTTCAATTACAAGTTCAGCAACTTCCATACATTTGCCCTAGTAGAACAAGATGACAGCTTCAAAGAATGATGTATTATAGTTTACACATAAAGCATAATTATCATACATTTTTTGTAATGCATGATCCCAAAATCTAAACCATCTCATAAAGATGGAAGAATACCATTTGATATTTAGCAAATACCGAAGTGCTATAACGACATTAGCAGATAAAACAAATATTGTCCACTCAAATTTTGAATTATAGGATGAGTTACCTATCTTGAGTTATCGTATCATAACCCACTTTATGGATGATGAAGCTGTTAGAATAATTTTAATATTTTATGGATTAGCATTAATTATTTTATTAGATTAGTATCTTGTTAATTCTAATTAGGCAATTAATGTTATAATTTATAAACTGTGAATGGACTGAGTTTTATTTTAATTTGTGGATAATCAGTGATGGGTTCAATTATCCACAAGCCCATTGGGCAGAAACCCAACCCACAGCCCAAGAGTATTAGTAATCATCCCGTCAGATTACTAATTTGAGATTGTTATCCAAAGAGAGATTTAATGGGCTTAATTTTGATTGATTAATTAAATGAGAAATTGTTTTAAAAATTCTAAAGGATTTTATTTTAATAATATTGATTAATTATATTATTAAAATAAAACCATATAAATAACACACTGAAACCTTAGTTTTCATATACTAAATTTATCACTTTCTCTCTGCCATCAAAACACTCTAAGAAATGCTCTTGGGCATTGGGGGTTGAACTTATTAGACTTAACCAATACACGGAACAACAATGTCGTCTTCATCAGGTCAGATCACTAATTTATTTATTTTCCCTATTTGTGATCATGTTTAATTACATGCTCTAATTCTGCTAATAGAAGCAGTGTAGAAGCATTGATAACGTCTTTCTGAAAGTTGAGAAAAGCCTTCTATGGCGATGGGTATTTGAAAAGGCAATATTATATTCATACTTGACAGCCTCATGATTGATCATTTTTACTTTGACATTACAGACACACACAAACACACTTGTACAAAATGATTAGAAAATTTAAATTTGTTTGAGAAGATAAAGGAAAATTTTATAATTCTTTCGCTCAAATACATAGGGAATTACATGGAGATTTCTTCATGTGATCTATGCTATTAGGCAACTATTTGTTGAATAGGAGTAATTTACATTGATTTTATGTCTCCTCATGCTGCCTTTGCTTCTTTTGTAAAATTTTGAGGCAATGATTCCCTTATATTAGGAACTTCTCCTGTACCAATGCATTTAGTAAACTTCTCCTAATTTTCATATTAAAAAAGTAATTGGAAGTTCTTAAAGTAACTTTTATTTACATGGTGTAATAGCCAATGGTTGATCTCTCTTTCAGGTATTGATGTTCCAATTTCTATACTTGGAGTTGAGATTGACAAAATTTCTCCTTCAGAACTTGTCAAACATTTCAAACAAATCCTGTCCGCTAAGCCTAGGGTAAGATATTTTTTTCCCCTTTGTTTTGTGGTTAAATGCAATAATTTTTTAATAAAAGATGTTCAATAATTTTATTATACCTTGATGGTTTAATAATTACATCAGTTTTATATAATGAAATCTGTCAAAATTATACAATTTTATATTTTAAATACTAGTTGTTGTGTTTTTTCTTTTCTATTTTAGGAGGTGGGGACAAGTTGGAGTTATTGCATATATTAGTATTTTAATTCTGATTGCATTCTATTTATATCACTCTATTATGCTTAGTTTCTAGTTTTTCAGCTACCGAGAAAATGTGTATTATCACCATCCTTTTATTGTTTTCATATTGTCCTTAGGGTCATTGATAACTAAATTACTTTTATTCTTAGCTTCTGCACTTGAGCTGTAAATGGCCACTCTAGTTTTTTTCACAAGAATAATAAATGTCTTGAATAGATAAAGGAAAATTAACTAGTCCATAATGTTCGACTCTAAACTTTAAACCCTAAACTCTAAAATAATGTTTAAGTTATTTATGTACTAAGATTTGAAAATATGATCATTTAAACCCATGCTCTAACCCAAATTATATAATGGGACAGTGCACACATAGGTCTCAACAATTGAAGTAGGTTTGATTTCTATAACTCAATTTCTACTTTTTTAAATTTTTTGTTGTAATTGTAAATGTACAAAGACAAGGTGTCATTTTTGTATTCGACCAAAAAAACAGGATAGCTGTATAAAATAAAAAATTCATTTGAATTTCACTAATTCACTTTTCCCAGGTAACTAGGTATTCAATTTATGTATCATCGATCTCTTAATCAATGGAAATATAGATATTCTAAATATACGCAATGAGCATGATTTGCTACAGTCTCTGCATTTCTATTTCCAGTGGGCTCATTATAAGCATTTCATGAACAAATAACATCAAGAAAAAACACCAACAATTTATCCTCATTTAGATTTATTTGTATTTTTTTTTGTTGCAAATTGTGTAAATCCAACAATTTAGAGTAAAAGAATTATGCAAATCTAATGATATGCATTATAAATTTTAATTATTGAAATTAGTAACTTTGAATTTTTAAAATCAATAAAATTTAAAAATTTGATTAAGCCATTTATATTCAGTTAACTATACAATAAATGCTCATTAATGCTAAGCAAAAGGAATATAGTAATTATTATTTTTCCAAAATTAATGAAATCTATAAGTTTCATAGAAAGGGTTTGACTCTGTACATACTATCTTGGAATTTGCTTTTAGTTTCTCATTAACTACTTTTTCCTAGAACTTCGACCCTTCTAACTTTCTTGTTAAGAGATTATAATGTCAAAGGAGAAAGTAATGAGACATATGTAGAATAAATTATTTTGTTCCATCTGTTGACAGCAATGTGTTAATTAAAACTAAATTATTACTGTAGTTGAATATTTTTTAACTATTAAGTTTAGTCATTGTCAAAATTTGTGAATCCAATGGGATCAATAATGTGCAACAACTTAGAAGTACACTTAATTATTGGGTTGAGTTTTTCAAAAAACAAGCTTGACTGCAGACACCAAAAAATTTGGAGCCTATATTTTAATAAATTTTTTTATTTAAATTTTTATCTATATTTTTTAAGTTGAATCTATTAAGTCAATCAAACTTTTTAAAATCATAATTAAATCAATTTGTTATAAAAACTTAAGATAATAATATAATTAATTATTAGTATTAGTTGTAAGATTATAAATAGAAAAATTATAAATACAAATAACTTATAGTATTGTCACAATATTTTAAATAAGAAGTATTATTTTTTATTTTTAACTAAAATGTCATTTTACACTAAGAAAATCTTTAAATAATAATTTATAGAATTAAAAATATATATATTCCAACTGTTTTACATATTAAATTTTTTAATTGATTTTTTTTTTTTTTTGCAAACTTCACTTTTTTTAACTATACTTACCCACGGGCAGGGCTTTTAAGTTATAATGGAGGCAAAATGGAGACTTAAGTGTGTACATCACACAGCATGAACAAATTACATAGGCAAAAACATAATTAGATTATAATATAACATAACTACGATGTATTGATATCTCAAATGAAAATGTCATACAAACTCAAATCACCAAAAGAAACATAACTACGTTGAACCTAGCAATGGGATTTACGTCCAACAAATTACACTCCATCGTTTATTTCCCTTCACAACTACTACCATGTTCCCACGAAATGAACAGGACTTGCTGCTAGAACAAATCAGTGGTAACATCAGAGGACATCTACACATGCAATGTAGTTTACATGCATGCAGAATGAGTCACCCATATCTTTTATTCTACGATATAAACCACAAAGAAGTTTTTCACAGAACAAGGTTTCTCACTTAACATGCTTAGCAAACCAGGCCAACAAGTCCTGATGTGCCTCATGTGCAGCTGCCACAGCTTGAGCATCTTCATCGTTGTACCTCACTGTCCAGCCGTGTTCAACTTTAGGAAATACTTTAACAAAGCTATCAACCTACATTAAACAAATATGCTTATCAGCAATGTATCAAATACTGATGGCCACAAGAAAAAAAAAAAAGAACAAAGTGAAAAGGATAGCCAAACTGCTTTTACTATATACAACAAATAAACGTTTCCTTAAGAATGTTTGATTAGAGGTTAGAAGGATAACGGTAATGCACTTCCAAGCAGTTGATGCTTACCAGAATGTGATGTAGAAACGAATTTGGATTTCCTGTATTTCAATTCTCTGCATTTGAGATTTAGACCATTGAATTTTTATGCAATGATTCAAATTTTAATAAATATTAAACATTTTCTTTCAACTCTTTAAAATTTTAATCATTAAATTTTCATCTAACGATTCAAAACTTATCAACTCTACCTACATTTAAATTTTTCAGATGCAGAAAACCCACATTGGTAAAACATAGGCATAACTAAATCAAATTCGTCAGACTATTGTTCAAACTTTTGCTTCTCTTCTTGACCTTTCTCATTTCGCTACACTTCTTTCACTAATCAGATTCTTGATAACAAAGTTGATTTGATGATTTCCACTTCACTCCATATTGCAAGTGGGATTTGTAAATTTTATATTATTACTAAGTGGCACACATAAGATGAATTATATATGAAAGATTTGGACAACTGGAAAAAATCCACCCAGTACTTTCTTTGAAATAAATTAGATTTTTCGTCAATGTGGAGGTCAGATCCATAAAGGTAGCTAATTGCCATCAACAGAGTACAGTTTGGCTTCTGAGCAAAGACAATGTATGTGGCTGAACGAATAAGGAAACCATTCAAAAGTAAATGAAGAGAGTTTTTTACTCTTCATTTGGTTCTTTGACAATTGGAGAGGGAAACAAATTTTATGTAACCAGCCCACATTAAAACATGAAACTTCTTTCTCTATTTATCCCTAGATCAAGATCATATATGAAAACCTGAACCAGAAGTCAATAGCCTAACCAGAAAAAAGGGAGAAGTTTTATCTGTAATTCCCTCTGTTTGTTATAAGAAGCTACATTTGTGTGAGTGTGAGACAGTAAAAAGAAGCAGAAATTGATATGCAATTCTAAGAATTCGTGTTATTAATAAAATGTTAAATGTCCTCAAGACCGACAAATTTTTGGGTCTTGACTCTCGAGTGTGAATGTTTCAATCATGTAATGAATCAATTCTACGCTAACTTAAAAGTAAATAATTTGTTTTCTACTCAGTTTCAAAGACAAACAGCTCAAGTGCAGAAACGAAGAATAATATCAAGCTGAATTATCAATTACCCTAATGATGGTTATGATGCATGTTGTCTCAATAGCCATAAATGAGATACTAAGCATAACAGGAAGACATTAATGAAATAGAGAAAAATACAACTTTGGTCCCTCACTTTTGGCCAAAGTACCAATTTCATCGTTATAAATAGAAAGTATTAAAATGACCCTTTATATATGAGAAAATGAACTGATTTGATCCTTTTGAATGACAAAATTAATTATCTGAGAACTTTTATTTTGTGAACTTTGAAAGACAAACTTGATTTTAAGGTTGAGGGACAAAAATTATATTTTCCTCTGATGGAATATAATCAAGGTTAAGGTTCAGGCATATGCAATAACTCCAACTTGTCCCCACCCATTGAAAACAGAGAAGAATAAACAAAACATGCATCTTCTTGTTGAAAAAAAAAATTGTCTAATTTCGACAGATTTCATTATATCAACATGAAAATTGCTGACATTTGCATATCATCAAGGTAAAATAAAATAATTGTACATTTTCTTTGATAAAAAATAAAATGTTGTACTTGGTTACAAAACAAAATGTTAAAAAAAAGAAAAATTCTTACCCCAGGCTTAGCAGATAGGGCTTGTTCAAACTGTTTAGCAACTTCAGGAGGAAAAAATGCGTCATGCTCAGCTCCAAGAATAGAACATGGAATATCAATACCTAAAAGAGAGATCAATTATTGACTGTTACACCATGAAAATATCAGTCACTGCTTTAAGAACTTCCCTTTGTCTATATAATGCAATATTTTAAAATAATAAGTGAATAAATTAGTTCGGGAGAAGTTCCTGATATAATGAAATCACTGCATGATTCAATTATGCCAAAAAAGGTTAGTTCCATATGTATTTGATAGAAAGAGAATTTAAAAACCGCAACTTATAACTTTTCTTTATCTTCTCAAACGAAATTAATTACCTAATCATTTTATACAGGTTTGTTTCTGTGGATGTCTGTAACGTCTAAGTGAAAAGTACCAATAATGAGGTTGTCAAGTGTAAATATAATCCTGGCTTTTCAAGTACCCACACGATTGTAGGCTTTTCTAGTCTTTCAGATAAAATCTAATCAATGATTCAAACACTAAGTCATCCATGAAGAGGGTTATGATGTGACATCTAGAATTTGAAACAGTAACTGTCAAGAATGGTTTAAGAAAGACAGATAGAACAAGAAAGGTAATTACTTAATTAATATGTAAAGAAGTATGATTATTTAGAAAGTCCTAAAAGTCTCTCACCTACCAAAATGCTCAAGTTCTGATAGTTTTACCTCCCCAGAAGATGCTATATTTTTTTCCCTAAAACAATGAGTATGAACAAGCAAATATAGAAATTGAAAAATCATACCCTCAAGGTCATCCACAGTGACAAATGATGGGTGCAATAGCACACTAGCTTTAGTGAGTCCAGATTTAGCAAGTGCAAGCACAACCTTGGCTGAGAGAAAAATAAAAATACATACACCTAAGAGGAGCTGAAATCTCTATATACACATAATGAGAAAAATAAAAGCACATGTAATAAAGTGGAATGAGAGGCACTCACCACCCCAGCAAAAACCAGCAGCACCAACAGATGAAACACCTTTACCTTTTAAGGCTTCAATTACAGGTTTAGCAACTTCAATACCTTTGTCCTAATATAACAATAAGACTGCATCAGAGAATGGTGTATTACAGTTTACAAATGAAGCACAATTAATAAACATTTGATTGTGACACTCCATAATGCTTCATCCCAAAATCTAAACCATGTATTGTATTGTAAAGAAAAAAAAAAAAATACATATGTTCAAAAGTGTAAAGACTTATATGTTTTGAATATCAGAATCATCAAATTTCCAATAAGGACTCAAAAGATTTGATTCATGTATTGTAAAGAAGAAAAAAAAAAACATATGTTCAAAGTGTCATAACAATTAACATAAGAACTAACTGGTCCATGATCTTCCAGCCAAGCAGGTAACCAAAGATGTAAAGGCTTTTCAACATTCTCAGGAGGAACGGGATCACCGTGGAAGAAATCAGGAACAACTACATAATACCCTGCAGCAGCAATCTTGTCTGCAAGCTTCCTTCACATCAAAAAACAAATGGTAAACTTTCCAGGGGAGCACATTTCATTTAGCACGTCAGAGAAATTGTAATGAGAAAGAAAGAAATTAAAAATAGAGCTCATAAATATAGTTAAGTTCTATTTGCAATATGCTTTAACAAAACCTTGAGAAAATTATAACAAAAACATAGACTTCCTAACTAACCTGATAATTATATCACAAATGCATCATCTAAGAAACTCAATAATCTAGTTGTATACCAACATATCGTGGACGACATATAGCATTACTTTCAAAAACCATGACTCTCTATCTTATACTTTAGTGCTTCTATCTGTTTTCAGCATTGTAAAAGATTGATAGCCATTTAATTAATTCCCCACCAAAATTAGTCACCCGAAGGAGAAGCAGAGGTGATGGTTTTTGGAAGAAAGTAAGTTCAATTAGATTACTATACAGACTATCTTCCATATAAGGTTCATGATTTTTTGTGAATCTATATAATAGAAATGAGCAATTGGATCCCAGAAAAATGGGTTTCAATTTTAATCATTAGAAATGCATACCATTCTTATTGAATATTTTCATCCTTTTTTATTACAATAGGCATTAATTTGAAACTGCAATTTCCAAGTGCAGACTATGAAAGACAATGTATATTAGCCATAGTCCAGCTTGATGTAAAATGAAAGATAACTAAAACCATGAAAAATTAAACACCAACGCAGACACAAAAATTAGTCATACCTCAAAAGTGGTGCTTCATAACCTGCAGAACAAGTTGATCATGCCGAGTTAAAAAAATATTTGATTTTTTTTTTTCTTTGGCCAAGATGATATTGGTTAACTGTTAAAGCTGATGTATTTAATTATAAATTCCACGAGGCTCCAGAAGTATAAGCAAAAGTCACAAAGAAAAATTGGTATCTCAAAGCTCAAATATGATAATTGGAATGTTATCAGATCGTTTGAATTTTAATTTTCCGTAAAACTCAGATAGGGCCTAAAATCTCACGAAGAAATTACCCACCTTCCTACCAATTAACAGAACAGTATAAAATTCTGTTTTGTTTTTTAATTGAAATATTATATACCAATTGCCTCTAGATGTTAAAACAAAGAACGAGAAGTTTTAAAATATTATCAAAAAGCTAGAAACAGGAGCGAGCAAGAATTGACAAAGAGAAGGGGCAACAGTTCGTAAAACAAAAGTTGTGAAATGGGAAAATAAATAATTAAAACTTCCCATCAAGATCTCTAATATGTATGCAAATATATTGTATCTATCAAATACTTGTTCGATCATAGAAGTGGAAAAGCAACTGAAAAAACAGTTGAATTACCAAAAACATCGGATGCCAGAAGAACAGCAAGCTTGAAGTCAACGAAGCCAGTGACATAGGTATTTATGCCTCCAACTTTTTCAACATGGCCAGCTCCACTACTGTGGTCGAGGGTTGGAGGGTTCGAGCAACACTGTGGGCCTGACATTTTCTGCTTCGTCTTCTGAATCCAATAATCACTGTGCACTATGCAGTTCAAAGCACGACACTTTCGCTATTATCATTTATGGCAGGATGAAACTAGGAAGCACCATTCGCGTGTTTTGTTTTTTGGCGGAATGAGGACGGGAGCGTTAGTTTTCATTAGCGTAAGCTGTGACGTTTAAGCACAAAACGGGTCCAGAAAATAATTTTTTTTTTCCTCAAGGAAACGGATAATACAATGAAATAAGATACCAGTCGATCATGTTACTGCGTGCAACCTGCACTGACGTTGATGGTGAGGGAGAAAAGATAAGACGGCATTGACTTTCACTGCAAAATCGACTTGAAGGAAATGAAACAGCGCAACCTCGTGGCTAAGAAAGTTGAAATGCACCGTTTTGACAACGTGAAACGATCCGTTTTATTTTAAAAATCAGGACTCGTCCAGATACCAAAACGTCTCTGTTTTGGGTCTCTTTGCTGCACAAAACAAGCTTCTTCTTGACAGAAAATGCAGCACAGCAGGGGTGGTTGGTGGAATGACATCAAGTCTGCAAAGAGGGAAGTTTTTGGCATGAATTTCTAAGGTTTTCATCTGTCATGGCAGCACTAAGGAGCTAGGGTGGTGTAGCAATGAGGAGGTTACAAGAAAGCATTAAATGCTGGTACTAAGAACTTGAGGAAATAGACAAAGAGGGAGAAGGAGAAGGGCAACGTCAGCATCTGTAGCAGAGGAAGAAAACATCTATTTTTTTGGTAATGCCTATCTCGTAGTTGTCTCTTGTGATTTACATGGGTATCTATATATGATTATGTGTTGGTGGAAGATATTGCAATGAAGAGACAATAAATGCCATTTTTGGTTCTATATATGGTAGGTTAATGTTTCTGTAGGTGCCTCTGACTATGTGTTTCTGTATATAGCATCTTTGGTAGCTTGGGAATGGTTTATTCTGCAAGTGAATATGTGAGGAGAACAAGGTTGACACTTGTGATATTATGTGATTCAATGACAGTGAATGAATGACCCTGATTGGAATGAATCAGTTTGGAGCAATATACTTATTAGCAGCTCGTTTTGTGCAGTGATAAAATGATGTGAATGAATCGGTTTGTTATTAGGGTTATTTTTTGTTTGGATCAATCAGTTTGGCATAAAAAGCTGTTATGAAATTGTGATATTTACATGAGATAATACTTTCATCAAATATCTTCATGAGATAATGTAACCTGAGGTGTTTGAAAATGATATTTGCATCAAATATACTAATAACAATTGGTACTTTCATAGATATCTTCAACAGATAATGTAACTTAAGGTGTTCAAAAATGATATTTGCATTAGATAAATCACAACATAAATTTATTGGCTTTAACTGGCGTATAGACTAGACCATCCTAGCATAAAAAGCCTAAAACAACATTCTCACAAAGCACATAGAAGTAATCATAAAATGCAATTTCATAAATTTACTTAGAGGTAATAAAAAATTTGGCAGCATCTCCCTTAAAATTTCAATGTTTTTTTTTTTTTTCATGTACAACCAGTCTTATTCTAACAATTTTACAATAATATCAAATAGACCAACTTAATAATGTCTCAAAATATATATTTAGTATAATAAGGAAATAGCCCATATGAGATTTACAATATTTTACAATATTTATAAACACCAAACAACCAAACATATAGTTGCTATCATCTTGGAGTCAGACTTACACTATAATTAACCCAGAACAACATATCAAAAAGTCTGGATAATAAGAAAATTCTTAGAGCAATTTCACTAGTACTTACTAATATGAAAAATATTAAAGAAAAAGCTGTAAATCTACCTTTGACTTAGTGAGTACATAAATAACAAAGTAAGCAGAAGGGGAAACAATAGAGGTTTTAAAGTTTTTAACAAACAACAAGTTTCAATAAAAAAAACATACAATTTCTAAACCTTATAATTTTGAATAAATTGGATATCAAGGAAAGAATTAGGATCATTATACCCATATCCTTTTACCAGATATGTCTCAATAATTAATACCCGTATCCCTTTATCTGACGCAACTCAATATCTTATACTTATATTCCTTTTCTAGATATTTCTCAATAATTCATATCTATATCTCTATACCAAATACGTCTTAATAATTCATTTTAACAAGGTATACCAAGGTTGTTACTCCTGCTAACAGCTATGAGGTTCTTACTTGAATTCCCATCCAACCTTTAAATTATTAAAACTACTGAATATAAATAAATGCTTAAAAAAAAATACAACAATTAAAGAAGATAAAATTATATGGAATATTATCATGAACTTAAAGATTAAAGAAAAATGAATGATTAAAGTCAAGAGTTACGTCACAACCTTATATTTTCACATATACTCATAATACCATTTTAATAGCATATAGTGTCTCAACAATCTTATCCATCATCCTATAGTCCACATTTATATATATCATATATTCATAATCAAAAGATTTGAAAATCATGAATTATTTCTTCCATAAGACGCAAAGCATATAAGAAGGAAATTTAAAGTTAGATAAGAAAATAAAATCAATCAGTAAAATGAAAAGTGCTACTTTGCTAATTATACTCTTACTAATAAGGATTAATAATAGAGATTTCCTATTCCTACAGCACAACCCAATTAAAGATGTATCAACAAAACTATCTCTTACACAAGTTAAAATATGAACGCTCATTTCATGACCTCTCTTCCTTTTCTTTCCTCTCAAGTTCGAATGAGAAAATTAAGAAATGTTTGTACTATTTATAGAAGTTTTTTAAGTAATATTCAAATTACTATTGGGTATTACACAAGTTACTATATTGCACTATGCAAGTTATTATGTTGCCAACAGTTACTATACAGAGTTATTATGCTACCAACATTTATTATGTAAGATTACTATACTACCAACATTTTATTATGCAAGATTACTATATTGCCAACAGTTACTGTGTAGAATTACTATATTACCGATATTTACTATGCAAAATTATTATACTGTCAACATTTTACTATACAAGGGTACTATGTAAATTACTTTTTGGTACTATGTCAATTACTATGCTTCACTGTGAAATTTACTATATAATGTCAAAACTGTATTTTTATCTAATGATATGTTTTAATGTCCAATAATCTATTAAAAGTATAATTTCTATCCCAAATATTTTTTACTTTCATTTTAATCTTTAAAATTTTATTTTCTTGATTCTTATAAAGATTATACATCTATAGTTACATATATATATATATATATATATATATTATCTTCATCACAGATCTTGATAGTCACTTATGAATTTAAGGATTTAGGAGCTATTGTAGGGCAAAATGACAGGTCTTAGGAATTTAAGGTTACATTTCCATATTACAAATTGTGTAATATTGTCATCTATAATATGGATCCTTATACTTTTATTTAATTTTTATTTTGTTGTTATAATTTAAAATTTTATTATTAGATTCTTATAGTTGTGAGAGTAAAATACTTTTTTGCTCCCTCACTTGTTATATAATTATTATTTTGAAAAATCTCACACTTGAATTTAGGGTTTAGAGTTTAATAGAAGGACTAAATGTGATTTTTTTTTTAAAAAAATTGGGGGACCAAATGTACTATTTTCTTATAAGCTAAAGTAGAAATTAATTAAAACATTACTTTTTAATTAATTCACTTACTGAGATTTTATAACCAATTAATTGGTGTTTAAAGAGGCATCATTGTAATATTAGTTTATAGTTGTAAAATGTTTTTAATATCCTATAGTTTCAATCTTTGCTGCCTATTGCTTATATTATTCACTTGATGTAACATTGCCCTCCATTTAGTAGGTAGAAGAAAATCTCAATGGAAGCCTCAACTAATTTATTAACATAAAATGACTACTTGGCTATTGAACGAAAGCTTAAAGTTGGAATGCAGTTTAATAGTGTAGAGGCTGTATGGCAATTTTGGCATGAGTATGGAAGGAAACTTAGCTTCAGAGTTAGAAATGACTACTTAAATAAGAGCATGAAATAAGGGTCTACACTTCAAGCACATTTGTTTGTTGCAAGAAGGAATGTCGAGAGTCAAATAAAAGAAACTCTACATTTGTCGTTCACCTACATGATACTAGAACATATTGCAAAGCAATGATATCACTTAAAGCCAATGGTGGAAATTTTCAAATTATTGAGTTTATGGAGGACCATAACCACCCTATCCAACTTACAGAAATAGTATATATGTTAGCTTCTTAATGTAAAATATCTCAAGTCCAAGCGAAGGAAATTGAATTAGTAATCTATACTTCATCAAAAAGCAACCTTCTAGCTCTGAGCACGTAAGCAAGAGGTAGAACTATCTTGGTTTCACCTGATTGGATGCCAACAATTATTGTTAGTCCAAATGGCAATGAAGCATGAAATACGAGGAAGCTAGTTGTCTCTTATAGTATTTCGCATGATAATAGATGGATAACCCATCATTTTATCATTCATATCATATGGGCACAGATGAGCAAATAACTAATGTTTTATAGGCCGATACACATTTACTCCTAGATACAACATATTGCATGAAATATGCCAACTAACCTCTTGTCGTGTTCTTAAGATTTAATCATTATAAGCAAGTGGTGATATTTGGAGCTGCTTTATTGTACGATGAAATTCCCGAGTCATTTAAATGGTTATTTGAGACATTCTCAAAGGCAGACAGATCAGAGGCAGATAGATAAAAGAAACCAAATATCATATTCATGGAGGCAAATGCCTCTAGTAAGTGCACGTGTAATTTCACTACTTGCATATATACATGGAATTTGATATAGAATGGCATTAAGCACCTTGGCAACAAGGTAAAGAATGGATCTTATTTATTAATTGACTTCAAGTAATGCATGTACACATACAATGATAAAGTGCAGTTTAAGGCAGACTAGAGTAAGCTAGTTTCAGATTATGATGTTCACAAAAGTACATGGTTAAAATTAGTGTAAGTCATAAAGGATAAATGGGCAATGTGTCATATAAAGCAATATTGCACCCTTGGTATGAGAAGTACACAACTTAGTGAAAGCATAAATTTTGACTTGAAGGCTTGTATGAAACCAAACATGAACATTGTGTAGTTCTTCAAGCTTTTGGAAAGCTTAGTGTATGATAAATGGTACAACAAGCTATAGAGTGAGTTTGATGCTCAACACTATGAACACCCCATCCCAAAATGAGATAAGAATAAAAATTAATGATTAAGTAATTAATCAATTAGTTAATTCATTAAGCAAATGTAAAATGGGCGTCAAGAGAAAAATAATAAATCTAAATAGGAAAAACAAATAAAGATCAAAATATGAAAAATGAAATAAAAAAATTAAAAAATAAGGAAAAACATTTTATATATATATATATATATATATATATATATGTATGTATGTATGTATATAATAATGCTAATATAATATTATAGAAAAAGGCCAAAAAAAAAAATCATAGGTCTGAACAGAACAAACATTAAGCATGCAGAGGATTACAGGCTCAATGGATGGGTTCCTCAGAGTTGCAGATTGCACCATTTAGGAAAGCTAGCTAATTCTTACTGCTACATTAGATTACAGAGATAGAGACACTAGAGAAGGGGGACTGCTCTAGATCTTGCTTATACTTTGACTAGATCTTTATCTTCAGGGAAGGAACCATGAATTGGTAGACAAGGCTCTGAAGGTCTAAATCACGAAGGGCTGATTCTTTGGTTACTGGGGGATGACTCTTTGTACTGGGAGGTGCCCAAGCCTCGTGGGAGAAGGTGAGAAAAAAATTAGCATGTTGACATGAACTAATCGAAGCCAAGTTAGAGAAAGAAAGGTATCTCAGTGGAGTTGGCTGAAAAAGAGGAAAGCAAAAAACTAAGAGGGATGAGACATGATAGTTTGATACGATGGATGCAGAGGAGGCATGGCATCACTCTATTTGCCCTTCTTTTCCAGATGGGCTGCCCTGCAAAAGTCTCATGCCTCTCATAGTTCCTCACACATTCATTGAAAATTCCATAATACTTGGCTGGTCTTTCAGATGCACATGAACCCTTTCAATATTCATTATAAACACCTCCTCTTGTTTAGTCCCTGTTATCGCCTGACTCTTCTGTAGATTTGCTTCTCTTTTTCTGTTTCAGTCTCAAGCCAGCACAACGAAACTTCCCTACAGATTCCTGTGGAGACCCTTCCATGGCAGCCATGGCCGCTGCAACCCTCACTTTCTCTCTCTCTCTTCAAACCTCAATTCTTCTTTCATTGCCTCCTCATCTGTCCTTGCATACAAGTTCAACCTAGTTTAGGATGCGGAGTTTGCTCGAGTTGAGGTTGAGTTTGGCTTTGCATTCCCACCGAACCTTCAAGCCATTCTCCTTTCTTTGCACCATCACACCACTAATGTTGGCAGCTATAAATTACAACAATCCAGATTGTACTAAGTCACTGTAGGAAGGAGCACTGTGAAGGAAGAAAAGAAAAGCTCATCGAAGGCACAGGCGGTGATCGAAAAAGGCCACAGTATCTACATCTTCATGTCTGCCGTCAATTTGCTTCGCTGGTAGACTTCATAGTGCTTCTCTGTTTCTTTGGCTTCGAAATGTCCACATACATTCTCGTGTTGTCCCTGGTTTAAATTTAAAGCTTGTGGCTTTGAAGGAACAAAGAAGTAAGAACTGTAGAGTACTAATGGTGAAGGCAGTGGATTAAGAAACCCAGATTTCACAGCAAGGGAGCATTAAAGAAGAAGTATCACTATTGGAGCAACAATCCATGGTAGTTCCCATTTTGCCATCCGACACTTTCATTATGTATTTTCAGGCAAAAGAGAATGGAAAGGATGAAGAAGATGGTGGGGTAGAAGAGAACGAAGAGGATGAAGACGAAGACAATGATGAAAATGAAAATGATGAGAGAGAGAGAAAGAGAGAGAAGCATTGAAGAGAAAGAGAGAGGAAGGGGGAGAGAGAAAGACGAGAATAAAAAAAGAGGAGGAGAGCACCAATGGAGTTCTGGAGGTGACATTAAAGCATGATTGAAGCTAGAGAGGGGGAAGAATAAGAAGAAATAAAGTGCAAGAAAGGCAAGCAAGAGTGAACGAAGAAGGAGATAGGTATGGATGTTTTGATTGCTTTCTACTCTGTTTTCATTATCCTAAGTAGAGGTAATCAGAGCATGCCTCTTAGCCTCTTCTTAGATGTTCTTTTGTGACTTGGCATGTTTTTCTTCTAAAGTGATTTAATAAGTTGATTATGGGTATTTTGTTGTTTTATTTTTAGCATTTGTTTCTCCTTAGATTTATTTTTTCTCTCTTTTTTATCTTTGGCCTTTGTAAAATGAAATCCTTTGAGTGAATGGTTTTTAGCTCTCTCTTCAGTTCTAGTCTTTAATAATTGCTCTAGAGCTTCCTTTCATTTACTTAATGAGATGTGACTAGTCCTTTTGAATATCTATTAGTTCATTTTATCGATGTTCCATTAAATAATTATTTGTTATGGTGGAGGATGATTTGTCATGCTATTAACCAACTATGGTGAGGGTTTGATGCTATTTTTTTGTTTGTTTTGGGAGTTTATTGTTTCTAATTGAATAATTGAATTGGTGTTTAATTTCTCATCAATTGGCTTCAAGAAGAAGGGTTTAGGTTGTGGTAAGTTTTAGTTTTCCTTCCAATTCTCATATGTGGTGTCCTATAAACTTTGTTATGGTATATGGTTTATAGTTGAATTAGGGTGTTTTGTTGATATTATTTCATATTTGACAGGGAGCTATTCACGTTCTGCATGTTTAGCTACCATTCATTTTTTTTGGTTTTGTTTTTGCCTTTTTGGTGTTATTAATAATAATAATAATAATATTATTATTATTATTATTTTGGTATTCCAAGGAAAGTTCTAAGAAAATCATCGTATGAGAATATTATTCTCCTCGAATGCTTGAGATCATGTGAGATTTTAATCTCCTTAGAACCTGAAAATTAGTATATATTTGTTTTAAAAATAATAATAATGCAAAAATAAATACTTTAAATAAATATTTTTCATTATTTGCGAAATCATCGTGTGAGAATATTGTTCTCCTCGAGTGTTCGGGATCATGTGAGATTTTAATCCCTTTAGATCCCGAAAATTAATACACACTTGTTTTAAAAAATAATGATAATGCAAAATGGATATTTTAATTAAATATTTTCCATTACTTTTTAAAAATAAACAAAAAAATAAATAAATAATAATAATTCAAAATGGATATTTTAATTAAATATTTTCTATTATTTATGAAATCATCGTGTGAGAATATTGTTCTCCTTGAGTGCTTGGGATCATGTGAGATTTTAATCTCCTTAGATCCTGAATATTAGGACATACTTATTTTAAAATAATAATAATGATAAATAAATAAATAATAATAATGCAAAGACGAATATTTTAATTAAGTTATTTACAAAATAAATAAGTTAGGGTTTTATGAAATTTAATTAATTAAAAAATGCCATACAGGACTTGGATCTCTGTAAGCTTTAGGAAATTGATCCTATTAAAAATAAGACTAAAAGAATTCTGATTTCAAAATCCAAAAAAAAAAATACATAAATTCAAAAATCTGAAAAATGATTTTATTTTCTTCCTAATTTCAACGATAAATTCCAATTTTGAAAATAAAAAAAGTAATAATAAATAAATTCAAATTTTCAAAAATATTCCTTTCATTATAACAACACATTAATCCAAAAAAATATAAACTCCCAAAAACCCTAAAAAACTTATCCTATAATCATTTCATTTAAATTTCAAAATAAAGATTAAAATTCCAAAAATAAACAAAAAAATTAAAGAGACAGAAAATGAAGAGATCAAGAGAGTGAGATTAATCATGTGGTCATAAATTAAAACACACAAACCAAATCCCAATTTTGTTTTGTTTACGAAAATCTGTTTAATTTAAACCTTTCTGTTCTCATCACAAAATTTACAAATCATCAGCCAATAAATGTGCCTTTAGGGTCGAACTACGTGGACTTTGATTCCTATCGTAGGGTACGTAAGCCCTAGGCTTTCATCCTAGGTCAAGTCTGCCCTTTGTAAATATCTATTTGTTTGCTTTCATTCTTGTTGTTTTGTCTCCTCTGTTTAATAGGCATGCATGTCTAAAAAAGGGTAATTGAGATAAATTTAAAGCCATATTCTATTTCAGTTGATTGGTTTAAGGTAACCGTCCTTATGGATAGGTGTTGTGGGGTGCCTAACACCTTCCCCACACTCAAATGGACTCTTAAACTCATCTCTGATTTCACAGACCATATTGCCTTTTTCTTTTTATTTTAAATTGGTTTCCTAAAGTTTTCCGTTAAAAATTTTGGTAGCAACTCCAAATAAATTGATTTTCAAGATACATTTTGGGAATCAATTTAAACACTTTTATTCTCTCCGCTGAAAGGTCGGTTACGACAAACACAAACTACCAAAAGCTAAATTTAGAATATTTATCTATACTGAACCAAGCTTCACGATTATACACATTCATAATCTTTGACCTCTTCCGAAAGGAATTTGATATGTTCCATGCTACATGCATACGGCAAAAAAAAGAAAGACCACCCTTTATATGAATATAATGTGACTATGGCTAATCAAAGGAGGGAGTGTAAAGTATATTATGACATCACAAATAATTCAATCTCTTGCACTTGTATGAAGTTTGAGTCCTTTGGAATACTTTGTTTTCATTCTTTAAATATCTTCATTGAAATAGACATTAAGGAGAATTCTAGCTAGTACATCTTAAAGAGGTGGACCATGGAAGTACGAAATGGTATTGTGCACAATGTAAGGGGAAAAAAGGTGAAGAAATATCCCAAGAAATCCAACACACAGAAGTATAGACAACTTTTCTTTAAGATGATCATATTAGCATATGAGGTTTCCATGTGTGAAAAATTGCACATACTTGTGAATAAATATATTAATGATTTATGCAAGTAAGTAATGAAGCTCTACTTGGAACCACATAGTGTGGCCAATAGTCCTAATGACATCTTTGCCTTGGTAGGTGAAAATGAGACCGTGCCAAAAAGATTTAAGACTTGTGTTGGCCTAAAGAGGCATTAATGTTTCAAAAGATGGGTTGAGACTTCGCCTATAAGAAGAAAAAAAGCTCTGGCTACTGGACATTCACAACTGCATGGGGTAAGCTTATACTTGTTATTCTTTTATCACATTATTTCATTTTGTACTTGATAATTTTTTTTATTTATTCTAGGACATTGAAGGTTTAAGTCATATGCATGATGGACTATCTTAATTAGCACTTCCAATCCCTTTTGGGTACCAACAAACAAATGCAAGTTAATTTAGTTTTACAAGATTCTTAATGGTAATATATTTTTTAATTCATTACTTTCTAAATGTAATAAAAATTTCTTAAACTTGTTATCTAGGAGCAACTTGAAACTCCAATACAGTCACTTGTAGATCCAAACATATGTTGTGCTTCAACAAACTTCACTCATCAAAATAGACCATGAATACTTTCTCTGAAAATGATATATATATATATATATATATATTTACATGGTTGTAATAGTTGTAATAGGAATTTTGTGACAAGTATAAAGGTAGCATAGGATGCAAATATTATTCTTTTATACATGATTGAATCTTATACAACAACTACCATACTTATTTTTTGTACATGGTTGAGCATCATTATTTTTGCTCCTACCACTATTATTTTGGCAAGGTGAAAATGGCGCATTTTTTATTCTTTATCTATTAAAAGATGGTTACTGCCATTATTATTTTGGCTGTTGTTTCATGGTGCATTTAGCTTGCTTTGATTTCTTTCCAATAACAAAAGTTGGTTTGGTTTTGTTTTTTTCGTTGTTGTTGAATGATGGTTGAAATTTTGGCATGCTTGGATTTTGTTTCAGGTGGAATATGACATCTAGAGGGAGGAAAAAAACACATGCATTAGATTTGCAATTTTTCCTTCCCAAAATGCCGCTATTTTGGCGCTTGTACTAGTGCAAAGTTTTAACTTAAAATACTAAATGCTAAACGTTAAACCTTAAACCTTAAACCCTAAAACGCACTATTTCACTTTGTATAACTGTGCATTTCAACTTGTTGAAATAGGAAAAAAAAAATCCTACGAAATGGCATTATTTTAGACTCTTCTTATTGAAAATAAAAACTCAAAATATGTTGTTTGACTTAAGTAAAATGACACATTTTGAGACATTATGAAAAAAAAAAACTTTAACATATGGCGTGATCTAATCTAACAATGGCTAAACAAAATACAATAAATCTACTATACAGGAATAAGTATACTTTCGCAAGTCACACCGCAACCTAAGTTGACTTTGGACTTGCAATTATTTAGAAACCGTAACTCACACACAAGGCCCCTTTTGTCTTCTATTGCAGTGATTATATGGTTTTTCTCGCCAAGGTTCATTGTCTTAACTCAAGTACTCTCGTTTCATAGGATTTTGGCAAAAAGTTTATTTTCCTTTTAGCTTTGAATGTGGGGCCTAAGTGAAGATTAGTAGAGTTTAGGATAAATATTTATTAATGTGCAATTTTATAGTTTGGGATTAAAATGAAGAGTATGTATAGAACTTAATTCGCATTACACTGAGAATTAAATAATCTTTGTTGAAGGGGATAGTTATTTTATTATCTCTCATAAACTAATGAGGCCTAGATCACAGAGAATCCAAGACTCGCAAGATAATCATAATGCTTCAGGACGCTTACATAGGTACATGTTTATACACAGGGACGGGGGCAAAAATAATTATCCCACTTAAGTAACTGTGTCAGTTGAGTTCGGTACATACTGTCTCTTTGAATTTCAAACCATAAAATTACATATCAGCAGATATTTATCCTAGAATCTACTAATATTCACTTGGGCCCTACATTCAAAATTATAGGGAAAATGAACTTTTTGCCAACGTCCTATGAAACAAGTACTTCAGTCTAGGCACACTGTATTGGCTAGAATAATATTTTATTTTATTATTAAAAAATAAAATAATTTTTAGTATTTTATAATTTATTTTATATATCTCACAATATAATTTAAAGAGAAAAATAAAATAATTTTTAATATCTTATAATTTATTTTACACATCTAATTTATTTTATACATCTCACAATATAATTTAGAGAGAAAAATAGAATAGAGAAACTAGATTGTCTCTAATAAAATTTAAAATTTTAGTATATTTTATTTTTAAAAATATTTATTTTTATGTTTTAAAATATTTTTATATTTGTTAAATCTGGAACCATTGGATCTGGATCCAATGACTCCAAATCATACTAGAGAATCTCCAGTACCTAACGCTATTAGAGACGATCCATACTCATATGGATCCAGTGGCTCCAGATCATATTAGAGAATTTTTAGTAGTTGATGTTAATAGAGATGATCCATACTCAATGGCTCCAGATTTAATAGATATAAAAAAATTTTTAAAATATAAAAATATATATTTTTAAAATAATATTTTATTTTATTATAATATTTTATTATTAAAAAATAGAATACTTTTTAGTATTTTATAATTTATTTTACATATCTCACAATATAATTAAAAAAAAACATAAAATAATTTTTAGTATCTTATAATTTATTTTACATATCTCATAGTATAATTTAGAAAGACTGAATTGTCTCTAATAGAATTTAAAATTTTAATATATCTTTTTTTTAAAATATTTATTTTTATATTTTAAATTTTTTTATATCTGTTAAATTTAGAGCCATTGGATAATGGCTTTAGATCATACTAGAGAATCTCCCGTAGTTGTCTCTTTAAATTATACTGTGAGATGTGCAAAATAAATTACAAGATACTAAAAATATTCTATTTTTCTCTTTAAATTATATTGTGAGATATGTAAAATAAATGATAAGATATTAAAAATTATTCTATTTTTTAATAATAGAATATTATAATAAAATAAAATATTATTTTAAAAATAATTATTTTTATATTTTAATTTTTTTTTATACCTGTTAAATCTAAAACTATTGAATCTAGATTCAGGGCTCCAAGTTATACGAAGAGTCTCCGATAGCTTACAAGAGGCAATCCATACTCCCATTCCATAGTCTACTTAGACCCATTTGCGGAGTAAGTCACACCAAAACTGAGAAAAGAATATTAAAAAAGATAGAAAAACGAATCTCAAGAATTTTAATTACAAACTTTTCTCTCCCCAATAAGAGGATGTGTATCAAAAAGTCTAGAAGCATTATTATAATTTAACGTAACACCATAAAATATGATAATTTGATATCTCAAATGAAAATGACTCAGACTCAAATCACGAAAAGAAACACAACAATCTTGAACCTAGCAATGGGGTTAACGTCGAACAAGTGACACCCCCGTTATTTAATTCCATGACGAACAACCACAATGTTTCCACAGAATGCACAGGACCTGCCACGAGAACAAATCGGCCATATCATCAAAGGACATCTACACATACAACATAGTTGCATGCGTACGTAGAATGAATCACTGATCTTCTACTCTAGTATGCAGTATAATCCACTTACAAGTTTTCCACAGAACAAGATTTCTCACTGAACATGCTTAGTAAACCAAGCCAACAAGTCCTGATATGCCTCATCTGCAACCTTCGCAGCTTCTGCATCTTCAGCATTGTACCTCACAGTCCAACCGTGTTCATCTTTAGGAAATATTTTAACAAACTATCAACCTACATTAAACAAATATGTTAATAAGTGATGTATCAAATACAGTTAGCTAGAGAAAGAATAAAATGGACCATTTTAAATAATAAAGCTAATAAAGGAGCAAAATGATAATTTAATGATAAGTTAAGGGACTAAAAGAATTTTTTAAAGAAGAATAAAAGCAATAGCCCAACTGGTATTACTATATACAACAAACAATTGCCTAAGAATGTTCAGTTAGAGGATAGATGGATAATGGTAACACACTTCCAACGGGATGTTGAAAACATAGACATTATTACCGAATGTGTGTTCACACACAAAGATGTCATTGTCTTGGATTTTTGCTTGACTCCTCTCATTTCTCTGTGTTTCATTTCTACTATCATTTTTTTTTAATAATAAGATTTTTTATAATAACTTGAGTTGTCAAGAAACCACAGTAGCAGAAACAGGAGAAATTTGAGGAGGTACAGGGTGAAATTGAATTAACCGAAGAGTTAGCTATATAAGTTGCTTCCTAAGAGGTATGGAGGAAATAGAGGCTCCTGTACGCATGTTCAAACCATCTTCACATGGCAGTGGAACACCATCTGTAGCTACATGTAATTTCCCACTGCCCTTATCAGATATAAATAAGAGTCCAGAGGGAAGGAAGACGTCATGAATGCATTGAATAAAGAAATTTGAAGAGTGTTTCAGCCTTGTGCATAAAGTCCAGTGCACCATTCACACAAGAGAGGAATCCAAGAAACTCAAGACTGAACCAAAGTACCAAACAATCTTGTTCATCACAATTCCATTACCATGATGGTACCTAATGTATGACTTTGTTCAAGTGTGGACTGTGGAGTGTCTCAGTCGTGTAATGAATCAATGGTAAGCTAATTTAAAAGTAAATTAATGTTTTCTACTAAAAACAAATCTATTATTGGTGAATAAAAAATAGAATGACCAGCTTCAGCTCAAATGCAGAAGCTAGATAAGATGTAATTAAACAACAACAGAATGGTGATGATGAACGTTTTCTCAGTAGCCAAAAATGAGATACTTAGCTCCAAAACAAAGAAGAAAGAACACAACATCTCGTAGTTACAGAAAACAAATGGTATAATTTCGATAGATTCATTATATCAACATGAAAATTGATGTAATCAACAAACCATTATAATAAATTTATTGTACATTTTTAGTCAAAATAAAATTACTGTACTTAACCACAAAACAAAGAGACAAGAAATATCTTACCTCAGGCGTAGCAGATAGGATTTCTTCGAATTGTTTAATGAGTTATGGTGGAGAAAAATTGTCAATCTCAACTCCAAGTATAGAAACTGGAATATCAAAACCTGAAAGAGAGATCTGTGCTCGACTATTACACCATGAAAATATCAGTGACTACACTACGAACTTTCCTTTGCTCTTTTCATCTGATAATTCAGAAAGAATAAGATAATGAAATGGTATAGAAGACGTTCCTAGTATAATAAAATGATTGCATGATCTATTATACCAAAGAAGTTTAACGCACAATTGCAAAAGAAGTAAAGGCAACATGAGGAGACATAAAATCAATGTAAATTACTCCTATTCGGCAAATAATTGCCTTCACAAAGCATAGATCACATGAACAAATCTCCATATGTACTTGAGAGAAGGAGATTTTAAAAGCTACATCTTATAATTTTCCTTTATCAATTCAAATGGAATGTAATTCTTAATCATTTTGTGCTTGTTTGTTTGTGTGTTTGTTGTAACTGTTAGAATAATTTTAATATTTTATGGATTAACATTAACTATTTTATTAGATTAGTATCTTATTAATTCTAATTGGGTAGTTAATGTTATAATTTATAAACTATGAATGAACTGGGTTTTTTATCTTAATTTGTAGATGATCGGTGATAGGTTCGATTATCCACAAGCCCACTGGGCAAAAACCCAACCCATAGCCCAAGAATATTAGTAATCATCCTATCAGATTACTAATTTGAGATTGTTATTCAGAGAGAGATTTAATGGGCTTATTTTGATTGATTAATTAAATTTAAAATTGTTTTAAAGACTCTGGAGGATTTTTTCTAATAATATTGATTAATTATATTATTAAAATAAAACCCTATAAATAACACACTGAAGCCCTAGTTTTCATACATACTAAATCTGTCTCTCTCTCTCTCTGCCGTCAAAACACTTTGAGGAACGCTTTTGGGCATTGTGGGTTGAACTTGTTAGACTCAACCAATACTCAGATCAACAATGTCGTCTTCATCAGGTCAAACTGTTAATTTATTCTCTCAATTTGTGATCATGTTTAATTACATGTTCTAATTCCGCTTTCAAATGGTATCAGAGCCTACGGTTTCATGATAAAAATTTTTTTCTCAATTTTGTCAGACAAATTTTATCTTACTGTGTGGCTAATGACATTTTAAATGCACGTATTATTATTATTGATTACCGAATGACAATAATAATACTGTGTGGCTTGCGTTCAAACTTTTTTTTTTTTCTTGGTAATTGTCGAAATCCACCATATTTAATAGAAACCTTTTTTGGCGAGAATAACAATTCAACTGCATTAAGTTTCTTTTGTTCATTCACGTTACTACTACCATTCGAAGCTATCAAAACAAAGCCAAAGTGGATTTTATATTCACTTCACTTCACTTCTTGTCGCTGGCAATGAACGAAAGAACTAACGTCGGAATCTAAATTTTTTGAGTGGTTTTTTTTTTTTGCTAAACTGGGATAGATTCATTCGATATAACCAGCGGGATGTTGTAGATCATTGAACGATGATTAAAAAGGGTGCTATTTGAAGTCCTGAAGCCTTGAAAACCAACAGGTCACAATTGGGTACCCATCGGGTCTCTGGCAGGTCAAAACGACCCGCTAGAGTGAAGAAGAAGCACGTGGGCCTCGCTCATGTGCTCCTATGGCGCGTGGTGGCACGTGTGGCCACACCGTCAGTCCAATCAACTCCAAAATTTGGGGATTAGCTCCACTCGTCCTGATCTAAATTATGGTGATTTTTTCAGAATTTTTTGAGCCCCAAAAATAGGAGTTTTAAAATTTTGAAAAAATTAAGGGCTTTAAAATAATATTTAGATAAGGTATTTTGATCCAAGAAAATTTGCGCCTAGACTAGATATAATATGGGACAATATGTTTAGCTCACTCTTCCTGATTATGTGTAAATAAATTATAATTAATTTCCTTGTATTAATTATTATGTTTTATTCCTAATTTAAGCACATGCCTTGAATGGAAATAAACCATTTGAGGAATTTGTCATAACTTTGGATCACATACACCTAATGATTGTGTGCTCACCTATCGTGGGCCCAATCATGGTGATATGTCTATTTTGTATATAAATTTATATCACATTTGTCACTCAATTTCCTATAATTTTGGATAATTTAGTTACCATCATTAAGGAAGAGTCTGAAAATTACAATAAGTCCACAAGATAGTGTATATACATGTTATATTGATGATGGACATACTCTATTGGTGTGACATTGTTAATATAATTCTGTGGAATAAATACATTTACGAATCGTTAGCAACATTTTAATCCAATGCCTTCATTATTTCTTATATCCTATCGATATGAAAATGATGGATGCATTTTGTTACTTCTCTTTATGGCCCAATCATTAGTACATATGAGTTTTCTTTCTTGATCTGTTATAATCCAAGACTTTAAGTGGGATTATAAAGCACATCTTGATGTTACAGTTGCATAAGCTAAATTTTGTAAAGGAAATCTTGTTTTATGATTATGTTTCCGGGACATAATTAATATTTCTTGATTTTGTTTCATTAGCTTCCGTATTCCAGCAACTGTTTGTGGTGAAAACTTTGAATGGGACGAATTATGATGACTGGCATGAGTCCTTTAATATGTACCTGATCATATCCAAAAAGGATTTGGCCATGAGAGATCCAAAACTAGCAGATTTCACTGCTGGGACTAGTGCTGTTGACAAAGCTTATCACAAGCAATGGTATGAATCCAACAGGATCTGTTTGATGATAATGAAATACACTATTGAGAAGACAATTAGACAGAGCATTCCTGAGAAGGACACTGCTGTGGAATACCTTAAGGCTATGAGTGAAAAGTTCAAAAAGTTTGATAAGACACTGAAAGCGTATTATCTTTCGCTACTAGATAACATTCATTATGATGGAGTGTCAGATGTATGCGAGCATATGATGAAGCTGGTAAATTACTTCAACAAGCTGAAATCTCTAAACGTGGACCTGGGTGAGAGTTATTTTGTCTACAAAGTCCTACAGTTTCTCCCAACAGAATATAGGGTTCTCAGAACCACATATAACTCACAAGAAGCTGAATGGACCGTCAATCAAATGATGTCCATCGTGACTCAAGAGGAGAAGTCAATAAAGAAATCAAATTCACGTGGTCATTCAGTGAACTACATCTCTTATGCTTCGTCAAGGAAGGTTGGAAATGAGAAGCCTAAAGGAAAGAAACCTGAAGGGAAGCCTAATGGCAAAAGGTTCTTTGAGATCGAGAAGAACAATAAGAAGAATAAGGGTCTGAAGAAGAAATTTAAGGGTGATTGTAATTACTGTAAGAAGCCTGGCCACAAGATCTCAGATTGCTTTAAGCTAAAGTACAAAAGTGAGAACGAAGATATCTTTCCTGAAGCTACCCCCTAGCTCTAGTTTGTCTTGAATCCAATAATTTTGAAACCTCTATGGACACTTGGTGGTTAGATTCCGAAGCTATTGTTCACATAACTAATTCCTTGCAGGGGCTCAAAGACAGGAGGAGCCCAAATGAGAAAGAAAAGACCATTTTAGGAGTGGAAGGAAGTTCAGCTATAGTGGATTGCATAGGAATTATAGTTTTGAACTTGTACTCTGGACATACCTTAACTTTAAATAACGTTGTCTATGTACCTTCTTTAAGGAGGAATCTAGTTTCAAGCTCTGTGTTAGATAAAGATGTTTATTCCTTTTGGCAAGGAAATGGCAGAATTAATGTCTATTTTGATTCAGTCATTGTTGGAATTGCTAGATTAATAAGCGGTTTATATTGCTTGAATGCGAATGTTTGTTTAGATTCCACTTCTATGGCATCAATTAATGCTGTCATAGGACACAAATGTCGAAGAATTGATGAGAACTCTTCCATGTTATGGCATCGACGTTTTAGCCATATCTCAAAAGAGAGATTGGAGAGAATGGTTAGACAAGGAATATTACACGACCTAAACTTTTCTGACTTTGAATCCTGTATTGATTGCATTAGGGGAAAACTTCTTGCTAAAGCTAGGAAGAAAGGGGCTAATAGATCTGAGGCTATTTTGAAATTGATCTATATAGACATTAGTAGACTAATTACTCCGTCTATTATGGGCAATTACAAATATTTCATAACCTTTATAGATGACTATTCCAGATTCGGCTGGGTTGATCTGTTGCATGAAAAATCTGACTCGTTAGATGCTTTTAAAGCATTTAAGGCTGCTGTTGAATTAAAGTCTAGAAAGGTAATCAAGAATGTAAGATCAAATAGAGGTGGAGAATATTATAGAAAATATACTGAAACTGGGAGAAACCCTGGACCATTTACTTTATTCTTACATGAGCAAGGAATTGAAGCTTAGTATAATATGCCTGGCACTCTACAACAAAATGGAGTTATTGAAAGGCGTAATCGCACCTTGATGGACATGGTCAAAAGTATGATCAGTCACTCTTCGTTACCGGAATTTCTATGGGGTAATGCCCTGAAGACAACAGCTTATATCCTGAATCAAGTTTTGAGTAAGTCTGTTGAAAAGACACCGTATGAGCTTTTCACCGGTAAGAAGCCTAGCCTGAGGCACTTTCGCGTGTGGGTTATAGAGCAGAAGTGAGACCCTATAATTCACAGCTCAAGAAACTTGATTCTAAGACTATTAGCGGATTCTTTGTTGGGTATAGTTTAGGATCCAGAGGATGCAGATTTTATTGTCCCAGTCACACTACCACGGTCATTGAATTTGATAGGGCCTTCTATTTTGAGGATGACTTGGACAGTGGGAGTGGTGTCCTTAGAGTAATTAACCTGCATTGTATGGATACCATCTTACCCACACCATTGTTGTCATCTTTACCTGTAGATCATGATATTAAAGAAGACACCCTTGTTGAGAATCCGATTAATCCTATTGTAGAAGCTCCTATAAAGGAGAACCAACTCTTAATTTGAGACGATCACAAAAAATTTGTAGACCTGCAATTTTGGATGACTATATAGTGTACTTGTAGGAATTTGAGTCAGACATTATTGATGGCATAGATCCAGTTTCTTATGATGAGGCTGTGTCAGGATCTCATTCATTTGAGTGGTTAGAGGCTATGAATGATAAGATGTCCTCCATATCTCATAATCATGTATGAGAATTAATTGAGTTACCAGATGGTTGAAAACTTATTGGTTGCAAATGGGTCTTTAAAACCAAAAGAGGGGCCAATGGTGAAGTTGAAAGATTTAAAGCCAGACTTGTAGCTAAAGGCTATAATCAGAAGGAAATGATCGATTATACGGAAACGTTCTCACCCATATCTACTAAAGATGCCTTCAGAGTTGTAATGGCTCTTGTTGCACAGTTGAACCTTGAACTTCACCAGATGGATGTCAAAACTACATTCTTAAATGGTGATTTACATGAGGATGTTTATATGACGCAACCTCATGGATTCACTGAGGCAGGGAAAGAACACTTAGTGTGTAAGCTAAAAAGGTCCATTTATGGGCTTAAACAAGCCTCGAGATAGTGGTATTTGAAATTTGATCAGATAATCACCTCACTTGATTTTACAAAGAACATTACTAATCAATGTATTTATCAGAAATTTGATAAATACAACTTTATGATACTTGTTCTGTATGTTGACGATGTACTCTTGGCCAGTAACTTAGTAACTATGTTGAATGAGGTCAAATGCATTTTGTCATGCCACTTTGACATGAAAGATCTTGGTGAAGCCTCATTCGTCTTGGGAATTTAGATTCACCATAATGGATCTTGTGGCATTTTTGGTTTATCTCAGACAACCTATATAGGACAAATGCTGAAGAAATTTAACATGCATACTTGTGCTCCTTATGCTATGCCTATACATAAAGGTGAAAAGTTGTCTAGATCATCTTGTCCCAATGATGATAATTTGATAATCGAGATGAATAAAATTCCGTATGCATCTGCTATTGGCAGCCTTATGTACGCTCAAGTGTGCACACGACTTGACATTACTTTCACTGTCAATATGCTTAGTAGATACCTGAGTAATCTTGGTCCTGATCATTGGAGGGTTACAAAGAAAGTCATGAGGTACCTACAAGGTACAAAGCATCACATGCTTACTTTTAGAAGATAAGAGCCACTTGAAATTCCGGGTTATTCAGATTCTGATTATGCATCTTGTGTGGATGATCGTAAATCCACTTTTGGATACATCTTCATGATGTCTGGATGAGCTGTATCGTGGAAGAGTTGTAAGCAATCAGTAACAGTTACCTCGACTATAGAGGCATAATATATTGCTTGTTATGAGGCTACCCGCCAGGCCATATGGTTGAGGAAACTGATATCTGGCATGCATCTAGTTGATTCTATATCACGACCTCTAACCATATACTGTGATAGTTCGTTTGATGTCAGCTTTTCTCAGAATCATAAAAACGCCAGTCGCACTAAACACTTCGATGTTAAGTTCCTATTCGTCAAAGAAAAGATTACTGAATCTCAAACTCGTTTAATTCACATTCCTGGTGAACACATGTTGGCGGAACCGTTGACCAAAGGCTTGCCCGTAAGAGTCTTTAAGAATCACGTGACTCACATAGGCATTGTTGAAAATTTTGATGTAGCCTTGGTTTAGTGGGAGTTAGAATTAAATTATTAAGGGATTTTGAATTTTTTTTTGACAATTTTGAATATTACTGTATTCCATTCAATTTAGTCAATGAAACTTATTTATGGAAATGTCAATATCACTTGATTCCCTATCGATTTCAGTGATATTTGTGTATAGTTTCACTACTAAATCTTGTATGGTTTATAAATATACACACATCCGTGTGTTTATGTAAACATTATTATGCCTGATTAGGTATTCATTTATTGATCTAATAATTTAATTAATGCTATCCAAGTGGGAGATTGTTAGAATAATTTTAATATTTTATGGATTAGCATTAACTATTTTATTAGATTAGTATCTTGTTAATTCTAATTGGGTAGCTAATGTTATAATTTATAAACCATGAATGGACTGAGTTTTTTAATCTTAATTTATGGATAATCGATGATGGGTTCGATTATCCATAAGCCCACTGGGCAAAAACCCAACCCATAGCCCAAGCGTATTAGTAATCATCCCGTCAGATTACTAATTTGAGATTGTTATTCAGAGAGAGATTTAATGGGCTTATTTTGATTGATTAATTAAATTAAAAATTGTTTTGAAGATTCTGGAGGATTTTATTTAATAATATTGATTAATTATATTATTAAAATAAGACTCTATAAATAACACACTGAAGCCCTAGTTTCCATATATACTAAATCTGTCACTCTCTCTCTCTGCCATCAAAACACTCTGAGGAACGCTCTTGGGTATTATAGGTTGAACCTGTTAGACTCAGCCAATACTCAGATCAATGATGTCGTCTTCATCAGGTCAGATTGTTAATTTATTCTCCCAATTTGTGATTATGTTTAATTACATGTTCTAATTCCGCTTGTAGTAATGTCCAAGTAAAAATGACCAATCATGAGGTTGTCAATTATAAATATAATAATGGCTTTTCAAATACCCATCACTATTGCAGGCAGTTCTCACCTTTCAGATAGAAGTTATCAATGACTCATACACTCATATACTGCTAAGTCATACATGAGGAGGGTTATAATACGACAGCTCAAGATGGGTAATACATTGTATAATTCAAAATGTTTACCATATTTACATCTATCCATGAAGCAATATAAATGTTGAATGTAAATGATTCATGATAATTCATTACAGTAGATATCAATAATAGTTTGAAAAGGATAAGTAGAACAAGAAAGCTAATTAATCAATTAATGTACTATTACAGTAATAGAGAAATATATTTGCATAAATTAGCTGTAAATAATATATGCACCATGTAAGCTTGTAAACAAGTATGATTATTTAGGAAACCATAAAAAGTATCTTAATTGATCATCTAACTAGAAGCTACAACATAGTTCTGATAGTTTTCTCCCCCTAAAAAGATAATATATTTATTCCCAAAAGCAAGAGTGTACAACTTGACAAGAATTAAAATATAGAAATTGAAAAATCATACCCTCGATTTCATCCACAGTGACAAATGATAGATGTAATAGCACAACATCTTTAATAAGTTCATATTTTGCAAGTTGAACCACAACCTTGCCTGAGAGAGAAATGGAAAATGTTAGAATCACTCAACACAAGAAAAACATAGCTTGTATCTGCGAATTTAATAATGAATTCATTTGTGATTAAATAGAACCAATAAATACACCTAAGAGGAGCTGAAACCACCACATATACAAAATGAGAAAAATAAAAGCACATAGAATTAGTGGAATGAGAGGCACTCACAACCCCAGCAAAAACCAGTCGCGCCGAAGGATAAAACACCTATGCCTTTTAAGGCTTCAATTACAAGTTCAGCAACTTCCATACATTTGCCCTAGTAGAACAAGATGACAGCTTCAAAGAATGATGTATTATAGTTTACACATAAAGCATAATTATCATACATTTTTTGTAATGCATGATCCCAAAATCTAAACCATCTCATAAAGATGGAAGAATACCATTTGATATTTAGCAAATACCGAAGTGCTATAACGACATTAGCAGATAAAACAAATATTGTCCACTCAAATTTTGAATTATAGGATGAGTTACCTATCTTGAGTTATCGTATCATAACCCACTTTATGGATGATGAAGCTGTTAGAATAATTTTAATATTTTATGGATTAGCATTAATTATTTTATTAGATTAGTATCTTGTTAATTCTAATTAGGCAATTAATGTTATAATTTATAAACTGTGAATGGACTGAGTTTTATTTTAATTTGTGGATAATCAGTGATGGGTTCAATTATCCACAAGCCCATTGGGCAGAAACCCAACCCACAGCCCAAGAGTATTAGTAATCATCCCGTCAGATTACTAATTTGAGATTGTTATCCAAAGAGAGATTTAATGGGCTTAATTTTGATTGATTAATTAAATGAGAAATTGTTTTAAAAATTCTAAAGGATTTTATTTTAATAATATTGATTAATTATATTATTAAAATAAAACCATATAAATAACACACTGAAACCTTAGTTTTCATATACTAAATTTATCACTTTCTCTCTGCCATCAAAACACTCTAAGAAATGCTCTTGGGCATTGGGGGTTGAACTTATTAGACTTAACCAATACACGGAACAACAATGTCGTCTTCATCAGGTCAGATCACTAATTTATTTATTTTCCCTATTTGTGATCATGTTTAATTACATGCTCTAATTCTGCTAATAGAAGCAGTGTAGAAGCATTGATAACGTCTTTCTGAAAGTTGAGAAAAGCCTTCTATGGCGATGGGTATTTGAAAAGGCAATATTATATTCATACTTGACAGCCTCATGATTGATCATTTTTACTTTGACATTACAGACACACACAAACACACTTGTACAAAATGATTAGAAAATTTAAATTTGTTTGAGAAGATAAAGGAAAATTTTATAATTCTTTCGCTCAAATACATAGGGAATTACATGGAGATTTCTTCATGTGATCTATGCTATTAGGCAACTATTTGTTGAATAGGAGTAATTTACATTGATTTTATGTCTCCTCATGCTGCCTTTGCTTCTTTTGTAAAATTTTGAGGCAATGATTCCCTTATATTAGGAACTTCTCCTGTACCAATGCATTTAGTAAACTTCTCCTAATTTTCATATTAAAAAAGTAATTGGAAGTTCTTAAAGTAACTTTTATTTACATGGTGTAATAGCCAATGGTTGATCTCTCTTTCAGGTATTGATGTTCCAATTTCTATACTTGGAGTTGAGATTGACAAAATTTCTCCTTCAGAACTTGTCAAACATTTCAAACAAATCCTGTCCGCTAAGCCTAGGGTAAGATATTTTTTTCCCCTTTGTTTTGTGGTTAAATGCAATAATTTTTTAATAAAAGATGTTCAATAATTTTATTATACCTTGATGGTTTAATAATTACATCAGTTTTATATAATGAAATCTGTCAAAATTATACAATTTTATATTTTAAATACTAGTTGTTGTGTTTTTTCTTTTCTATTTTAGGAGGTGGGGACAAGTTGGAGTTATTGCATATATTAGTATTTTAATTCTGATTGCATTCTATTTATATCACTCTATTATGCTTAGTTTCTAGTTTTTCAGCTACCGAGAAAATGTGTATTATCACCATCCTTTTATTGTTTTCATATTGTCCTTAGGGTCATTGATAACTAAATTACTTTTATTCTTAGCTTCTGCACTTGAGCTGTAAATGGCCACTCTAGTTTTTTTCACAAGAATAATAAATGTCTTGAATAGATAAAGGAAAATTAACTAGTCCATAATGTTCGACTCTAAACTTTAAACCCTAAACTCTAAAATAATGTTTAAGTTATTTATGTACTAAGATTTGAAAATATGATCATTTAAACCCATGCTCTAACCCAAATTATATAATGGGACAGTGCACACATAGGTCTCAACAATTGAAGTAGGTTTGATTTCTATAACTCAATTTCTACTTTTTTAAATTTTTTGTTGTAATTGTAAATGTACAAAGACAAGGTGTCATTTTTGTATTCGACCAAAAAAACAGGATAGCTGTATAAAATAAAAAATTCATTTGAATTTCACTAATTCACTTTTCCCAGGTAACTAGGTATTCAATTTATGTATCATCGATCTCTTAATCAATGGAAATATAGATATTCTAAATATACGCAATGAGCATGATTTGCTACAGTCTCTGCATTTCTATTTCCAGTGGGCTCATTATAAGCATTTCATGAACAAATAACATCAAGAAAAAACACCAACAATTTATCCTCATTTAGATTTATTTGTATTTTTTTTTGTTGCAAATTGTGTAAATCCAACAATTTAGAGTAAAAGAATTATGCAAATCTAATGATATGCATTATAAATTTTAATTATTGAAATTAGTAACTTTGAATTTTTAAAATCAATAAAATTTAAAAATTTGATTAAGCCATTTATATTCAGTTAACTATACAATAAATGCTCATTAATGCTAAGCAAAAGGAATATAGTAATTATTATTTTTCCAAAATTAATGAAATCTATAAGTTTCATAGAAAGGGTTTGACTCTGTACATACTATCTTGGAATTTGCTTTTAGTTTCTCATTAACTACTTTTTCCTAGAACTTCGACCCTTCTAACTTTCTTGTTAAGAGATTATAATGTCAAAGGAGAAAGTAATGAGACATATGTAGAATAAATTATTTTGTTCCATCTGTTGACAGCAATGTGTTAATTAAAACTAAATTATTACTGTAGTTGAATATTTTTTAACTATTAAGTTTAGTCATTGTCAAAATTTGTGAATCCAATGGGATCAATAATGTGCAACAACTTAGAAGTACACTTAATTATTGGGTTGAGTTTTTCAAAAAACAAGCTTGACTGCAGACACCAAAAAATTTGGAGCCTATATTTTAATAAATTTTTTTATTTAAATTTTTATCTATATTTTTTAAGTTGAATCTATTAAGTCAATCAAACTTTTTAAAATCATAATTAAATCAATTTGTTATAAAAACTTAAGATAATAATATAATTAATTATTAGTATTAGTTGTAAGATTATAAATAGAAAAATTATAAATACAAATAACTTATAGTATTGTCACAATATTTTAAATAAGAAGTATTATTTTTTATTTTTAACTAAAATGTCATTTTACACTAAGAAAATCTTTAAATAATAATTTATAGAATTAAAAATATATATATTCCAACTGTTTTACATATTAAATTTTTTAATTGATTTTTTTTTTTTTTTGCAAACTTCACTTTTTTTAACTATACTTACCCACGGGCAGGGCTTTTAAGTTATAATGGAGGCAAAATGGAGACTTAAGTGTGTACATCACACAGCATGAACAAATTACATAGGCAAAAACATAATTAGATTATAATATAACATAACTACGATGTATTGATATCTCAAATGAAAATGTCATACAAACTCAAATCACCAAAAGAAACATAACTACGTTGAACCTAGCAATGGGATTTACGTCCAACAAATTACACTCCATCGTTTATTTCCCTTCACAACTACTACCATGTTCCCACGAAATGAACAGGACTTGCTGCTAGAACAAATCAGTGGTAACATCAGAGGACATCTACACATGCAATGTAGTTTACATGCATGCAGAATGAGTCACCCATATCTTTTATTCTACGATATAAACCACAAAGAAGTTTTTCACAGAACAAGGTTTCTCACTTAACATGCTTAGCAAACCAGGCCAACAAGTCCTGATGTGCCTCATGTGCAGCTGCCACAGCTTGAGCATCTTCATCGTTGTACCTCACTGTCCAGCCGTGTTCAACTTTAGGAAATACTTTAACAAAGCTATCAACCTACATTAAACAAATATGCTTATCAGCAATGTATCAAATACTGATGGCCACAAGAAAAAAAAAAAAGAACAAAGTGAAAAGGATAGCCAAACTGCTTTTACTATATACAACAAATAAACGTTTCCTTAAGAATGTTTGATTAGAGGTTAGAAGGATAACGGTAATGCACTTCCAAGCAGTTGATGCTTACCAGAATGTGATGTAGAAACGAATTTGGATTTCCTGTATTTCAATTCTCTGCATTTGAGATTTAGACCATTGAATTTTTATGCAATGATTCAAATTTTAATAAATATTAAACATTTTCTTTCAACTCTTTAAAATTTTAATCATTAAATTTTCATCTAACGATTCAAAACTTATCAACTCTACCTACATTTAAATTTTTCAGATGCAGAAAACCCACATTGGTAAAACATAGGCATAACTAAATCAAATTCGTCAGACTATTGTTCAAACTTTTGCTTCTCTTCTTGACCTTTCTCATTTCGCTACACTTCTTTCACTAATCAGATTCTTGATAACAAAGTTGATTTGATGATTTCCACTTCACTCCATATTGCAAGTGGGATTTGTAAATTTTATATTATTACTAAGTGGCACACATAAGATGAATTATATATGAAAGATTTGGACAACTGGAAAAAATCCACCCAGTACTTTCTTTGAAATAAATTAGATTTTTCGTCAATGTGGAGGTCAGATCCATAAAGGTAGCTAATTGCCATCAACAGAGTACAGTTTGGCTTCTGAGCAAAGACAATGTATGTGGCTGAACGAATAAGGAAACCATTCAAAAGTAAATGAAGAGAGTTTTTTACTCTTCATTTGGTTCTTTGACAATTGGAGAGGGAAACAAATTTTATGTAACCAGCCCACATTAAAACATGAAACTTCTTTCTCTATTTATCCCTAGATCAAGATCATATATGAAAACCTGAACCAGAAGTCAATAGCCTAACCAGAAAAAAGGGAGAAGTTTTATCTGTAATTCCCTCTGTTTGTTATAAGAAGCTACATTTGTGTGAGTGTGAGACAGTAAAAAGAAGCAGAAATTGATATGCAATTCTAAGAATTCGTGTTATTAATAAAATGTTAAATGTCCTCAAGACCGACAAATTTTTGGGTCTTGACTCTCGAGTGTGAATGTTTCAATCATGTAATGAATCAATTCTACGCTAACTTAAAAGTAAATAATTTGTTTTCTACTCAGTTTCAAAGACAAACAGCTCAAGTGCAGAAACGAAGAATAATATCAAGCTGAATTATCAATTACCCTAATGATGGTTATGATGCATGTTGTCTCAATAGCCATAAATGAGATACTAAGCATAACAGGAAGACATTAATGAAATAGAGAAAAATACAACTTTGGTCCCTCACTTTTGGCCAAAGTACCAATTTCATCGTTATAAATAGAAAGTATTAAAATGACCCTTTATATATGAGAAAATGAACTGATTTGATCCTTTTGAATGACAAAATTAATTATCTGAGAACTTTTATTTTGTGAACTTTGAAAGACAAACTTGATTTTAAGGTTGAGGGACAAAAATTATATTTTCCTCTGATGGAATATAATCAAGGTTAAGGTTCAGGCATATGCAATAACTCCAACTTGTCCCCACCCATTGAAAACAGAGAAGAATAAACAAAACATGCATCTTCTTGTTGAAAAAAAAAATTGTCTAATTTCGACAGATTTCATTATATCAACATGAAAATTGCTGACATTTGCATATCATCAAGGTAAAATAAAATAATTGTACATTTTCTTTGATAAAAAATAAAATGTTGTACTTGGTTACAAAACAAAATGTTAAAAAAAAGAAAAATTCTTACCCCAGGCTTAGCAGATAGGGCTTGTTCAAACTGTTTAGCAACTTCAGGAGGAAAAAATGCGTCATGCTCAGCTCCAAGAATAGAACATGGAATATCAATACCTAAAAGAGAGATCAATTATTGACTGTTACACCATGAAAATATCAGTCACTGCTTTAAGAACTTCCCTTTGTCTATATAATGCAATATTTTAAAATAATAAGTGAATAAATTAGTTCGGGAGAAGTTCCTGATATAATGAAATCACTGCATGATTCAATTATGCCAAAAAAGGTTAGTTCCATATGTATTTGATAGAAAGAGAATTTAAAAACCGCAACTTATAACTTTTCTTTATCTTCTCAAACGAAATTAATTACCTAATCATTTTATACAGGTTTGTTTCTGTGGATGTCTGTAACGTCTAAGTGAAAAGTACCAATAATGAGGTTGTCAAGTGTAAATATAATCCTGGCTTTTCAAGTACCCACACGATTGTAGGCTTTTCTAGTCTTTCAGATAAAATCTAATCAATGATTCAAACACTAAGTCATCCATGAAGAGGGTTATGATGTGACATCTAGAATTTGAAACAGTAACTGTCAAGAATGGTTTAAGAAAGACAGATAGAACAAGAAAGGTAATTACTTAATTAATATGTAAAGAAGTATGATTATTTAGAAAGTCCTAAAAGTCTCTCACCTACCAAAATGCTCAAGTTCTGATAGTTTTACCTCCCCAGAAGATGCTATATTTTTTTCCCTAAAACAATGAGTATGAACAAGCAAATATAGAAATTGAAAAATCATACCCTCAAGGTCATCCACAGTGACAAATGATGGGTGCAATAGCACACTAGCTTTAGTGAGTCCAGATTTAGCAAGTGCAAGCACAACCTTGGCTGAGAGAAAAATAAAAATACATACACCTAAGAGGAGCTGAAATCTCTATATACACATAATGAGAAAAATAAAAGCACATGTAATAAAGTGGAATGAGAGGCACTCACCACCCCAGCAAAAACCAGCAGCACCAACAGATGAAACACCTTTACCTTTTAAGGCTTCAATTACAGGTTTAGCAACTTCAATACCTTTGTCCTAATATAACAATAAGACTGCATCAGAGAATGGTGTATTACAGTTTACAAATGAAGCACAATTAATAAACATTTGATTGTGACACTCCATAATGCTTCATCCCAAAATCTAAACCATGTATTGTATTGTAAAGAAAAAAAAAAAAATACATATGTTCAAAAGTGTAAAGACTTATATGTTTTGAATATCAGAATCATCAAATTTCCAATAAGGACTCAAAAGATTTGATTCATGTATTGTAAAGAAGAAAAAAAAAAACATATGTTCAAAGTGTCATAACAATTAACATAAGAACTAACTGGTCCATGATCTTCCAGCCAAGCAGGTAACCAAAGATGTAAAGGCTTTTCAACATTCTCAGGAGGAACGGGATCACCGTGGAAGAAATCAGGAACAACTACATAATACCCTGCAGCAGCAATCTTGTCTGCAAGCTTCCTTCACATCAAAAAACAAATGGTAAACTTTCCAGGGGAGCACATTTCATTTAGCACGTCAGAGAAATTGTAATGAGAAAGAAAGAAATTAAAAATAGAGCTCATAAATATAGTTAAGTTCTATTTGCAATATGCTTTAACAAAACCTTGAGAAAATTATAACAAAAACATAGACTTCCTAACTAACCTGATAATTATATCACAAATGCATCATCTAAGAAACTCAATAATCTAGTTGTATACCAACATATCGTGGACGACATATAGCATTACTTTCAAAAACCATGACTCTCTATCTTATACTTTAGTGCTTCTATCTGTTTTCAGCATTGTAAAAGATTGATAGCCATTTAATTAATTCCCCACCAAAATTAGTCACCCGAAGGAGAAGCAGAGGTGATGGTTTTTGGAAGAAAGTAAGTTCAATTAGATTACTATACAGACTATCTTCCATATAAGGTTCATGATTTTTTGTGAATCTATATAATAGAAATGAGCAATTGGATCCCAGAAAAATGGGTTTCAATTTTAATCATTAGAAATGCATACCATTCTTATTGAATATTTTCATCCTTTTTTATTACAATAGGCATTAATTTGAAACTGCAATTTCCAAGTGCAGACTATGAAAGACAATGTATATTAGCCATAGTCCAGCTTGATGTAAAATGAAAGATAACTAAAACCATGAAAAATTAAACACCAACGCAGACACAAAAATTAGTCATACCTCAAAAGTGGTGCTTCATAACCTGCAGAACAAGTTGATCATGCCGAGTTAAAAAAATATTTGATTTTTTTTTTTCTTTGGCCAAGATGATATTGGTTAACTGTTAAAGCTGATGTATTTAATTATAAATTCCACGAGGCTCCAGAAGTATAAGCAAAAGTCACAAAGAAAAATTGGTATCTCAAAGCTCAAATATGATAATTGGAATGTTATCAGATCGTTTGAATTTTAATTTTCCGTAAAACTCAGATAGGGCCTAAAATCTCACGAAGAAATTACCCACCTTCCTACCAATTAACAGAACAGTATAAAATTCTGTTTTGTTTTTTAATTGAAATATTATATACCAATTGCCTCTAGATGTTAAAACAAAGAACGAGAAGTTTTAAAATATTATCAAAAAGCTAGAAACAGGAGCGAGCAAGAATTGACAAAGAGAAGGGGCAACAGTTCGTAAAACAAAAGTTGTGAAATGGGAAAATAAATAATTAAAACTTCCCATCAAGATCTCTAATATGTATGCAAATATATTGTATCTATCAAATACTTGTTCGATCATAGAAGTGGAAAAGCAACTGAAAAAACAGTTGAATTACCAAAAACATCGGATGCCAGAAGAACAGCAAGCTTGAAGTCAACGAAGCCAGTGACATAGGTATTTATGCCTCCAACTTTTTCAACATGGCCAGCTCCACTACTGTGGTCGAGGGTTGGAGGGTTCGAGCAACACTGTGGGCCTGACATTTTCTGCTTCGTCTTCTGAATCCAATAATCACTGTGCACTATGCAGTTCAAAGCACGACACTTTCGCTATTATCATTTATGGCAGGATGAAACTAGGAAGCACCATTCGCGTGTTTTGTTTTTTGGCGGAATGAGGACGGGAGCGTTAGTTTTCATTAGCGTAAGCTGTGACGTTTAAGCACAAAACGGGTCCAGAAAATAATTTTTTTTTTCCTCAAGGAAACGGATAATACAATGAAATAAGATACCAGTCGATCATGTTACTGCGTGCAACCTGCACTGACGTTGATGGTGAGGGAGAAAAGATAAGACGGCATTGACTTTCACTGCAAAATCGACTTGAAGGAAATGAAACAGCGCAACCTCGTGGCTAAGAAAGTTGAAATGCACCGTTTTGACAACGTGAAACGATCCGTTTTATTTTAAAAATCAGGACTCGTCCAGATACCAAAACGTCTCTGTTTTGGGTCTCTTTGCTGCACAAAACAAGCTTCTTCTTGACAGAAAATGCAGCACAGCAGGGGTGGTTGGTGGAATGACATCAAGTCTGCAAAGAGGGAAGTTTTTGGCATGAATTTCTAAGGTTTTCATCTGTCATGGCAGCACTAAGGAGCTAGGGTGGTGTAGCAATGAGGAGGTTACAAGAAAGCATTAAATGCTGGTACTAAGAACTTGAGGAAATAGACAAAGAGGGAGAAGGAGAAGGGCAACGTCAGCATCTGTAGCAGAGGAAGAAAACATCTATTTTTTTGGTAATGCCTATCTCGTAGTTGTCTCTTGTGATTTACATGGGTATCTATATATGATTATGTGTTGGTGGAAGATATTGCAATGAAGAGACAATAAATGCCATTTTTGGTTCTATATATGGTAGGTTAATGTTTCTGTAGGTGCCTCTGACTATGTGTTTCTGTATATAGCATCTTTGGTAGCTTGGGAATGGTTTATTCTGCAAGTGAATATGTGAGGAGAACAAGGTTGACACTTGTGATATTATGTGATTCAATGACAGTGAATGAATGACCCTGATTGGAATGAATCAGTTTGGAGCAATATACTTATTAGCAGCTCGTTTTGTGCAGTGATAAAATGATGTGAATGAATCGGTTTGTTATTAGGGTTATTTTTTGTTTGGATCAATCAGTTTGGCATAAAAAGCTGTTATGAAATTGTGATATTTACATGAGATAATACTTTCATCAAATATCTTCATGAGATAATGTAACCTGAGGTGTTTGAAAATGATATTTGCATCAAATATACTAATAACAATTGGTACTTTCATAGATATCTTCAACAGATAATGTAACTTAAGGTGTTCAAAAATGATATTTGCATTAGATAAATCACAACATAAATTTATTGGCTTTAACTGGCGTATAGACTAGACCATCCTAGCATAAAAAGCCTAAAACAACATTCTCACAAAGCACATAGAAGTAATCATAAAATGCAATTTCATAAATTTACTTAGAGGTAATAAAAAATTTGGCAGCATCTCCCTTAAAATTTCAATGTTTTTTTTTTTTTTCATGTACAACCAGTCTTATTCTAACAATTTTACAATAATATCAAATAGACCAACTTAATAATGTCTCAAAATATATATTTAGTATAATAAGGAAATAGCCCATATGAGATTTACAATATTTTACAATATTTATAAACACCAAACAACCAAACATATAGTTGCTATCATCTTGGAGTCAGACTTACACTATAATTAACCCAGAACAACATATCAAAAAGTCTGGATAATAAGAAAATTCTTAGAGCAATTTCACTAGTACTTACTAATATGAAAAATATTAAAGAAAAAGCTGTAAATCTACCTTTGACTTAGTGAGTACATAAATAACAAAGTAAGCAGAAGGGGAAACAATAGAGGTTTTAAAGTTTTTAACAAACAACAAGTTTCAATAAAAAAAACATACAATTTCTAAACCTTATAATTTTGAATAAATTGGATATCAAGGAAAGAATTAGGATCATTATACCCATATCCTTTTACCAGATATATCTCAATAATTAATACCCGTATCCCTTTATCTGACGCAACTCAATATCTTATACTTATATTCCTTTTCTAGATATTTCTCAATAATTCATATCTATATCTCTATACCAAATACGTCTTAATAATTCATTTTAACAAGGTATACCAAGGTTGTTACTCCTGCTAACAGCTATGAGGTTCTTACTTGAATTCCCATCCAACCTTTAAATTATTAAAACTACTGAATATAAATAAATGCTTAAAAAAAAATACAACAATTAAAGAAGATAAAATTATATGGAATATTATCATGAACTTAAAGATTAAAGAAAAATGAATGATTAAAGTCAAGAGTTACGTCACAACCTTATATTTTCACATATACTCATAATACCATTTTAATAGCATATAGTGTCTCAACAATCTTATCCATCATCCTGTAGTCCACATTTATATATATCATATATTCATAATCAAAAGATTTGAAAATCATGAATTATTTCTTCCATAAGACGCAAAGCATATAAGAAGGAAATTTAAAGTTAGATAAGAAAATAAAATCAATCAGTAAAATGAAAAGTGCTACTTTGCTAATTATACTCTTACTAATAAGGATTAATAATAGAGATTTCCTATTCCTACAGCACAACCCAATTAAAGATGTATCAACAAAACTATCTCTTACACAAGTTAAAATATGAACGCTCATTTCATGACCTCTCTTCCTTTTCTTTCCTCTCAAGTTCGAATGAGAAAATTAAGAAATGTTTGTACTATTTATAGAAGTTTTTTAAGTAATATTCAAATTACTATTGGGTATTACACAAGTTACTATATTGCACTATGCAAGTTATTATGTTGCCGACAGTTACTATACAGAGTTATTATGCTACCAACATTTATTATGTAAGATTACTATACTACCAACATTTTATTATGCAAGATTACTATATTGCCAACAGTTACTGTGTAGAATTACTATATTACCGATATTTACTATGCAAAATTATTATACTGTCAACATTTTACTATACAAGGGTACTATGTAAATTACTTTTTGGTACTATGTCAATTACTATGCTTCACTGTGAAATTTACTATATAATGTCAAAACTGTATTTTTATCTAATGATATGTTTTAATGTCCAATAATCTATTAAAAGTATAATTTCTATCCCAAATATTTTTTACTTTCATTTTAATCTTTAAAATTTTATTTTCTTGATTCTTATAAAGATTATACATCTATAGTTACATATATATATATATATATATATATATATAGATATATTATCTTCATCACAGATCTTGATAGTCACTTATGAATTTAAGGATTTAGGAGCTATTGTAGGGCAAAATGACAGGTCTTAGGAATTTAAGGTTACATTTCCATATTACAAATTGTGTAATATTGTCATCTATAATATGGATCCTTATACTTTTATTTAATTTTTATTTTGTTGTTATAATTTAAAATTTTATTATTAGATTCTTATAGTTGTGAGAGTAAAATACTTTTTTGCTCCCTCACTTGTTATATAATTATTATTTTGAAAAATCTCACACTTGAATTTAGGGTTTAGAGTTTAATAGAAGGACTAAATGTGATTTTTTTTAAAAAAAAATTGGGGGACCAAATGTACTATTTTCTTATAAGCTAAAGTAGAAATTAATTAAAACATTACTTTTTAATTAATTCACTTACTGAGATTTTATAACCAATTAATTGGTGTTTAAAGAGGCATCATTGTAATATTAGTTTATAGTTGTAAAATGTTTTTAATATCCTATAGTTTCAATCTTTGCTGCCTATTGCTTATATTATTCACTTGATGTAACATTGCCCTCCATTTAGTAGGTAGAAGAAAATCTCAATGGAAGCCTCAACTAATTTATTAACATAAAATGACTACTTGGCTATTGAACGAAAGCTTAAAGTTGGAATGCAGTTTAATAGTGTAGAGGCTGCATGGCAATTTTGGCATGAGTATGGAAGGAAACTTAGCTTCAGAGTTAGAAATGACTACTTAAATAAGAGCACGAAATAAGGGTCTACACTTCAAGCACATTTGTTTGTTGCAAGAAGGAATGTCGAGAGTCAAATAAAAGAAACTCTGCATTTGTCGTTCACCTACATGATACTAGAACATATTGCAAAGCAATGATATCACTTAAAGCCAATGGTGGAAATTTTCAAATTATTGAGTTTATGGAGGACCATAACCACCCTATCCAACTTACAGAAATAGTATATATGTTAGCTTCTTAATGTAAAATATCTCAAGTCCAAGCGAAGGAAATTGAATTAGTAATCTATACTTCATCAAAAAGCAACCTTCTAGCTCTGAGCACGTAAGCAAGAGGTAGAACTATCTTGGTTTCACCTGATTGGATGCCAACAATTATTGTTAGTCCAAATGGCAATGAAGCATGAAATACGAGGAAGCTAGTTGTCTCTTATAGTATTTCGCATGATAATAGATGGATAACCCATCATTTTATCATTCATATCATATGGGCACAGATGAGCAAATAACTAATGTTTTATAGGCCGATACACATTTACTCCTAGATACAACATATTGCATGAAATATGCCAACTAACCTCTTGTCGTGTTCTTAAGATTTAATCATTATAAGCAAGTGGTGATATTTGGAGCTGCTTTATTGTACGATGAAATTCCCGAGTCATTTAAATGGTTATTTGAGACATTCTCAAAGGCAGACAGATCAGAGGCAGATAGATAAAAGAAACCAAATATCATATTCATGGAGGCAAATGCCTCTAGTAAGTGCACGTGTAATTTCACTACTTGCATATATACATGGAATTTGATATAGAATGGCATTAAGCACCTTGGCAACAAGGTAAAGAATGGATCTTATTTATTAATTGACTTCAAGTAATGCATGTACACATACAATGATAAAGTGCAGTTTAAGGCAGACTAGAGTAAGCTAGTTTCAGATTATGATGTTCACAAAAGTACATGGTTAAAATTAGTGTAAGTCATAAAGGATAAATGGGCAATGTGTCATATAAAGCAATATTGCACCCTTGGTATGAGAAGTACACAACTTAGTGAAAGCATAAATTTTGACTTGAAGGCTTGTATGAAACCAAACATGAACATTGTGTAGTTCTTCAAGCTTTTGGAAAGCTTAGTGTATGATAAATGGTACAACAAGCTATAGAGTGAGTTTGATGCTCAACACTATGAACACCCCATCCCAAAATGAGATAAGAATAAAAATTAATGATTAAGTAATTAATCAATTAGTTAATTCATTAAGCAAATGTAAAATGGGCGTCAAGAGAAAAATAATAAATCTAAATAGGAAAAACAAATAAAGATCAAAATATGAAAAATGAAATAAAAAAATTAAAAAATAAGGAAAAACATTTTATATCTATATATATATATATATATATATATATGTATGTATGTATGTATATAATAATGCTAATATAATATTATAGAAAAAGGCCAAAAAAAAAAATCATAGGTCTGAACAGAACAAACATTAAGCATGCAGAGGATTACAGGCTCAATGGATGGGTTCCTCAGAGTTGCAGATTGCACCATTTAGGAAAGCTAGCTAATTCTTACTGCTACATTAGATTACAGAGATAGAGACACTAGAGAAGGGGGACTGCTCTAGATCTTGCTTATACTTTGACTAGATCTTTATCTTCAGGGAAGGAACCATGAATTGGTAGACAAGGCTCTGAAGGTCTAAATCACGAAGGGCTGATTCTTTGGTTACTGGGGGATGACTCTTTGTACTGGGAGGTGCCCAAGCCTCGTGGGAGAAGGTGAGAAAAAAATTAGCATGTTGACATGAACTAATCGAAGCCAAGTTAGAGAAAGAAAGGTATCTCAGTGGAGTTGGCTGAAAAAGAGGAAAGCAAAAAACTAAGAGGGATGAGACATGATAGTTTGATACGATGGATGCAGAGGAGGCATGGCATCACTCTATTTGCCCTTCTTTTCCAGATGGGCTGCCCTGCAAAAGTCTCATGCCTCTCATAGTTCCTCACACATTCATTGAAAATTCCATAATACTTGGCTGGTCTTTCAGATGCACATGAACCCTTTCAATATTCATTATAAACACCTCCTCTTGTTTAGTCCCTGTTATCGCCTGACTCTTCTGTAGATTTGCTTCTCTTTTTCTGTTTCAGTCTCAAGCCAGCACAACGAAACTTCCCTACAGATTCCTGTGGAGACCCTTCCATGGCAGCCATGGCCGCTGCAACCCTCACTTTCTCTCTCTCTCTTCAAACCTCAATTCTTCTTTCATTGCCTCCTCATCTGTCCTTGCATACAAGTTCAACCTAGTTTAGGATGCGGAGTTTGCTCGAGTTGAGGTTGAGTTTGGCTTTGCATTCCCACCGAACCTTCAAGCCATTCTCCTTTCTTTGCACCATCACACCACTAATGTTGGCAGCTATAAATTACAACAATCCAGATTGTACTAAGTCACTGTAGGAAGGAGCACTGTGAAGGAAGAAAAGAAAAGCTCATCGAAGGCACAGGCGGTGATCGAAAAAGGCCACAGTATCTACATCTTCATGTCTGCCGTCAATTTGCTTCGCTGGTAGACTTCATAGTGCTTCTCTGTTTCTTTGGCTTCGAAATGTCCACATACATTCTCGTGTTGTCCCTGGTTTAAATTTAAAGCTTGTGGCTTTGAAGGAACAAAGAAGTAAGAACTGTAGAGTACTAATGGTGAAGGCAGTGGATTAAGAAACCCAGATTTCACAGCAAGGGAGCATTAAAGAAGAAGTATCACTATTGGAGCAACAATCCATGGTAGTTCCCATTTTGCCATCCGACACTTTCATTATGTATTTTCAGGCAAAAGAGAATGGAAAGGATGAAGAAGATGGTGGGGTAGAAGAGAACGGAGAGGATGAAGACGAAGACAATGATGAAAATGAAAATGATGAGAGAGAGAGAAAGAGAGAGAAGCATTGAAGAGAAAGAGAGAGGAAGGGGGAGAGAGAAAGACGAGAATAAAAAAAGAGGAGGAGAGCACCAATGGAGTTCTGGAGGTGACATTAAAGCATGATTGAAGCTAGAGAGGGGGAAGAATAAGAAGAAATAAAGTGCAAGAAAGGCAAGCAAGAGTGAACGAAGAAGGAGATAGGTATGGATGTTTTGATTGCTTTCTACTCTGTTTTCATTATCCTAAGTAGAGGTAATCAGAGCATGCCTCTTAGCCTCTTCTTAGATGTTCTTTTGTGACTTGGCATGTTTTTCTTCTAAAGTGATTTAATAAGTTGATTATGGGTATTTTGTTGTTTTATTTTTAGCATTTGTTTCTCCCTAGATTTATTTTTTCTCTCTTATTTATCTTTGGCCTTTGTAAAATGAAATCCTTTGAGTGAATGGTTTTTAGCTCTCTCTTCAGTTCTAGTCTTTAATAATTGCTCTAGAGCTTCCTTTCATTTACTTAATGAGATGTGACTAGTCCTTTTGAATATCTATTAGTTCATTTTATCGATGTTCCATTAAATAATTATTTGTTATGGTGGAGGATGATTTGTCATGCTATTAACCAACTATGGTGAGGGTTTGATGCTATTTTTTTGTTTGTTTTGGGAGTTTATTGTTTCTAATTGAATAATTGAATTGGTGTTTAATTTCTCATCAATTGGCTTCAAGAAGAAGGGTTTAGGTTGTGGTAAGTTTTAGTTTTCCTTCCAATTCTCATATGTGGTGTCCTATAAACTTTGTTATGGTATATGGTTTATAGTTGAATTAGGGTGTTTTGTTGATATTATTTCATATTTGACAGGGAGCTATTCACGTTCTGCATGTTTAGCTACCATTCATTTTTTTTGGTTTTGTTTTTGCCTTTTTGGTGTTATTAATAATAATAATATTATTATTATTATTATTATTATTTTGGTATTCCAAGGAAAGTTCTAAGAAAATCATCGTATGAGAATATTATTCTCCTCGAATGCTTGAGATCATGTGAGATTTTAATCTCCTTAGAACCTGAAAATTAGTATATATTTGTTTTAAAAATAATAATAATGCAAAAATAAATACTTTAAATAAATATTTTTCATTATTTGCGAAATCATCGTGTGAGAATATTGTTCTCCTCGAGTGTTCGGGATCATGTGAGATTTTAATCCCTTTAGATCCCGAAAATTAATACACACTTGTTTTAAAAAATAATGATAATGCAAAATGGATATTTTAATTAAATATTTTCCATTACTTTTTAAAAATAAACAAAAAAATAAATAAATAATAATAATTCAAAATGGATATTTTAATTAAATATTTTCTATTATTTATGAAATCATCGTGTGAGAATATTGTTCTCCTTGAGTGCTTGGGATCATGTGAGATTTTAATCTCCTTAGATCCTGAATATTAGGACATACTTATTTTAAAATAATAATAATGATAAATAAATAAATAATAATAATGCAAAGACGAATATTTTAATTAAGTTATTTACAAAATAAATAAGTTAGGGTTTTATGAAATTTAATTAATTAAAAAATGCCATACAGGACTTGGATCTCTGTAAGCTTTAGGAAATTGATCCTATTAAAAATAAGACTAAAAGAATTCTGATTTCAAAATCCAAAAAAAAAAATACATAAATTCAAAAATCTGAAAAATGATTTTATTTTCTTCCTAATTTCAACGATAAATTCCAATTTTGAAAATAAAAAAGTAATAATAAATAAATTCAAATTTTCAAAAATATTCCTTTCATTATAACAACACATTAATCCAAAAAAATATAAACTCCCAAAAACCCTAAAAAACTTATCCTATAATCATTTCATTTAAATTTCAAAATAAAGATTAAAATTCCAAAAATAAACAAAAAAATTAAAGAGACAGAAAATGAAGAGATCAAGAGAGTGAGATTAATCATGTGGTCATAAATTAAAACACACAAACCAAATCCCAATTTTGTTTTGTTTACGAAAATCTGTTTAATTTAAACCTTTCTGTTCTCATCACAAAATTTACAAATCATCAGCCAATAAATGTGCCTTTAGGGTCGAACTACGTGGACTTTGATTCCTATCGTAGGGTACGTAAGCCCTAGGCTTTCATCCTAGGTCAAGTCTGCCCTTTGTAAATATCTATTTGTTTGCTTTCATTCTTGTTGTTTTGTCTCCTCTGTTTAATAGGCATGCATGTCTAAAAAAGGGTAATTGAGATAAATTTAAAGCCATATTCTATTTCAGTTGATTGGTTTAAGGTAACCGTCCTTATGGATAGGTGTTGTGGGGTGCCTAACACCTTCCCCACACTCAAATGGACTCTTAAACTCATCTCTGATTTCACAGACCATATTGCCTTTTTCTTTTTATTTTAAATTGGTTTCCTAAAGTTTTCCGTTAAAAATTTTGGTAGCAACTCCAAATAAATTGATTTTCAAGATACATTTTGGGAATCAATTTAAACACTTTTATTCTCTCCGCTGAAAGGTCGGTTACGACAAACACAAACTACCAAAAGCTAAATTTAGAATATTTATCTATACTGAACCAAGCTTCACGATTATACACATTCATAATCTTTGACCTCTTCCGAAAGGAATTTGATATGTTCCATGCTACATGCATACGGCAAAAAAAAGAAAGACCACCCTTTATATGAATATAATGTGACTATGGCTAATCAAAGGAGGGAGTGTAAAGTATATTATGACATCACAAATAATTCAATCTCTTGCACTTGTATGAAGTTTGAGTCCTTTGGAATACTTTGTTTTCATTCTTTAAATATCTTCATTGAAATAGACATTAAGGAGAATTCTAGCTAGTACATCTTAAAGAGGTGGACCATGGAAGTACGAAATGGTATTGTGCACAATGTAAGGGGAAAAAAGGTGAAGAAATATCCCAAGAAATCCAACACACAGAAGTATAGACAACTTTTCTTTAAGATGATCATATTAGCATATGAGGTTTCCATGTGTGAAAAATTGCACATACTTGTGAATAAATATATTAATGATTTATGCAAGTAAGTAATGAAGCTCTACTTGGAACCACATAGTGTGGCCAATAGTCCTAGTGACATCTTTGCCTTGGTAGGTGAAAATGAGACCGTGCCAAAAAGATTTAAGACTTGTGTTGGCCTAAAGAGGCATTAATGTTTCAAAAGATGGGTTGAGACTTCGCCTATAAGAAGAAAAAAAGCTCTGACTACTGGACATTCACAACTGCATGGGGTAAGCTTATACTTGTTATTCTTTTATCACATTATTTCATTTTGTACTTGATAATTTTTTTTATTTATTCTAGGACATTGAAGGTTTAAGTCATATGCATGATGAACTATCTTAATTAGCACTTCCAATCCCTTTTGGGTACCAACAAACAAATGCAAGTTAATTTAGTTTTACAAGATTCTTAATGGTAATATATTTTTTAATTCATTACTTTCTAAATGTAATAAAAATTTCTTAAACTTGTTATCTAGGAGCAACTTGAAACTCCAATACAGTCACTTGTAGATCCAAACATATGTTGTGCTTCAACAAACTTCACTCATCAAAATAGACCATGAATACTTTCTCTGAAAATGATATATATATATATATATATTTACATGGTTGTAATAGTTGTAATAGGAATTTTGTGACAAGTATAAAGGTAGCATAGGATGCAAATATTATTCTTTTATACATGATTGAATCTTATACAACAACTACTATACTTATTTTTTGTACATGGTTGAGCATCATTATTTTTGCTCCTACCACTATTATTTTGGCAAGGTGAAAATGGCGCATTTTTTATTCTTTATCTATTAAAAGATGGTTACTGCCATTATTATTTTGGCTGTTGTTTCATGGTGCATTTAGCTTGCTTTGATTTCTTTCCAATAACAAAAGTTGGTTTGGTTTTGTTTTTTTCGTTGTTGTTGAATGATGGTTGAAATTTTGGCATGCTTGGATTTTGTTTCAGGTGGAATATGACATCTAGAGGGAGGAAAAAAACACATGCATTAGATTTGCAATTTTTCCTTCCCAAAATGCCGCTATTTTGGCGCTTGTACTAGTGCAAAGTTTTAACTTAAAATACTAAATGCTAAACGTTAAACCTTAAACCTTAAACCCTAAAACGCACTATTTCACTTTGTATAACTGTGCATTTCAACTTGTTGAAATAGGAAAAAAAAAAATCCTACGAAATGGCATTATTTTAGACTCTTCTTATTGAAAATAAAAACTCAAAATATGTTGTTTGACTTAAGTAAAATGACACATTTTGAGACATTATGAAAAAAAAAAACTTTAACATATGGCGTGATCTAATCTAACAATGGCTAAACAAAATACAATAAATCTACTATACAGGAATAAGTATACTTTCGCAAGTCACACCGCAACCTAAGTTGACTTTGGACTTGCAATTATTTAGAAACCGTAACTCACACACAAGGCCCCTTTTGTCTTCTATTGCAGTGATTATATGGTTTTTCTCGCCAAGGTTCATTGTCTTAACTCAAGTACTCTCGTTTCATAGGATTTTGGCAAAAAGTTTATTTTCCTTTTAGCTTTGAATGTGGGGCCTAAGTGAAGATTAGTAGAGTTTAGGATAAATATTTATTAATGTGCAATTTTATAGTTTGGGATTAAAATGAAGAGTATGTATAGAACTTAATTCGCATTACACTGAGAATTAAATAATCTTTGTTGAAGGGGATAGTTATTTTATTATCTCTCATAAACTAATGAGGCCTAGATCACAGAGAATCCAAGACTCGCAAGATAATCATAATGCTTCAGGACGCTTACATAGGTACATGTTTATACACAGGGACGGGGGCAAAAATAATTATCCCACTTAAGTAACTGTGTCAGTTGAGTTCGGTACATACTGTCTCTTTGAATTTCAAACCATAAAATTACATATCAGCAGATATTTATCCTAGAATCTACTAATATTCACTTGGGCCCTACATTCAAAATTATAGGGAAAATGAACTTTTTGCCAACGTCCTATGAAACAAGTACTTCAGTCTAGGCACACTGTATTGGCTAGAATAATATTTTATTTTATTATTAAAAAATAAAATAATTTTTAGTATTTTATAATTTATTTTATATATCTCACAATATAATTTAAAGAGAAAAATAAAATAATTTTTAATATCTTATAATTTATTTTACACATCTAATTTATTTTATACATCTCACAATATAATTTAGAGAGAAAAATAGAATAGAAAAACTAGATTGTCTCTAATAAAATTTAAAATTTTAGTATATTTTATTTTTAAAAATATTTATTTTTATGTTTTAAAATATTTTTATATTTGTTAAATCTGGAACCATTGGATCTGGATCCAATGACTCCAAATCATACTAGAGAATCTCCAGTACCTAACACTATTAGAGACGATCCATACTCATATGGATCCAGTGGCTCCAGATCATATTAGAGAATCTTTAGTAGTTGATGTTAATAGAGATGATCCATACTCAATGGCTCCAGATTTAATAGATATAAAAAAATTTTTAAAATATAAAAATATATATTTTTAAAATAATATTTTATTTTATTATAATATTTTATTATTAAAAAATAGAATACTTTTTAGTATTTTATAATTTATTTTACATATCTCACAATATAATTAAAAAAAACATAAAATAATTTTTAGTATCTTATAATTTATTTTACATATCTCATAGTATAATTTAGAAAGACTGAATTGTCTCTAATAGAATTTAAAATTTTAATATATCTTTTTTTTAAAATATTTATTTTTATATTTTAAATTTTTTTATATCTGTTAAATTTAGAGCCATTGGATAATGGCTTTAGATCATACTAGAGAATCTCCCGTAGTTGTCTCTTTAAATTATACTGTGAGATGTGCAAAATAAATTACAAGATACTAAAAATATTCTATTTTTCTCTTTAAATTATATTGTGAGATATGTAAAATAAATTATAAGATATTAAAAATTATTCTATTTTTTAATAATAGAATATTATAATAAAATAAAATATTATTTTAAAAATAATTATTTTTATATTTTAATTTTTTTTTATACCTGTTAAATCTAAAACTATTGAATCTAGATTCAGGGCTCCAAGTTATACGAAGAGTCTCCGATAGCTTACAAGAGGCAATCCATACTCCCATTCCATAGTCTACTTAGACCCATTTGCGGAGTAAGTCACACCAAAACTGAGAAAAGAATATTAAAAAAGATAGAAAAACGAATCTCAAGAATTTTAATTACAAACTTTTCTCTCCCCAATAAGAGGATGTGTATCAAAAAGTCTAGAAGCATTATTATAATTTAACGTAACACCATAAAATATGATAATTTGATATCTCAAAATGAAAATGACTCAGACTCAAATCACGAAAAGAAACACAACAATCTTGAACCTAGCAATGGGGTTAACGTCGAACAAGTGACACCCCCGTTATTTAATTCCATGACGAACAACCACAATGTTTCCACAGAATGCACAGGACCTGCCACGAGAACAAATCGGCCATATCATCAAAGGACATCTACACATACAACATAGTTGCATGCGTACGTAGAATGAATCACTGATCTTCTACTCTAGTATGCAGTATAATCCACTTACAAGTTTTCCACAGAACAAGATTTCTCACTGAACATGCTTAGTAAACCAAGCCAACAAGTCCTGATATGCCTCATCTGCAACCTTCGCAGCTTCTGCATCTTCAGCATTGTACCTCACAGTCCAACCGTGTTCATCTTTAGGAAATATTTTAACAAACTATCAACCTACATTAAACAAATATGTTAATAAGTGATGTATCAAATACAGTTAGCTAGAGAAAGAATAAAATGGACCATTTTAAATAATAAAGCTAATAAAGGAGCAAAATGATAATTTAATGATAAGTTAAGGGACTAAAAGAATTTTTTAAAGAAGAATAAAAGCAATAGCCCAACTGGTATTACTATATACAACAAACAATTGCCTAAGAATGTTCAGTTAGAGGATAGATGGATAATGGTAACACACTTCCAACGGGATGTTGAAAACATAGACATTATTACCGAATGTGTGTTCACACACAAAGATGTCATTGTCTTGGATTTTTGCTTGACTCCTCTCATTTCTCTGTGTTTCATTTCTACTATCATTTTTTTTTAATAATAAGATTTTTTATAATAACTTGAGTTGTCAAGAAACCACAGTAGCAGAAACAGGAGAAATTTGAGGAGGTACAGGGTGAAATTGAATTAACCGAAGAGTTAGCTATATAAGTTGCTTCCTAAGAGGTATGGAGGAAATAGAGGCTCCTGTACGCATGTTCAAACCATCTTCACATGGCAGTGGAACACCATCTGTAGCTACATGTAATTTCCCACTGCCCTTATCAGATATAAATAAGAGTCCAGAGGGAAGGAAGACGTCATGAATGCATTGAATAAAGAAATTTGAAGAGTGTTTCAGCCTTGTGCATAAAGTCCAGTGCACCATTCACACAAGAGAGGAATCCAAGAAACTCAAGACTGAACCAAAGTACCAAACAATCTTGTTCATCACAATTCCATTACCATGATGGTACCTAATGTATGACTTTGTTCAAGTGTGGACTGTGGAGTGTCTCAGTCGTGTAATGAATCAATGGTAAGCTAATTTAAAAGTAAATTAATGTTTTCTACTAAAAACAAATCTATTATTGGTGAATAAAAAATAGAATGACCAGCTTCAGCTCAAATGCAGAAGCTAGATAAGATGTAATTAAACAACAACAGAATGGTGATGATGAACGTTTTCTCAGTAGCCAAAAATGAGATACTTAGCTCCAAAACAAAGAAGAAAGAACACAACATCTCGTAGTTACAGAAAACAAATGGTATAATTTCGATAGATTCATTATATCAACATGAAAATTGATGTAATCAACAAACCATTATAATAAATTTATTGTACATTTTTAGTCAAAATAAAATTACTGTACTTAACCACAAAACAAAGAGACAAGAAATATCTTACCTCAGGCGTAGCAGATAGGATTTCTTCGAATTGTTTAATGAGTTATGGTGGAGAAAAATTGTCAATCTCAACTCCAAGTATAGAAACTGGAATATCAAAACCTGAAAGAGAGATCTGTGCTCGACTATTACACCATGAAAATATCAGTGACTACACTACGAACTTTCCTTTGCTCTTTTCATCTGATAATTCAGAAAGAATAAGATAATGAAATGGTATAGAAGACGTTCCTAGTATAATAAAATGATTGCATGATCTATTATACCAAAGAAGTTTAACGCACAATTGCAAAAGAAGTAAAGGCAACATGAGGAGACATAAAATCAATGTAAATTACTCCTATTCGGCAAATAATTGCCTTCACAAAGCATAGATCACATGAACAAATCTCCATATGTACTTGAGAGAAGGAGATTTTAAAAGCTACATCTTATAATTTTCCTTTATCAATTCAAATGGAATGTAATTCTTAATCATTTTGTGCTTGTTTGTTTGTGTGTTTGTTGTAACTGTTAGAATAATTTTAATATTTTATGGATTAACATTAACTATTTTATTAGATTAGTATCTTATTAATTCTAATTGGGTAGTTAATGTTATAATTTATAAACTATGAATGAACTGGGTTTTTTATCTTAATTTGTAGATGATCGGTGATAGGTTCGATTATCCACAAGCCCATTAGGTAAAAACCCAACCTACAGCCCAAGAGTATTAGTAATCATCCTATCATATTACTAATTTGAGATTGTTATTCAGAGAGAGATTTAATGGGCTTATTTTGATTGATTAATTAAATTAAAAATTATTTTAAAGATTTTGGAAGATTTTTTTTTAATAATATTGATTAATTATATTATTAAAATAAAACCTTATAAATAACACACTGAAGCCCTAGTTTTCATACATACTAAATCTGTCACTCTCTCTCTCTGCCATCAAAACACTCTAAGGAATGCTTTTGGGCATTGTGGGTTGAACTTGTTAGACTCAACCAATACTCAGATCAACAATGTCATCTTCATTAGGTCAGACTGTTAATTTATTCTCTCAATTTGTGATCATGTTTAATTACATGTTCTAATTCCACTTTCAAATGGTATCAGAGCCTACGGTTTCATGATAAAAATTTTTTTTCTCAATTTTGTCAGACAAATTTTATCTTATTGTGTGGCTAATGACATTTTAAATGCACATATTATTATTATTGATTACCAAATGACAATAATAATACTGTGATTAGTGGCTTGCGTTCAAACTTTTTTTTTTCTTGGTAATCGTCGAAATCCACCATCTTTAACAGAAACCTTTTCGGTGAGAATAACAATTCAACTGCATTAAGTTTCTTTTGTTCATTCACGTTACTACTACCATTCGAAGCTATTAAAACAAAGCCAGAGTGGATTTTATATTCACTTTACTTCACTTCTCGTCGCCGGCAATGAACGAAAAAACTAACATCGGAATCCAAATTTTTTGAGTGGTTTTTTTTTTTTTTTTTTGCTAAACTGGGATAGATTCATTCAATATAACCAGCGGGATGTTGTAGATCATTGAACGATGATTAGAAAGGGTGCTATTTGAAGTCCTGAAGCCTTGAAAACCGACAGGTCACAGTTGGGTACCCGTCGGGTCTCTGGCAGGTCAAAACGACCCGCCATAGTGAAGAAGAAGCACGTGGGCCTTGCTCACGCGCTCCTATGGCGTGTGGTGGTACGTATGGCCACACCGTCAGTTCGATCAACTCCAAAATTTGGAGATTAGCTCCACTCATCCTGATCTAAATTATGGTGATTTTTTCAGAATTTTTTGAGCCCCAAAAATAGGAGTTTTGAACTTTTGAAAAAATTAAGAGCTTTAAAATAATATTTAGATAAGGTATTTTGATCCAAGAAAATTTGTGCCTAGACTAGATATAATATGGGACAATATATTTAGCTCACTCTTCCTGATTATGTGTAAATAAATCATAATTAATTTCCTTGTATTAATTATTATGTTTTATTCCTAATTTAAGCACGTGCCTTGAATGGAAATAAACCATTTGAGAAATTTGTCATAACTTTGGATCACATACTCCTAATGATTGTGTGCTCACCTATCGTGGGCCTAATCATGGTGATATGTCTGTTTTGTATATAAATTTATATCACATTTGTCACTTAATTTCCTATAATTTTGGATAATTTAGTTACCATCATTAAAGAAGAGTTTGAAAATTACAATGAGTCCACAAGAGAGTGTATATGCATGTTATATTGATGATGGACATACCTTATTGGTGTGATATTGTTAATATAATTCTATGGAATAAATACATTTGTGAATTGTTAGTAGCATTTTAATCCAATGCCTTCATTATTTCTTATATCCTATCGATATGGAAACGATAGATGCATTTTGTTACTTCTCTGTATGGCCAAATCATTAGTACATATGAGTTTTCTTTCTTGATCTATTATAATCCAAGACTTTAAGTGGGATTATAAAGCACATCTTGATGATACAGTTGCATAAGCTAAATTTTGTAAAGGAAATCTTGTTTTATGATTATGTTTCCGGGACATAATTAATATTTCCTGATTTTGTTTCATTAGCTTCCGTGTTCCAGTAACTGTTTGTGGTGAAAACTCTGAATGGGACGAATTATGATGACTGGCATGAGTCCTTTAATATGTACCTGATCATCTCTAAGAAGGATTTGGCCATGAGAGATCCAAAACTAGCATAACTCACTGCTGGGTCTAGTGCTGTTGACAGAGCTTATTACAAGCAGTGGTATGAATCTAACAGGATCTGTTTGGTGATAATAAAATACACTATTGAGAAGACAATCAGACAGAGCATTCCTGAGAAGAACACCACTGTGGAATACCTTAAGGCTATGAGTGAAAAGTTCAAAAAGTTCGATAAGATGCAGAAAGTGTATTATCTTTCGCTACTAGATAACACTCATTATGATGGAGTGTCTGGTGTATGCGAGCATATGATGAAACTGGTAAATTACTTCAACAAGATGAAATCTCTAAACTTGGACCTGGGTGAAAGTTATTTTGTCTTCAAAGTCCTACAGTCTCTCCCAACAGAATATAGGGTTTTCAGAACCACATACAACTCACAAGAAGCTGAATGGACCATCGATCAAATGATGTCCATCGTGACTCAAGAGGAGAAGTCATTAAAGAAATCAAATTCACGTGGTCATTCAGTGAACTACATCTCTCATGCTTCATCAAGCAAGGCTGGAAATGAGAAGCCTGAAGGAAAGAAACCTGAAGGAAAGCCTAATGGCCAAAGGTTCTTTGAGATCGAGAAGAACAATAAGAAGAATAAAGGTCAGAAGAAGAAATTTAAGGGTGATTGTAATTACTATAAGAAGCCTAGCCACAAGCTCTCGGATTGCCTTAAGCTGAAGTACAAACGTGAGAACGAAGGTATCTTTCCTGAAGCTACCCCATAGCTCTAGTTTGTCTTGAATCCAATAATTTTGAAACCTCTATGGATACTTGGTGGTTAGATTCCTGAGCTACTGTTCACATAACTAATTCCTTGCAGGGGCTCAAAGACAGGAGGAGCCCAAAGGAGAAAGAAAAGACTATTTTAAGAGTGGAAGGAAGTTCAACTGTAGTGGATTGCATAGGAACTGTAGTTTTGAACTTGTACTCTGGACGTACCTTAACTTTAAATAACGTTGTCTCTGTACCTTCTTCAAGGAGGAATCTGGTTTCAAGTTCTGTGTTAAATAAAGATGTCTATTCCTTTTGGCAAGGAAATGGCAGAATTAATGTTTATTTTGATTCAGTCATTGTTGGAACTGCTAGATTAATAAGCGGTTTATATTGCTTGAATGCGAATGTTTGTTCAGATTCCACTTCTATGGCATCAATTAATGTTGTCATAGGACACAAACGCCAAAGAATTGATGAGAACTCTTCTATGTTATGGCATCGGCATTTGGGCCATATCTCAAAAGAGAGATTGGAGAGAATGGTTAGACAAGGAATATTACACGACCTAAACTTTTCTGACTTTGAATCCTGTATTGACTGCATTAGGGGAAAACTTCCTGCTAGAGCTAGGAAGAAAGGGGCTAATAGATCTGAGACTATTTTGGAATTGATCCACATAGACATTAGTGGACCAATTACTCCATCTACTATGGACAATTACAAATATTTCATAACCTTTATAGACGACTATTCTAGATTTGGCTGGGTTGATCTGTTGCATGAAAAATCTGACTCGTTAGATGCCTTTAAAACATTTAAGGCTGCTGTTGAATTAAAGTCTGGAAAGGTAATCAAGAGTGTAAGATCAGACAAAGGTGGAGAATATTATGGAAAATATACTGAAACCAGGAGAAACCCTGGACCGTTTGCTCTATTCTTACAGGAGCAAGGAATTGAAGCTTAGTATACTATGCCTGGCACTCTACAACAAAATAGAGTTACTGATAGGCGTAATTGCACCTTGATGGACATGGTCAAAAGCATGATCAGTCACTCTTCGTTACCGAAATTTCTGTGGGGTAATGCCCTTAAGACAATAGTTTATATCCTGAATCAAGTTTTAAGTAAGTCTGTTGAAAAGACACCGTATGAGCTTTTCACTGGTAAGAAGCCTAGCCTGAGGCATTTTCGCGTGTGGGTTGTAGAGCAGAAGTGAGACCCTATAATTCACAGCTCAAGAAACTTGATTTTAGGATTGTTAGCAGATTCTTCATTGGGTATAGTTCAAGATCCAGAGGATGAAGATTTTATTGTCCTAGTCACACTACCACGGTCATTGAATTTGACAGGGCCTTCTATTTTGAGGATGGCTTGGACAGTGGGAGTGGTGTCCCTAGAGTAATTAACCTGCATTGTATGGATACCATCTTACCCATGCCATCGTTGTCATCTTTACCTGTAAATTATGATATTAGAGAAGACACCCTTGTTGAGAATCCGATTAATCCTATTGTAGAAGCTCCTATATAGGAGAACCAACTCTTAATTTGAGACGATCACAAAGAATTTGTAGACCTGCAATTTTGGATGACTATATAGTGTACTTGTAGGAATTTGAGTCAGACATTATTGATGGCACAGATCCAATTTCTTATGATGAGGCTGTGTCAGGATCTCATTCATCTGAGTGGTTAGAGGCTATGAATGATGAGATGTCCTCCATGTCTTGTAATCATGTATGGGAATTAATTAAGTTACCAGATGGTTGTAAACCCATTGGTTGCAAATCGGTCTTTAAAACCAAAAGAGGGGCCAATGGTGAAGTTGAAAGATTTAAAGCTAGACATATAGCTAAAGGCTATAATCAGAAGGAAAGGATCGATTATATGGAACCATTCTCACACATATCTACTAAAGATGCATTCAGAGTTATAATGGCTCTTGTTGCATAGTTGAACCTTGAACTTCACCAGATGGATGTCAAAATTACATTCTTAAATGGTGATTTACTTGAGGATGTTTATATGACGCAACCTGATGGATTCACTGAGGCAGGGAAAGAACACTTAGTGTGCAAGCTGAAAAGGTCTATTTATGGGCTTAAACAGGCCTCAAGATAGTGGTATTTGAAATTTGATCAGATAATCACCTCACTTGGTTTTACAAAGAACATTGCTAATCAATGTATTTATCAGAAATTTGATAAAGACAACTTTATGATACTTGTTATGTATATTAACGACATACTCCTGGCCAGTAACTTAGTAACTATGTTGAATGAGGTCAAACACATTTTGCCATGCCACTTTGACATGAAAGATCTTGGTGAAGCCTCATTCGTCTTGGGAATTCAGATTCACCATGATAGACCTTGTGGCACTCTTGGTTTATCTCAGACAACCTATATAGGACGAGTGTTGAAGAAATTTAACATGCATACTTGCGCTCCTTGTGCTATGCCTATACATAAAGGTGAAAAGTTGTCTAGATCATCTTGTCCCAATGATGATAATTTGATAATCGAGATGAATAAAATTCTGTATGCATCTGCTATTGGCAGCCTTATGTACGCTCAAGTGTGCACACGACCTGACATTGCTTTCGCTGTCAGTATGCTTGGTAGATACCTGAGTAATCTTGGTCCTGATCATTGGAGGGTTACAAAGAAAGTCATGAGGTACCTACAAGGTACAAAGCATCACATGCTTACTTTTAGAAGATTAGAGCCACTTGAAATTATGGGTTATTCAAATTCTGATTATGCATCTTGTGTGGATGATCGCAAATCCACTTCTGGATACATCTTCATGATGTCTGAAGGAGCTGTATCGTGGAAGAGTTGTAAGCAATCAGTAACAGCTACCTCGACTATAGAGGCATAATATATTACTTGTTATGAGGCTACCCGCCAGGCCATATGGTTGAGGAAACTGATATCTGGTATGCATCTAGTTGATTCTATATCACGACCTCTAACCATATACTGTGATAGTTCGTTTGCTGTCAACTTTTCTCAAAATCATAGGAACTGCAGTCGCATTAAACACTTTGATGTTAAGTTCCTATTTGTCAGAGAAAAGATTGCTGAATCTCAAACTCGTTTAGTTCACATTCCTGGTGAACACATGTTGGCGGATCTGTTGACCAAAGGCTTGCCCGTAAGAGTCTTTAAGAATCATGTGACTCACATGGGCATTGTTGAAAATTTTGATGTAGCCTTGGTTTAGTGGGAGTCTGAATTAAATTCTTAAGGGATTTTGAATTTTTAGTTGACAATTTTGAATATTACTGTATTCCATTCAATTCAGTCAATGAAACTTATTTATAGAAATGTCAATATCACTTGATTCCCTATCGGTTTCAGTGATCTTTGTGTATAGTTTCACCACTAAATCTTGTATGGTTTATAAATATACACACATCCGTGTGTTTATGTAAACATTATTATGCCTGATTAGGTATTCGTTTATTGATCTAATAATTGAATTCATGCTATCCAAGTGAGAGATTGTTAGAATAATTTTAATATTTTATGGATTAGCATTAACTATTTTATTAGATTAGTATCTTGTTAATTCTAATTAGGTAGCTGATGTTATAATTTATAAACCATGAATGGACTGAGTTTTTTATCTTAATTTATGGATAATCGGTGATGGGTTCAATTATCCACAAGCCCACTGGGCAAAAACCCAACCCATAGCCCAAGAGTATTAGTAATCATTCCGTTAGATTACTAATTTGAGATTGTTATTCAAAGAGAGATTTAATGGGCTTATTTTGATTGATTAATTAAATTAAAAATTGTTTTAAAGATTCTGGAGGATTTTTTTTAATAATGTTGATTAATTATATTATTAAAATAAAACCCTATAAATAACACACTAAAGCCCTAGTTTTCATACATACTAAATCTGTCACTCCCTCTCTCTGCCATCAAAACACTCTGACGAACACTCTTGGGCATTGTGGGTTGAACCTGTTAGACTCAACCAATACTCATATCAATGATGTCGTCTTCATCAGGTCATATTGTTAATTTATTCTCCCAATTTGTGATCATGTTTAATTACATGTTCTAATTCCGCTTTCAGTAATGTCCAAGTAAAAATGACCAATCATGAGGTTGTCAATTATAAATATAATAATGGCTTTTCAAATACCCATCACCATTGTAGGCTGTTCTCACCTTTCAGATAGAAGTTATCAATGACTCATACACTCATATACTGCTAAGTCATACATGAGGAGGGTTATAATACGACAGCTCAAGATGGGTAATACATTGTATAATTCAAAATGTTTACCATATTTACATCTATCCATGAAGCAATATAAATGTTGAATGTAAATGATTCATGATAATTCATTACAGTAGATATCAATAATAGTTTGAAAAGGATAAATAGAACAAGAAAGCTAATTAATCAATTAATGTACTATTACAATTACAAAGAAATATATTTGCATAAATCAGCTGTAAATAAAATATGCACCATGTAAGCTTGTAAACAAGTATGATTATTTAGGAAGCCATAAAAAGTATCTTAATTGATCATCTAACTAGAAGCTACAACATAGTTCTGATAGTTTTTTCCCCCTAAGAAGATAATATATTTATTCCCAAAAGCAAGAGTGTACAACTTAACAAGAATTAAAATATAGAAATTGAAAAATCATACCCTCAATTTCATCCACAGTGACAAATGATAGATGTAATAGCATAGCAGCTTTAATAAGTTCATATTTTGCAAGTTGAACCACAACCTTGCCTGAGAGAGAAATGGAAAATGTTAGCATCACTCAACCTAGGAATAACGCAGCTTGCATTTGCAAATTTAATAATGAATTCATTTGTGATTAAATAGAACCAATAAATACACCTGAGAGGAGCTGAAACCACCACATATACAAAATGAGAAAAATAAAAGCACATAGAATTAGTGGAATGAGAGGCACTCACAACCCCAGCAAAAACCAGCCGCGCCGAAGGATAAAACACCTATGCCTTTTAAGGCTTCAATTACAGGTTCAACAACTTCAATACATTTGCCCGAGTATAACAAGATGACAGCTTCAAAGAATGATGTATTATAGTTTACACATAAAGCACAATTATCATACATTTTTTGTAATGCATGATCCCAAAATCTAAACCATCTCATAAAGATGGAAGAATACCATTTGATATTTAGCAAATACCCAATTGCTATAACGACATCAGCAGATAAAACAAATATTGTCCACTTGAATTATAGGATGAGTTACTTATCTTGAGTTGTTGTATCATAACCCACTTTATGGATGATGAAGCTGTTAGAATAATTTTAATATTTTATGGATTAGCATTAACTATTTTATTAGATTAGTATCTTGTTAATTCTAATTAGGCAATTAATGTTATAATTTATAAACTGTGAATGGACTGGGTTTTATTTTAATTTGTGGATAATCAGTGATGGGTTCAATTATCCACAAGCCTACTGGGTAGAAACCTAACCCACAGCCCAAGAGTATTAGTAATCATTCCGTCAGATTACTAATTTGAGATTGTTATTCAGAGAGAAATTTAATGGGCCTAATTTTGATTGATTAATTAAATGAGAAATTGTTTTAAAAATTCTAAAGGATTTTATTTTAATAATATTGATTAATTATATTATTAAAATAAAACTCTATAAATAACACATTGAAGCCTTAGTTTTCATATACTAAATTTATCACTTTCTCTCTGCCGTCAAAACACTCTGAGAAATGCTCTTGGGCATTGGGAGTTAAACTTATTAGACTCAACCAATACATGGAACAACAATGTCATCTTCATCAGGTCAGATCGCTAATTTATTTATTTTCCCTATTTGTGATCATGTTTAATTACATGCTCTAATTCTACTAATAGAAGCAGTGTAGAAGCATTGATAACGTCTTTCTGAAAGTTGAGAAAAGCCTTCTATGGCGATGGGTATTTGAAAAGGCAATATTATATTCATACTTGACAGCCTCATGATTGATCATTTTTACTTTGACATTACAGACACACACAAACACACTTGTACAAAATGATTAGAAAATTTAAATTTGTTTGAGAAGATAAATGAAAATTTTATAATTCTTTCGCTCAAATACATAGGGAATTACATGGAGATTTCTTCATGTGATCTATGCTATTGGGCAACTATTTGCTGAATAGGAGTAATTTACATTGATTTTATGTCTCCTCATGCTGCCTTTGCTTCTTTTGTAATTATGTATTAAACTTCTTTTGGTAAAATTTTAAGGCAGTGATTCCCTTATATTAGGAACTTCTCCTGTACCAATGCATTTAGTAAACTTCACCTAATTTTCATATTAAAAAAGTAATTGGAAGTTCTTAAAGTAACTATTATTTACATGGTGTAATAGCCAATGGTTGATCTCTCTTTCAGGTATTGATGTTCCAATTTCTATACTTGGAGCTAAGATTGACAAAATTTCTCCTTCAGAACTTGTCAAACATTTCAAACAAATCTTGTCCGCTAAGCCTAGGGTAAGATATTTTTTTCCCCTTTGTTTTGTGGTTAAATGCAATAATTTTTTAATAAAAAATGTTCAATAATTTTATTATACCTTGATGGTTTAATAATTACATCAATTTTATATAATGAAATCTGTCAAAATTATACAATTTTATATTTTAAATACTAGTTGTTGTGTTTTTTCTTCTCTATTTTAGGAGGTGGGGACAAGTTGGAGTTATTGCATATACTAGTATTTCTATTCTGATTGCATTCTATTTATATCACTCTATTATGCTTAGTTTCTAGTTTTTCAGCTACTGAGAAAATGTGTATTATCCCCATCCTTTTATTGTTTTCATATTGTCCTTAGGGTAATTGATAACTAAATTACTTTTATTCTTAGCTTATGCACTTGAGCTGTAGATGGCCACTCTAGTTTTTTTCACAAGAATAATAAATTTCTTGAATAGAAAAAGGAAAATTAACTGGTCCATGATCTTTGACTCTAAACTTTAAACCCTAAACCTTAAAATAACGTTCAAGTTATTTATGTACTAATATTTGAAAATATGATCATTTAAACCCATGCTCTAACCCAAATTATATAATGGGACAGTGCACACATAGGTCTCAACAATTGAAGTAGGTTTGATTTCTATAACTCAATTTCTACTTTTTATAATTTTTCGTTGTAATTGTAAATGTACAAAGACAAGGTGTCATTTTTGTATTCGACCAAAAAAATAGGTCAGCTGTATAAAATAAAAAATTCATTTGAATTTCACTAATTCACTTTTCCCAGGTAACTAGGTATTCAATTTATGCATCCTCGATCTCTTAATCAATGGAAATATAGATATTCTAAATATACGCAATGAGCATGATTTGCTACAGTCTCTGCATTTCTATTTCCAGTGGGCTCATTATAAGCATCTCATGAACAAATAACATCAAGAAAAAACACCAACAATTTATCCTCGTTTAGATTTATTTGAATTATTTGTTTTTTTTTTTGCAAATTGTGTAAATCCAACAATTTAGAGTAAAAGAATTATGCAAATCTAATGATATGCATTATAAATTTTAATTATTGAAATTAGTAACTTTTAATTTTTAAAATCAATAAAATTTAAAAATTTGATTAAGCCATTTATATTCAGTTAACTACGCAATAAATGCTCATTAATGCTAAGCAAAAGGAATATAATAATTATTATTTTTCCAAAATTAATGAAATCTATAAGTTTCATAGAAAGGGTTTGACTTTGTACATACTATCTTGGAATTTGCTTTTAGTTTCTCATTAACTACTTTTTCCTAGAACTTCGACCCTTCCAACTTTCTTATCAAGAGATTATAATGTCAAAGGAGAAAGTAATGAGACATATGTAGAATAAATTATTTTGTTCCATCTGTTGACAGCAATGTGTTAATTAAAGCTAAATTATTTCTGTAGTTGAATATTTATTAACTATTAAGTTTAGTTATTGTCAAAATTTATGAATCCAATGGGATCAATAATGTGTGACAACTTAGAAGTACACTTAATTATTGGGTTGAGTTTTTCAAAAAACAAGCTTGACTGCAAACACCAAAAAATTTGGAGCCTATATTTTAATAAATTTTTTTATTTAAATTTTTATCTATATTTTTTAAGTTGAATCTATTAAGTCAATCAAACTTTTTAAAATCATAATTAAATCAATTTGTTATAAAAACTTAAGATAATAATATAATTAATTATTAGTATTAGTTGTAAGATTATAAATAGAAAAATTATAAATACAAATAACTTATAGTATTGTCACAATATTTTAAATAATAAGTATTATTTTTTATTTTTAACTAAAATGTCATTTTACACTAAGAAAATCTTTAAATAATAATTTATAGAATTAAAAATATATATATTCCAACTGTTTTACATATTAAATTTTTTAATTGATTTTTTTTTTTTTTTTTGGCAAACTTCACTTTTTTTAACTATAGTTACCCACGGGCAGGGCTTTTAAGTTATAATGGAGGCAAAATGGAGACTTAAGTGTGTACATCACACAGCATGAACAAATTACATAGGCAAAAACATAATTAGATTATAATATAACATAACTACGATGTATTGATATCTCAAATGAAAATGTCATACAAACTCAAATCACCAAAAGAAACATAACTACGTTGAACCTAGCAATGGGATTTACGTCCAACAAATTACACTCCATCGTTTATTTCCCTTAACAACTACTACCATGTTCCCACGAAATGAACAGGACTTGCTGCTAGAACAAATCAGTGGTAACATCAGAGGACATCTACACATGCAATGTAGTTTACATGCATGCAGAATGAGTCACCCATATCTTTTATTCTACGATATAAACCACAAAGAAGTTTTTCACAGAACAAGGTTTCTCACTTAACATGCTTAGCAAACCAGGCCAACAAGTCCTGATGTGCCTCATCTGCAGCTGCCACAGCTTGCGCATCTTCATCGTTGTACCTCACTGTCCAGCCGTGTTCAACTTTAGGAAATACTTTAACGAAGCTATCAACCTACATTAGACAAATATGCTTATCAGCAATGTATCAAATACTGATGGCCACAGAAAAAAAAAAAAAAAGAACAAAGTGAAAAGGATAGCCAAACTGCTTTTACTATATACAACAAATAAACGTTTCCTTAAGAATGTTTGATTAGAGGATAGAAGGATAACGGTAACGCACTTCCAAGCAGTTGCTGCTTACCAGAATGTGATGTAGAAATCAATTTGGATTTCCTATATTTCAATTCTCTGCATTCGAGATTTAGACCATTGAATTTTTATGCAATGATTCAAATTTTAATAAATATTAAACATTTTCTTTCAACTCTTTAAAATTTTAATCATTAAATTTTCATCTAACGATTCAAATCTTATTAACTCTACCTACATTTAAATTTTTCAGATGCAGGAAACCCACATTGGTAAAACATAGGCATAACTAAATCAAATTCGTCAGATTATTGTTCGGACTTTTGCTTCTCTTCTTGAGGATTCTCATTTTCGCCACACTTCTTTCACTAATCAGATTCTTGATAACAAAGTTGATTTGATGATTTCCACTTCACTCCATATTGCAAGTGGGATTTGTAAATTTTATATTATTACTAAGTGGCACACACAAGATGAATTATATATGAAGGATTTGGACAACTGGAAAAAATCCACCCAGTACTTTCATTGAAATAAATTAGATTTTTCGTCATTGTAGAGCTCAGATCCATAAGGTAGCTAATTGCCATCAATAGAGTACAGTGTGGCTTCTGAGCAAAGACAATGTATGTGTCTTAACGAATGAGAAAACTATTCAAAAGTAAATGAAGAGAGTTTTTTACTCTTCATTTGGTTCTTTGACAATTGGAGAGGGAAGCAAATTTTATGTAACCAGTCCACATTAAAACATGAAACTTCTTTCTCTATTTATCCCTAGATCAAGATCATATATGAAAACCTGAACCAGAAGTCAAAAGCCTAACCAGAAAAAAGGGAGAAGTTTTATCTGTAATTCCCTCTGTTTGTTATAAGAAGCTACATTTGTGTGAGTGTGAGACAGTAAAAAGAAGCAGAAATTGATATGGAATTCTAAGAATTTGTGTTATTAATAAAATGTTAAATGTCCTCAAGACCGACAAATTTTTGGGTCTTGACTCTCGAGTGTGAATGTCTCAATCATGTAATGAATCAATTCTAAGCTAACTCGAAAGTAAATAATTCGTTTTCTACTCAGTTTTAAAGACAAACAGCTCAAGTGCAGAAGCAAAGAATAATATCAAGCTGAATTATCAATTACCCTAATGATGGTTATGATGCATGTTGTCTCAGTAGCCATAAAGGAGATACTAAGCATAACAGGATGACAATAATGAAATAGAGAAAAATACAACTTTGGCCTCTCACTTTTGGCCAAAGTACCAATTTCGTCTACCATAGATAGAAAGTATTTAAATAGTCCTTTATAGATGAAAAAAAGAATTGAGTTGATTCCTTTGAAGGACCAAATTAATCTTCTGAGAACTTCTATTTTGTGAAAGGTTTTATTTTAGGAAGGTCATTTTGATATTTTCCATCTTTGAAAGACAAACTTGATTTTAAGGTTGAGGGACAAAAATTATATTTTCCTCTAATGGAATATAATCAAGGTTAAGGTTCAGGCATGTGCAATAACTCCAACTTGTCCCCATCCATTGAAAACAGAGAAGAATAAACAAAACATGCATCTTCTTGTTGAAAAAAAAAATTGTTTAATTTCGACAGATTTCATTATATCAACATGAAAATTGCTGACATTTGCATATCATCAAGGTAAAATAAAATAATTGTACATTTTCTTTGATAAAAAATAAAATGTTGTACTTGGTTACAAAACAAAATGTTATAAAAAAGAAAAATTCTTACCCCAGGCTTAGCAGATAGGGCTTGTTCAAACTGTTTAGCAACTTCAGGAGGAAAAAATGCGTCATGCTCAGCTCCAAGAATAGAACATGGAATATCAATACCTAAAAGAGAGATCAATTATTGACTGTTACACCATGAACATATCAGTCACTGCTTTAAGAACTTCCCTTTGTCTATATAATGCAATATTTTAAAATAATAAGTGAATAAATTAGTTCGGGAGAAGTTCCTGATATAATGAAATCACTGCATGATTCAATTATACCAAAAAAGGTTAGTTCCATATGTATTTGATAGAAAGAGAATTTAAAAACCGCAACTTATAACTTTTCTTTATCTTCTCAAACGAAATTAATTACCTAATCATTTTATACAGGTTTGTTTCTGTGGATGTCTGTAACGTCTAAGTGAAAAGTACCAATAATGAGGTTGTCAAGTGTAACTATAATCCTGGCTTTTCAAGTACCCACACAATTGTAGGCTTTTCTAGTCTTTCAGATAAAATCTAATCAATGATTCAAACACTAAGTCATCCATGAAGAGGGTTATGATGTGACATCTAGAATTTGAAACAGTAACTGTCAAGAATGGTTTAAGAAAGACAAATAGAACAAGAAAGGTAATTACTTAATTAACATGTAAAGAAGTATGATTATTTAGAAAGTCCTAAAAGTCTCTCACCTACCAAAATGCTCAAGTTCTGATAGTTTTACCTCCCCAGAAGATGCTATATTTTTTTCCCTAAAACAATGAGTATGAACAAACAAATATAGAAATTGAAAAATCATACCCTCAAGGTCATCCACAGTGACAAATGATGGGTGCAATAGCACACTAGCTTTAGTGAGTCCAGATTTAGGAAGTGCAAGCACAACCTTGGCTGAGAGAAAAATAAAAATACATACACCTCAGAGGAGCTGAAATCTCTATATACACATAATGAGAAAAATAAAAGCACATGTAATAAAGTGGAATGAGAGGCTCTCACCACCCCAGCAAAAACCAGCAGTTCCAACAGATGAAACACCTTTACCTTTTAAGGCTTCAATTACAGGTTTAGCAACTTCAATACCTTTGTCCTAATATAACAATAAGACTGCATCAGAGAATGGTGTATTACAGTTTACAAATGAAGCACAATTAATAAACATTTGATTGTGACACTCCATAATGCTTCATCCCAAAATCTAAACCATGTATTGTATTGTAAAGAAAAAAAAAAAAAAACATATGTTCAAAAGTGTAAAGACTTATATGTTTTGAATATCAGAATCATCAAATTTCCAATAAGGACTCAAAAGATTTGATTAATGTATTGTGAAGAAAAAAAAAAAAAAACATATGTTCAAAGTGTCATAACAATTAACAAATGAACTAACTGGTCCATGATCTTCCAGCCAAGCAGGTAACCAAAGATGTAAAGGCTTTTCAACATTCTCAGGAGGAACGGGATCACCGTGGAAGAAATCGGGAACAACTACATAATACCCTGCAGCAGCAATCTTGTCTGCAAGCTTCCTTCACATCAAAAAACAAATGGTAAACTTTCCAGGGGAGCACATTTCATTTAGCACGTCAGAGAAATTGAAATGAGAAAGAAAGAAATTAAAAATAGAGCTCATAAATATAGTTAAGTTCTATTTGCAATATGCTTTAACAAAACCTTGAGAAAATTATAACAAAAACATAGACTTCCTAACTAACCTGATAGTTATATCAGAAATGCATCATCTAAGAAACTCAATAATCTAGTTGTATACCAACATATCGTGGACGACATATAGCATTACTTTCAAAAACCATGACTCTCTATCTTATACTTTAGTGCTTCTATCTGTTTCCAGCATTGTAAAAGATTGATAGCCATTTAATCAATTCCCCACCAAAATTAGTCACCCGAAGGAGAAGGAGAGGTAATGGTTTTTGGAAGACAGTAAGTTCAATTAGATTACTATGCAGATTATCTTCCAAATAAGCTTCATGATTTTTTGTGAATCTATATAATAGAAATGAGCAATTGGATCCCAGAAAAATGGGTTTCAACTTTAATCATTAGAAATGCATACCATTCTTATTGACTATTTTCATCCCTTCTTATTACAGTAGGCATTAATTTGAAACTGCAATTTCCAGGTGCAGAATATGAAAGATAATGTATATTAGCCACAGTCCTGCTTGATGCAAAATGAAAGATAACTAAAACCATGAAAAATTAGACACCAACGCAGACACAAAAATTAGTCATACCTCAAAAGTGGTGCTTCATAACCTGCAGAACAAGTTGACCATGCCGAGTTAAAAAAAGAATTGATTTTTTTTGCTTTGGCCAAGATGATATTGGTTAACTGTTAAAGCTGATGTATTATATTATAAATATCACGAGGCTCCAGAAGTATAAGCAAGAGTCACAAAGAAAAATTGGTATCTCAGAGCTCAAATATGATAATTGGAATGTTATCAGATCATTTGAATTTTGATTTTCCGTATAACCCAGATAGGGTCTAACATCTCACGAAGAAATTACCCACCTTCCTACCAATTAACAGAACAGTATAAAATTCTGTTTTGTTTTTTTAATTGGAATATTATACCAATTGCCTCTAGATGTTAAAACAAAGAACGAGAACTTTTAAAATATTATCAAAAAGCTAGAAACAGGAGCGAGCAAGAATTGACAAAGAGAAGGGGGCAACAGTTCGTAAAACAAAAGTTGTGAAAATGGAAAATAAATAATTAAAACTTCCCATCAAGATCTCTAATATGTATACAAATATATTGTGTCTATCAAATACTTGTTCGATCATAGAAGTGGAAAAGCAAATGAAAAAAAGTTGAATAACCAAAAACATCGGATGCCAGAAGAACAGCAAGCTTTGAGTCAACGAAGCCAGTGACATAGGTATTGATGCCTCCAACTTTTTCAACATGGCCAGCTCCACTACTGTGGTCGAGGGTTGGAGGGTTCGAGCAACACTGTGGGCCTGACATTTTCTGCTTCGTCTTCTGAATCCAATAATCACTGTGCACTATGCAGTTCAAAGCACGACACTTTCGCTATTATCATTTATGGCAGGATGAAACTAGGAAGCACCATTCGCGTGTTTTGTTTTTTGGCAGAATGAGGACGGGAGCGTTAGTTTTCATTAGCGTAAGCTGTGACGTTCAAGCACAAAACGGGACCAGAAAAAAAAAATTTTTTTCCTCAAGGAAACGGATAATACAATGAAATAAGATACCAGTCTATCAAGTTGCTGTTAGCAACCTGCACTGACGTGGATGGTGAGGGAGAAAAGATAATACGGCATTGACTTTCACTGCAAAATAGACTCGAAGGAAATGAAACAGCGCAACCTCGTGGCTAAGAAAGTTGACATGCACCGTTTTGACAACGTGAAACGAGGCGTTTTATTTTAAAAATCAGGACTCGTCCCGATACCAAAACGTCTCTGTTCTGGGTCTCTTTGCTGCACAAAACAAGCTTCTTGACAGAAAATGCAGCAGAGAGGGGTGGTTGGTGGAATGACATCATGTTTGCAAAGTGGGGAGTTTTTGGCATGAATTTCTAGGGTGTTCATCGGTCATGGCAGCACTAAGGAGCTAGGGTGGTGTAGCAATGAGGAGGTTACAAGAAAGGATTAAATGCTGGTACTAAGAACTTGAGGAAATAGACGAAGAGGGAGATGGAGAAGGGCAATGTCAGCATCTGCAGCCGAGGAAGAAAACATCTATTTTTTTTGGTAATGCCTACCTCGTAGTTGTCTCTTGTGATTTGCATGGCTATCTATATATGATTATGTGTTGGTGGAAGATATTGCAATGAAGAGACAATGAATGCCATTTTTGGTTCTATATATGGTAGGTTAATGTTTCTGTAGGTGCCTCTGATTATGTGTTTCTGTATGCAGCATCTTTGGTAGCTTGGGAATGGTTTATTCAGCAAGTGAATATGTGAGGAGAACAAGGTTGACACTTGTGATATTATGTGATTCAATGACGGTGAATGAATGACCCTGATTGGAATGAATCAGTTTGGAGCAATATACTTATTAGCAGCTCGTTTTGTACAGTGATTAAATGATGTGAAGGAATCGGTTTGTTATTAGGGTTACTTTTTGTTTGGATTAATCAGTTTGGCGTAAAAAGCTGTTATGAAATTGTGATATTTGCATGAGATGATACTTTCATCAAATATCTTCAATAATATAACTTGAGGTGTTTGAAAGTGATATTTGCATCAGATATGCTAATAACAATTGGTACTTTCATAGATATCTTCATCAGATAGTGTAACTTATGGAGTTCGAAAATGATATTTGCATTAGACATGTCATGGCATAGATTTATTGGCTTTAACTGGCGCATAGGCTAAATCACTCTAACATAAAAAGCCTAAAACAACATTCTCGCAAAACCCGTAGAAGTAACCATAAAATGCAATTTCATAAATTTACTTAGAAGTTATAAAAAATTTGGCAGCACCTCCCTTAAAATTTCAATGTTTTCCATTCTCATACAACCAGTTTTATTCCAATAATTTCACAATGATATCAAATAGACTAACTTAGTAATGTTTCAAAATATATATTTAGTATAATAAGAAAATAGCCCACATATGGCTTACAATACTTCACGACATTTATAAACACTAAACAACCAGATATCTAATTGCTACCATCTTGGAGTTAGACTTATACTGTAATTAACCTAGAACAACATACAAAAAAGTTCAGATAATAAGAATATTCTCAAAGCAATTTTACTAGCACTTACTAATATAAAAAATATTACAGAAAAAGGTATATGTTTACCATTGACTTAGTGAGTGCATAAATAATAAAGTAAACAGGAGAGGAAACAATAGAAGTTTTAGAGTTTTTAAAAAACAACAAATTTCGAAAAAAAAAAAAAAACAACTTCTAAACCTTATAATTTTGAATAAAATGGGTATCAAGGAAAGAACCAGGATCATCATACCCGTATCCCTTTTACTAGATACATCTCAATAATTAATAGTTGTATCCCTTTATTAGATATGACTTAATATCTTATACTCATATTCATTTTCTAGATATATCTCAATAATTCATACACATATCCGTTTACTGGATACGTCTTAATAATTCATATTTATATCTCTTTATTGGATACGTCTTAATAATTCATTTTAACAAAGTGCATTAAGGTCCTTACCCATGCTAATAGTTACAAGGTTCTTACTTGAATTCCCATCCAACCTTTAAATTATTAAAACTACTTAATATAAATAAATGCTTAAAAAATAATACAGCAATTAAAAAAGATAACATTACATGAAATATTATCATGAACTTAAAGAGTAAAGAAAAAGGAATGATTAAAGTCAAGAGTTACGTCACAACCTTATATTTCCACATATACTCATAATACCATTTTAATAGCATATAGTGTCTCAACAATGTTATACATCATCTGATAGTCTACATTTATACATATCATATATCCATAATCGAAAGATTTGAAAGTCACGAATTATTTCCTCTATAAGATGCGGAGCATAAAATGAGGAAATTGAAAGTTACATAAGAAAATAAAATCAATCAGTAAAATAAAATGTGCTACTTTGCTAATTATACACTCACTAATAGAGATTAATAGTAGAGATCCCTTATTCCTATAGCACAATCTGATTGAAGATGTATTAACAAAGTTATCTCTCACACAAGTTAAAATATGAACACTCATCCCAGGGCCTCTCTTCCTCTTCTTTCCTATCAAATTCAAATGAGAAAACTAAGAAATGTTCATACTATTTATAAAAGTTTTTAAAGTACTATTCAAGTTACCATTTGGTACTATAAAAGTTACTATATTGCACTATGCAAGTTACAATGCTACCGACAGTTACTATACAGAGTTACTATGCTACTAACGCTTACTATGTAAGATTACTATACTACCAACATTTTATGATGCAAGATTATTATATTGCCGACATTTACTATATAGAATTATTATATTGCCAATATTTACTATGCAAAATTATTATACTATCAACATTTTACTATACAAGGTTACTATTTAAATTACTATTTGGTACCGTGTCAATTACTATGCTTCACTATGCAATTTACTATATAATGTCAAAATTATATTTTTATCTTATGATATATTTTATTGTCCAATAATCTGTTAAAAATATAATTTCTATCCCAAATATTTTTTACTTTCATTTTAATCCTTAAAATTCTATTTTCTTTAGCCCTATAAAGATTATACATCTATAACTATGTATATTATATATATATATATATATATATATATATATATTATATCTTCATCTGAGATCTTGATAGCCATTTATGAATTTAAGAATTTAGAAGTTGTTGTAGGGTAAAATGACAGGTCTTAGGAATTTTAGGTTACATTTCCATATTACAACTTGTGTAATATTGCCATTTATAATAAGGATCCTTATACTTTCATTTAATTTTTATTTTGTTGTTATAATTTAAAATTTTATTATTAGATTCTTATAGTTGTGAAAGTAAAATACCTTTTTGCTCCCTCACTTGTTATATAATAATTATTTTAAAAAATATCACACTTGAATTTAGGGTTTAGAGTTTAGTAGAAGGACTAAATGTGATATATATTTTTTTAAATTGGGGGACCAAATGTACTATTTTCTTATAAGCTAAAGTAGAAATTAATTAAAACATTACTTTTTAATTAATTCACTTACTAAGATTTTATAACCAATTAATTGGTGTTTAAAGAGGCATCATTGTAATATTAGTTTACAGTTGTAAAATGTTTTTAATATCCTATAGTTTCAATCTTTGCTGCCTATTGCTTATATTATTCACTTGATGTAACATTGCCCTCCATTTAGTTGGTGGAAGAAAATCTCAATGGAAGCCTCAACTAATTTATTAACATAAGATGACAACTTGGCTATTGAACGGAAGCTTAAAGTTGGTATGGAGTTTAACAGTGTAGAGGCTGCATGACAATTTTGGCATGAGTATGGAGGGAAACTTGGCTTCAGAGTTAGAAAGGACTATTTAAATAAGAGCATGAAATAAGGGTCTCCACTTTAAGTACATTTGTTTGTTGCAAGGAGGAATGTCGAGAGTCAGATAAAAGAAACTCTGCATTTGTCGTTCACCGACATGATACCAGAACATATTGCAAAGCAATGATATCACTTAAAGCCAATGGTGGAAATTTTTAAATTAATGAGTTTATGGAGGACCATAACCACCCTCTCCAACTTACAAAAATAGTATATATGTTAGCTTCTTAATGTAAAATATCTCAAGTCCAAGTGAAGGAAATTGAATTAGCTGAGTAATCCATACTTCATCAAAAAGTGACCTTCTAGCTCTGAGCATGTAAGCAAGAGGTAGAACTAATCTTGGTTTCACCTGATTGGATGCCAAGAATTATCTTTAGTTCAAACAACAATAAAGCATGAAATACAGGGAAGTTAGTTGTCTCTTATGGTATTTTTAACAATAACATATGGATAATCCATCATTTTATCATTCATATCAGATGGGCGTGAATGAGCAAATAACTAATGTTTTATCAGCTGATACACGTTTACTCCTAGATACAACATATTGCATGAAATATGCCCATTGACCTCTTGCCATGTTCTTTAGATTTAATCATTATAAACAAGCGGTAATATTTGGAGCTGCCTTGTTGTATGATGAAATGATCGAGTCATTTAAATGGTTATTTAAGACATTCTCATAGGCACACAGATAAAATAAACCAAATATCATATTCATGGACTATGACTAAGCCATGGCAAAGGCCTCCAGTAAGAGCAGGTGTAATTTCACTGCTTGTATATATACCTTTGATTCTGCAATTTGTTGTTAATTAGAACAGATGCATTTTTACAAGTAAAGTTATACCCAAGAGTAGCCATTGTCTTTATACATAGAATTTGATATAGAATGGCATCAAGCACCTTGGCAACATGGTAAAGAATGGATCTTATTTATTAATTGACTTCAAGTAATGCATGTATACATACAATGATAAAGTGCAATTTGAAGCAAACTAGAGTAAGCTAGTTTCAGATTATGATGTTCACGAAAGTACATGGTTAAAATTGGTGTAAGTCATAAAGGATAAATGGGCAATGTGTCATATGAAGCAATATTGCACCCTTGGTATGAGAAGTACACAACTTAGCAAAAATATAAATTTTGACTTGAAGGCATGTATGAAACTAGACGTGAACATTGTGTAGTTCTTTAAGGTTTGGGAAAACGTAGTGGATGACAAATGGTACAACAAGCTATAGAGTGAGTTTGATGCTTAACACAAACTACTGAAGCTAAATTTAGAACATTTATCTATACTGAACTAAGATTCATGAATATACACATTCATAATCTTTGACCTCTTCCGAAAGGAATTTGATATGTTCCATGCTATATGCATACGGCAAAAAAAAGGAAGACCACCCTTTATATAAATATGATGTGACTATGGCTAATCAAAGGGGGGAGTGGAAAGTATATTATGACACCACAAATAATTCAATCCCTTGTACTTGTAGAAAGTTTGAGTCATATGGAATACTCTGTTGTCATGCTTTAAATATCTTCATTGTGATGGACATTAAGGAGATTTCTAGCTAGTACATCTTGAAGAGGTGGACCATGAAAGTACGAAATGGTATTGTGCATAATGTAAGGGAAAAAAAGGTGGAGAAATATCCTAAGAAATCCAACACACAGAGGTATAGACAACTTTGGTTTAAGATGATCAGATTAACATATGAGGTTTCCATGTGTGAAAAATTGCACATACTTGTGAATAAACATATTAATGATTTATACAAGTAAGTGATGAAGCTCTGCTTGGAACCACACAGTGTGGCCAATAGTCCAGTGACATCTTTGCCTTGGTAGGTGAAAATGAGACCGTGCCAAAGAGATTTAAGACCCATGTTGGCCTAAAGAGGTATTAACATTTCAAAAGATGGGTTGAGACTCCACCTATAAGAAGAAAAAAAGCTCCGACTACTGGACATTCACAACTGCATGGGGTAAGTAAGCTTATACTTGTTATTCTTTTATCACATTATTTCATTTTGTACTTGATAACTTTTCTTTTTTTCATTTTAGGACATTGAAGGTTTAAGTCATATGCATGACGGAGTATCTTAATTAGCACCTCCGATCCCTTCTGGGTACTAAAAAACAAATGCAAGTTAATTTAGTTTTACAAAATTCTTAATGGTAATCTATTTTTTAATTTGTTACTTTCTAAATGTAATAAATGTTAATGTAATAAAACTTTCTTAAACTTGTTATGTAGGAGCAACTTGAAACTTTAGTACAATCACTTGTAGATCCAAACATATGTTGTGCTTCTACAAAGTTCACTTATCAAAATAGACCATGAATACTTTCTCTGCAAATGGTTTTTTTTTTTCTTTACATGGTTGTAATAGGAATTTTGTGACAAGTATAAAGGTAGCCTAGGATGCAAATATTATTCTATTATACATGATTGAATCTTATACAACAACTACCATACTTATTTTTTGTACATGGTTAAACATCATTATTTTTGTTGCTACCATTCTTATTTTGGCAAGGTGAAAATGGTGCATTTTTTATTCTTAATCTGTTAAAAGATGGTTACTGCCATTATTATTTTGGCTGTTGCTTCATGGTGCATTTTAGCTTGCTTTGATTTCTTTCCAATAGCAAAAGATGGTTTGGTTTTGTTTTTTTTTTGTTGTTGTTGTTGCTGAATACTGGTTGGAATTTTAGCATGCTTAGATTTTGTTTCAGGTGGAATATGGCATCTGGAGGAAAAAAGACATGCATTAGATTTGCAATTTTTCCTTCCCAAAATGGCACTATTTTGGCTCCTGTATTAGTGTAAAATTTTAACTTAAAATGCACTGTACATTTAATTAAACTATACGTCTCAACTTGTTGAAATAAAAAAGAAAAAAAAATTCCAAAAAGTTGCGTCATTTCAAGACTCTTCTTATTCAAAATAAAAAAACCCAAAATGTGTAGTTTTACTTAAGTAAAACTAAACATTTTGGAACATAAAATTTAAAAAAAAAAAAAAAAAAAGCTTTAACACTTCGCGCGTGATCTAGTCTGTCAAATTGATCAAACAACGACTACATAAGGCCCCTTTTTGTCTTCTATTGCAGTGATTATATGGTTTTTCTCGCCAAGGTTCATTGTCTCAAGTCAAGTACTCGTTTCATAGGATTTTGGCAAAAGGTTTATTTTCCTTTTAGCTTTGAATGTGGGGCCTAAGTGAAGATTAGTAGAGTTTACGATAAATATTTGTTAATGTGCAATTTTATAGCTTGGGATTAAAAAGGAGAGTATGTACAGAACTTAACTCGCATTGCAATGAGAATGAAATAATATTTGTTTAAGTGGGATAGTTATTTTATTATCTCTCATAAACTAATGAGGCCTAGATCACAGAGAATCCAAGACTAGCAAGATAATCATAATGCTTCAGGACGCTTACATAGGTACATGTTTATACACAGGGACGGGGGCAAAAATAATTATCCCACTTAAGTAACTGTGTCAGTTGAGTTCGGTATATACTATCTCTTCGAATTTCAAACCATAAAATTACATATCAGCATTTATTTATCCTAGAATTTACTAATCTTCACTTGGGCCCCACATTCAAAATTAAAGGGAAAATGAACTTTTTGCCAACATCCTATGAAACAAGTACTTCACTCTAGGCACACTGTATTGGCTAGAATAATATTTTATTTTATTATAATATTTTATTATTAAAAAATAGAATAATTTTTAGTATCTTATAATTTATTTTATACATCTGATTTATTTTACAGTCTCACAATATAATTCAGAGAGAAAAATAGAATAGAGAGATTGGATCGTTTCTAATAGAATTTAAAATTATAATATATCTTATTTTTAAAAATATTTATTTTTATTTTATATCTATTAGATTTGGAGCCATTGGATCTGGATCCAATGGCTCTAAATCATACTAGAGAATCTCCAACAACTAACGCTATTAAAGACAATCCATATTCATCTGGATCCAGTGGCTCTAAATTATATTGGAGAATCTTCAGTAGCTAATGCTAACGGAGACGATCCATACTCAATGGCTCCAGATTTAATAGATATAAAAAAAATTTTAAAATATAAAAATAAATATTCTTAAAATAAAATTTTATTTTATTATTAAAAAATAGAATAATTTTTAGTATCTTATAATTTATTTTATACATCTCAGTATAATTTAGAGAAACTGGATCGTCTTTAATAGAATTTAAAATTTTAATATATCTTATTTTTAAAAATATTTATTTTCATATTTTAAAGTTTTTTTAATATCTATTAAATCTAGAGCCATTAGATTTGGATACAATGGCTCTAGATCATAGGATTTCCAGTAGCTTACCAGTCTCTCTAAATTATATTATGAGATGTGTAAAATAAATTATAAGATACTAAAAATTATTCTATTTTTCTCTTTGAATTATATTGTGAGATGTGTAAAATAAATTATAAAATATTAAAAATTATTTTACTTTTTAATAATAAAATAAAATATTATTTCAAAAATGTTTGTTTATATATTTTAAATTTTGTTGATATTTGTTAAATCTAAAACTATTAAATTTAGATCCGATGGCTCTATATCGGAGAATATCCAATTGCCAATTAGAGTCGATCCATACTCACTGAAGACGATCCATATTCTGATTCCATTGTCTACTTGGATCTGTCTGCGGAGTAAGTCACACCACCACTGAGAAAAGAATATTAGAAAAGATAGAAAAACGCATCTCAAGAATTTTAATTACAGACTTTTCTCTCTCCAATAAGGGGATGGGTATCAAAAAGTCTAGAAGCATTATTAGATTTTAACGTAACACCATAAAATATGATAAATTGAAATGAAAATGACTCAAACTCAAATCACGGAAAGAAACACAACAATGTTGACCTTAGCAATGGGGTTAACGTCGAACAAGTGACACCCCCGTTATTTAATTCCATGACAAACAACCACAATGTTTCCACATAATGCACAGGACTTGCCACGAGAACAAATCGACCATATCATCAAAGGACATCTGCACATTCAACATAGTTACATGCGTACGTAGAATGAGTCACTGATCTTCTACTCTAGTACGCAGTATAATCCACGTACAAGTTTTCCACAGAACAAGATTTCTCACTTATCTTCTACTCTAGTATGCAGTAGCTATAAGTTGCTTCCTAAGAGGTATGGAGGAAATAGAGGCTCTTGTACACATGTTCAAACCATCTTCATATGGCAGTGGAACACCATTTGTAGCTACATGTAATTTCCCACTGCCTTTATCAGATATAAATAAGAGTCTAGAATGAAGGAAGATGTCATGAATGCATTGAATAAAGAAATTTCAAGAGTGTTTTCAGCCTTGTGCATAAAGTCCAGTGTACCATTCACACAAGAGAGGAATCCAAGAAACTTAAGACTGAACCAAAGTACCAAACAAGCTTGATCATCACAATTCCATTACCATGATGGTACCTAATGTATGAATTTGTTCGAGTGTGGACTGTGGAGTGTCTCAGTCATGCAATGAATCAATGGTAAGCTAATTTAAAAGTAAATTAATGTTTTCTACTAAAACAAATCTATTATTGGTGAACAAAAAATAGAATGACCAGCTTCAACTCATATGCAGAAGCTAGATAAAATGTCATTAAATAACAACAGGATGGTGATGATGCACATTTTCTCAGTAGCCAAAAATGAGATACTTAGCTCCAAAATAGAGAAGAAAGAACACAACATCTCATAGTTATAGAAAAAAAATGGTATAATTTCAATAGATTTCATTATATCAACATGAAAATTGACATAATCAACAAACCTTTATAATAAATTTATCGTACATTTTTTGACAAAATAAAATTACTGTACTTAACTACAAAACAAAAAGAAAAGAAATATGTTACCTCAAGTGTAGTTCGAACTGTTTAATAAGTTCTGGCCGAGAAATATTGTCAATCTCAGCTCCAAGTATAGAAATTGGAATATCAAAACCTGAAAGAGAGATCCGTGCTCGACTATTATACCATGAAAATATCAGTGACTACACACTACGAACTTTTCTTTGCTCTTTTCATCTGATAATTCATAAATAATAAGATAATGAAATGGTACAGAAGACGTTCCTAGTATAATAAAATGATTACATGATCTATTATACCAAAAGAAGTTTAATGCACAATTGCAAAAGAAGCAAAGGCAACATGAGCAGACACAAAATCAATGTAAATTACTCCTCTTTGGCAAATAATTGCCTTCACAAAGCATAGATCACATGAACAAATCTCCATATGTATTTGAGAAAAGGAGATTTTAAAAGCTATTTATAATTTTCCTTTATCTATTCAAACGGAATGTAATTCTGAATCATTTTGTGCTTGTTTGTTTGTGTGTCTGTTGTAACGTCCAAGTAAAAATGACCAATCATGAGGTTGTCAATTATAAATATAATAATGGCTTTTCAAATACCCATCACCATTACAGGCTATTCTCAGCTTTCAGATAGATGTTATCAATGACTCATATACTGCTAAGTCATACATGAGGAGGGTTATAATATGACAGCTCAAGATGGGTAATTCATCGTATAATTCAAAATGTTTACCATATTTACATCTATCCACGAAGTAATATAAATGTTGAATGTAAATGATTCATGATAATTCGTTACAGTAGATGTCAATAATAGTTTGAAAAGGATAAATAGAACAAGAAAGCTAATTAATCAATTAACGTACTATTACAGTAACAGAGAAATATATTTGTATAAATCAGTTGTAAATAAAATACGCACCATGTAAGCTTGCAAACAAGTATGATTATCTAGGAAGTCATAAAAAGTATCTTAATTGATCATCTAACTAGAAACTACAACTTAACAAGAATTAAAATATAGAAATTGAAAAATCATACCCTCGATTTCATCTACAGTGACAAATGATGGATGTAATAGCACAGCAGCTTTAATAAGTTCATATTTTGCAAGTTGAACCACAACCTTGCCTGAGAGAGAAATGGAAAATGTTAGCATCACTCAACCCAGGAATAACGCAGCTTGCATCTGCGAATTTAATAATGAATTCATTTGTGATTAAATAGAACCAATAAATACACTTGAGAGGAGCTGAAACCGCCACATATACAGAATGAGAAAAATAAAAGCACATAGAATCAGTGGAATGAGAGGCACTCACAACCCCAGCAAAAACCAGCTGCCCCGAAGGATGAAACACCTATGCCTTTTAAGGCTTCAATTACAGGTTCAGCAACTTCAATACATTTGCCCTAGTAGAACAAGATGACAGCTTTAGAGAATGATGTATTATAGTTTACACATAAAGCACAATTATCATACATTTTCTGTAATGTATGATCCCAAAATCTAAACCATCTCATAAAGATGGAAGAGTACCATTTAATATTTAGCAAATACCCAAGTGCTACAACGGCATCAACAGATAAACCAAATATTGTCCACTCATAAATTTTGAATTATAGGATGAGTTACCTATCTTGAGTTGTCATATCATAATCCACTTTATGGACGATAAAGCAGTGTAGAAGCATTGATAACGTCTATCTGAAAGTTGAGAAAAGCCTTCTATGGTGATGGGTATTTGAAAAGGTAGTATTATATTCATACTTGACAGCCTCATGATTGATCATTTTTACTTTGACATTACAGACACACACACAAACACACTTGTACAAAATGATTAGAAAATTTAAATTTGTTTGAGAAGATAAAGGAAAATTTTATAATTCTTTCGCTCAAATACATAAGGAATTACATGGAGATTTATTCATGTGATCTATGCTATTGGGCAACTATTTGCTGAATAGGAGTAATTTACATTGATTTTATGTCTCCTCATGCTGCCTTTGCTTCTTTTGTAATTATGTATTAAACTTCTTTCGGTAAAATTATAAGGCATTGATTCCCTATATTAGGAACTTCTTCTGTACCAATTCATTTAGTAAACTTCTCCTAATTATCATATTAAAAAAGTAAATGGAAGTTCTTAAAGTAACTAATATTTATATGGTGTAATAGTCAATGGTTGATCTCTCTTTCGGGTATTGATGTTCCAATTTCTATACTTGGAGCTGAAATTGACAAAATTTCTGTTGGCCCAAAACCCATATTTGATGGATGAAAAATCAAATGAAGATAGAAGAGGCCCAGCCCATATTAGAAAAGCAAGTCTGATGTGCAGCTCATCTCAGCCCACAAGTGGAAGACAGCTCATCTAAGTACAAAAGCTGCTATGCAGTGAAAAACATTAGAGTTTCTCTGAACTTCCTCTGCCACACTTTTCATGTGCCTCCTTCTTGCCTCCTGGAAGTGCTGACAGCAGAAACCATTAATGGCACCTTAACAAAACTCGGAACAGCCGCACCATTGGAGCTAAAAGTTGTACTTCATAGCAGTCAAAGAAGGAGCAGCTGAATATTTCTCTCATCATTAATATCTTCTACAATAAATCCTTTCCAATGACTCTTTTTGTGAAAGCTATAAATACGTTGAAGCTATTACCTTTGAAGAACATGAAAAAAGAGATAGAAAATGAAAACGAGCTAAAGAAAAAGAGCACTCTGTAATTTTTTAAAGCTTTTCATTCCTAGAGCTTAGTTTCTAGTTCATCAGCTTTTTAGAAGCATATTTGAAAGCTGTAAAATAAAACCCAGTCCTATAGGGTTTAGAAAACTTCTTTTTACTAATATTGTACCTCTGTCTCAGTGGAGAAGAGAGTTGTTGTTGTTGAAAAGTTTGAGGTTAAGCGAGAAAGCCTCGTGTTTGGAGTTATCATGTGAAAACCCCTCGTGAAAGTGTAAGAAAACTTTTCTTAGTGGAAAATTCCTTGGTGAAGACAAGGGGACTGGAAGTAGGCATTGTGGTTGGTTGAACCAGGATAAACTTGTGTGTTTGATTCTCTTTCCTTGATCTTTATCTGTCAATATATTTTCAGTCAACTTGAAATTTTACAGGTAATTGCATTATTCTTTCATCTGTTCTTTTCAAGAAATACAGTTCACTAAAACATTAATAGCTAACTATCTTTTTTTTTTTTTTATCACAATGCACTCATTGTTGAAAAGTTCAATCAACTTTAATTTATTACAGTTAACTAGTTATTGCAATTTATAGGTTACTAAAGATATTTTCATTTAACTCTTTTCTGTTTGCTTTTCTTCTAGCAAAATGAATGCCTTAGTGAAAAATTTAGTCGACTGTATTCTATTTCAGACAACTATTTATTGTAAATTATAGTTGACTACAAATTTTTCAATCAACTAAAATTTTCAAAACAGAATTTTATTTTAAATTTTTTAATGCACCTATTAACCCCTCCCTTCTAGGTGTACTTTCAATTGGTATCAGAGCAATGGTTTCACTTAATCTGTGCTTTACAGCCAGGAGAAAAGATCCATTTTGTAGAGCATGTCTTCACAACATATTGAGAGAGCTTATTTCAGTGAAGGGCACTCCACCTCTAGGCCTCCTTACTTCAATGGAAATCATTACACATACTGGAAAGGTAAAATGAAGATTTTCATATAAGCCACAGATTACCCAGTATGAAAGGTTATTGAGCAAGGTTTAAAATTTTCCAAAACTGAAAATGAGGAACTCAAACCAGAAGAAGAATATAATGAGGAACATATCAAGATGATTCAGGCAAATGCCAGAGCCATTAACATTCTCTATAGTGCTGTTAGCGGAGACGAGTATGATAAAATCTCAACATGTGATACAGTAAAGGAAATTTGGGACAAACAAGAAGTCACACATGAGGGTATAACCAATGTGAAGGATTCAAAGATAAGTACTTTACAATATGAGCTGGAATTGTTTGAAATGAAAGAGAATGAAGACATAGAAGCTATGGTTAATCATTTTTCAAAAATTGTGGGTCAACTGAGACTTCTTGGACAATCCTACATGAATCACGAAACCGTGAAAAGGGTACTAAGATTTCCACCAGAGAGTTAGAAATCTAAAGTAGAGAACATTGAGAGCAGCATAAGGTTCAAAGAATTAACCTATGATGAGCTGAAAGGAATTCTTATTGCCTACTAGAACAATCACCTCAAGTGCTACGAACTAAAAAGAGAAAGAAATATGGCATTAAAAGCTGCAATTACTTCTAAATAGCAACAAGATGATGAAAACGAAGTAGATTTACAAGATCTAGCCTTCTTCTCAAATAAATTTGAGAAATATGCTAGACAGAAGGGTAAGCTCATGATGAACAAAAGAAATTTCCTAAGAAAGGAATTCAAGAAAGATGATCAAGGGAAGAACTCCATAACTTGCTATGAATGTGGAAGAAATGGACACATTCGCTTTGACTGCCCCTTCTTAAAGAAAAGGTTTGGCAAAGCCTCAAACAGAAGAAGAGCACTTACAGCATGGAGTGATGATGATGAAGATGAAGATGAAGAGGAGCTAGAACAAGAAATGACCAACCTATGCTTCTTGGTTACATTAAAAAATGAGGTAACTATTGATTCCTTTAAAGAAGAATTACAAAAAACTTTAAAGAAAAACATATGCTTGAGAAAAAATTTCAAATCCTAAAAATTGAAAGTGAAAAGGCTTTAAGTGAAAATAAAGATTTTCAAATTAAAGTTTCTACACTAACTAGAGATCTAGCAAATTTTGTCAAAGGAGAAGAAAATTTAAACATGCTTTTAGGAAAACAAAAATTTAGTTTTGATAAATCAGGTCTTAGTTACAATAAGAATAATTTTGTTAAACTATACAAGAATTTTTTTGTAAAATCTTCTTCTACTGCCTGTATTCATTGTTAAAGAAAAGGACACAATTGCTACAAATGTAAATATCATAAAGACAACATGGTTTGGATCCTTAAAGGCACCTCATCTGCCTATACTAACAAGAAAGGACCTAAGTAAGTTTGGGTACCTAAAACAAAGTAAATATTTCTACATATTTGCCTCAAAGGGAGAACTTTTAGAAATCAATAGTTCTTGGAGAATGGCTACTCAAGATACACGATAGGAGAACCCTCCAATTTCACCTCAATATTAATGAAAGATGTTGGATTAGTCACTTTTAGAGATAACAGTAAAGGTAAAATTGTTGGAATAGGTAAGGTAAAATTACTTCCTGACTGCTGTATAGAAAATGTGTATCTTGTAGAAGGACTCAAACATAATCTTCTTAGCATTAGCCAATTGTGTGACAAATGCTACAAAGTAATGTTTGAATCCCTTTAGTGTAAAGTCTTCAATAGTAACAAAGCATTTTTTATTAGGCAAAGACATAAGAACATCTACATCTTAAACGTAGAAGATTTATTTACAAAGAATGTTACATATCTTTCATCTGTTTACAATGACTCTTAGGTATGGCATAAAAGATTAAGTTATGCTAGCATGTATCTCATTTCAAAACTTTCTAAACTTGATCTTATTAAAGGTCTTCCAAAATTAAATTTTGAAAAGGATCATATATGTGATGCATATCAACTTGGCAAACAAATAAAGTCTATTTTCAAATCTAAGGATTGCATATCAACTTCTAGACCACTCTAATTATTACATATGGACTTGTTTGGACCTACTTAAATTAGAAGTTTTAGTGGAAAAAGTTATGCCTTTGTCATTATTGATGACTACTCAAGATACACTTAGGTGTTCTTTCTAAGTTATAAGGATAAAACCTTCAAATTCTTTGAAATATTTTGCAAGCAAGTTCAAAAGAAACAATGGTATTTGATATCAAGTATTAGGAGTGATCATGGAAGAGAATTTGAAAACAAACATTTTGAAAATTTTTGCAATAAGCATGGATTCAGCTAGAATTTCTCTTTTCCTAGAACCCCACAACTAAAATGGTGTGGTAGAAAGAAAGAATAAAACATTACAAGATATGGCTAGAACTATGCTTCTTGACAATGATCTTTCTAAATACTTTTGGGCTGAAGCTATAAATATTGCCTGTTATATTTTGAATCATTGCCTAATAAGGCCTATTCTCTTAAAAACACCCTATGAACTTTAGAAGAAAGAAAACCCAACATCAGTTATTTTCATTCTTTTGGTTGCAAATGCTTTATTCATAATAATGGTAAGAACAACTTGGGGAAGTTTGATGCATGCAGTGACAAAGGTATATTTCTAGGTTATTCAACCTCTAGCAAATCATATAGAGTTTACAATAAACGTATATTAGTAGTAGAGGAATCCATGCATGTAGTTTTTGATGATTCTAACTTAAGTTCCAAGAAATATGTAGTCACAGATGATGATGAAGAACTTGCGCCTATCTCTATTTAGCACTTAAATAAAAAAATTCAAGAAAATGTGTCTGAATCAAATGAAAATCAGGAAACTCAACTTGATCAAGATTTCAGTCAACTGGAAAATGAATGCAGTCAACTGAACACTAATCGAAACACTCATGGGAATCAAGATTTCAGTCAACTGGAAAAGTCTAGGACAGAACAAAGACTTCCAAGAGAATGGAAACACTCCCCCTCCTATCCCATATAATTCATTCTTAGAAATCTATAAGAAGGGTTAAGAATCAGATCATCATTCAAGCAAAACAACAACTTGGCTCTTCTCTCCCAAATAGAGCCTAAGATAGTAGATGAAGCATTAAATGATGAAGGATGGATTCTAGCCATGTAAGAGGAGCTGAATTAGTTTAAACAAAATGAGGTATGGACTCTTGTTGAGAAACCTAAAGATGCTTCCACAATAAGAACTAAATGGGTATTTTGAAATAAGATGGATGAGCAAGGAAAGGTAATAAGAAATAAAGCTCGTCTAGTTGCCCAAGGATACACCCAACAAGAAGGTATTGAGTATGATGAAACCTATGCTCCTGTTGCTAGATTAGAATCTATTAGAATGCTACTTGCTTATGCTTCTCACATGAATTTTAGATTATATCAAATAGATGTCAATAAAACATTTTTAAATGGCTTTATAAATGAAGAAGTGTATGTCAAATAACCTCCTGGATTTGAAAATGAAAATTTGGTTAACCATGTGTATAAACTCTTAAAAGCCCTTTATAGCTTAAAACAAGCTCCTAGAACTTGTTATGAGAGGTTAAACAATTTTCTTATAACAAATGGTTTTAAAAGAGGAAATGTTGACACTACCTTGTTCATTAGAAAAACTAACAAAGAATCTGTACTTGGAGCCTATGGGAACACCTATGAACCCTTATACCGACTTAGAAAAGGATGAAAATGCAAAGCCTATGGGAACACCTATGAACCATTATACCGACTTAGAAAAGGATGAGAATGGTAAGGATTTTGATCAAAAGGTATAGAGGTATGATTGGCTCTCTCTTGTATCTTACTGCTAGTCGTCCTGATATTATGAATAGCGTTTGCATGTGTGTTAGATATCAAACTAATCCTAAAGAATTTCACTATGTTGCAATTAAAAGAATATTCAGATATCTAGTAGGAACTCAAGATTATGGCCTATGGTATCCTAAAACTAATCACTTTGATCTAGTTAGATATGCATACTTTGACTTTGTAGGAGATAAATTGGATAGAAAGAGTACTAGTGGAACTTATCAAATGCTTGGGAAGGCCCTAGTCTCTTGGTTTAGCAAAAAGCAAACCTCAGTGGCATTATCCACTATCGAAGCAGAATACATAGCATTTGAAAGTTTCTACGCTCAACTCCTATGGATGAAGCAACAACTTCAAGATTATTCTTTATCTCTATCACAAATTCCAATTTACTGTGACAATACAAGTGCAATATGCCTAACCAAGAACCCAGTTCATCATGCAAGAACAAAACACATCGAGGTTCGTCATCACTTTTTCCGAGATCATGTTCAACAAGGAACCATTAAGGTAAATTATGTTAAAACCGAATATCAACTGGCTGACATCTTCACTAAGCCTTTTCATGAAGACATGTTCAAATTTCCATGCTCTGAACTTGGAATAATTGAGTCATGTGAAAAATAAATTTTTCTAGAAATTTTTTAGTCAACTATAAACTTTTCAGTTAACTGAATTTTTACTTTCTCAGTAATTAAAATTTTTTTAGTTAACTAAAATTTTACAAAAATAGTCCACTAAAATATTTTTAGTTAACTTAAATTTAGAAACTTCAATTAACTACATTAATTTGAGTCAACTATATTATTTTGAGTTAACTAATTTTTGTTTGAGGCCAAAGTTATCAATCAGAAAATGAGAGATCCAAAACGGTGTGTTTTGCTGATCACTAAATCAAATCTATCAGAAACTTTCTAGTTTCCCTCCACAACTCTCTAATAGTTACATCATGGAACTGTTCTTGGGAACCAACTCTGTAACCGTCCTATTCACACTGATTGATCTAAGGAGACAAGTTTCTTAGCTTTTCTCGAGACTCAAAAACCATCAGACTGGCCTTATGTCTTTCACTCTGACCATTTCGTGCCTTAAAACTCTCAGAAACCCTCCCTCGGAACTCTCTGTCTCCTTTGCTGCGATACCTTCTAGCTCACTGCCATTCATGGCAGAAAATGTCACCTTCACTCATCGACGGTCCACACGTCGATCTATAATAGCTCAGCCTCCTCCAGTTACAACCATCGAAGAGCAACCTTTGCCTGCTGTGAGTGAAGATGTTCCTATAGCCACTGAATCCCTAGTCTCGACACCATTTCCAAAGCCTGCAATTTTCAAAAGAAAATGAAAAGTGGTCATTCTATCATCTTCACCAGAAGAAGAGGAACCACCGATCTCTGCAGAAGAAAACCTGATGACTGAAGAAATTCCCACATCTGTAGAAAATGTCTAAGCCCAAGAAAGCCCAATGGAGATTCCTCTGCCACCACAGTCTGCTCACCCCCTAACAAAGATTCCGGCCACCTCTGTCCAACCTAAAAATACAAAAGGGAAAGGTATTTCCTCTTCCTATATTTTAAGGCATTTTTACTCAACTGAGCATAAGACTAAGTGTAAACAATATTTTGCCTCTAAACCTATTGCTCATGGCTGAACTGTGCACTTTGAAAAACTTGGCAACTTACATGCCCTTGTTGAGCCAAAAATTTGAAACCTAGTATGGTCTCCCATGTTTACCCTGTCTAAACTAGTTTATGAAGATTTAGTCAAAAAACTTTATACAAACTTGTTTATTATGGATGATAAGTCCACCCTTGAGTCCTTGGTTAATAGAGTTCGAATAATCATAGATGAGAGTACCATAGCCAAGGTTTTGAACATGTACTTTAATGTTGAGGATAAATGTTTCTTTAAAAGCAAGTGGCCTAAATCCTTTAACTTCACCTATGAGGAGGTCAAGAATGAATTAGTTGAAAGGAGTGAGTTTTTGCAGGATCAGAAACTGAATGGGTTAACCTTCACATTTAAGGACAGAGTCCAAGCACACATGATTACCATATGTGTGCTTCGTAGAACTAGATCACTAGAAGTGCTAAGCAAGAGGGAATTGCTACTGTTGTTCTACCTGCATCCCCAACAGCCTATAAACTTGCATCATTGGATAATTCAATACATGTTGAAGAGTAGTACCCATCTAGATCCCACCTTCCACCTTCCTTATGGCATGCTTCTTACCTAGATATTCGGAGATCAAGGAGTTGATTTAGATCAACACCCCTGCAATCAAATTCCTATCACCTATGATGCTTCATCTGTTAAACTAATGAAGTATAAATTTGTGGATGATCAGTAGGTAAGAATGGCTGACATTGACAACCCTCCAGCTCAACGTATTCCCACTCCTTTTGAGCCTCCTAAGGATTCTGTACCTCCATCCTCCTCTGCACCACCAACAGAACCCTCCTCCTCAGTGGGCAGTTTTCTCCCAAACCCATTTCAAATCCTCAACACCTTGGTAAATAATCAGACTTAAATGCTCTCTCTCATGAAGTCCATACATATTCAGTTGAGTGATGTTCAATCCCAACTGTTAATCATTCGTGGCCAACTGAATACCTACAATCAACACTAGGACTCACTAAACACTGATGTCTAAAATGCCAAGGCTACTCTGCAACAGAGAGAATCCTAGTTGACTCAACATTTTCAAGACCTTTGTGACACCATCCTTCAATCACATGTGAGTCTTCAGCAAATTCTTCAGTCCTCCAAGCGTCACTGACTTTGAAGGATATCTCTTTATGATTGACACATGGCCCATGATGGCCCTTATTTTTATTCACTCTCCTTTTGAGTGATGATAAAAAAGGGGAGAATAAACTTCAATCAACTTAAATTCACTTGCAAATATTTTCAGTTAATTGTTTTCTTTTGGGACTCTGTATTACTTTTATGGATTATGTATTACCTTTATTTCTCTGACAGTTATTTACATTACTATATTGACCTTGATGGATGATGATTCTAAGATATTATTATTCCTAAATGACTTATGGATGAAAATTGAGATAAATGAATGTTATTGTGATGAATGATATATCAATACTGGAATTATTGTGATAATATCTATGAATGCTGGCTGACTACTATGATATTATCGATGTGTGTTGGTTGTCATATTTTTTTTGCTCTATAATGATTCTTAGTTTCAGGAGGAGCTTATGCAAGTTTCTCCATTTAGTTTTGTCATCATCAAAGGGGGAGATTGTTGGCCCAAAATATGAAATGGCCCAAAACCCATATTTGATATATGACAAATCAAATAAAGAAAGAAGAGGCCCAGCCCATATCAGAAAAGCAAGTCTGATGTGCAGCTTATCTCAGTCCATCTCTGCCCACAAGTGGAAGATAGCTCATCAAAGTATAAAAGCTGTTGTGCAGTGAAAAATATCAAAATTTCTCTGAACTTCCTCTACCACACTCTTTTTGTGCCTCCTTCTTGCCTCCTGGAAGTGCTAATAGCAGAAACCATTAATGGCGCCTCAACAGATTCGTAACAGTCGCACCATTAGAGCCAAAAGCTATACTTCATAACAGTCATAGAAGGAGCAGCTGAATATTTCTCTTATCATCAATATCTTCTGCAATAAATGCTCTCCAATGAATTTTTTGAAGAAAGCTATAAATACATTGTAGCTACTGCCTTCAAAGAACAGGAAAAGAAAGATAGAAAATGAAAACGAGCTGAAGAGAAAGAGCACTCTGTAATTTTTTAAAGCTTTTCATTCCTAGAGCTTAGTTTCTAGTTCATCAGCTTTCTAGAAGTATATTTGATAGCTGTAAAATAAAACCCAGTTTTGTAGGGTTTAGAAAACTTCTTTTTACTAATATTGTACCCCTGTCTCAATGGAGAAGAAAGTTGTTGTTGTTAAAAAGTTTGAGGTTGAGCTAGAAAGCCTCGTGTTTGGAGTTAGCATGTGAAAACTCCTCGTGAAAGTGTAAGAAAACTTTTCTTAGTAGAAATCCCTTGGTGAAGACAAGGGGACTGGAAGTAGGCATTGTGGTTGGTTGAACCAGGATAAACTTGTGTGTTTGATTCTCTTTACCTAATCTTTGTCTATCAGTATATTTTCAGTCAACTTGAAATTTTACAGTTAACTGCATTCTTCTTTCATTTGTTCTTTTCAAGAAATATAGTTCACTGAAACATTTATAGTTCACTGTCTTTCTTTCTGTCACAACTCACTGCTAAAAAGTTTAGTCAATTTTAATTTATTACAGTTAACTGTTCATTGCAATTTATAGCTGACTAAAGATATTTTCAATTAACTCTCTTCTATTTACTTCTCTTCTTGCAAAGTGAATGCCTTAGTGAAAAATTCAATCGATTGTATTTTATTTCAGACAATTGTTTATTGTGAATTATAGTTAATTATAAATTTTTAGTTAACTAAAAATTTTCTAAACAGAATTTTATTTTAAATTTTTTTAGTGCACCTATTTACCCCTCCCCTCTAAGTGCATTGTCAATTTCTCCTCTAGAACTTGTCAAACAGTTCGAACAAATCCTATCCACTAAGCCTGGGGTAAGATTTTTTTTTTTTCCTTTGTTTTGTGGTTAAATGCAAAAATATTGTTAATAAAAAATGTTCAATAATTTTATTATACCTTGATGGTTTAATAATTACATCAATTTTATATAATGAAATCTATCAAAATTATACAATTTTTTTTTTATTTTAAATACTAGTTGTTGTGTTTTTTCTTATCTGTTTTAGGAGGTGGGGACAAATTGGAGTTATTGCATATACTAGTATTTCAGTTCTGATTGTATTTTATTTATATCACTCCATTCTGCTTAGTATCTAGTTTTTTAGCTACTGAGAAAATGTGCATTATCACCATCCTTTTGTTGTTTTCATATTGTCCTCAGGGTAATTGATAACTAAATTACTTTTATTCTTAGCTTCTGTACTTGAGCTGTAGTTGGCCACTCTAATTTTATTTATAAGAATAATAACTATCTTGAATAGATACAGGAAAATTAACTAGTCTATGATCTTTCAATAAGGACTCTAAATCCTAAACCCTAAACCCTAAACTAATGTTCAAGTTATTAATGTAATAATATTTGAAAATATGATCATTCAAACCCATGCTCTAACCCAAATTATATAATGGGACAGTGCACACATAAGTCTCAACAATTGAAGTAGGTTTGATATCTATAACTCAATTTCTACTTTTTTTCTCTTCTTATCATTGTAATTGTAAATGCACAAGACAAGGTGTCATTTTTGTATTCGACCAAAAAAATAGGTCAGCTTTATAAAATCAAAAATTTATTTAAATTTCACTAATTCACTTTTCCAAGGTAACTTGGTATTCAATTTATGCATCCACAATCTCTTAATCACAGGAAATATAGATATTCTAAATGTAAGCAATGAGCATGATTTGCTGCAATCTCTGCATTTCTATTTCCAATGGGCTCATTATAAGCATCTCATGAACAAATAACATTAAGAAAAAGCACCAACAATTTATCCGCATTCAAATTTATTTAAATTATTTGTATTCTTTGAAAATTGTGTAAATCCAATAATTTATAGTAAAAGAATTATGCAAATATAATGATATGCATTATAAATTTTAATTATTGAAATTAGTAACTTTTAATTTTTAAAATTAATAAAATTTAAAAATTTGATTCAACCATTTATATTAAGTTGACTATGCAATAAATGCTCATTAATACTAAGCAAAAGGAATATAATAATAATTATTTTTCCAAAATCAATGAAATCTATAAGTTTCACATAAGGGTTTTGACTTTGTACATACTATCTTGGAATTTGCTTTTAGTTTCTCCTTAACTACTTTTTTTAAATTATTTTGTTCCATCTGTTGACAACAATGTGTTAATTAAAACTAAATTATAACTGTAGTTGAATATTTTTTAACTATGAGTTTTGTCATCGTCAAAATTTGTGAATCCTATGGGACCAATAATGTGCATCAACTTAAAAGTACACCTACTTATTAGGTTAAGTTTTTTTAAAAAAAAGCTTGACTACAAACACAAAAAAATTTAAGCCCTTATTTTAATAAAAAAAATTTTATTTAAATTTTTATCTATATTTTCAAGTCGAACTTACCAGACCAATCAGACTTTTTAAAATCATAATCAAATCAATTTGTCATCAAAAACTTAAGATAATAGTATAATTAATTATTATTATTAGTTGTAAGATTATAAATAAAAAAATTATAAATACAAATAACTTGTAATATTGTCATAAATCTTTTAAATAAAAAATATCATTTTTCATTTTAACTAAAATGTCATCTTACACTAAAAAAAATCTTTAAATAATAATTTTTTAATTAAAAAAATATATATTCAAGCTGTTTTACATATAGAACTTTTATAATTGTTTTTCTTTTTTGCAAACTTCATTTTTTTGAACTAGACTTCAACATGAACAAATTACATAGGCAAAAACATAATTAGATTATAATATAACATATCTACGATGTTTTGATATCTCAAATGAAAATGTCATACAAACTCAAATCACCAAAAGAAACATCACTACGTTGAACCTAGCAATGAGATTTACGCCCAACAAGTTACACTCCATCATTTATTTCCCTTAACAACTACTACCATGTTCCCACGAAATGAACAGGACTTGCTGCTATAACAAATCAGTGGTAACATCAGAGGACATCTACACATGCAATGTAGTTTACATGCATGCAGAATGAGTCACCGATATCTTTTATTCTACGATATAAACCACAAAGAAGTTTTTCACAGAACAAGGTTTCTCACTTAACATGCTTAGCAAACCAGGCCAACAAGTCCTGATGTGCCTCATGTGCAGCTGCCACAGCTTGAGCATCTTCGTCGTTGTACCTCACTGTCCAGCCGTGTTCAACTTTAGGAAATACTTTAACAAAGCTATCAACCTACATTAAACAAATATGCTTATCAGCAATGTATCAAATACTGATGGCCAACAAAAAAAAAAAAGAACAAAGTGAAAAGGATAGCCAAACTGCTTTTACTATATACAACAAATAAACGTTTCCTTAAGAATGTTTGATTAGAGGATAGAAGGATAACGGTAATGCACTTCCAAGCAGTTGATGCTTACCAGAACGTGATGTAGAAATGAATTTGGATTTCCTGTATTTCAATTCTCTGCATTCAAGATTTAGACCATTGAATTTTTATGTAATGATTCAAATTTTAATATATATTAAACAATTTCCTCCAACTCTTTAAAATCTTAACCATTAAATTTTCATCTAACGATTCAGATCTTATCAACTCTACCTACATTTAAATTTTCCAATAAAACATAGGCACAACTAAATCTAATTTGACAGATTATTGTTCAGACTTTGCTTCTCTTCTTGACGATTCTCATTTTTGCCACACTTCTTTCACTAACTGGATTCTTGATAACAAAGTTGATTTGATGATTTCCACTTCACTCCATATTGCAAGGGGGATTTGTAAATTTTATATTATTACTAAGTGGCACACATCAGATGAATTATATATGAAGGATTTGGACAACTGGAAAAAATCCACCCAGTACTTTCATTGAAATAAATTAGATTTTCCGTCATTGTAGAGGTCAGATCCATAAGGTAGCTAATTGCCATCAACAGAGTACAGTGTGGCTTCAGAGCAAAGACAATGTATGTGTCTGAACGAATGAGAGAACCATTCAAAAGTAAATGATGAGAGTTTTTTACTCTTCATTTGGTTCTTGACAATTGGAGAGGGAAGCAAATTTTATGTAACCAGTCCACATTAAAACATGAAACTTCTTACTCTGTTTATCCCAAGATCAAGATCATATATGAAAAACTGAACCAGAAGTCAAAAGCCTAACCAGAAAAAAGGGAGAAGTTTTATCTGTAATGCCCTCTGTTATAAGAAGCTACATTTGTGTGAGTGTGAGACAGTAAAAAGAAGCAGAAGATTGATATGAAATTCTAAGAATTTGTGTTATTAATAAAATGTTAAATGTCCTCAAGACAGACAAATTCGTGGGTCTTGACTCTCGAGTGTGAATGTTTCAATCATGTAATGAATCAATTCTACGCTAACTTAAAAGTAAATAATTTGTTTTCTACTCAGTTTTAAAGACAAACAGCTCAAGTGCAGAAACAAAGAATAATATCAAGCTGAATTATCAATTACCCTAATGATGGTTATGATGCATGTTGTCTCAATAGCCATAAGTGAGATACTAAGCATAACAGGAAGACATTAATGAAATAGAGAAAAATACAACTTTGGTCCCTCACTTTTGGCCAAAGTACCAGTTTCATCATTATAAATAGAAAGTATTAAAATGACCCTTTATATATGAAAAAATGAACTGATTTGATCCTTTTGAATGACAAAATTAATTATCTGAGAACTTTTATTTGGTGAACTTTGAAAGACAAACTTGATTTTACGGCTGAGGGACAAAAATTATATTTTTTTCTAATGGAATATAATCAAGGTTAAGGTTCAGGCATATGCAATAACTCCAACTTGTCCCCACCCATTGAAAACAGAGAAGAAAGAACAAAACATGCATCTTCTTGTTGAAAAAAAAATTGTCTAATTTCAACAGATTTCATTATATCAACATGAAAATTGCTGACATTTGCAAATCATCAAGGTAAAATAAAATAATTGTACATTTTCTTTGATAAAAAATAAAATGTTGTACTTGGTTACAAAACAAAATGTTAGAAAAAAGAAAAATTCTTACCCCAGGCTTAGCAGATAGGGCTTGTTCAAACTGTTTAGCAACTTCAGGAGGAAAAAATGCGTCATGCTCAGCTCCAAGAATAGAACATGGAATATCAATACCTAAAAGAGAGATCAATTATTGACTGTTACACCATGAAAATATCAGTCACTGCTTTAAGAACTTCCCTTTGTCTATTTAATGCAATATTTTTAAATAATAAGTGAATAAATTAGTTCGGAAGAAGTTCCTGATATGATGAAAGCACTGCATGATTCAATTATACCATACAAAGTTAGTTCCATATGTACTTGATAGAAAGAGAATTTAAAAACCGCAACTTATAACTTTTCTTTATCTTCTCAAACGAAATTAATTACCTAATCATTTTATACAGGTTTGTTTCTGTGGATGTTTGTAACGTCTAAGTGAAAAGTACCAATAATGAGGTTGTCAAGTATATATATAATCCTGGCTTTTCAAGTACCCACACGATTGCAGGCTTTTCTAATCTTTCAGATAAAATCTAATCAACGATTCAAACACTAAGTCATCCATGAAGAGGGTTATGATGTGACATCTAGAATTTGAAACAGTAACTGTCAAGAATGGTTTAAGAAAGACAGATAGAACAAGAAAGGTAATTACTTAATTAATATGTAAAGAAGTATGATTATTTAGAAAGTCCTAAAAGTCTCTCACCTACCAAAATGCTCAAGTTCTGATAGTTTTACCTCCCCAGAAGATGCTATAATTTTTTCCCTAAAACAATGAGTATGAACAAGAAATTATAGAAATTGAAAAATCATACCCTCAAGGTCATCCACAGTGACAAATGATGGGTGCAATAGCACACTAGCTTTAATGAGTCCAGATTTAGCAAGTGTAAGCACAACCTTGGCTGAGAGAAAAATAAAAATACATACACCTAAGAGGAGCTGAAATCTCTATATACACATAATGAGAAAAATAAAAGCACATGTAATAAAGTGGAATGAGAGGCACTCACCACCCCAGCAAAAACCAGCAGCTCCAACAGATGAAACACCTTTACCTTTTAAGGCTTCAATTACAGGTTTAGCAACTTCAATACCTTTGTCCTAATATAACAATAAGACTGCATCAGAGAATGGTGTATACAGTTTACAAATGAAGCACAATTAATAAACATTTGATTGTGACAATCCATAATGCTTCATCCCGAAATCCAAACCATGTCATGAAGATGGAAGACTACTGTTTAATATTTAGCAAACACCCAGCATATAAACCAAGCTTCTGAATCCACTCATTTGTTTTGAATATCAGAATCATCAAATTTCCAATAAGGACTCAAAAGATTTGATTCATGTATTGTAAAGAACAAAAAAAAAACATATGTTCAAGTGTCATAACAATTAACATGAGAACTAACTGGTCCATGATCTTCCAGCCAAGCAGGTAACCAAAGATGTGGAGGCTTTTCAGCATTCTCAGGAGGAACGGGATCACCGTGGAAGAAATCGGGAACAACTACATAATACCCTGCAGCAGCAATCTTGTCTGCAAGCTTCCTTCTCATCAAAAAAATTGTATTACTTTTCAGGGGAACACGTTTCATTTAGGCTTTAGCACATCACAGAAATAATAATGAGGCAGACAGAAACGGTAGAAAAAAAAAAAGCTGATAAACTATCAGCATGCACTGGGTGTCAATCACCCAAGAACTTACGGAACAAAAAGAATTGAATAATTCAAAAGGCAATTGACTATTTTCATCCCTTCCAATTTCAACAGGCATTACCTTAAAACTGCAATTTCCATGTGCAGAATATAAAAAATAATAAAGTTTAGCCACAATCCAGCTTGATGCAAAAAAACGCCAAAACAAACTATGAAGGTAACTAAACCATGAACAATTGGACACCAAAATCAGACAGAGGAATCAGTCATGCCTCAAATTTGGTGCTTCATAACCTGCAGGACAAGTTGAACATGCGAAGTTAAAAGATAGAAGTCATTATCAATTCCATGTAGATACCACAGCCTCCAAAAAATACTGACTTTAGTAATCTTTAGTAGGTGATATCATGTATGTGTGTGTGTGTGAGAGAGAGAGAGAGAGAGTACAAAAGGGTACGAGAGACAAGATAAAGAGAAGAGAGAAAGACGAAGAAGAAGAAGAAAGTGTTCAAATTCTTATACGAAATAAATACTCCAGACCGTTACACCTTCTGGGTAATTTTCCTATTCTACCTCAGTCAAATCCCAAGTTTACAAATTTGCCCCTGACCCTCTTCTAGTCTATATCATTCTATCAACCATCCCAAACCATTATATCCATAATCTGAAGCCACGCAAGGAAAGCACGAGATCATCCATGATATAAACTATAATATAACTAATGACTCAGATCACCGGACACAGATGCATGCATCATAATAGAAGTGTAAATGCAGGTAAAATTGAGTTACCAAAAATATCGGATGCCAGAAGAACAGCACGCTTGGAGTCCGCGGGGCCCGTGACATAGGTATCGAAACCTGCAACTTTCTCAACGCGGCCAGCTCCACTACTGGGGTCGAGGGTTGGGGGGTTAGAGCAACACTGAGGGCCTGACATTTTCAGCTTCGTCTTCTAAATCCAACAGTCACTGTGCACAGCTCAGTTCAAAGCTAGATACTTTCGCTATTACCATTAATTATAGCGGGAAGAAGCACTAGTTTCCATTAGCGTAAGCTGTGACGATTAGCAGACAAAAAAAAAAAAGTTTTTTCTCATCTTTTTATATGAAACAAATAGTATATTTCAAGTTGCTGTGAGCCGACGAGCATTCAGCAGCCTCACTGATGGTGACGGAAACGAGAATAATAGTAATATATTACACTAGTTGCTGCTCTTTTATTATTTGGTTTTTCCGGATTTGTCTGTATGCAATAGAGAATTAATTTGGTAAGAGAGGAACAAAAAGGCGTGAGGCGGACGTCAATTCAATAACTATAAAATTTATTTGGACGGCTCTTACGGAGAATAATGCACAATATTCTTAAGAGAAAATTTGATTTTGGATTAATTTAGCCTACAAACCTAATTATTGTGATTTGTGTTTGGATTATCTATCAATTAATATAGTAAATAAAACTTTAAAGGACAACATAGATTGGAAAAAAAACATAATCTAAGGCTGACCAAACGAAATTGTTTTATAAGTGAAAGGTAAATTTATATTTTAATATATAAATAAAATTGAGTATACATGTGTAGCCAAATGTAGATATATAATTGTAATAATATTAACTAAAAAATAATAATATTATAATTATATTTTTATATTATAATTAAATATATTGATATATTTAAAATTATAAATACACTAAAAATTTTGACTATAAAACATATTTTCAAACATCAAACCAAATATATGGTTATATGATATTATTGTGTGAGCCAAAACAAGACATATCTCATAAATATAGGCCATTTCATTGAGTCTGTATTAACTTTCCATAAATTTTAAGGACAATGGAAAGTTTACTACAAATTTAATGAAAACTAAATCAAATGACGTAGAAAAATACAAATAAATAGAATCTAAAAAAAGAAAAAAATAAACAAAAAAGAGGAATGTGATCGATCTTTCCAGTGTATCACGAATGTAAAATTTCCCTCTGAAACACTATTGGTTCTTAGAGATTGGGTGTTGGCGAAAATGGATCCCCCCAGTAGGCTGAGGTTTAGGTTATGGATGACTTAAAGTGGGTAGTGAAGAATGAAATGATTAAAATAAATTAAATTTATGTTTGAATATATTTTTTATAGTAGAATAAGATAATAAGGGAGGGGTTCTAATATTACTCATCTCCATTCAAAATTTTAATTTTTGTGTCTTCCTAAATTGGAGAGTAAGGATGGAATGAAGTAGTTTAAAAAATTAAATTAGTAATATGCTCATATCTTATTACTAATATACCAATCATCCATGGAAAATTATTTTAATTATTACAATTTTATCTAATTTTTATTATTATAGTTATAACCTCTCTCTCTTTTTTTTTTAACTCAAAATTTCAAAATAAAAATAAAAGAAAATGAAAGAATTTACTGTGTATATTAGTTTCTTTTTTTTTTTTAATTTTTTTATTAACAATATTTCTTGACTTTTTATGTTTTCCTTTTAAAATTTTTAAGTAACATATGTATTTGGTAATAAATGTATTAGACAAAAAATATGGATAGAATAATTAGTAAATAAAATAAAGAAATATGGACAGGAGAATACAGTAATATTATGTATTAAATAATAACAAAATTATTAGTTTATGTTATAAGGGATAATATTGAAAAAAATAATTAATGAGTCATTCCATTCTATTCATTTTATAGTAACTTTCAAATAAAATCGATAAGTATCATTTTATTTCTTTATTAAAACTTTCGAACAATATATCTATTGAAGCTATTCCACTCTACTCCACTCTATTCCTTTTCATTTTATTTCATGTCATTTCATTAATAACCACTCAATTCAATTCTCTATTAAACGACCAAACATAGCTTTAGGGTATATTTAGGATGAATGTTTGAAAATTTATTTTATAATAGAATAAAATAGCAAATAAGGGACTTTAAGATCACTCTTTGCCATCCAAAACCTCATTTATTATTAATTTAAATTAAAGGGTCATTGATGTAATGGAAGACTTTAGTGGTATAATTACTATAATATTATCATTGGCTAAAATCATATTATACTAGCATTCTATTTAAAATAGTGATATTGCAAAAATAATATCCAAGTCATTTCATTCTATTAATGACCATTCTTTTAAACTTTCAGATAAAAAGATAACATATATCTTGTCATTCCACTTATTGTCACTTAACTTCCTTTTATTATTAATCATTTCATTTCATCATCTCTTAATATCTCAAACATAGTATTATGCTTTATTTGAGAGTTTTGCTAAGGATAGAGTGAAATGACTATTAATGGAAGGGAATGGAATCACAAGATATGTGTTATTCATGTGTTTAGAAATTTAATAAAGAGAAGGATAATGGAATTGCTTACATTTTTTTTATAATAAAAGAAAAGACCATTGGATCTAAATTTAATTGTCCCAAAAATGTCATAAAAGATATTTTTTAAAAAAATAATAAAGCATTTTTTAAAACAAAGACATAGTAATATTTTAAATCTTTGTTATACAAAATAGTATTCAGTTGAAGGAAAAAAAAGCTAAACTGTTTTCAATATCTTACAATTTATTTCATATATTTTACAATCTATTTTTCTTTAACAAGACACCATTTTTTATAAAAAAGAATATTTAAAATATTAATATGTCATTTTTATTTTTTTTAAAAAATCTTCTATAGCACATTTGGGACTATTGGACATAGATCTAGTGGCCATTCCCTTTGCTGCAGAAACCCATCCCCACTGATTACTAGAGGGGATCCATTTCCGATGTTGGCCGGGATCCGGAGGCGTGATTTGTAATACTTGGCACTGTTCCTTCCAAAATAGAATGATGAATTTTTCACTCAACATTACAAGCCTTCATGTAACAGTCATTGGAAAGATATTTTTTCAACGAAACATGTTGATTAGATTTGAAATATATATATATATATATATATATATATATATTAATCACATCTTAATTCAAAACCTTAATTCACTAGGTTTATGAATAATTTCTGATTATATATTTCACTCGTAATCTTTCTGAATTAGAGACTGAATCAGGGGTAGAGCGAAGTTCTAACACAGTTTCTCCTGTATATTAATCACATTCTGTTGTGTCAATTAGTGTTTTCGGAGACCTATCTTTTGTCTCCCAACACTAACTTCCTTTTGAACCCAGAAGACAAAGCGACGGAATCACTTCTGTGCTCTCTAAAACCTACGTTTTCAAGTTAACTTGACAATGAACATATGTTTTTTGCAATGAGCTCACTGTTATTCCATGAAAACATAACATTAGTTTTACAAAAATCATATGATGCGTTGGCTACATTGCTCAAGACCTGCGGAATCATTAAGTAATTTTACATTATTTTAGATCATATATTCGATATTGGAGTTCTCTGCGGAATCATTAATTCTAATTTCAGTTCTCACTTCTTAGGAATATGTTAAGTACAAATCTATACTTCCTAAGAGTCAATCCTTGTCACCAGACTAGATGAGGTCCACTAGCAAAGAAGGTAAATAACTGATAAGAAGTTTTGAATTTGAACTTCATTTTATAATATACCGAGGAAATTTATTGGTCTTATTTTACCAACATAAAAAGCTGGCGCAAGAAATTATTCCTTCATACCGTAGCATGTTACTTGTACCTAGAAAAATTCTCAAGTGCATGCTGCCAAGTATAACATAAGATTCAGAATTCAGCCTTACATGTGTTGGAACTTGCAAAAAACTCTATTCCTTCCAGATAATGCCTTATTTAAAAACTTGCTCATACACTTGTGAACTTGACTGCCAAAATGGATGCAAAACCACACAGCACTGTGACTCAGTACATTTCACTACATCTGGAGTTGCAAGATAAGAGAGTTGGCAATTCATTTCCCCTCCAAGCCAATCCAACCAGAGCTGCTTTCTTAGTCTCTTTAGTTTTCAACACTCATGCCAGCCAATGCAGACAAAAACTCCATCAACGATTCAGAGCAATTGTTAATATCTACTCCTTGGGGACCTGAAATTTCTGTCCTTATTCATTATCCATGCCTGCTGCTTGATGGCAGAGATTTCATAAGTAAATAATCAGACACCAGTAATTCAACTTCCGTCAGGTCTTTCCAGAAAAATTATAGTTTCTTAGTCTAACTAGGTATACAAAATAGGTAAACTTAATCTCGTACATGCTTACTTGTCTCTTTAAGATAAACATACTCTACCAATCTTTTTATAAAATGGGTTTACTTATAAATCTATGTTTCAATCAAGGGTGGTGTCTTGGTGCTGTTCCCTTGTATGTTGCATTAGAACTGTTTCTGGAAATCAATTTAAGACAAGCAAGAATTGACCTTCACAACAAATTAGACTTGAAGAAAGTGACACAGCAACCTCATGGCTAACGAGGTAAGAATAACTATCCCTTAATGGCTATTAATGGAGGAAGCTGAAGGCATATGATTGGCAGGTTGAATATCAAAATATGGCCAAAATTTAAGAAAAAGAGCTAGAATAGCTGTAATGAAGACAACTTAAGAGGCAGGATGGAAAATTATGCGTGCAAATCACACAACATAAACAAATTACATAGGTTGAAAAAAGAAAAAATCATGAGATTTTCATGTAACACCATAAAATATGGCATTTCATGTCTAATGAAAATGTCAAACAAACTCAAACCATAACGAAACATAAAAATGTTGGACCTAGCAATGGGATTTACATCAAACAAGTAACAACCCATCATTTATTTCCTTCACAACTACTTCTATGTTTCCACAGAATGCACAGGGCTTGCAGCTAGAACAAATCAGCTGTTACATCAAAGGACATCTAGACATACTATGCGGTTACATGCAGGTAGAATGATACACTGATATCTTCTATTCCAACACACATTATTGACATTGAAGTTTTTCACAGAACAAGAATTCTCACTTAAGATGCGTAGCAAACCAGGCCAACAAGTCCTGATGCGCTTCATTTGCAACAGTTACAGCTTCTACATCTTCAGTGTTGTACCTCACAGTCCAACCGTGTGCAACTTTAGGAAATATTTTAACAAAACTATCAACCTACATAAAACAAATATTTTCATCAGCGGTGTATCAAATAAAGATAGCCACAAAAAATGGACAATGTGAAAAGGATAGCCAACACTATATACAGCAAATGATTTCCCAAAGAATGTTTTATTAGAGGATAGAATAATAATGGTAACAACCATCAAAGCGGTTGATGCTTATCAGAATGAGATATTGAAAACATAGGCCTAATTACATCCAATAGATTCTTCGTTAAACAACAAGCTCCAACAGTACACAAATGGCAACCTTAGACTGTGAATCATTTACTAAATACATGCTCACACAAATACATGTCTTTGTCTTAGACTTTTTCTTGACTCCTCTCTTCTCCACCTCTCTCACCTTCATTACATTTCTGTCACTAGTCAGATTTTTGTTACTAAGTTGATTTGATGATTTACACTTCACTGCATATGGCAATTGGGATTTGTACACTTTTCAAGATTAAAGTGGCACATTAAGGCCATGAAGAATTCGGTCAACCTGAATAAATCAACCCACTATTTTTGTCGGAATAATTTAGATTTTACGTCATTGCAGAAGTGAGACTCATACGGTAGCCAATTTCCATCAATAGAGTACAGTATGGCTACAGAGAAAGACTAAATGCATGCTGTCTGAAGGAATGAGAAAACCTATCAATTTAATTTAGAACTTTACTCTCCATTTGGTTCTTTGACAATCTGGAGAGTGAAGTAAATTTATGTAATTGGTCCAAATTGAAACATGAAACTTCTTTCTCTGTTTATATTATCCCTAAATCAAGATCATATATGAAAATATAAACCAGAAAAAAGGGAGACGTTTCTTGAGGAAGAAAAGAGGTAGGTACAAGTAGGAGTTGGAAAAGAAGCAGAAAATTGATCTAGATCTTCAAGAATTTATGCTATTAATAAAACGTGAAATGTCCTCAAAACACACAAATTCATGGGCTTTTGAGTGAGGTACAGCTTTTTGTCCACCGGAAAACCATGACAATGTTAACTTTCAAACAAAAAATAGGAGGCTACCACTCCCCTATAAATATGTGTGTGTAATAAATGAGGAGGAGACAAGAGATTAGTGTTAAAGAAGAGATATCTCGTTCCAGAATTTGGAAGCCATATTAGACATTTGAATTAATTGCATGACTAGTGATTTCGTGTGCTTGTATGCACACATGATCCTGCAAGAGAGGAATCCCAAAAACTGAAGACTAAACCAAAGTAAAACAAGCTTGTTCTTCACAATTCCAAAGCCAAGACAGTACCAAATGTATGACATTAGCCATGCCAAGATTCAAACCTAAGCTAATTAAAGTAAATAAATTGTCTTATACTTAATTTTCAAGACAAAGTTATTATTCTTGTAAAAAAAATTAGAGTGGCCATCTACAGCTCAAGTGCAGAAGCTAAGAATAAAAGTAATTTAGTTATCAATTACCCTAAGGAAAGTATGAAAACAACAAAAGGATGGTGATAATGCACATTTTCTCAGTAGCTGAAAAACTAGATACTAAGCAGAATAGAGTGATATAAATAGAATACAATCAGACTTGAAATACTAGTATATGCAATAACTCCAACTTGTCCCCACCTCCTAAAACAGCGGAGAAAAAACACAACAACTAGTATTTAAAATAAAAAATTGTATAATTTTGACAGATCTCATTATATAAAATTGATGCAATTATTAAACCATCAAGGTATAATAAAATTATTGAACATTTTTTATTAAAAAAATTATTGCATTTAACCACAAAACAAAGGAAAGAAAAATATCTTACCCCAGGCTTAGCAAATAGGATTTGTTCGAACTGTTTGACAAGTTCTGGAGGAGAAATTTTGTCAATCTCAGCTCCAAGTATAGAAATTGGAACATCAATACCTGAAAGAGAGATCAACCATTGACTATTACACCATGTAAATATCAGTTACTTTAAGAACTTCCATTTACTTTTTTAATAAGATAATTAGGAAAAGTTTACTAAATGAATAGGTACAGAAGAAGTTCCTAATATAAGGGAATCATTGCCTGATAATTTTACCAAAAGAAGTTTAATACATAATTACAAAAGAAACAAAGGCAGCATGAGGAGACATAAAATCAATGTAAATTACTCCTATTCAGCAAATAGTTGCCCAATAGCATAGATCACATGAATAAATCTCCATGTAATTCCTTACGTATTTGAGCGAAAGAATTATAAAATTTTCTTTTATATTCTCAAACAAATTTAAATTTTCTAATCATTTTGTACAAGTGTGTTTGTGTGTGTGTCTGTAATGTCAAAGTAAAAATGATCAATCATGAGGCTGTCAAGTATGAATATAATACTGCCTTTTCAAATAACAATCGCGGTAGAAGGTTTTTCTCAACTTTCAGATAGACGTTATCAATGGTTCTACACTGCTTCATCATCGATAAAGTGGGTTATGATATGACAACTCAAGATAGGTAACTCATCCTATAATTCAAAATTTTTGCCATACTTATATCTATCCTACGAAGTAAAATAAATGTTGAATATAATGATTCATTTTATTTCATTACAGCGTATGTCAATAATAGTTTAAAAACGATAAATAGAACAAATAACCTGATTAATCAGTTAACATCCTATTTCAGTGACTTTGAGAAATATATTTGTATAAATCAGATGTAATTAAAACACATGCCATGATTCTGATAGTCCCCCACCCCCTAGAAGATGCTATATTCTTTTTCTAAAACAAAGAGTATTTAACATAACAAGAAAATATAACAATTGAAAAATCATACCCTTGATGTCGTCCACAGTAATAAATGATGGGTGTAATAGCACAGCAGCTTTAATAAGTCCAGATTTTGCAAGCTCAACCACAACCTTGGCTGGGAGGGAGAAAAAAAAAACGTCAGCATCACTCAGGAAAGGAATAAACCAGTACATATACCTGCAAATTTGATTATAAAAACATTTATATTAAACTGAACTGATATATACACCTATGAGGAGCTGAAGCTGCTACATAGACAAAATGAGAAAAATATAAGTGCATACAATAAGTGGAATGAGAGGCACTCACCACCCCAGCAAAAACCAGCAGCCCCAATCGATGAAATGCCTTTACCTTTTAAGACGTCAATTACAGGTTTGGCAACTTCAATACCTTTTTCCTGATAGAACAATATGACAGCATCAGAGAATGTTGTATTACAGTTTACAAATGAAGCGCAATTGTTATACATTTGATTATGACATTTTGTACCGCCAGATACCAAAATCCAAACCATATTATAAAGATGGAAGACAACCATTTAATAATTAGCAAACACCAAAATGCTATAACAATAAAAGCATATAAACCAGACTCTGAATCCACTCATAAACCTTTGAAAAATCAGATTCATCAAATTTCCAATAATGACTCAAGATTTGATTTAGAAGAAATCACAGAAAGTTCATTTTTTGAAATAGAACAAGAAATTGTTAAAAGAATATATATATATATATATATATATGCGTGCGTGTGTGTGTGTGTTCAAGTATCACAACATTTAACATAAGAACTAACCGGTGCATGATCTTTTTTCCAAACAGGTAAAGGCCTGTCCGCATTCTCAGGAGCATAGGGATCACCATGAAAAAAATCAGGAACAACTACATAATACCCTGCAGCAGCAATTTTGTCTGCTAGCTTCCTTCGGACAAAAAACAAATGGTATTACTTTCAAGTTGAACACATTTCATTTAACACATCAACACATCAGCGAAACTGTTATGAGAAAGAAAGAAATCTAAAAAGGAGCTGATGAATATAGTTAAATTCTATTAACAACATACTTTAACAAAACATTGAGAAAATTATAACAAAAAATATTGACCTCCCAATAAACCAGATAATTATATAACAACTGCATCACATACAAAAATCAATATCCTAGTTATATACCATCATATTATAGAGCATGCATCATTATATTCATAAACCATGACTCTCTAAATTATACCTTTAGTGCGTCTATTTGTGTTTGGCATTGTAAAAGGTAGATTATCATTTAATTATTTCCCAACCAATAACCTGAAGGAGAAGCAGAGCTAATGGTATAAAGAAGACAAGGAGTTTCAATTAAATTACTATGCAGAAGTTCTTCTACAAACTTCATGAATTTTCGTGAATCCATAATAGAAATGAGCAATTGGATCTAAGAAAACATGGGTTTGAATTTTGATCATTAGAAATGCACACCATTGTCATTATCGGTAGGCACCGGGTGTCAGTCACCCAAAACTTACAGAAGAGAAAGAACTGACTAACTTAAAGGGCTATTGAGTATTTTCAACCCTTCCAAAACAATGTATTTCAGCTAAAATCCAGCACAATGCTAAAAGACACCAAAACAACTAACTACGGAGATAACTAAACAATGAAAGTTTAGACGCCAAAAGCAGACAGAAGATTTAGACATACCTCAAATTTGGAGCTTCATAACCTGCAGGATAAGTTAAACAAAGGAAGATATTGGTTAACAACGGTAAAAGCAGATATATGTTTTTAACAGGCAGTATTTAAACTATAAATAATAACTCAGATCACACACCATAAATACATTAAATAGGTCAAAGAAAAGCTTAAGAAAAAAAAAATCGAGTTACCAAATACATCGGCGACGAGAAGAACAGCAAGCTTGGAGTCAGCGGAGCCAGTGACATAGGTATCGATACCACCAAATTTTTCAACAAGGCCAGCTCCTCCACTGGGGTTGAGGGTCGGAGGGTTTGAGCAACACTCAGGGCCTGACATTGCTTCGTCTTTTGAATCCAATAATCACTGGGCAGAGTGCAGTTCAAAGCTCGATACTTCCGCTATTATTGAGACCAGGCAGTATTTATTTACAGCAGAAAGACGTACGGACCCGACCTTTCTAGTGTCTGCTTTTGGAACCAAAGGACCACAAACGGTAGATTCCATTTGCGTGAGCTGTGACTTTTAGCACCTCCTGTATTAAAATAATAATAATAATAATAAGTAAATCAAATAGATTTTTTAAATCACATATATTTTTTATTTTTTATTTTTTAAAAGATATATAAATCTCTTTTAAAATAAAATTTTAATTTAATTTAAAATTTTCTAAATTTAGATATCTTCTATAAACTTAAATACATATTTATTTAATTACAAATCCTCTTATTTTTTGGAAAGGTATTTTAATCAAGAATTTAAAATGAAATTAAAGTGTATATTTTAAAAATAAAAAAACTTAAGGAAAAGGAATTAAATAATAAATTGAAACCACGTATATCACGTGACCTGGCCTGATGAGGAAGTTACCAAACATTTTTCAAAAAAATAAAGCTAAAACGTGTCCATTGAATAATTCTGAGATGATTCATTAACTAAATTCACCATTGGATTTGAAATTCCAACTGAAATATCACATTTATCAAATTTGACTTCAATATGAATATATTAAATACACAATCAATATATTAAAAAAATAATGCACATACATATTTTTCAATACAAAAGGACTGTATATAAACTATTTGAGTAGCAGATACTTATTGTCAATTCTTTTGTTCTAATATGTAACATTCAATATCAATATGGTGATTTTTTTTTTTCCGGTGGTTTGAATTAAAGAAAAAAAATTTTGTAATAAAATATACTACAAACAGCCCTCACTAGATGTGTTTGGTTTCTGCAAGTGTTCTATATAGTTTAAGAAGGGTCCTTTTATGATGCCACGTATAGTATAGTGATATGTGTCTGTCCATAAATTGCATTGATAACATAGCCAAGTGTTTGGGTACATATTACTGTATCTTTTGTTTGGCAGTGTTTGTCTCATCTTACAATTGATATTTGCATAATAAAATCGGTAGGTATGGATTGTAATGCACGCCTTGACAGTGACGGAAAGCATTGGATCACTTCTTTTTTTCTTTTTAAATAATGGGGCAATTGGATCAAAACTAATAAAAAATAACAGGGTTAACTTGCTTCAGGGCTTTTTTCCTACTATCAAGGAACTCCTTTCTTTGTCTGGTGTTATCAGGATATAAGACTTCATGCGCTACCTCCTTGAAGTGGCTGCTTAACCTACTAATGTCTTCCATGATGATTCTGTGGTAAGCATCTATTATGCAGTTCCATGAGAAACAAGGAAGATCCTTTTAAACTAGTGTGGAGAATTTTCACATTAATGTTCTTGAGATCTGGCCATTGGCTGTGCGAGGAGATCCAGTGTAGTGCTTTTCTAATGGCCATGCTTTTTCCATGTGGGCTTTTGTAATTATTCTGGTTCATCCATTCGAAGTCTCTCATGTGGTCGCCATAAAGGTGCAAGGACTCATCCTTATTGTCTTTGGGACCAAATGATAATTTCCCATCTAGGGGAGTTTAAGAGAGTCGCAATTGAAGCTGATTGAGATTTGACTATTGTGACCATTTTTATGTTTTCCTTAACCCAAGCTAGGTTGATTGAGTGGATTAGATTCTTAATTTCTGTTAGGGCTAAGTCTAGATTAGGCTTAAGGCTTGAGTGTATAACATTGTTTCAAGTGTTCTAAATTACATAAAAGGTCACTAGGAAAAACCTATGAGGTCTTAGAGTTTTTCCAGATTTTTACTTTCATAGAGAACCATGTTTGGAGCCATAGCATTATGTCTTGGTCATTAAACCTATCTATTCTTATCTTGAGTGGCAAAGCGAACCAAAGACCTCTAGCAAAATGGTAGCAAAGGAAAATGTGGTTGATGGATTCCACTACTTCAAAGCACATCTGGCAATTGAGATGGTTGAATGGATGATGTTCTTGAAGCACTTCTCCAATAGGAATAGCTCTTGATAAGACCTTCCTGGTGAACTTGATGAGTCCAAAGGGTAACTTAATCTTCCAAAGCTTTTCCAAATTAGTGAAAGTACTTGTCAAGTGTCTTGCTTCCCTTGTATTTAAGTACCATTCCTTAACTAAGTAGTTCCCTCTCACGTTTCCATTCTAGATTAATTGATCCAAGATGTCAATTAGAGAGAAGTGAATACATTCAATGGTCTCATTGTCGAATACCTGTTTTGGGAACAAAGCAAACAGTGTGGGATCCGTTTATGACTATTAGATAGCTAACTGTGGAGATGCATTTTGAGATTAGCTAGATCTAGCTTGAGGAAAATTTCATTCTTGTTAGGATTGGTTCAAGGAATTTCCAAGAGATGCTATCAAAGGCTTTAGAGGTGTCCAACTTTAAGGCACAGAGGCTTTGTTTATATCTTTTTTTGCTCCCAATAACTGTAGGCATCTCAGTCATAACGATGACATTGTTTGTAATTAGTCTTCCTTTTAAAAAGGTAGTTTGAAAGGGTGATATATAGTCTCCAAGCACCTCTCTCAGCCTACAACTTATGATCTTGGAGATTATCTTGTAGGCCACATTGTAAAAGCTAATCAAACGAAAGTCTTATTGATTAAGGATTTTCTGTTTTAGGATCAAGATAATAAGAGTTTTATTGATGCTTTTCAAAATATAGCCTAATGCAAAGAAATGTTAGACCATGCTAGTAATATCTTTCTTGAAACTATCCTAGTAATGCTGAAAGAATTTGACGTTGAATCCATCTAAGCTAGGGGCACTATCTGGGTTAAGATTGAAAACTGCTTGGTAGATTTCATTGATATCTAAGGATTTTTGTAGCATATTTCTGTGTTCATGTGATAGTTCAGGGATATTTAGAGTGATAAGAAATGGTAAAGGATCTTCTGAGGTGTTCTCTTGGTTATAGGAATTAACAAAGTAGCTCTATATATGTTGTTCAATTTGTGAGGCGTCTTCCAACTAGAAATTCTGATAATTTTTTTATTTTAGTTATTCTTTTCGGCTGTATTTCTTAATCTCTAAAGTGTGAAAATACTTGGTATTTCGATCACCATGAATTAACCACGATTGTTTCGCTTTTTGAGCCTAGGGCACCTTTTCACATACATGTAGGAACTCCAATTCTTGTTTAATTGTTTTTTCCATACTAACCTCCAAGATAAAGTTGATATTGCTCTACCGATTTTCGAGTTCTTTTTCAAGTTTCAAGATCCTATCCCTAAGATTTCCAACTGTTGTGGAATTCCACTTTTAAAGAGTATTCATATAGCAAACAATTTATTATAAAGTCTGAAACTTAGAGAGACCTGAACACTGGATTTCCAGGTGGATTATTTGAGCTTGTACCTTCCCTAGTAATTAGTCCAAAAGTTTTTGAATCTTGGGTTTTTTTTTTTTTTTTGAATTTTCAATCCATTGAACATGTACTTAGAAAGATGGGAGAATGATTTAATGCATATGTCGTGAAGTTTGACTGCAAAAAAGATTGGAGCTATAGGGGATTATAGATAACTTTATTAAGTCATGTTTAAACACAGTTCATCTGACCTATTGTTAGTCCATGAGAACCATTGCCCTTTGGGTTGAAAGTATATGAAATGACAATCATCCAATAGCTTCTTGAATGCATTAGCCCTAGGGAAGGAAGAGCAAATGCTCAATTTGTCTGTTGTAAAGTGGACCTAGTTAAAGTCTCCCATTAGTAGCCAAGCCATAGAACATTCAATTGAATGAAATTAACTTGATCCAGTCCCAAATGATTTGTTTGCGAGAAAGTTTAGGGTGATTGTAGATGAAGGATATGTTGAATGCAACAATGTTTATTCTTGTGGATATGTGGATCCAATTGGGGTAATATTCCATTATTTAGTAGTAAATGTCATCTTTCCATGCAATTAAATTTCACCACTTTTTCATATCGAATCACAACCAGAGATACAAGAGTTGCCAAAAGATATCATTAGATTAGAAATTTATTGTACATTGATCTTGGTTTCAACCAGGAAAATAAAGATAGGTTATATGTACATAGAAGTTGTTTTAAAGGTTGAATTGTCCAGGTTAGGAAGCTCATGGCTCTTGGGCAAGCTTTTCAGGGTTAGCTTCCGAGACCCATGCCATTTCTGATTCCATTCCAGTCTCTATGCAACATTACTTTGCATCTTCTTGGTTAAAAGCTTTCTTCCTTTTCTTTCTCACATAATGGTTTGGGAAGTACCCACGTCTTTTTTCCTTAGGTGAGAGAGTTCTCTTATCTTTAGTTTCCACCATTAATCCTCTTTTAGGTTCAAGGCATTGCAGTGTGAGTATGCATTTCACAATAGAAGATTGAATTATGTTGTTCTAGAGGTAAGAAGAAACAAGTCTTTCAGCTGCAAGGATATGTTCAATGAAGAGCGAGTGGAGAAGTTTGAGATTAAAGTAAGTGCTAATGAGACTGAGGCAATAGAATCAAGGTAATTTATTATGTAGATGAAGTACAAAGAAATCTATGAGATTTCTTCTTTAACAAGGTATAAACATGGCCAAAACTATTATTCAACCATAGATCTTTCTTTAAGCTTTGAGATTAATCCTACATTCGACAACTCAAACAGACCCAAATCATTAGGAACACTGAGTGTGAACACCATAATTTTTTCAGGTAACTTATAAAAATAGCAATAATTAAGGGAATCTTAAACAATAACTCAAAAAAAATATGTAAAACGATAGAAAAAGTAAAAAAAAAAATAAATAAGTAAAAAAAGGGGGGAAAGGTGATTGAAAATTCAAAAAAAAAAAAAAAGGAAGAAAAACAAAAATATGGAAGTTTAAAATGAAAAGGGCAAGCAATTGAGCCCAAAAGAAAATGAGAAGATATAAAAAGACTTAAAAAATTAAAGAAGATCAGAAATAAAATTAGGTATTTTTAGGAAATTAGGCCAAGAAGAAAAATGAAAAGGTATGAATAGGCTTTAGAGAATTAAAGAAATTGAAATTTAAAATAAGAAGGACACATGGAGAGTTAAGATTACATCAGAAAAATCAAATAAAAATAAAAATAATAATAAATAAGAAAAAAGGGATGAGTTGGCCGAAAATAGAGGAAAATATAAGACTAAATTTTTAGGCTTCGTTTTTAAAGAGTGACATGTGGAGCAAGCTAAAAAATAAGAATAAAAAATCTATAACTTAAGACACATTCAGGGTCAATATTGCATTTAAAAGTAGGCTGAGAAAATATGAAAAATAGGAAACCCCAAAAAGGGAAGGATTAAAAACAAGCAAGAAAAGATCAATAATAAAAATGCAGAAAGAAAACCTTTTTTTTTTTGTTGAAAATAAGCAAAAATAAATTAATGATTCAATAGGAAAAAGGAAACAAATGAGAGAATTTCCTTTCCTGAAAACCAAGACACAATGGAAAAAGGAAACAAAGGAGAGAATTTATTTTCATGAAAATCAAGGCATAATAAAAAAGGAAACTATCGAAAAAGGAAAATTAGAAAGGGTTAATGGGTAATTTGAAATATTTTTAAGGAAACCATAATTTTTTTTCACTATGAAAGAGATAAGAGGGCTTAAAAAAATTCTAGATTAAAGAGGAGAAAGGAAGGGTGAAAAAGAGCAAGGAGTAGGCTAAAGTAGTGAAGCAAGAGGCTAGGGTTTGAGGTAAAGAATTCATCCTTCTCTTTCTTCTTTATATTGATCATGATCCCTTCATTTATTCTATTATTCTTGGGCTTTCAAGTATTGCTTCATTGCTGTCCATTTTTAGCCCATTTAAGCACATGATTCTTATGATCTTATGCTTCCAACTTGTGTTTAGATGATGCCTAATTTTGACAGAAAAATCCAGCATGCTTTAGGCTCTATTAGGATGTCCTTGTGCTCTTAATTTGTGTTTAAATGATTTTTGATTTCACCAAAAAAATCTAGCATGCTTTAAGCTCTATTAAGATGTTTATATGCTCTTAATTTATGTTTAACAAATGTCTAATTTCACCTAGAAGAATCCAACATGTTTTATGCTTCATTTAAGGTGTTCTAGGCTTATAATTTACGTTGAATGTTGCTTATTTTTATTATTTACATGTTGGAATTTTATATGTGTTATTGGGTATGTTTGCAAGGAGTTTGTTGAGTAATTAATAGGGGTTGTAAATATGTTAACAAGTGATGGAAGTTTAAGTGTCTATCCTCTGCATGTTGATACTAATCCCTTGTAATTGAATCCTTTCTTTGGTTACCTGAGTTAGTTGAAATATAGGTATGCCCTTAACTCATTCATTTTGTTCATTACGTAGTTTACTTTTTGTGTTGTTCAATTGTGACTGTGATTACTTATAAGAAATTGATGATTCAATTCAAGAATCCATGGATGAGTTGCTCCCAAGCAAGGTGCAAAGAAACACATAAGTGAGGATGGCATGTTAGTGGCAAGCTAGTAAGACCAGTAATTTAGTTATTATGAATTTAATTGTAATTGATGTACTCTAAGAATTTTGTAAATAACATGTAATAATGAATACTTAATTGGACACTAACACACTTAAACAACAATGCATGCTTTTGTTGATAATGTCATGTAAGGTCTAATGTCTCCATAAACATTCTTGCTTTAGTATTACCATGTGAGGTCCACCACCTTATAGGCACGTCCCATAAACATTTATATTTTTAACATTAGTATTGTCATGTGAAACTAATGTCTTCATGAGTACCTAATGGTTCACCAGTGGGACCATATAAGATCCAACGACTCCATAGGTATTATCCAATACTAGATGCTTACGTTCAAAGTAAATTTGGAGTTTCGACAACCCATATTGTATTACACATGTTTTCTAAAAATAAAATTGGGTTTCAATGACCCATGGCCAATCAATGTTTTTACAAGGATCTCAAATGAAAATAAAATCTTTTTTTTTTAGTGAAACTCCTTTTATCAATTTCTTATCATGTTTTATTTTTATTTGTGCTATTTTAAAATTCAAATAAATCAATTTTAAAAACAAATAAAAAATCTTTTTTCCATTAAATATTTTCAAATAAAGTATTGAGTTCAAAGTTCTTTTGTCTTTTCAAAGTTTATTTCGTTAATAACAAAAAATAAAAACAAATATTTATACTTTTGGTAGGTATTTCAGCTTAAATGCAAACAAACCATGTTGTTTTTCAAGAAAAAAATTCATATAAGGAAAGCAAAAGAAGTGAGATTAAACTGATTTTGGAAATTTAAAACAAATCAACCAATTTCAAAATTATTTTGTTTACAAAAATTAGTTTGGTTTAACTGTTTTGTTCTTTTCACAAAATAAAATAATACTAATCCATTAACACGCCTTTCTATATGAACTACAAGGACTTTGATCACTATTATATGGTATGTAGGCTTTAGCCTTTTATCCTAGGTCAAGTCCGCCCATTTTAAATATCTATTTTTTGTTTACATTAATTTCATCTTTTATTACCCTTATTTTCATGTGTGTTTTAATGTCGACAATTTTAATAAATTTAAGGTCATATTCATTACTTCGCTTCACTAAGTTAAGGTAACCATCTTCATGGACAAGTGTTGTGGGTGCCTAACACCTTTCTCACACTCAAATAGACTCTTGAACCCATCTCTGGTTACGCAAACTGCCTTTCTACTTTTATTTGGTTTTCCAAAATTTTCATTTTAAAAATTTTGGTAGCGACTTCAGTAAGTTGGTTTTCAAAATTAATTCTGGGAATTAATGTAAACCTCTTTTTTACTTTTCTATCGCGATGTCAAATATGACACCAAGGATAAAGTTCCACCAACTTTGTTAGGATGTTTCAATGGCTTGGTAGGCATTGTATGTGTTGACTTAGAGTTGTAAGTGACTATAATGACTCCCCTTGTATTTAAGTGTCTTTCTAACATGTCGTAAATGACAAATGTTGTAGAACTTATTTCCATTAGTTAGGATAAGTATGTATACTCTTTTTTCTTTCTCTTCTTTTTTTCTTTTTTCCCTCTCCCTTTTTTTTCTTCTATGAGTTACTGCACCCTTCATCATTTTTTTTCTATGTTGCGTTTCATTACTTTGCAAAATCCTATGCAGTACTCTTATTCATCATCATTTTTTTCACTTTTCTTGTTTAATTTTTTTTGAACTAATATCCCTAAGCCATTCATTCTTCTTTTTTAACATAATTTCATATGTCCCTATTATACTTTGTGGTATATGTGGTGTAATAAGGGATTTTCTTAGTTTGGCTAGGTGAATGAGTGGTTAAGGAAAGAAATTAGGTACTTAGGCTTAAATGGGGACTTCTAGGTTTTATACAAATCAGGTTGGGTGAATTTTAGGTTCAAACTATCCAAACAATGCTTAAATAATTTTCCTGACTATGTGCTACCTAGGATTTTGCCTTAAGTGGTGATCAAATAAGTTTTAAAATGTAGCAAGATATGAATGTAGCAAGGCATATATGCCCAAGTTTTCAATGAAATCTTAAAATAAGAAGGTTCTGTTGCATATGGTTTATGCAGAGTATCATTATTGATTTAAGATCATGGCAGTGGTTAAAACAAATAAATATTTACATGCATTCAAATTTCCTTTTGTAACATGTTATGAGTAGTAATGTAATATCACTAGTTTTCATATGACAAAAGAAAGATTATTGATAAATGTCTGGCTAATTTGATAATGTTCAATATAATGGAAATAGTTCAATTTAGATGCCAGTACCGTTAAACTTAATCTATATAGTGCATCATTGCTTAGCCTATACCTACCCCTTCCATAAGAAAAGGATAAAAAAGGGCAATAGTCAAATTAAAATAAGAAGGAATAAAGTTGTAGCACCTAACTCTACATATAAGATAATTCCTTAGCTTAAATTTGGTTAAAACATGAATTCTACTATATATTCGCCTCATTCAAATGTTTGCAACTAATTAAACAATTTTTTCTAAAAACAAAATTTATTATTATTATTATTGTTATTATTATTATTATAGTTTTATTTCTACATATCAAATTCACATATAGGCTGCCTTTAGCTTTCTTTAACTTCATTTTTTTTTTGTCACACTTTTCCTTTTCTTTACAAAATCAACCATATTTTGAGAGATTTCTACAATATAGTTCCCATGCTTCAAAAATTCTAGGACTTTCTAGGAATAAACTTGTTTATATGTAATTTCTATCATAAAATTTAGGACCAAAAGGCTTTAAAATTTCACCTAAACCAACTAAGTTATGAAACTATTTAGTTTGGTCTTTTAAATTTAAGACGAATTTATTTGGCTTTGAATCTAGGGTAAAATATCCTAAAATTTTACGAGATTTGACATGAACATTTCTATGTGTGTAATTGACCCATCATAAAAATTTAATTTAAAATTCATTCATTATTAGCTTTAATTCTGGAAATTAGAGAATATGTCTAGTTTTATCTCTGTGCCCATAATCTGAACTGTTTGGGTTCATTAACTCCACTTGCCCAATTTCAATGACTATTTCTGGAATAGAAGTTTAACATCTCAAGAAACATCACATCAAATTTCATATTATTCTAAAGTCATTTCGTTAGATTTCTTATATAATCATAAACAGGTTAGATTAACATATGTATAGTTTCATCCTTCAATGTCAATTTTAGCCACATAAATTTAAACATACTCTAACAACACATAACCCTATAGTTACAGAAAGATGCTCAACATACTTAAGTATTAGAATATCAATACGCACTTAGTTATATCCCAAACATATCAAATCCAAGAACATATTGCTATAAGGATTTCTAATTCTATTAGATGGTTAATTAGGTAGCTTTTTGAGCCCCTGGAATTAATATTAGTAAAAAATAAGATGAGATAGAAATCTAAATAGCTAGCCATATTTCAAAAGCATTAATCCTATACTTAAAACATGTCATACAATTTAATGCATTGCTATAAAAAAAAATGTCACTAATTGCACACATATAATGCTATGTATAACACATCTCTTCTCACTTCTTAGTGAGGTAGACTCTTATTCTCTTCTCACTTCTCAATGGGGAATGCTACATCTCTTCTCACTTCTAAGTGAGGAATGGTATATGCCCTCCCACTTTTAGGTGAGGAATGCTTTATCTTTTCCGAATTCTGGTAGGGAATACTTTATTTCTTCCCACTTCTAGGTGGGATAATTTCTTGCATTACAAATAGATGATCATTGTATTAAGGAAAGGGAAAACAAGGCCTTTATTCATTCATCCTTTCCAACAATACATAAACATATCCTTATAAATTTATACAGTATATGTAAATTACAATCACTGCATAAATGGATAACACGAGTTAACATTATAGAAAAATGCAAGTTTTAAGGATAAGACTAGCTACCTCGTCTTCAAGCTCACTTTCCCTTCTTGAAAGTATCCAAGTCCCTGAGTGAAAGATTTATAACGTAATCCAATCTAGACATATAAAAAAATGTCATACATGTCAATCTACACTTGAACATTTATTAATTGTGCACAAGGTTTCTCTTAACTTCTATTCCTTATTGTTTATATTTTGAGTTATTAATTATTTTACTAAGAGAGTTCTAAATTAAATTATTTTCATATGTCCTAAGGTCCTAAATTTTCCTATTGATATTCTTAATTAAACCCTTATAAATTTCTATCACCTGATTTTAGCTAAGAGCATTAAAACACCTTAAAAAGCTTAATTTTGACCAAAATCAATATATCTATATCATCACTCATTTCTAATATCTAGAATTAAAATAAATGCCTAATTAAACTAGAACCCATTTTCATTGCATTACACTAAATTCGTACATTAATAATATGGTTCCAAAAATGAAGAGTTTGAAACTCCTATCTAGAGAAACTAATCATTTTTAAGGTCCTTACTTAAAGTGATATCTACTACCATTAAAAAAAAAATTTTTGTCTTAATCTCTATTTCCAAAACATGCATTATCCCCTTTTAAATCCAATAACATGACACACATTTCATCTTACTTTATTTTGGTAAAAAACTTTAAAGATGTTGCTTAAGAAAATTATATCAAGAGAACATGATCAATAACCTCTTAGTTCTTCACAGTGACTACTAAAAGAAAACTCAAACTTAACTGATGGCAAAATAAATTACATCACTAGAAAGCTCACATGATTCTAAACATTTTTTTCTCTTATACCTAAGGCAAAAGATGAGAGCTGATACCTCATGCAAGAGCTAAAAACTCCTTTTTCAACCTTGTGTTTTATCCTCCATAACTAAAAGCTAGAGTTTTTCTTTCTTGGTTTCAACTAAAATAAGTAAGAAATGAAATGAATGACTTCTAAAAGTGAAGATGTCCAAACCATTAATTAGTAGAAGACTTCCAACTATCAAAATATTTTATTTCATTAATTAGTTGAAGACCTCTAACTATCAAATTATTTCATTTATTAATTGGTTGAAGACCTCCAACTATCAAATTGTTTTATTCGTTAATTAGTTGAAGACTTCTAACTATTAAAATAGCTTACTTTATCTTATCCTACATACTTTCACTTTCTTTCTTTTTTTTTATGTGTAGACCCCTCTTAGACTTTTCTTTTTGTCTTTCTCTTAATTTCAACTGAAGTAAGGAAAAATAGATAAATGTGCCTAATATCAAGAGTTGGTGCATACTTTAATGAGATGCTGAGGCAATTAAGTGGTGGTCATACTTTGTCTCTTTCTATTAAGCATCTTTCTTTCACATATACACCCTACTTCAACTTTTCTATTGACTTTTCTCATTTTTGCATGTGACTTGCTTCCATGAGGCTATAAGTGACTTATAAATCCTTTCCCATTATAATTGCAAAAATGTGGCATGTATAGAAAAAAAAATAAAGATGAAGAAAGCATAAGATGACATGTTATTTTGTCCTTTTCTCTAACTTTTTTTTAATACTATGTTATACACTTACGTGGGGTTCCTTTTAAAATTCCAAAAACTCTATGATTGCTAAAATGACTAGGGCATGCTTTTAAAAATAAAATATTATAATTCCTATCTTATACTTTCATTTTAGTCCCTATAATTATTGTTAAACTTTTCACTTGAAACATATAAAAATATTTATCCCTAATCTTCTTTTGTTTTACTAAAGTAATTATCTACTTCATTAATTTATCCTTTGAATTATTTAGGAAAAAAAAGTTTCTATCCCAATAACTTTTTTTAAATATTTACATTTTACCCTTACTTATACCTATAACTAGGTTTATTTTAGGATGTTAGAAAAGTATTCCCCTATCTGTCTAAAATTCCAGCTCCTTGTTATCCCCTATGGCTTTGAATTCATCCTCCATTGAACTTTTTAAATGTTGTATTCTTTTGTAGATTTCTGGGTAATTAGTGTTTGGGTACTAAATTTCAGCACCTGGTCATTAGTGTCATGGAACCAATTTTGGGTTTTTAGAGCTTAGGTGTTGGTTTTCATGCACCTAGGCGCTAATTCCTAAAGTAGCTTTCCTATTTATTTTTTTTCTTGCAATCCTAGATGTTGCACTCATTTCCTGCATATATATATCTAAAATTTTAAGTAAGTATTTAGAGGATGTTTTCTAATGAAATCCTAATTAAACTAACAAAAAGAAGAAAGTGAATTGAAAAATGCATTAAACTTGGGTTGCCTTCTAAGAAGTGCTTTAGTTAGACTCATCAACTAAATTATCCCCTTGATGTGCTAAGGATTTCTAAGTGTCTAATCATTGTTGATCTCTCCTTCCCCACATTGTCTAACATGTTTCCTTTTCATTAAGTCGTAGAGATATATTTCCATGATGTTAATGGGCCCGTGCCCTTTTGTTTTTAGCTTCCTTGGAACTAACTTTCATAGTATGCGTATATCGACCATCTGGTTGACAACATAGGCATGGTTTTTAGCCACTAATTCAAGTACTCCACTGGTATTGTCCACCATAGCAAGTGATTCTTCCCTTTAATTCTTAAATCAGTTTTTTTTTTATTTTTTCACAAGCTCTATCGATCTCTGAGTCCAAGGGCAGAACTTCAGCTTTTCCATGTGTACACATAAACAAGTACTTGAAAAGCTAGCAAAGAAAAACACTTGAGATTAGTAGTTCTTAATAATAGCCTTAGTAAAATTAAAAGTCAAGTCTCTGGCAATAATGCAAAAAACTTGTTCGTTTGATTCTATATACGCAAATGCACGTGATCGCTACAAGTAATATAAATAAGGATCAAGCTTTAATTCTAGACTGATACTACTATAAGCTTTTTAACTCAAGCAATTGTATTGGATTATTAAATGAACAATTAGAAAATAATGTAGATTTGAGTAAACTATCAAATAAATGAACCTAAACTCTCACTTCACCATAATGTACAGTTATTTTGATTCGATTGTTACTTCTTTATTGAGTTATGAACTAGTTTACTAACCTAAGGATTCAACTACTTATGTAATTTTCTTGAATCTATATAAACCTAGTTGTTTCCCTGATACCCTATATTTCTGTGACAACCAGCTGAGAAGACAATTGATAAGTCCTGCCCTAATTATAGTTATCTAAGACAGTTAAGGACCATTATCTTGATTGTGAATTGTTATACTTATTACTCTTTAAGTATGTAAATAGTAATTATCTTCATTCAGCTCTTAATTTAGGGTTTAGTTTTCGAGTTAGCCTAAATTCTAGTTCAGTTTAAAGGTGATCAAGCTTATAAAAGCATTAAACACAGAATAAAAATAACGTAAACTGAATTCAAAATATCAATAAGAATCAACTGCCATGCAAAAATAACCCCACAAAGGTTTGGTCAAAATTCTAGATTAAACCTACTAGTTGAGCATCGTTATATGTTCTAAACATAAAAACAAAAGGAAAACATAAAGACAAAAAGAAAGGGTTCAGAGATAAGGCCACTTTCAAAGTGAGTTGCCTTTCCCTTCACATACTCTCTCCTAACCTTACTGAAAACCCTCCTTATGACTGTTCCTCAACTCACCTCTATTGCTCTTTAGCTTGGTGTATTTTGCAGCACGCCCCCAGGGTCTTATTTATAGGCTTCAGGCCTTTTGAGTCCAAGTTTGAGTGGTACTAAGTGTATTAATCCCACTAAAACTTTAATTGTTTAGTTAAGGTTTCTGACGGCATGCCCGAGTAATGACTTTTTGGTGTTTGGGTGCTAACTCTTTATTTTTGGGCCATGGGCATCACTTTTGTGGTGCCTGGGTGCTAGTGCTGGTGCTGGAGTTAGGTTTTTAGCGCTTGGGCATTTGCGCTAGTGCCTCAACATTGAAATTCTATCACCTGGGTGTTGACCCTTAGACTATGAAATTTTAATGTGTAGGTTTGGCGCCTAGGCCCTGAGTCTTTAGAATTGATGCCTGGGTGCTAGAATTCTAATCCTTAGGTGTCAGACCTTCATTTTAAATTTCTCATGTTTTTCTCTTTCCTTCAACTACTATGGTTGCTCCAGCTTCACTTCCCTGAAAATTTATCAACAAAAATCTTTTAAATGAGTTCAAAACATGGTGATGTAGTAACATTTCTAAAAGATAACATATTTCCAGCTAAAATCCATCCATTATTTATTAATTTGCTTTGAAGACTATACTTTTTAGTGGTAAAATTAGGTCTAGTTAACTCTTTTTTGGAGAGCTAACACTATCCTCCAATATTCTTATCAATTTCTTTATGAGCTTATTGTGATAGGTGTCTTTGTTTGTTCATCTGGGTGTTTTGGTTTGGGTTATTAGAAAAATTTGATGAGAAGGAGTCTTCATTGGCATTGATGATATTTCTCGGTTGGACTTGATTGTAATCTTCATCTATTGGAAGATCCGACTCTTCACCATACACATAGTAGTAACATCCTTCGTTGCTTTCTTGCCATTTGATCTTATTAGTGTTTTTAAAGGATATTTTATTTTCAAAGGATACAAAGTGGTTCATGACTAGTAGAAACCTAATATCATGAACAAAGTCATTGTCAAACTTAAGCTTGATCCTTTGTTTAAGATCTTCCTGAACTTCTAATGCTTGGTTAGACAATAATCCCTTGCTATATGGTCGATACGTTATATCTTTTAAAGACTTTTTTAGACTTGCATTCAACCTATATCTTCCTACCATTATCGAGATTAACATGTATAACCATAAGCAGCATCATAGATTGATTTACTAGGCACAAGACTCTAAGAAACTGGAGGTTGTTGAAGTACTGGAATCCTCCATCTATTTCTTTAGGTTCTTCGACTAGATGTCCTAGCAACTCAACTACCTCGTCATTTTAGTATTTTAATGGGAGACTATAAAATTGTACCCATGCAACCACTTCATATGGCATGATTTCCCTGAGGATTACATTTGGTCTCCATTTTTCCACGACTATTAGTTTGTTCATGATGGACTAAAGCCCATTCTCAAGAATGAAAGACTGGTCCTTTGAGTTCTGAACAATAGTAATGTATATGTTTTTCTCTCTACCCAGAATTTGAAAATCATCTTTAAGGTGTCAAGCATTATATAGTGTCATGTCAAGTCTATGGACCAGAATGATTTTGTTACCCATTAATATAGCAATGAGACAAGTTTTTTATAATTCTCTAGGTTGTTGAAGGATGTTGTCACAAAACCAAAAGTATGGCCCGTATCAGGGGAGCCAAAAAAAGTCATTGCCTTGTTCAAAGTCTACCAAGGATATTGAAGGATTTGGTCTAGCTAAGTTGTTCTCAGACTAGCAATATCCTCTTCTAAGTGCTTTCTATTGATCCATGAAATGAAGAAATGCACTTACCAGTGAAGAGTAGAGTAAAAAAGGAAGCCAGAGGAGGCTAATGTCGTATAGCAATAATAATGGTATGGAAATAAGGAGTAGAAGAGAAATGTTAAGGAAACAAAGCCAAAAGAATTGTATGCTAAGATAAGAGGTCAACAGAGAGGTAGAAAGGGCAAAGATGCAGGGCCATAGGGAAAAAGCTCTGAAAAAGGAAAGGACAAGAAAAGTGTCATTCACAGTGAAGGATGTGATGGGGGGTGTTAGGATGAATAAATAAGGGAGGACGACAAGGAAGGTGAAGGGACACAACAAGGAAGTGGTGCATGCTGGGGTACGAGGAATAGTGGTCTGAAGTAGACCTGATCATTGGGGCAAGTTTTTAAAAATCAAGCTTAAATTCGGGCTAAAAAAAAGTCCCAGCACGTATTTTAGTTGGGTTTTTTTTATTCGAACTGTTATCCATATTTTTCGAGCCAAACCAATCAAGCTTTTTAAATAATAGTCAAATCAATTTGTTACTTAAAATTTGAGATAAATAACATAAATAATTGTTATTATTACATGTAAAATCATATATAAAGAAATTGTAAATACAAATAAGTTGTTGTATTGATATAAATCATTTAAATAAGAGGTATTAATTTTTATTTATTTATCAAAATACCATGTTATACTAAGTTTTTCTTTATATAATAAGTTTTTACTAATTAAAAAAGTATTCATTCAGACTTTTTGAGTTAGGGTCAAGCTTTAAAAAAAGTCTGAGCCCGGCCCATTTTACAAATCAATCTTTTTTATTTGGGCTTTTTTTTTCAAACTTTATTTATTTATTTATTTATTTTGCCAGACTCATTGAACTAGACGAACTTTTTAAATTATGATTAGTTTTAGTCTAAAGTGAAGATGAAGAGTTGTCGTGAGAGTAAGAAAACTTAAATTGGAATCAGTTTCCTCTTTTGGGGAGCTTCTCTCTCTAGAGGATTTACTCTCACTAATCCGGAGGCTTAGTTTCTTCAATGTATAAGATCACTTGGAAATATGTTGTGAAGATATATTGAGAGGTATTAATGTACTTACATGGTAATTAATATGGTGTCTTAGGCTAATCAAATTATTATGTCAATCAAAGTTTGTTACATGTGTGTGGCTCTCACTTTTTTTTAATAATTTAATTGGATTAAGACACCACTATCATATGGTTGTGTTAGTACATGGAATGATAAATGCATTGGATCACCTGGATGGTTCATAGAGTGCCACACACGCAGTGACAATACATCTGATTTATGGCACCCTAAAACCATTTAATATCGGAATAAATCATTTTCTTCTATAAAAGGAATTAATCTTTTTCTTTCTTTTGATTGTATAAAAGCAATTAGTTCAGTCGGTAAATAGAGATATCATTTCTTATTTGCAGTCGAATACTATAAGTTTAAAACGCTAAAAAAATTAAATTAATTATTTATATTCATTCTTAAATTATTTTCATTCTCAATTTAATTATATATTTATCAAAATTTTATTTTTTTTAATCCTTGCTAATTTGAACATTCGTACATTTAATATAAATTAATAAGGGACTAAATTGAAAATTGACTAATAAATGAATGACTTAAAATAATAATTTTTTATAAGCAATAAACTAAATTAAAAATAAAAATTAGTAAAGGACTAAATTAAAAAGAAACTAATAAGTGAGAGATCAAAATAATATTTTATTCTTAAAAATATTCCATTAAAAAATTTAACTCAAATCAAATTAAAAAAAAAATCCTAATTGCATGTCATATATCTAAGGTTGATATGAAAAATTGCGGCAAAAAAAAGGTTGATATGGAAAACAAAAACCAAGAACTTCCTTTATTTGCTTAAATTTGTTCATAGAAAATTACAGTGACGAAAATTCTTTTTTTTTTTTTAACCATCAAGAGCTAATTTTTTTTAACCATCAAGAGCTTGTAGTGGATTAATTGTGTAATCAAGAAAAAGAAAAATAGAAAATTTAACTAGTTTTAAAAATAATTTTCTTTCTTTTTTTGTCTGAATTAATTGTTCATTCTAACAAACAAACCGCATGATTCATATTGGGCCGGCCCGGTATTAGTCTTCTCGTCCCGTCTAGCCGAATAAAAATTATTATTATTTATTTTATTTATTTAGCGCAAAGGCAAAAGAAATGTAACCGCACGAATCCGCAACACACCTCATCATGTGGAGGATCATTCTATTCCTGTGAAGCCCCAAAAGGCCAAAAAGTATCCCATTTCCCAATAGACATGCACGCAAGCAAACAAAAAACCGAAAGTCGCTAATCATTCCTGTGCGTTTACCCGTCAGCAATCTTTCAACCACCGTGTCTTTATTGTGGGTAGTGGGTTTTTGTAGGGTTTACCCTTATCTATCTCTTCCATTCTCTACATATCTACCTTCAATATTCAACTTCACGGTCATACTCATACGTAATTGGCTCGCAAGGAAATGGGGTCTCTGGAAAATGGAGTGGACAAGACAAGTCATGGCAAAGAAGAACTTGCAGAACAAGAACCCATACTAATGGAGCAAACCCAGAGGTTTTGTATGTTCCCTACCAGGTACAAGCAACTCTGGGAGATGTATAAGAAGGCTGAAGCCAGTTTTTGGACCGGTACTTTACTCTCTTGTATTGCTTTTCTTAATTGGATATCAAAGTTCCAATCTTTCATAGTATTTTCTCCCACATGGGTCTTTTCTTTTTCCATGAATTTTTGCATGCCACATGTTTGTGTGTTGAAGGAGAATGCGTCCGTTTCTCTGTTGTACTAATTAAGCATAATGCTTACGAATTCAACGTAATAACTGACATTATTTGAAATTTGAGTAATTTCATGGCTTACTTTATTTTTTAATCCAATATACTACCCAATGCTTTTCTTAATTTGAATTATTCGAACGTTGATTTGGAACCAGTTACTTTCTCTGTTTACTTAGATTGTTGTTCCAGTTCTGTCTCCTGGCATGTATTTATTTAATTTCCTCAATATGCGTCTACATTTTGAATAGGTTTCACCTAAATTCACTTTGTTTTTATCTCTCACCAAATTAACTGAAAATTTGATAGAAAGAAATGGAGAGGATCCAAATTTGTATTATATCACTTCAAAGGAGACTTCTGTTTTTCCTAGTTATATCTGCATTAGTAGAGTGAGATTTTTTTTCGTCAGCAATGAGATGACAACAGTGGTTAACGTCCTTACGCAACTATTCGGCATTTAATTGTTAGCAATGAACTGCTTGGATACCTGTGGTGCAGCAAAAACAAGAATAGATATCTTTTGCAGTTTCTGTAGGTTGTTGTTAAACATTTATGTTACTAGAACTGCTAAATGTCTTTTCCCCTCCAATTTTTACGGTTTTACAATATTGCTATGATAAATATTATCTTAGTCGTCTATGCCTTGGTTTCGCAGACACAAGTAGTGCCATGTCTGACTTGGACAATGGCCATTTCCAGTTTCTTGGGAGAATGTGAGATAGAAAAATTTCTACTCTCGTTTTTTTGACTCAGGGACTAAATTGCTGTATGGTTAATTTTAGTTTGAGATCTATTAGCAATTAAATCGTATGGAATTAGGCATATCTGAAGATATCTGATATAGAATTAAAAGTTGCTTCATATCTTCGTGTCTTGAGATTTAGGTTGCAGCTAGAGGTGTTGGACATGTGGATAACATTGACTGAGTTTCTTCATTAGTTTCAGGTGTTCTATGTTTATAAAGTGGGTAGTTTGAATTAAATTCTAGTGACTTATGGCTTCTAATATTTATATAACACTGGTAACCTTATTGGAACTTGGAAGGATGACCAGTTTAACAGAAACAATCCCTCCATAGTTAAGCCAACATCTGTAGGAGGCTGTATTTGAGTCATCGGTTTCTTATATTAGACTGGGTTAAGCATGGTGAAATTTTATCTTAATTACTAGTTTATTCTGACAATTTCTGATTGGATTTACAGCTGAGGAGGTTGATCTCTCCCATGATGTTCAGCATTGGGAAACCTTGTCTGACTCTGAGAAGCACTTCATAACCCATGTCCTGGCCTTCTTTGCTGCATCTGATGGCATAGTTTTAGAAAATTTGGCCGCAAGGTTTCTGAATGATGTTCAAATTCCTGAGGTAAAAGCTGCACTCTGTTTGGTTTTTAATTGTTTGCTTGCTGGTATTTGTTGCTGCTAATTGTGGCTCTTTGTTTATGAGTTGTTGAATCATTGTTTCTGTTTCTAAATATCTCTAGGTGCTATATTCTGTTTACTGTTGGATTGAGTCAGTTCAGTTACTTCTTAGGTTGTGGGATCAGTGGTTGAACTTGAATCTGCTCTATGCTTTTTGAGTTTTTTTTTTTCTTTTTTCGTAATCTTCTTTTTTGGAATCCTCATAAGAGTTTTGATGTTATGGTATGACTTTTCTAATTCAAATTTTCATTTTGCTGTCTTTGTTGTGTAATCTTTTTTTCTTATTCCTCTCTTGTGTACTTTTAAACATTGAGAAACACTCATCTTACAGGTGGCTCCTAGAATGGTGGGTATTTTCATTGAAATTATTTGCAGATGATTTGGGGAAAATCTTTTACCTGTTATTGGTATGTTTACAGGCCCTGTCAATATTTTCAGTAGAATCACTTAATTTAATGGTGGTTCTTGTTGACACTTGTTATGAATTATGGGTATCAACTCGAAGACACCCTCGCAGAGATGCAAAGAAGCAAACCACAACCTGGCACATTATATGTTTACTTACACTTTAGCATTTACATTTGGACTTTTATTAATGGCAGGCTCGGGCATTCTATGGCTTTCAGATAGCAATGGAGAATATTCATTCTGGTATAGCATTGTGATTGATATCTTCTCTCCTTCTTGAGAGTAAGTTCTGCTTGCTGCCTGAGTAAGGTTTATATTTTGTCAGAGATGTACAGCTTGCTGCTGGAGACATACATCAAGGATTCAAGAGAAAAGTATAGGCTATTCAATGCAATTGAAAATCTGCCATGTGTAGCAAGGAAGGCTGAGTGGGCATTAAATTGGATTCATAGGTAACAACCATCATATAAAATTTGCAAATGATAATATTCTTTCTCCTGATAGTTAGGAAGCTTTTCAACATGTGCTTTATTTTTCAAGGTTGTGGCTGGTCTTTGTATCAATCTCTTCAAGTATGGGTTGGTTAACATTAATATTCAGGATAGGTTTGTGGGGAATTACCTGAGATGGCTGGCTGTGTGGTTTTTGCAATGGTTTCTGACTTATTTAGGTGTTCTTTTAAGGGGTAATACTTGTGTCAAGTCTTTTTGCGATCCTGTGGTGCAGAAGATTTAACAAAGACAAGATAGTTGGCAAGGGGCTTATTTTTAACTTGGTGGGCGGATGACCCTGATTTAGGCTTCCTTGTCTAGTATCTCTTCATATTATCTTTCTTTCTTGATGATTCCAGCTGGGGTTAGCTAACAGGATGGAGAAGATTCTGCAGGATTTCTTGTGGCTTGGGATTAGTGAAAATAAAAGGGATCACTTGGTTAGTTTGGAGGCTCGTTGGGGTCAAACAAGGAAGGAGGGTTGGGTCTTGGTAATTTGTTGCCTTGAAACATTCTCTTAAAGGCTAAGTGGCTTTGGTGATTTTCTTTGGAGCTTCTGGAAGTTTCTTTCTCTGTTACATCCTCCTTCTTCTTCAATGCTTTCTTTTCTTGCTGGTGATGGAACCTGTTATCAGTTTTGTGAGGATCATTTGGTTGAAGACTCTTCTTCTCTTGACCTTTTTCCACCTCTTTATTGGTTGTCTTCCTTGCATAATGCTCTAAGTTCTTCTTTTCCAACTGGTCACGGTAACCATTCTTCTTGGAATCTTCTAAAAGTCTTTTTGAACTTGTTGATGAACATGCTTTAATGCTGGAAATTCTTGACCCCTTCCTTTGTTCTTCTTTGCCTGCTAGAAGGATTTGGAATTTGGATTCTCCAGTTTCTTATACATGTTCTTCTTTCTTTAAATATTTGGGTCAAAGTCCAAATACTAATTGTCTTCCTTTATCTAAGTTATTCTGAAAAGCTAAAGCCCCTTCTAAGGTAAACGCTTTTTGTTTGGATACTGTTGCTTAATAGAATTAAAAGAAATTACCGCTTTAGATTTGGAGGCCCGAAGGCTTTATTTCCTGATGTTTGTGTAATGTGTTACAGAAGTTCAAAGACAAATAACCTTTTCTTTTGTCATTTGCATTATGTCAGTGTGCAGTTCTTGCTAGTTTGTGGTGTATTTGGTTAGAATGGATTGAAAGAGTTTTTAACCAGACGTTTATTCCACCACTTCTTCTGTGGGAGATGATTATTTTTATGTCTGTTTTGCGGGTTTCAGCTAATGGTTCTTTTAGGGGGTGTCCTCTGTGGATCTTCAAAGGGATTGGAAGGCTCTCATGAGTTAGAAGAGTCTTGGTTGTTTTCATCTGTTTGAGGAGGATCTCTTGTCCACTGTTTCTATATCTTTCTGTATTTTTCCTTCGCATTAATACATTCTTTTTTCAACAAAAAGGGTAATAATTATTGATGCATAATTTCATATTCATTTTTTATTTTATGCAGTCTTCCATACGTGTACTTGCTTAAAACTTAAGTGTGAAAATTATACATATGTGGACAAGAAATCTATACCAAGTCACTTGAGGGTATTTTGAAACAGAGTGAATGTTGAAGCCTGCTTATATTTATCCTTTAGGGTCTACTGTTTTATGTGGTTATAATTTCCAGTAGTTCCTTCAAGATGGAGTTTTAGGGGTTTATATAATTTGGCTTCTAATGGGAATATACAGGGTCGGTGATAAAATTTTCAATTACTAGAACCTCTTTTTGCTCTAATGTTTGTACCTTTATTTTCTAAGTTTGTAACTTCTGTTATGTTTTGCACAGTTATCTGATCTTTTTGATAGTGCTTCTTTGTATAGTGCTGCCTACCATTAAAGATAACATAGAAATTGCTTACTAATAACTTCTTCATTGCATGAATTTCAGCTCCACTTCATTTGCAGAGAGACTTGTTGCTTTCGCCTGTATTGAAGGAATCTTTTTCTCAGGAAGGTAGTTATCAGTAGAAAGAACAGCTTATAGGATTTCTTGCTTCTTAATACTAACAAATTATCTTTAATGAGATCTTCTGCTGTGTTCTTTATATATTTTTTTAATCTATTTGGTTTTGCTGTCAGTTTCTGTGCCATATTTTGGCTTAAAAAGAGAGGATTGATGCCAGGTTTGACTTTCTCAAATGAACTAATCTCTAGAGATGAGGGACTTCATTGTGATTTTGCTTGTCTTCTATACAGGTAGTGTAAACTTATGTACTCACAACATACAAAGAATGTATGGATATAATTATTTTTTAATGAATAGTTATTAAACTTCCATTTGTGTGATGGATTTGATTGTGGTTCCTGTTAATGGCGATAATTATTATTCAATGGATTGCAATTGCCTGCAGTTTGTTACAGAGGCAATTAGATTCTGAACGGGTTCAATGCATTGTACATGAAGCTATTGAGATTGAAACCCAATTTGTCTGTGAGGCCCTCCCTTGTGCCTTGATAGGCATGAACTCTTCACTCATGAGCCAGTACATAAAATTTGTTGCTGACAGACTTTTGGTATGACAGTAATAAGTTGCATTCTTCCCACCTTGTGGCCAAACATAAAAGTTTGATTAACTTTTTTCTTTTTGGGTTACCTTTCAGGTTTCCTTGGGTTACCAGAGAAAGTATAATGTGGAAAATCCATTCGATTGGATGGAGTTCATTTCCTTGCAGTGAGTATATTGTATCTGCTTTTGTATTCTTGGAAATGATAGATTGTGAATGAACTTCTGATTCTATGTTCTTGGCCTGTATTTTGTATTTTATTGTTTTGTGTTTGATTGAGCAGAGGAAAGGCTAACTTCTTTGAGAGAAGGGTGGGTGATTATCAGAAGGCATCTGTGATGTCAAGCCTTCAAGATGCTGGGAAAAATTTTGTCTTCAAACTTGATGAGGATTTTTAGTGACGACATTTCTGTTTTGCTTAAATCATCATGGAGATGCAGATGGGGGCATCAATTTTTTGTTCATTATTCTTGTCAGTAATTTGTGTAGCCTTCAGATTTAAGTGATTCTCCCAGGCATTGGCTGATTATGTAGACTGGTACCTCTGATCAGGCCGCCTGTAACATGTTCTGCTCTGTAGCTCTCTCTGCTATGTAATATATTTATTGGTTATCAGTGTGACCAAATTACTCTGCAAGTCTGAAAAAGCATGACATTATTATATACACTCCAGTATCCATTTTTGTGAAGCTCAAGTCATTTCAGAGGCAGAGATAGACTTCTAAAAGGACATCAAAGAGATCCTTTGGGATTAGTTGAGTTACCTGTAGCAAAAACATTTAAGAGTTATCTGTCTGTGCTTTCAAGATCTTAATTATGTAACTAGTGTATTGACCAATAGTTTTGGAAAGTATTAAACAAGAATATCCAGAAGAAGACCTTGAAGAGAGACACCATGATATTGCTATCCAGACCCCAGTGTTGAAAATCATGCAACACAACATAGAAAATATTAGCCAATGGAGTGTTGTCATTATCTGAAAATGAAGCAAGAGTTACTGTCAATGGCACACCAAGTCTATGCCTCTGCTAAGAGTTGCATTACAAAGTGATGTCACAATCATTCTCAAAACGCGTAGAGCTGGCTTCCACTTACACAGATAGTGTGCTGCTTGTGTTATCCACCAAAGAGCGAACGTAAAGTCTTCTGAATTTTAGTCAACATTTAGTTTGAACACTGACAAATTAGTAAAACCTCTCTGATCAAAATTTCTTCGTTAATTCTTATTTCATCACTTTTTTGGTTTAATTTTAGGGAATTGTTAAAAGGGGCAGTGTACTGATTTAGATATCGATCAGTATGTTTATTTATAATAAATTTAGTTTATTTGTTTTTAGTAAATCACATATCCATTTTGAACTTAAATTTTTTCTTTAAATTGAGTTACACTTTGTCTTAACTTAGCGTTATGGCTTAATAAGATGAGTGATGTGCTCATAATATAACTATTAAAGTAGTGATTTATATGAACTCCAAGAATTCTAATGCACATTTTGAAACATACAATGCTCTAATAACTACCATTTGCAAGTTACATTACTTGTGTCATAATTTGAATACAGAGATAATCTTTGAATGACTAATTTAAAATATTTAATCATTAGGAGATTAAATATAAAAGGAAATGCAGGCTTGGAGGACAAAAAGCTTGTGCGCACAACAACTCAATTATACATGCTTGGGCTTGCCGTCTTGGTTTTGGTGAGAAGGAAGCATCATTATATTATATGAGAAAAATAAAGGGTTTTATCTAATCCTTGCAAATGGAGGTAAGACCAGAAACCAAATCATGAAAGTTTAGTTTAAATATGCTTTGTTTAATCAAACATGATATTTCTCATGCATGCCTTGTGATGCATATCTTTCTTTACACTCCGTCTATCTAATCCCTACTTTTACACCAGAAAGATTAGAGCATATACCAACTGTGACGTTAATATGGTGAGGCAGTTTTGCCTGAAATTAACCACTCACCAAACGTTTTAGCTTTTCTGCTTTTCATATATTTACACCCTATTATTCTGCGACTGCTTTGCATTATCTTCAAAACCAATAAACACTAGTTTGAATCACGCAGTGTTGCACCTTTCTCTCTCTCTCTATATATATATATATATATGCTCAGTAAATTTAGATATATCAACAAAGCTTTTCTGATTTGTCATCCATGTCGTTATACTCTCATTTTGTAAAGGAATCTAATAAATGAAAATATATACATTTTCTTTTATTATTTTAAGATACATAATTTAACTATTTGATCGTTCAATGCTTGAAATAAATGATTATTTTTTATAAATATTTGACTCACTAGCTAGTTGTTAGTTCATGATCAATAAAACATAAGAAAGGAAGAAGGTAAATGTACAGTCTTCAAGAATATTAAAAGTTCATTTGATAGTTGAAATTGATACAATAAGAATAGGAATAGAAATAAGAATGAAAATGGAGGTGGGAGTAAAAATAAAAACATTAAAATATTGTTTGATTGAGAGTAAATGAGAATAGGCATGTCCCCCTTTATTTCATTTGGTTAATAGATTATACATAAAAATTAATTAAGTAATATATATATATATATATATATATTACTATATCATTTCTTATTATAAAATAAAAAAAAGTAGTCGTTTCTTTGAAATATTATTTAATAATATAATTATATATTAATATATATTTAATTAATAACATAATAATAATATAATAATATATATTTAATAAATTAATAATAATAAATAATATTAATAATAAAATAAAATATATCAAAATTTAAAATAAAAGAGATTGAACTGTTGGTAGTATGAATTTTTCAGAAACTGACACGCACACACTCACATACGTATATAGGAAATTTGAGCAAATTATATAAAAAAAATAAAATAAAATACATCAAAAGCTTAGTCTGACACAAGTAAATACCTATATGCATAATTTGATTATTTTTATAGAATATCAGGAATTCACCCTCACCCTGGTATATATTAAAATGATTATAATTTAAAAATTATTAATATATGTACATCAAATATTTATAAGTATTTGTGTAAAATTAATTAGGACGGCAACTTATGATTTCATACCTGTCTCTAAATTACTTTGTAAAAGGTTTTTCTTCTTGTTGTTATCTCTACAATCAAATTAAATTTATTAATTTCATTCATATTTATTCAAAATTAAAATTATGAGAAACAAAATATGTAAAAACCATTTATGTATAGACAATGAATCTTTTGGGTTTATTATTTACTTCCTTTTCACATATCAAATATAGTTTTTCAAAAAAAAATGAATCACCTCTATTCATGTATAAATATTATCAACTACAACTTTAAATACATCAACATTTTTTTAATACTGCAAAGTGGATGTAGTCCATTAATTAATGTAATATATCAAAAGTGTAACATAACTCATCAAAATTTACACAAAACAATTATGCACTAAATGAATTCTCATAAATATAAAAAGAAGTAAAAAGTTACAAAATTTAAAGTATGAATTATATTAAATTCTTTAACTTTAGATGTCCAGTCTACTGCTGCACCTCAATGTATTTCGAGCAAAACTAGCTAGCTCTAGGTTCAAGTAGCATTTCATCCCTAACCGCAACTCATCCGTTGATTCTTCAGCATTAATCGGTTTAGACTTCCACTTTGTTTAACCCAATCTTCACTTTGATCATGGATAGGTCACCCAAATTTGGAACCATAAGCAGTGATAATTGCCCTATGAAGATTGCTTTTGCAACGGCTTCAATGGGTTTTCTTAACTAAGCCATTAACTATAAGTCATTGGCTCATTCTTTAATAGCCACCTGGTCCGAGCCCTCGGCTCCTCTCACTATTTGGAAAATTATAGTTTCATGTTCTATTTCACTACAGAAGAGATGAATTATTATAACACAATTTAAAAGTTATAATTTAAACAGTGAAATAAAATGAATATAACCTATTAAGTTAATTTATTTGAAATTTCTATTCAAATAAGTAATATTACAAACACCAATTAAAAATTAAAATTTAGTAATAATAATATTCAAAACACAAAAAATAAGAGTCACATTCATTTATATATAAACATTATCAACTATAACTTTAAATATATCAACATTTTTTCATACTTAAAATTGGCAACATAACTCATATAAATTTATACAAAACAATTAGACACTAGATGTATTATTATTATAAATGCATAAAAATTATAAAATTATAAATGTTAAAGGATCAATTATTATAACTGAGATATAAAAAACACAACTGCAAGTCTAAGGTACTTAGAAAATAATACTATTGTGTCATCTAAATTTCCCAATAAAAACAATATTAAAATATAATTATTGAAATTGATTTGTTTATATTAGATGATTGTAAATAAAAATAATAATTGAAATGATTAAAAAATACCAACCAAATATATCAAGTAATTAAATCTAAATTTAAAACACTCAACCATTATCTTCATGCTTTAACAATCAAACCACTAAATAAGAAGATAAATTTTTAATTAATTTAATTCTTTTTTGCTTTTCTTAACAAATAAACTAAATAAAACAATTTCTATGAGTATCTCGAATTAATTTTTTTAACTATTTTTAATAGATTAATTTTTATAATTTTTACAAATCACAACATATATAAATATATATATATATATATATATTTATATTTAAAAATTTAATATGTATATATTTTTATTATATATATATATATATATACACACACACACTCTTATTAGATTTTTTTTTTTTTAAAAGGTGTTAGAAGCGATATGTAGTCTGTATAGATGAATTGGGTTGAACGATTTAAGTACATGAATTTTATCAAATTAGGATTTGAAAGTTTAATTTTTTTGCAATTTATAATATTTGCATAAAAAAGCCTATATATATATATATATATATATATATATATATATCCTCTGAAAGAAATGATTTTCCAATCAACTTATGAAACCCTGCAATAAGTGAAACGGATTTGTTGTATAAGTGGTTATTTTTTAGAGTTTGAATGAATTGAAGTGTATAAGAATTAGTAAGCATCTTTCAATAGTATTGCCAAAGTATGTGTTGTCATTTTCTCTAGCAACGACTCTTGCATTATGATACCTAAACTAATGCCACTAAAATTCCTTATGTGCTTCCCAGCTTTCTTCCAGCCTATGACTAAGCTTTAAAAGCAGGACAAGAATCTTTGCACTTTCCCCCAATCATAAGAAACTTTGAATCTGGATAGCAGTTTAATGCATTTTTTTTCAATGTGGTCCCTTGTTTCCTTTTTTTTTCCTTTTTTCAAAAGGTATGAAGATGCTAACTGATCAAGGCACTAATCCTTACCTACCAACACATCTCATTCATTATTTGCACACCTCAAAATTGTGAAAAATATGAGAGGATGAGAGAGCATGTCTTTTGCATACTCATCTAACAAGTAGGAAAAGTGAGCATTTAGGCAATTGTGAATTTAGTATTATTTGAGTTTTATGGGATTAGATTTGATGATTATTTCATTAAAGTAACATTCAGGTGACAAGATATTATTTGAAATTGATCGAATTTTTTGTCAAAGTGAAGGAAAAAAAAAATCGAGTATAAATGGGTTAGATATGGACGGATTTTTTTTTTTAATATGCTTATTTTGATTTAGTCAATATTATATGAAATTCAAAACTTTAGACTTGATCAAATTGAAAGAACTTAAATTCTACATTTAATTTCATCGTGCTAAGTCATTAACGATCAAACCCATTTAAAATTATATACTTTTTCGAATTCAATCAAGTTCGAATAAACTAATGAGTTATGAATGCCCTTACGCAAAATGAGACAATTTTATATCAGCCCTATGATATTATATTTTAAAGTCATTTAAAATGACATCATGTCAATAATACCTTATATAGTTATTAAGACATCTACCGTATTAAAACATTTAAAATAATTTTAAAATATATAAAATTTTAATAAATAATTTAATTTTATAATCCTTACCAGCAATTTTTTGTAAATAAAGAGAATAAACTTCACAATCAGGTTGAATTTTTCAAAATTAAGCCTATGAAAAAGTCTTAGCCTATTATTTAATTAGAATTTAATTTATATTTTTCAAGTTAAATGTATCAAGCAAATTAAATTTTTTAAAATTATGATCATATTTATTTTACTATTTAAGATTGAATATAAATAACATAATTAATTCTTATAATTACTTATAAGATTAATACAAAAAAGTTACAAATACAAATGAATTGCACATCAATTCTTTAGGTAATAAGTATTAATTTTTAATTTTTTATCAATATGTCAAATTATATTAAATATTTTTTAAATAATAAATATTTTATTATAAAAAAATATTAATTCAAATTTTTTGAATTTAAATGAAACTTTTAATAAAATTTGAATTCAACCCATGTTATAAAATATATCTTTTAAATTAAATTATTTTATTTAAATTTTATATTTTTAGATTGAATTTATCGACTCAAATAAAATTTTAATATTATAGTAAAGTAAAAAAAAAAAAAAAAAAACTCACAGCATTCATACCGAAAGGGTAAAAGCAAAAATGAAGGGCAAAATGAAATGATGAATGATGATGAGTTAGGGTGCTGTGGGCCCACATAGGTGGCGAAGACGCAAAGCAACCCAAGTCAGCATCTCCACCTAACCTAACCACTTTGATCCTCCAACCCTTCTCTCAACCTTAAGACTAAATTTTTTAAGTTCCAAGTTCCAACCAACTGGTGGGCCCATCTCCTCAAAACCGTCCAAACCAAAACTGGGCCCATCTGGCCCACGCTCATGTTTCACTCATATATTGCACACTGCGCAGAGACAGAAGAGTGAGAAATGAAGCTTCATCTACAAGGCCAACATGGTAATATCACACATCATAAACTCACCAACTGAACTCGCTTTGCCGTGGATGGGATGCAGATTTTATATAAATCCTAACGTCGTGGGTTATTTGATGATTTAAATTAAAATTGGCGAACGTGCTATCTAAATTTTTTTATTTAATATTATAGATTTAAATTTATAAATAAAAAATATAATTGTATTAATTTAATATACATCTACATTATTAAATTTTCGACCATTCACCATAATTAAATATATCCAATGTTTTCAATAGAACACAAGAGAATCTAAATCACATTGGATACTAATATGGAATAATTTTTTATTTATATATTTTAACTATAATATATTTTTTAAGATTTTTATAACCTCTTATAAATTTGAGAACTTATTTTTATATTTTTTCATTGACTCACAAAAAGTAAATTAGAAATAAGTATAATATTAAGGATTTTGGATTCGGAAATTATAGGAAAATTCTAAGTAAGTAAACAGATTTACAAACACCTATTTTTGGGAGATTATTTTAAAAATTAAGAAAATTAGCGTTTGTTGACAAATTGAAAAAGAAGTCTTTAAGTTCATAATTAAATTTTAGAAATTATGCACTAAATACTTTAGTTATTATAATTTTTAGTAAAAATATGGTAAATAAATTTATTAAATTATAAAATAATATTCATGTTATTTAATATAAACATAATACAAATATTGTTCTTAAATTTAAATAATTTGAATTTTAAAATTATTTTATGTATTGTATTCAATAATTTATTTTTATCAAATAATGTTATAATTTGTTAAATTAAAATTTTGATTATTTTATATTCGTCAAATATTTATTTATTAATTAAAAAAATCTAGTGAAAATTTGTCTTTCAATAAATATAAGTGTGTCCTATGTGGAGAGAAGGTTATGTTACATTACATAGACATTATGAGCGGAGAAATTCACAATAAAATGATTAGATTCCCGGTTTTACCCCTTTGGGGTTTGACCTTTTTTCTCTTTCTGAACCGAACATGACAAAATCGGAAGCACTTCGCAAAAATAGATACTGTGTCGAGTGTCAACCACGCGGATATCTTCCTTCTTTCCCAGCGTCAGCAGTACATACACTCAGCTTCCGACTGCCGAACCTCCGGCGCCGCAGTCATGGAGGTTTCCGCCAGAATCAGCTTTTGGGACGGCGTCGTAGAGCTGACGAAGGCGGCTCAGGAGAAGGGTAGTGATCCTGTGCTTTGGGCCATACAGATAAATTCAATTTTGAACTCGGCGGGAGAGTTCCTGCCTTCGGTGGAGCTTGCCAACGTATTAGTCTCCTTCATTTGCTGGGAAAATAATGTTCCCATTATGTGGAAGTTTCTAGAGAAAGCCTTCATGTTCAAGATCGTGCCTCCTACGCTTGTTCTTGCTCTGCTTTCTGTCAGGTCTGTATTGTTCTCCATTAATTTCTCAAGTTTCTTTCCTCTCTGTGATGACTAGAACTTGATATCTTCGTTCTTCCTACTGGTCTAGTGAAGAAGATCATGAGCGATTCCGCACGTTAATATCATGAGCGTGTTTGTGTCCAACATATATTTGTATTTTGACACTTGAAAGTATATGCAGAGGCATCAGATTTTTTCGTGTCCCGTGTCAATGTCTTGTCAAGTGTGTCCATGCTTCCTGGTTCAGTTTTTCCTTCCCATTCTAATGCCATGTTCGTTCTACTATTATTTCTGTCCTGATAACTGTATTTTTGTTGGCGTTTATGAACATATTTTGATTTAAGATGGCTAATATGCTTACTTGTTGAGAAAGAGAGAGGATTTGGGGCTCATTATAGTTCGTTTTGGGCTATACTTGCACTACATTGTTCCTTATTCTGGGTCATATTTATGTTTAACGAGAAAAGTTCTAAAGCACCCAGACTATGAACTGCATTTCCACATAAAATAACAGTCCGCAAATGAAACTTAACTATTTGAAGAATTAGATGTTTCTATTTGTGGAAATGGTGCATATACAATGGATCTGCTGAATAACTTCTCATGTTTGAGCCCCCTGGAATTTGTGTTGCTTACATCTAGTTAATTTTACAAAATTTAGTCCAATTAGTCCTCTGGTTAGATTTGGCCGCTAGTTTTGCTTATTCATCGCCATTTTTTTTCATTAACAGCACTCTCCTTCTTTTTCATCTACATTTATAAATTCAATTATTCAAGGTAAATACTAATATAGTGATATAGTCTTCGTTATAGATTAGAGAGCACAACGAGTCTATTGATATCCCTATTTTAATGGCAGGGTTATTCCATCTAGACATGTCCAACCTGGGGCATATAGGCTATACATGGAACTACTCAAAAGACATGCTGTTCAACTTAAGTATCAGCAAAATCTGCCGAACTATCTAAAGTAAGATTTTTTTTTTGTGAAATTTATATTTTGGTTTTAAATGGCTTCCTTGCTTCATCTTGTTTGTGTTTAAAATTTTCCTTTGCAATGATGTAAAGTTTTATTGCTCAGCATGATGTTGGTTGCATGGTGGTTAGTGAAAGAGGTACCGAACCATCATGATATACTTTTAACTTCATCTTTCGTGAAGCATGATTAGGCATTGGAAGAGCCCAAGGGTATGTCAGATACCCGGAGAGAACCATATGGGTATTGCATTTATGTGTTAAAGCAAAATCCACTGTCAAGGACAATATTAAATTTAGCAACTCATGTCATTTTGTTTTACCATAATATACACTCAAGCTTAATACTGTGATATTTTTTTGACTATTTGATGATATATTAGAGTAGCTCTTTCTAATTTTTATTGTCCTTCATACTAGCATCGTTGCTTTTTAATAAATTTTAGTGGTTGAGATGAAATGGTGATATAATAGACTATTCTGTTTTGTGATTTCTTTCTTTGTTCATTGCTTCTGCTTCTGCTTTGAACAGGGTCATGAAATCTACAGATGCTGTTCTTCATCTTTCCCAGATATTTGGCCTGTCACAAAGAGAGCCTGGCATTCTGGTGGTTGAATTTATTTTCTCAATTGTGTGGCAGTTGCTTGATGCATCATTGGATGATGAAGGGTTGCTAGAACTCACTCCTGAAAAGAAGTCCAGATGGGCAATACTATATCAAGAAATGGATCTGGATAGGCATGGCAATTATGATGTTAAGAAGAATGAGCAGTTTGAGAAAATGCAGAATGCAAATACCCTTATGGCAATTGAGCTACTTGGTCAATTTCTTCAGGATAGAATATGTTCAAGGCTTCTTTACTTAGCCCGCAAAAATTTGTTAGTAGTTCTCAAATATTCATTTATGATTAAACTTTTCCTTTTTTGGTTTAACAATTTCAATGACATCATGGATGATATTTATATGTCCTTCATGTGGCTCTTCTTGCATGACTGGCATTTAGCTTAGCACCTATCTGCCATTTTTATCAGGCCTGGGCATTGGCTAAGTTTTGTTCAACAGCTGAGGCTTCTCGGAGCAAATTCATTAGCATTGAGAAATTCAAGAACTTTGACTCCTGAGGCGCTTCTCCAATTGACTTCAGATACTAGCATCATCTTGTCTCGAGAATACAAAACAAGTTCACAGCAAAAGTTCCATGCAGTTATGGCTTTTGAATATCTTTCTTCTTCAGCATCACTCTGCCATGGTGCTACTCATTCCGCTCTCTGGATTCCTCTTGACCTGGTACTGGAAGATGCCATGGATGGCTATCAAGTTAGTGCAACAAGTGCTATTGAAATAATTAGCAGTAAGACTGAGTATAGTTGTTGGAATCTGACCGAAATGGTAGATAGTTTCTCTTAAAAACTTTAGATACATATGAGATGAAAGCTTGTTATTTATTTTGTGTAGGTTTGATAAAACTCTAAAAGCAATTAATGGAACCTCTTGGCATGACACATTTTTAGGCCTTTGGTTAGCAGCTCTTCGTCTTGTTCAGAGGGTCAGAACTCTCCCTGTGTAAATCAATTTGTTTTTGTGTATTTTTGCTTGTGTACTTGTATTCAGATTTTTTATATACTTGTAGGAAAGAGATCCTATTGAGGGCCCAATGCCTCATCTTGACACCCGTTTGTGCATGCTATTGTGTATCATACCTCTTGTTGTTGCCAATCTTATTGAAGAGGAGGAAAGAACACCAATTGATGAAACAGAGGATGGCCCTACAGGTCACTGGAAAGAGAAAAAAATTCCAGGAAAGTGCCGTAATGATCTAGTCTCGAGCTTACAAGTATTGGGGGATTATCAAAGCTTACTTGCTCCACCTCAATCTGTTGCTGCTGCTGCAAATCAGGCTGCTGCAAAAGCAATGCTATTTGTTTCCGGAATCACTATAGGGAGTGCATATTTTGAATGCCTCAGCATGAAGGAAATGCCTATTGACTGTTGTAAGTAATGTTTACTTTTAGTGCCTGTAAGGAATTACACATGGGATATTTAGAAAGGTAATCCAAGCTTAAGCGTATGGCTAATCTTGGGATCAAACTCTTGGCCACTTGGCCATAGAGGATCCAAGAACATGCCAATTACCATTTTAACTCAAAAGTTTGAACTTTTAAGTGAAGGACAATGATTACCTTGTTAATATCTTGTTACAGACGCATTCACTAGTAAAACATATGCTAGACGCATGCCACCCATTTAGGAACCGAATCTGGTGATTGATTAAAAAAAAGGAAACTTCTTCCAGAATAAATTCATAAAGCTGACTTTCCTGTTCTATATAAAGAATGATTTCTCACCTATGTTTAGAATGATTTCTACTGCTTATTTCTTTCCTATCTTGTAAGCATTACCTCTTCTATATAAAGGGGCAGAATCAATGAGAAAAGGAAGTCAGAATTGTTAGTAACTATAGAGATTAGAACTCTCTCTCTTCCTAAGTAGTTCTAGGTTGTGATTCCCTCTCGAATTACAATCTTTGGCAGCCATAGGTAGATCAAGGAGTAGGAACAAAGGTAAAGATCCTCTATTCGAAGGTGAATTCCCTGTCCAACGACAGGTGACTCGATCCCAAACTAGAGGACCTAACATATCTCCAACATTAATGTTCAGTAATGGGGGAATCTCTATCAATCTTAGTGTAAGTTACTGGGGTGTGATGAACGCAAGTATATGGAGTCCCTAGTAAAAACATAAATATATAATATAATTAGGGACTTATCATAATGGCTACTTTTTAAAATCTTTATTTACATCAATATCTTGGTTTTCAGCTGGAAACATGCGTCATCTGGTAGTCGAGTCTTGTATTGCCCGAAACCTACTGGACACATCGGCTTATTTATGGCCAGGCTATGTGAATGGACGTATGAATCAAATTCCTCAGTGTGTGCCTGCTCAAGTACCTGGCTGGTCATCATTTATGAATGGAGCACCACTTACTACTGCAATGATAAATGCTCTGGTTTCTAGTCCTGCTTCAAGGTATGATCTTTTCTTTCTAGACTCTAAATGAATTTGTTTCTAGAAATTCACCGAAGTGGGTGAATTGAATATTTTCTTTACTTGAATCTCCTGCTTAATACTTCTGTCAGGATGGATTGATGTGCAGAAACATGATGTAATTTAATAAGAAGTATGCCCTTACCTCATTAGCTAAGATTAATTCATGCACTTCACTGCTGATGGTTCAAATTTAAAACAGAATCAACAATTAACAATAAGTTTTTTCTTCCTTGGATTTTTGTTGCCTGGTCTTCAGTTTTTCTTTTCTTTCCTGAAGCCAGGTAAATCAGATGCTCTTTTTTGTAAATTTACCAAAAGGTAAAGCAACTGAATTTACGCTCCTGGATTTCATGGAAGCTTAGCAGAACTGGAGAAGATTTTTGAGATTGCAACCAGAGGATCAGAAGAGGATAAGATATCTGCTGCTACCATTCTTTGTGGGGCGTCTTTGATTCGGGGATGGAATGTCCAGGTAATGAAGTTTGACAGTAGCCTATGGAAACTCTAATTACTTATAGAGTAGTATCAGGCATTTCCTATCCTAATTTATTAGATCCCTATTTCATGCAGGAGCACACTGTTCATTTCATTATTAGGTTATTATCTCCACCAATTCCAGTAGAGAGCACTGAAGGCAGCAACCATTTAATTAATTATGCTCCTGTGCTTAATGTACTCATTGTTGGAATAGCATCTGTTGATTGTGTTCAAATATTATCGCTCCATGGCTTGGTAAGTTCAATCAGCAATCTTCATTAAAAGTATTATTATGTAATATTAGTTGTTCTGTTATTGAAACATATGTAAGATAATGATGGATGGGCCTAATCTTTTTCCTTCCCAGAATAAGTACTAAATTAAAATCTCATGATACTCAATGATTTTTGTGATATTTCTCAAGTTTGAGCTAATGCAATTCTCAAATTTCCCCCCAGGTTCCACAGCTTGTGTGTTCATTGATGCCAATCTGTGAAGTTTTTGGGTCATGCGTGCCTAATGTCTCATGGACATTAACGTCAGGGGAAGAAATATCTGCCCATGCTGTGTTTTCAAATGCATTTATTCTTCTTTTAAGACTATGGAGGTTCAATCATCCTCCTCTTGAACATGGAGTTGGAGATGTACCAACAGTTGGTTCTCAACTAACTCCTGAATACCTCCTATTAGTACGAAATTCCCACTTAGTGTCAGCTGGTAACATCCACAAAGATCAAAACAAGAGGAGGCTCTCAGAAATTGCAAGTTTATCATCACCAAATTCTGTTTTTGTTGACTCATTTCCAAAACTAAAAGTGTGGTATAGGCAGCATCAAGCATGTATAGCTTCAACTCTGTCTGGTCTTGTTCATGGAACTCCTTTTCATCAGATTGTTGAAGGGCTTCTTAACATGATGTTCAGAAAGATTAATAGAGGAAGCCAGACTTCTGTTACATCTGGAAGTAGTAGCTCTACTGGACCTGCAAATGAAGACACCTCTATGCGGCCAAAATTGCCTGCTTGGGATATTCTGGAAACCGTTCCCTTTGTAGTTGATGCTGCCCTCACAGCTTGTGCTCATGGTAGACTATCTCCACGTGAGTTGGCAACAGGTATGTCACTACTTGCCTCGTGTTTTGATGAGGTGAATCTGAGCAAACATTTGTAGAAGTCCCCCTTTCCCAAAATTACAACTAAGAATCTAAGTAGTTATTGGCAATCCTTGATGTTCAAAATTTCTCATTCAGTAGCCAAGTTTTTCAAAATTCTTCTTGACGTTCATTGATGCATGCACCAATATCATGATTCTCATGAATATCAGAATGTTCTTCACTCCTTATTGTCAGGGCTTAAAGATTTAGCTGATTTTCTTCCTGCATCTTTGGCAACCATAGTAAGCTACTTCTGCGCTGAAGTAACTCGAGGTGTTTGGAAACCTGTTCTTATGAATGGAACAGATTGGCCAAGTCCTGCTGCAAATCTACTGAATGTCGAAGAACAGATCAGGAAAATTTTGGCTGCAACTGGTGTTGATGTCCCCAGCCTTGCTTCAGGTTTCCTCTTGTTCTGACCCTTACTTCTGAATGGTATTACTCATAATTCTGAATAGAAGGCATGTTCAGGAATGACGGTTTAACTGTACTTCTTCCAATATATTAATTTCATCCATGGCAATTAATGATTTTGGAGATGTCTGCCTCCTTCATCTACCTTTTCTCTCCCAACAATATTATTACTCTTAGTTTTTGATCAATGGTCACTTCTGTAGGAGGAAGCTCTCCAGCCACACTTCCATTGCCTTTGGCTGCCTTTGTAAGCCTTACCATAACCTACAAAATTGATAGAGCATCAGAGCGTTTTCTCAATCTGGCTGGCCCAGCTTTGGAGTCCCTTGCTGCAGGTTGTCCATGGCCTTGCATGCCTATAGTAGCTTCCTTATGGACCCAAAAGGCGAAGCGTTGGAGTGACTTCCTCGTCTTCTCAGCATCTAGAACTGTCTTCCTCCACAACAGTGATGCAGTAGTTCAACTTCTCAAAAGCTGCTTCTCATCTACCCTAGGCATGAACAGCTCTCCTCTCTCATCCAAAGGTGGTGTTGGAGCCCTCCTTGGCCATGGCTTCAAGTCTCATTTTTGTGGAGGGATTTGCCCAGTTGCTCCAGGAATTCTCTATCTTCGTGCATATCGATCAATCAGAGATATTGTTTTCTTGACAGAAGTAATAGTTTCCATCATAATGCAGTCAGTAAGAGAGATTGTATGTAGTGGGGTTCCAAGGGACAGACTAGAAAAGTTGAGAGCAACCAAAGACAGCATAAAATATGGACAGGTTTCACTTGCTGCATCAATGACTCGGGTAAAACTTGCAGCTGCACTAGGGGCTTCTTTAGTATGGTTATCAGGAGGGTTGATGCTGGTTCAATTATTGATAAAAGAAACTTTGCCTTCCTGGTTTATATCTGTTCACAGATCTGAGGAGGAAGAGAAGTCTGATGGGATGGTGGCAATGCTTGGAGGATATGCACTTGCTTACTTTGCAGTTCTTTGTGGAGCTTTTGCATGGGGGGTTGATTCATCATCTTCAGCTTCAAAGAGACGCCCGAAAATTCTGGGGATTCACATGGAGTTTCTGGCTAGTGCACTTGATGGGAAGATATCACTTGGCTGTGATTCTGCTACTTGGCGGGCCTATGTGTCAGGGTTTGTGAGCCTAATGGTAGGTTGTACACCAAATTGGGTGCTGGAAGTAGATGTAGAAGTGTTAAAGAGATTGAGCAATGGGTTGAGGCAGATGAACGAAGAGGAGCTTGCTCTTGCTTTATTGGGTGTTGGTGGGGTGGGTACAATGGGTGCAGCAGCTGAGCTCATAATTGACAATGAGATGTGAACTACTTTAACTCCTTATTAACATCCATGTATTGTATAGGATGCAGTTTTTGTTATGTACATTAGTTTCATGCCCTGAATTTGTGCAGTGATGATTTCCTTTTTCAATCAACGGATATCTTGGAGAAGTATAATGAGAGTGAAATATTTCCTACCTATCGCTATAATGCTTATCTTAGAGCTGAGAAGTTCATGACATCAATTTTCTTTTGATGTCGACTACACATGGTTGGTGCTCCTAACTTCTTTTTTTTTTTTATTTTTTTAATCTTCCATGCTGTGGCAACTACAAGACAGTTCTAGTTTAGAGAAGCCAAGTTCAATGTAGTATAGGATTTTAAGATACCAACAAAGCATTGAGAAGAGAGATACGAAAGCATTAATGTTGTTTGTAGAAGTTTTGATCTCATCCCCAAGCGTACCGTCTATCCTATCAGTTTTCCATTTGACGATATTATGTCATTCACTAAAATTGAAAGAGTACAATTAGAGATATCATCTTTAACAACTCTTGCATCCATCCATAATCTGAATGGCATTCCATCACTTCATTCGTAAAGGAAGTTAATTTTTGGGTATCTAAACTTAACGAAATGGATCAAATATACATAAGAATTCCTTAAATTTACTGCAGTTAAATTTGTATAATCCTTCCAATATTATAGACAATATCCCTGAATGTGCAGACATGGGGAAGGTTGGCTACCACCAGATCATAATTTTCTTTTCTTAAAAAAATGGTTCTGATCAAATGTCTTCCGCTAAAAAGGGAAACCATGAAATTTTAACGCTATGAAGATGCTGGTACAATAAACAAATATCAGTCAATCAGCGCTGATCTCCTCGGCCATTAAGAGTCACGTTCAGTAGAGACCTGCTGAAACCAAAACCATGTCATTAGAGCATCAAAATAATAAGTTGACATTTACTATTAATTCAGTAATATTCATGTTCACTTACATTCATCTCATAAATATAGTGATTTAAGTTCATAAAGAATAACTGCAACAACTTTGGACTAGCAAAATAGCCACGGACTAACATATAATTCACATGTTTTACCAAATATATGCTAAATGCTCCCAATTCAGTGTTTGTGGTATCACAGAAGTTTGATCAGGAAAGTTCATGTGAGATATATCGATCACATGGATATTCCACAGAATAATTGACCAATAGAGGTTCAAACTAAAGTTCAAAGCAAATCAAACTTATTTCCAGTTCTCCAAGTTGCAAATTTCTGATGTCACTGCCCACTATAATTTTTCCTAAGTTCCCACGACCTTATTTCTTTGTTTTTCTAGAAGGGAAAAAATCAGTCAGCATTGTGTGACATTCACACCCCCAGCGTTTTACAATGGTTGTTTAGCTTTGAAGTAATAATCTTTCAAACGAAAGAAGCACTGAAGCCAAATACAACACAAGATACACAGGGAACTAAAGGGGTATCTCATTGTGCTATATAGTAAATTATTTTATTAACTTCCACATTTTTGCAATGCTAGAGTAAATGCTAGAGTAAAATGTTATCACGGTCCAGGTCAATAAGATCTTAAAGAATGCTAGAGGCCCCAAGCATAGCATCACTTGAGTTCATCTTTGTGGTTAAGGTAGTCAAAATTAAACCAATTACGTAGGATCAGCTGAGGGTCACCAAATGTTAATGATTTTTCTTGATAAAACACCAAAAAGTAATGGTAACTAGCATACAATCAAATTTATCAATTAATCTATTCATAAACAATAGCTGAAAACACATAATAAGTTAATAATCTTCAGTGCACAATTTGTACCTCAAATCAAAGCAAATATAACAAGACTACTGAAGTTTTATAAGTATGATAACAACGGCGTAATTCCTACAATTTGTTATGAATTACCATTTAATTGGCCGTATCTCAGACAAATTCTGGAAAAACTGATTGATATTACCTCAATTTGAAAATATAGACATCATAGTATCACAAGCCCATCTATACCACCACAAGAAGCTCAGTCATTCTGTAGTGGTTACTTTAAACTAAAACAGTTTTTATTTCCAGCACCTTCAATTGTAACCACCACGCTCTCTTCCTATCATGCACAGACATTAAAGTAGGACAACGCCCAGCTTGAATAGATGGAATTGCATCACAGACATTGTGTCACAGCTTGGAGAAAAAGAAATTGAAGACCAATGAAGAAGAAAAAGAGGCCAAGTGAAAATTATTGGGGAATAGATATCGGAAGATGAAGAAGTCACAGACCAGACACTATCGCAAGAAGAATTGCGATTGAAATGAGTCTAATGACTTGGATCACAAATCAACTGCTGTCCAAACCAATTTCAAGTCATGGGGCCTGAATTGATCCCTTGACATTAGCATGTAGAATCATACAATCATAATTGCACAACTTAAATAGAAAGAATTAAAAAGAAACATAGTCCATGTCCACAAGCCACCCTAAAAGAAAGATGCACATGATATCCCATCTAACATTGTTTATGTTGAATTTCTCAGTGTATGTCACACAAATCCCTATCAAGCTATACAGGTCTCAGTAACTTGGAAAATCAAGCACTTTATGAATTTATAGCCTTTGTTTTGAATGATTTCTCCGTGTAATGAGATTTACAAATTAATATCCTATGATACGGAGTAGCGAAGAAGTTACGATACCAAGGAAAAGTAAGATATTGTAGCTTCAGAGTTTAAATTATGTGAAATCAGACTTATTGCATAATGCACAATGTCAGCAAGATCAGCTTTAACTCCACTGGGGTTGTCATATAAGATGGAGAAGTCAGTCATTTTACATGTACTACTTAAACCAACACACCCATATGGAAAGATGTATATACTCGATACTACATGGGATGAGATTTATCAAAGGCTAAGCTGACATAGTCTTCAAGCAAAAAGAAAAGCGAAGTCACTATTTGACAATTTTATATTAAATTGCATGCCACTGTCACCAAACAGTATTTCCCCACCAACTAAGAGGACATGGCTGCAAAGGGAGGAGGAGCCTTAAATCAAGTCACAGTCTATCTACTAAGCCATGCCATGCCAGACCTGTGAAGGATAAGATGAGGGGCCCCATACCATTGCCAAAGAAATTATTCACACAGAACATCAAAATTCCAGGATAGAAATATCTACATAACGCATCAACAACAAAAGTATATAGATGCAGTGCATAAAACAGTCAGAAACCCTTCTCAACACAACACTACCGCACGGGATTCACTTAAAGAAGCAGGTTGTTCTTAAGGCCTCTATTTGATATTTGTGATATCCAGATAAGGACTCTCTGACTATTCTACCATATTCTTATATTCTCCAAGATGATTAATCCAATTGAGAGAAGTTAAGAAAAATTTCAGAATGACAAAACGAATGCAATAACACATGGACACGAACAACAAGTCGGACACGAACTGAAAGTCCTAAGTCCTTGCAATTGTCCAATGCCTATGAAGAAACTAAAATCCAAGGAGAAATAATGCCATTCTATCAATCATGTGGAACTCTTTCAGTCATAACCATCATCAATCATACCGACAAAATGAAATCAAACCACAATCACGAAGGAATGAGTGCAGAATTGGAAGACTGAATTCAGAAACTAGGCTGCTAGAAACTATCAAACATAGTTAATTCGCGACTAGCAAGATTGATTAACAAATTCATCAACCTGAAACCAGACTTACTTCTTATGCCGCTTTCCCTTTTTCGGCGCCCAGCCCACAAGCTTGGCATTGGGGCACCCACAGCGTGACCGGAAGAGCAAAACAGCACGGCCATTCGGCGGAGCCATCCTCCTGAGCTCGGACCTGAGGCACTCATAATCGGGGTTGTCATCACTCCCACCCTTCCAAGGCAGCTTATCAAACTCGTCGCACCCAGACTTGGCACAATCCTCCGACTGCAATTGCAGATCAAACTCCATCGCTTTCTTCAGCCCTTTGCATCCGGGTTTCCCGCACTTCCGCAATCGCGCACCGCAGCAATATTGCGTCACTATTGCTGAAACGACGAAGAAGACCAAAAACCCCAGAATGCAAGGGATCCGCGGGTACTGATAAATCTGGGGCGTGGATTGTGCGAGAAGGATGGAGAGGGAATTGAAGATGTAGGAGAAATAAGAAGAGAGAAGGAAAGCACCGGAGAAAAGGACGAGAATGAAGATGAGAAGGTCGAGGGTGGCGGAAGGAGAGTGCTTGCAGGGAGAGGAATGAGAGCTGGTGTTGGAATTATGCGTATGATTTGAGAATTTCGGTTTGGGGTAGGACGATGACGACAAGAGAGAAGAAGAAGAAGAAAAGGATACAGGATTAGATGAAGGAGCCATGGCAGGGGTGGTTGTGGAGGTGGTGGCGGCGGAGATCACGGTGCCGGAGCCGGTGGTGGTGGTGGTGGTGGCGAATGGAAGCTGGCACATGTTAGAGAAAGGAGAGTTATTTTTAGTAAAATTTGTTACTTTTTTATAAAAAAAATTATATTTGATTAAACAGAAATATATGGGAAGCGAAAGGGTGCCGATGAAAACTGGAAGAGACACCACGCGCCTTCGGCGGAGACACCGTGTGAGGTGGGGAGACCCACCATGGACAAACCTGATTACGTAGACACCCTCTTTGATAATTTTCTTTTTCAATATAATAATTATCAAAGCTCCACAAGACTATGCATCATCACGCTCACGAATTCAGTATCGTGATAATTCAGTATCTTCTTTTCCACTAATTTGATTTTTGTCCAAATCCCTTGTTTGTTGTCATTTTTGTATAATCATTTCCTAAATTTAGTTATTCTAATTTCATTTTATGCCAAAAAATAAAAGCTAATCTATCTTACTTAAGCTCATTGTGAAGACCGTCCAAGACTGGCATATGGATTAGTATCTAGTTATTTAAATATGTTTCTTTAACCCTAGTTGAATTAAGATCATTTTAAAGAATTTTGATAAGTTGATTTGGAACCAATAATAATAATAATAGGAAAAGAGAGAACAAAGCAAGCTAAAAGCTTAATCAAATATGTATGTCTATATATATATACAAATTCTCTTTATTAAAAGGTTAATTATACAGTTTTAATTTAAAATTTTAATTAAAAAGAAGAGACAGGTAAAACTTACTTAAATGGACCTCATATAAATCTTTTCCGTTATACTCTCTTTGCCATATATATTTGAGGAAAATATTATTCCAATCCTTTATTTATTAATAAATTTTTAATTTAATTTTTTTATTAATTTTTTTAGTTTGATCTTTCACATGTAAATTTATTTTTAATTTTTATTATCAATTTGATTTTTTATTTATTAATTTATTTTTGATTGAATATTTTTTTAATTTGTATACTAGTACATTTAATCTAAATTTTATTCAGACTAAAAAATTAAGTATGTTAATATATAAATTAGTGATGACCTAAATTAAAAATAAACAGATAAATAAAAAAAAATTTGGTTGAGCTATATTGCCTGATAAGAAAGCCGGAATTGCTGACTTTTATGTGGGTTTGATGGTGGAGCCTAAAACTTGAACTACAAGAAATTCAACGCGGCAAATCCCATGTGAATATTTAAATATAATTGTATATAATCATCATTACCAGTCATCATCTTCCACATCGCACAAAGAATTTTAATTCCTTGCAATCCCAGAATTGTCAGAATCATGCCAGACCCTTTGGTGTCATCTCCTTTCTTTGTCCCTAACGTTAATGCAAACTCTTCAGTCCTATTAATTCTTAATTATTCACTTCTCTTCTCAGATGTCACCGGCAACACTCTGAGATGTTATTCATAAAAAATTTGTCGATAATTTTTAACTCATTGATAAGTGTTACAAATATTTTAAAATAAAGTATTATTTTTTTAAAAAAAATATAATCTTGATTGTCACATGAAATAAATGAAAGAAAAGTATTATCTTACATATATATATATATATATATATATATTATAGCCCTATTAATAATAATTAATAAAATTATATTTTGATCATTTTACTCTCAATTTGTTTATTTAATTTTTATTTTTTTATTATTGTAAATTTGATTGTCAAGTATTTATCTATTCCTTTAAAGTTTATACGATATTATCATGGTCCATCTAAAATAATTATATATATATTTTAATTAAAAAATAATAAATGTGTAGTTTATTTAAAAAATTATATACTTAATTTTTTATATTATTAGAAACTGTATAATGAAGAAATCTAACAAGAAATATAAAAACTTATATATAATTTTTTTTTCATAATAAAAGTGAAACAAAATAATTAAATAATATAAAAAATCTTGAATCGATATAGAGGTTTTACACTTGATAACGATGACTCCCCCCTCTCTCCTCCTCTCTCTGATCATTGGTAAATAAAAGTATTTCCATGTGTTTCTTTAGAGGGAATGTGGACATTTCTCTGTATATTCTCAGTTAGTCACATCACAAACTGCACAGATCAAGCATCTTTCACTATGATTGTACTTCAAAAGAAAGACTATAAGCTAATGGAAGCTAAAGCCACAGTAGGACTTCACAGTTCACACCAGTCTGGACCTTTCATTTCTCTCAATTCAGAGGCTACATATAATAGCACAAAGATCCAATGAAACTGAAAGAACATGTCCACAAATTGGGTTCCAAGTGTGTCATTCTCATTCGTGTTGCTATGTCTCTCAGTGGCTCAAATTTCACCTGGCCCAGAATAGCTAGATATATATATACACATCAGTAGACTAATTATCCCACAGGTCCACAAAGATAAGTTGTACACTTTAAGATCTTATCTTGGATCGATACTTTCTGCTTTAAGATAAGGTGTGGGAGCTTTTCCTTGACAATCTTTTCACAAACAGTGAGACATTATTTGACAAGCTTGTAAGTCACATGCTTGAGACATGGCCCAGAAGGGCGAGAACGGTAAAGCTCACGTGAAGTCCTGGTTTACTTTGTAGGGGTTAACCCACAGGATTAAGTAGAAACAAGCACTGACTTTGTTTTTTTCCATTTGCATTCTCAAATAAGTTAAGGACACTCTGGTGGAGAGGATTATGATGTGAGATTAGGGACTGTTTAAGATAAGGGTGGTGTTTTGTACTTGCAAGATCGCTTTAAGAAAAGCGACAATCAGCAATGGCCGGCATGATTTAACACAAAACTATGTCTGAGTTGAATTTGGAAAGAGAGAACACATGAGACTGATGTGGAATTCATGTACAAGTGGAGCCTCAAGATGATCAAATATCAGCATATACATATATATATATATGTACACATAATTCAACTTTAATAAATTTTTGCCCGAGTTGGAGCAACAAGTTTAGTAGTTTACTGCAATTAAGAGAGTCATGGGAAAAAGGGGTACGAGATTTGCCAAGTGGAGGAGGATGATAAGGCAGCAAAAGGGGAAGCTTTATATCATGAGGGTGTGTATCTCTATGCTTCTTAATTGGCATAAGTACTCAGAGTCTTGACTAGGAGAACTCACTCGCAGTATTCTCATTCTCAAGGTGTCACTTCTTGGTGCTAGCTAGCTCGTCGAGTTATTCTGTCTGATATTTGTTCATTAGCTTTCAATTGGCTTGTATACTGACATTTTGCAATCTAATTGGGGGTTTGAAAAATAACCCAGGAATGCAAAATCTCTCTCTACTCCCAAACTCTGTCTTTGTGTCCGTCATGCGTGTTTTCTCAATTCTCAAACATGTACCAAAGAAAAAAATAATAGTATGGTACTGATTCCTTGCATGTGTGTTCAGTTTTTGAAAATGAACTCGCTCCAGTGAATAAAAACACCATTCTCAAGCTATGGTACTTCTTATATGTCAGTTTAGAACTTCAAGCCAGATTACGAGATTAGCACACTAAATGATAATTGAATCCTTTTGTCTAGGGTAATCGGAAAAATCGAAGAGAATCCATACAAGAACATCCGGAAATTCAGGCACCCATGCTCATGTTTGGGGAATATGCGACACGGAGAGGGCGAGAGGGGTGGATATTATATACCATAAAGCTCAAAAGAGACAGGGTTGGCCAACCAAGCTACTAGGATGAGTTGTAGCAAGTCCCTTTCTGGGTGAGTAGGCAATGTTGGCAATGTGATTGGGACAGCTTTGTCATCTTCGATCCAACACTAGATACCCCGACTCATCACCTACCACATTTTCTCCAAACCCTTCTTCTCTATATGTGTGTGTGTGTGTATATATATGTATAACAAGTTACTGGGGCATCTAGGATATATATTGTCATGGCAGGACATTCGTTATCAATGAGAAATCGGAAGTACCAGACATGGCGACGATGTTCAAGGCACCTCCGGGAGCAGAAAACTAGATTTTATATCATTTGGAGGTGCTCGGTGATTCTTCTACGGTGGAAGGAGCGATTTTGATGGGATGGATAACAGGGAAGAAGATTATACAAGAATTAAACTACTGATTCCCACACAAGATTACTGCACCATGTGGCTCTGGTACTGAACATCGTTACTTATATAATGTCCAAAATTACAAGCTTGCTTTGTTTTTACTTCGGTTTGTTACTTGGCTTAGAGAAGAAAATTAGTTAAAACTTGAAGGGGTAAGATGTGATGGTGGTTGTGGAGGAATCTTGGATGACTTTGGTTGTCAAAAAACATGTATAGTAGGATTTATTTTCTTAATATTGAATGGTTCCTTGGCCAACTTATGTAAACTTACTTTCTTGTAATATACCTGTCGCATAGATTAGCATGTTTTAAAACAATATATATATATATATATTGATGAGAAATGAGAAACCATTCCAAAAACAGTCAAATATCTCTTCCTATGATTTTATTATCCCCTAAGTGCTATATGTGGTTTACCTGACCAGAACCAAAGAAACTTTGTCGCATCCGGATAGAAAAAGGTGATCACGTCTTCCAGAATTAAAGCACAGGGATTTATACGATAAATTACCATAAATTTTCCATTAACACAGTACAAGTAAAAAATAAAACTAAGTAATCAGTAAGAACGTATATATTTACAGGAATTCGATATCATCGGGTTACATCTATTGTCAACATATGTTATCCCTTTACCAGTTAATGTTGGCCAAAAAGTTAAGTTATGATTTTTACATTCTAGAAAATTAAAAAATACATATATTTATTCCCCTTCCAAAAAAAAAACAACAATCAAATGAAACAATTAAAAATACTCCTAATTTTTCTTCTTTTATTTTTTTCCTTTTCTCAACACTATATTGCTGGCACAAAAAGCACTCCTTGAAAATGATAGGGATCAAATCAAAACTCACTAATTGTAACAAACTCATCTCCTATTCCCAAGAGGCTCAACAGAATTCCCTTGTGACCTTGTAATATTACCGAAATCTTCTGTAGATCATTTTGGGGTACCCACTTGCTTAGTTTGGCCTCCCTGAATGTCAATAACAAAAATTGATACCATAATTTTTTTACCAGCAATAGACTTGTTTATACAAATTAACCAGTGTAAGATAAGAGCATGTGATGTTTAGGGACTAGCTAATACTTGGAGTAGAAAACCGTTTACATCCATCAGCAGCTGTGGTAAAGAAGAAACATACATTGAAAAAGTAGAAGATATTAAAAAAGCAATCACTTACTGCTCCTCTCTGGACAGTCAACCTCCGGATAGATGGACAGCGTGCCAATGAGGAAGCAGCTGCTGCTGCAGCAGCCACTCGTATCCTGAATAATAAAATTTATAAAGCATTTTATTTCAGACTTGCAGCAGTTTCATCCATCTCTGCAACAATTCAAAGTTTGAGCGCTCTATTACCTCTTATGCACATCAACATATTCATCTGTTTCATCTACAATCTCCTCCTGCATTGTTGACGAATTTATAATAAGCCTTGGGAAAGAAAAAAGAAGAAAAAGAGAAAAGGGGGGGGGGGGGGGGGGAATGACAGCAGGAGGGTATGAAAGAAAAGAAAATGTGAGAGGACTGTAAATTACCTGCAGAAGTTCTTCAAATACATCTTCCAAAGTGATAATACCTATCACTTCATTTTCAATATCCTCTGAAAATAGATCATTTGTTGTGGCATCACACAAAGAAGTGTGCTTAATCATGGGCGGTTTAGGATGTTTGTCAATGTCCACAACAACACTTTCTGACTTCTTCTTCAGTAGCAACGGAGCACTCAGCTGTGAATCCCCAACATCACTTTCGTTTTCTTTAATCTTCTGCTCCTCAACTATTGCTAGAGTTGTCTTGCATTTTTCCTTAGCCTTTACAACGGCAGCCATATGACTGCTACCTTTTTGGAACTCATTCAGTATATCATAAAGAGGCATATCTGCTGGAACTCTGTCCATACATTCCAATACACAAACTTCCGATATTTCACAATTACTTTTTCCCAAAAAGGAGATGACAAGAAGATAAATTAATAGAGACAAACACACCGTGGAATTCTACGGATGGAAACAGCACTAACCGGGGTCTCTGTTTCTGGTCGTACAGTGAGAAGACTTTTGACCTGAATTATGAACGTATTCAGAAGGTGAGGAGGAGAGAATCCAAAAAGTAATAAAAGGGAAATAAATTGAATTAAGTCAAAATATGCAACATATGACACTCACCAGCAGAAGCCCTATAATGTTCGTTGGATGTCCAGAATAGACAGGAACCCGGCTGTGTCCGCGAGCAAGAACTTTACCCATTACCTCCCTTTTGAGATAGCACCATATGAGTTTGAAGAAAAAAAAAAGAATCATCAAGAGCAAAAGCAAATACATATATATTGTTTTTTCTGAAGAAGAAATTCTGTTTTAAGATGCAAGTTCTGTCATGCCTACTTTGTAAGAATGACTTCAGATATTTTCCACATGTTCCAGTATATGGTGCAGACTGCAGAATAAAATATCTTGCCAGCAACAAAATGATCCTCAAAGAGGAATATGCCTCTCCTAAATGAGGAAAAAAAATTTGGAAAAATATTTGAAACATTTGAATCACCAATTTACAACCTAAAAAAGACTACCTCCTTTATTCTGGGCTATAAGAGTTATTCATCTGTCAACTAACGAGTATCAGTTTTTTAGTAGTCACCATTTAGTCTCTGCAGGCTATTGGCCATAATTTGCTTAATGCACAAAAAAAAATTGCAAAATATGGCCTCTTCATCTGCTATGTTTAGTGTCTTGGGTGATTCACCAGTCAGTTGCTGGTATTTTGTGGCTTGAGGATACTGACTGGCAGATATGGAAAAACTTATATGGAAGGTTATTGTTCCAGCAACATAGGCTAAACGGTGGAAACAAAACTTGCAAACTGGCAAATGATTACAACTTTGTCTGCCGATTGTTATATTTGTCGTCTTACAATTTTCATTTCTTAATGCTTTCTTTTACTCCAGTCCTCTCTATCCAACAGCTATTCATAGATCAAAGCATTTGTGGAGATTTGCTCAAGCCTTGTGCAGATGTGTTTGTATTTCAAGAGATAAAAACTCATATCATATGCACTGGCTATATCTACGAGGAATAGATGTTAAAAATAATTTAACTTGCCTAGACTCATGCCCAACCAATAAGAGATTAGATGTAAGCTGCAACCTAGGAGCACCCCAGGGAGGAGTGGTTGAATATTTGAGAGGTAGAAGCAAACAAGAAACTTACCAGTCTAACTTCGAATTTACATCCAAAGAAAAGGTTGATTCAATGGGAGTCATAGCCTCCTGAGCAGTCTGTTTATAGACAAAAAATCAACTTCAAAGTCCTGCTGCAGAGACTATCATTTTTTACAACTTCTATTGGATTGCTAATATAATGAAACAATGATTATGAGATTGACATAAAATGTGGAGGGTTAACTGAAGTTCTTAGTGCTTACCTTTTCAGTCAAATCTAGTGCTCCACTGATAATTGTTGTTTCATCATGGGTAAGTTCACCACCCTTCCCAGCCTAAACAACAAAATTTAACATTTACATATCAATCATTCTGACTTATTTTGGTAATATTTTGGCAGCTTCAGCATTCCAGACATAATTGGCTCTACAACGCAAATATTATAATTTGACTGATTGAATTACTGTTTCTGGAATTACCTCCTGGCTGTGGATGGAGACAAGAGCTTTCAACTGAGCACGTCTAAATAAAGCCTCATTATGTCCCAATACCCAATCCAGCATCTGATACGTATGTCAGCAAGAAAAAGAAACCATTTGGAAAATGATTAATAAAATTCATTGTTCATGTATTGAGAATAAGAGGAGCTCTACCCTCCCAGGGATGAAGAGATACAGCTGTTAGAAGTTTTATCCATGTTGTTTATGCTTTATAATAGAAGAAACATTCTTGAGCTAACAAAAATTTCAGGCAGTAAATCAACATTTTGAAAAGTTGTCAGTGTCAAAAGGCTAGTGACCTTTGTTTCAGCCAGAAAGCATGCCCATGATATTGCTCAGTTGCTAACATACTAAAGTGTTCTCCTAAACCATGTCAGATACAGATATCACCACAAAGCAAATTATAAAAGACCTTAACTGGTATATGGATGATATATAACATCTTTTTATCTTAAAGTTTCATGAAAATATTTTGAGTCTATTCAGTTATATTATACTGCTGAGTTAATTATTCAAAACATCAGTTCTTTAACCTCTGCAGGAGAAATCACCTTTCCAATGGGATAGGCGATGGGATAACAGATTATCATTAAAATTCGCACAAGCCATATGACATTAGCACCTACAGCAAGACCATATCGAGTGCAAATGGCTTGTGGGATAACCTGAAATTAAAGAGGGAAATTGATAACTAAAAAAAAAAAACGAACTTCACAATTCCTTTAGTACCAACATTGAATTTCGATCACAAAACCATGAAAGATAACACAATCACATACCTCTCCAAAAAACAGAACAAAAGTAACAGAGAGTATGATAGCGAGGTACTCATTGAATATTCTATCCAGGTATATTGGAAGAGCCTGCAGATTGCAAGTGTCAAAGGCATTAACTGCTTAAAAGTTAGGCAGGATTTATGAATAAGGAATAAATACAGATAAAATTACTCAGCAATACCTCTCTGACATCAGAAAAGCAGATTCAGCTATTAAAGCAGACTATTATCAATATCATTTCAAATATTAAAGTCCGATCCAATGTGATTATATAAACCGTTCGCTAAACAAACCATCCCTTAAAAAAAAAAAAGTCGATAGCAATTTACAATAAAAGCAAAGACTGATCAATTTCTTACATATTATATGCAGAAATAGTTAGATCTATATCACGAAGATAATAATATGCATGAGACTGATACTAAAGTACCGAGTTCTAATTACAGTTAATAGCCTCTCCTAACCCCTAAAACACGTAACATCATACAACCTTAGACGCAAACGGTCGGTGCCGAAAATAATTACCATGCACATTGCAATTAAATTACCTCCATGGCGGCCGCATTGCACAGCAACAGAGTCACAAGAAGATGGTGTTGCTTTTGAACCACAGGAAGTATTGCAGCTAAGTATACCCAAAACAAAAACAAAGAAAAAAAATCGATCCATGTTTCCCAGGCTTTGGTTTAGATAATCGTAGAAATTGAAAAAAAAACCATAATTAAGAGTTGAAAAACACATTAAGCATGGGAAATTTCATTGTCCGGAATCAACAAGAACAAATAGAATCATCACCTGCTTGCATTTTCTCAGCAGGAGTACCACTGCGCTGAAGAATCTCGAGATCGACGACGCTGAGAGACATAAGACCGAGGGTGAGTCCGGACATGATACCAGCGAAGAGGACGAGGAAACAGCAGAAACCGGCGTAGATGAACCACCAGGGGGATCCGAAGGGTATGCTGCTGCCTTCCGCATGATCAATGTTCCAAAACGGCATAACCACACTCACCGCATGCATCATGTAAGTGAAGGTATACGCGTGGTTCTTGTTGTTCATGTCTTGTGTGTAGTTCTTCTTCTTCTTCTTCGTCTTCTTCCTTCCTTCTTCTGGCGCGCTCTGGAGAAGTATGAGGAGTATATATGTGGATCATGGTTCCAATCCAGGCATGAATGGGTAGCCTCGAGTCGTTCAAACACGTGGCACATTACACAGATCTGGCTTAATAATCTCATATCAAGGGGATAATTAAACGTACCCTACAATCAACGCAATTTAAGTGGTCATTCTCGCGAAGCTTTCCCTCACAGTCATACTACGCCTATGGAAGTCATTAAATTTTAATTTAATAACTTACATTTTATGTATTTATTTAAAAATAATTAAATACACAAAATATAAGTTATTAAATTTACATTTTATTAAATTAAAATTTAATGATTCACATTTTATTATAAATTTTATAATATTATAGATGATCCAAGTCTGTCCATACTATCCCATACGTGTTTGGTTTTTTTTTTAAGATTAAAATTAACTTAGACTACAAATCTTTCTTGTCTCATAAATAATTTCTGAGTTCCCTAATATATGATATACATTGTAATAATTTTGTTAATTGTTTACTTTCTATCAATGAAGCTATATTAATGTGTAAAATACATTCCCCCCAAAAAAAGACTTCTCTCTTCTTTTATTTTTCAGAACATAGTTTTTTTTTTTTAGTTTTGTAATTTAAAATATATAAAATCTCGTTTATAAATAAAAATATTTTACAAGCTGTTTTGTTTGGATTAGTGTTGACTTTTCTTTTAAAATACTTCTGTCTTTTAATTTTTTGTTTGCACAAAGATATAAAAAAGATTACTTTTTATTTAATTAACTATATTAATGATAAAACTTTCTTTTCAAATAAAAATTTCTAAACATAAATTAGTTATACAAATTTACTTTTCACTCAGATTAAATTTACAAACTATGTTAATCTAAAATTAAATTTATACATTTTCAATCTAAATATATATTTTATCTTTAAAAAAATTAATCATCTAATCCTTATACTTTAAGTTTTAAATTAGTCCTCGTATTTTATTTTTTTTCCAAACAGCTTCTTATAGTTTTAAAAATTTTCGAACTACTCTTTGCCATTAACCCCGACGCTGACATTGTAAAGCAAGTGGTTGATGTGGCCAGCCCTTGTTAAAGTGGAATATCCAGGTAGAAAAAGCATGCCACGTGATGCAAACCAGACTTCTTTTCGGGTCTTAACTCTATGAAATGAAGCAGGAGGACCACTTGAGAGACACAGCCTTCTTGCGCAGAATCTGAGTTTCCACATAATTTCTATTCAAATCATGGTTCAAATTTCTATTCATCCGAGTTTTAAAAGACTCATCGTCATGCTATCATGTTGGAAATCTAAGTTGTTTTATAAGCTTAATAAAAAAGAATTATCTATTGTACAATTTGTTCAGTTATCTAACAAGAACTTTTAAATTAGATTAATCTTATTTAATCTAACGATCCTCGATACATAATCCGATGGATTATATAAAAATATTTAAAAGACTTATGTCATACTACCATATTAAAAATCAAATTGTTTTAGAATTTAAGAAAATAAAAATTTTTTGCTATACAATAAGAATCGTTAAATCAAATAAATTTTATAAAATATTATGAGTTTCATTTAATTTAACAGTCATCCATGCACAATTTAATAAATTATACAATAAAATATTTAAATTTAAACTCAATCATATAGTCAAGGATATAGTAATAAAAAAAAAATTTCAATCTTTTCGTGAGCACTTTAAGCATTGTTTTTGGCTCACTCTTGTAAAGCATGACATAAGATTATAGTAAGCAAAATTGTAGCCCACAGATTGAAAATATAAAGATTTAAATTATTGAAATTATAGCTTTTATATGATACTAAGAATCTTGATTAGCCATTTACCTTCCTCCATGTTTATCTCACACTGTACTTTCCTTTTTCTTTCGGTACTCTTCTTGACCGTTCACACACTCTTCTTTTTCCTCTCTTCTTCACTGTTCACGCATTTATGCTCTGTTCTCCCAATCTTGTTTCTTTTCTTCCTCCTTTCCCACCCTCCAATGCTCACTTCTCTGCTCTTCTCGTACCTCGTTCTTCCACGTGAAAACAGGGGTATAAGCACCTTTCTTTTGCATACATGGCATGAATCCGAATCTCCTCCATTAATATTAGAAGAAATTATTTTCTGTGTAGAATTGTACAAAATATATTTTTTTAAAAATAAAAATAATTTTTTATAGATAAATATATATTTATATTTTAAATTATTTTATAAAAAAATATATGTAGTTAAAAAATCAAAAAAAATTGAATTATTTTTAACCTCTCACATTTTATTTTGTATATTCTAAAGTCTATTTTTTTAACTAGATATTATTATATATGAAAAAATAATTTAAAATATTAAAAAAATATTTTTTTATAAAAATAATTATTTTTTAATTTTAAAAAATATATTTTATACAAAAATTGATGACCCTCATCCATTAATACAAAAAACAGTCTCTTCCAATTATTAGAGAGGATCTACGCACACATTGGATACGTTAATTTTAAAAATTATAAGATATGAATATGAATATATTTATGTATGTATATATATTTTTTAATAAATAAAGTTAATAATAAAATAAAATATAATAAAATATTAAAATAAAAAATAAAATAATATTATAACTAATAAAAAATTAAAATATTATTTTAATACATTTTAAAATATATCTTATAAACAAAAATTTTTAATATTTATATAAATTTATTACATCAAGTATTATATTAAATACATATCAGAATACGGGTACCTATTTAAAAGTATCTGTGGTCACACACCTCTCACTCTTTGTCTTTCCTTTTCTTCCTACTCTGTCGTGGATGCACAAAACAGGAAGTTTGTTTTTCTTCCGTTCTCCCTCTCCCTTTCGTTTTCTCTCCATTCTGTTCTTTTTCTTCCCAGCCAAGAGCCCCCTCCCTTTCTGTCTTCTAGTTTCTCCTTTAACGCCTTCCAAACTGCATGTTTCTTCCACTTGGGCTTTCCACTTCAGCAAAGATTCACCCTGTCAGCCACTTGCTTTACGGTGTCAGTTTTGGAATTAATGGCAGGGAGTTTTTTTAAAAAAATTTTTTTGAAATTATAAGGAGCTGTTTAAAAAAATTAAAATGCAAGGACCAATTGAAAATTTTGGATAAAGTATAAGGATTAAATAATAATTTTTCCTTTCAATTTTATTGTTTCAATGTGTATTACTGGTTTAATAAAATATCTAAATAAAATATGATATTATAATTTTTTTTATGTCACAATAAAAATAGCTAAATAGTTTCCTATTTAAAAAAGTGGGTCTTATGTACAAAGTCAATTTCATGGTAACAAAATAAATACGTTTTTGTCATTTGTACTCGATATTAAGGGGACCATATTTTAAACCAAAACAAAAATGGAATATAATCTAACAGGAACTAAAAAGATGTTTACATAATTTAGAATTTCCATTGGCCCAAAAAATTAGAACTAAAATTAAAGAAAATGTCTTATATTTTTGCAATTAAATTTCTCAACAAAAATATAATATATATGTAAAAATTTTAAAATATCTCATCATATACCGCCATACTTAAAAAGTTAAACATTTACCACATTTTTATTTAAAAACTGATAATAAAAATACAAAAATTTAGGAAAAATTAATCTTTTTGATCCCTATAGTTTACCTCAATTTTTAATTTAGATCCCTATAGTTTATTTTATGGAACTTGTCCCTGTACTTTCCAAACGTTTAAGAATTAGGTCTCGCTGTGGATCCCACGTAGAGTTAGCTTTGCCATATTTGTCTAAGAAATCTTTCGTCTTTCTTTCTCAAAAAAAAAAAAAAAAACTCAAAACATCTATCACCAAGCAAAACTCACTCCTTTATCACCGCCAATTGCTTCGTTCGATGGCCCCTTCTTTTCACATCCCAAAATAACCTTAGTATAAGTAAGATCTAAGTAAGAGTAAAATATAAATATTAAAAAATAGGTTATTGGAATAGAGAAGCTTTCTAATTAAATCCCAAAATAAATTTATGAAGTAGATAATGGCCTTTGTAAAATAAAAAAAGATTAAGAATACATAAATATATTTCAAGTGAAAAGTTTAATAAGAATTAGAGGGACTAAATGAAAAAATAATTTTTTTTAAGATAAAAATTATAATATTTTATTTTTAGAAGAATGCCCTAATCATATTAGCAATAATAAACTTTTGAAATTTCAAGAGGAACCACACTTAGGTGTGTAGCATAGTATAAGCAAAATATGGAGAAAAAAACAAAATAAGATGTCACTTCATACTTTCTACATCTTTATTTTCTTTTTATACAAGCCAGCTTTCAATAATTGTAATAAAAAAAGATTTGTAAGTCACTTGTAACCTCATCGAAGCAAGTTATATGCAAAAATAAGGAAAGTCAATAAAAAATCCAAGTGGAGTTTATATGTGAAAGAGATATGTTTACTAAAAAGAGTCAGAGTATGACCACTATTTAATTACATCTCCATCTCATTAAAACATGTACCAACTATTGATATTAGACACTCATCTATTATTCCTTCCTTTGGTCAAAACTAAGATAAAGGTGAAAGGAAAGTGGGATCTGTAGCAAGAAAAAGAAAGAGTGAAAACATGTAAGATAAGATAAAGTAAGATATTTTAATAGTTTGAGGTCTTCATCTAATTAATGAATGAGACAATTTGATAATAGGATGTCTTCAACCAATTAATGAATGAAATAATTTAATAATTGAAGGTTTTCAACTAATTAATGAAATGAAATATATTGATAGTTGGAAGTCTTTAATAAATTAATAAAATAAACAATTTGATAGTTAAAAATTTTCAACCAATTAATGAAATGAAACATTTTGCTTTGCTAGTTAGAAGTCTTCTACTAATAATAGTTTGGTCATCTTCACTTTAAAAAGTCATTCCTTTCATTTTTTTTTTTTAACTCATTTTAGTGTTCTACTAATTAATAGTTTTGTTATCTTCACTTTAAAAAGGCATTCCTTTAATTTTTTTTAACTCATTTTAGTCTTCTACTAATTAATAGTTTAGTTATCTTCACTTTAAAAAGTCATTCCTTTCATTTTTTACTCATTTTAGCTGAAACGAAGAAAGAAAAAGGAGAGAGGAAAAAAAAAAAACTTTAGCTTTTAGTTATGGAGGATAAAACACAAGGTTGAAGAGAGAGTTTCTAACTCTTACATGAGGTATCACTTCTCATCTTTTGCTTAGGTGTAAGAAAGAAAAATGTTTATAATCATGAGAACATGTTAGTGATTTAATTTATTTCACCATCAATTAAGTTTGAGTTTTCTTTTAGTAGTCATTTTGAAGAGCTAAGGGGTAAGTGATCATACTCTCTTGATCTAATTTTCTTAAGCAACATTTTAAAGGTTTTTTGACCAAAATAAAGTAAGATGAAAGGTATATCTTATTACTAGATTTAAAAGGGGATCATACATGTTTTGTAAATAGAGATTAAGGCCGAAAATTTTTATGTTACGGGTAGTAGATATCACTTTAAGTAAAGACCTTAAAAATGTTTAGTTTCTTTATAGGAGTTTCAAACTCTTCATTTTTTGAACCATATTATTTATATACGAATTTGGTGTAATGTAATAACAATGGATTCAAGTTTAATTAGGCATTTATTTTGATCTTAAATATTAGAAATTAGCAATCAATGGATATATTAATTTTTGTCAAAATTAGGCTTTTAAAGGGATTCTAGTGCTTTTTAGCCAAAATCAAGTAATGAAAGTTTATAGGGTTTAACTAGGAATATCAATAAGAAATTATAGGACCTTAGAATAAATTAGAATAATTTAATTTAGAACCCCCTTAGTAAAATAATTAATAGCTTAAATTATAAATAAAGGGGAATAGAAGTTAGGAAAAACCTTATGCACGATTAGCAAAATATTCAAATGTAGATTGACATGTATTACATTCTTGATATATTTAGATTAGATTACATTATAAATCTTTCACTTAGGACTTAGTTACTTTTAAGAAGAGAAAGTGAGTTTGAAGATAAGGTAACTAGTCATATCCTTAAAACTTGCATTTTTCTATAATGCTAACTTGTGTTATCCCTTAATGCATTGATTGTAATTCACATATGCTACATAAATTTATTAAGATATGTTTATGCATTGTTGGAAAGGATGAATGAATAAAGATCTTATTTTCCCTTTCCTTAATGTGATGATCATCTATTTGTAAATGTAAGAGATTACCCTACCTAGAAGTGGAAAGAGATACAACATTTCCAACTAAATGTGGGAAGAGATAAAACATTCTCCACCTAAAAATGGGAGAACATATAGCATTCCTCACCTAGAAGTGAGAAGAGATATAACATTCCTCACCTAGAAATGGGAAAAGATTAAGAGTCTACCTTACCAAGAAGTAAGATGAGATATAATATGTGTAGCATTATATATATGCAATCAATGACATATTTGTTTATAGTAATGAATTGAATTTTATGACATGTTTTAAGGCCGGATTAATGCTCTTGAAATGTGTCTAGCTATTGAGATTTATATCTGATCCCTTTTTGTTATTAATATTAATTCCAGATGCCCAAGAAGCAACCCAATCAACCATTCAACAGCATTAGAAATCCTTATGGGAATATGTTTTTGTATTTATTATATTTTGGAATGTAAGTGTGGATTGATATTGAGCATCTTTCTGTTACTATGAAATTTGCGTTGTTGGAGTATGTTAGATATAAACTTATATGGCCAAAGTGAACATTGAAGGATGTAACTATGCATATGTTAATCTAACATGTTTATGAGCATTAACTAGAAATCCAACAAAATAACTTTAGAATAATATGAAATTTGGTATGGTGTTTCTTGACATGTTAAACCTCTATTATAGAAATTTCTATAGTTATTGAAATTGTGCAAGTAGCATTAATGAACCCAAATATTTTAGATTAGGGCACAGAAACAAAACTGGACATATTTTCTAATTTCTAGAATTGAAGATGCAAATGAATGATTCTTAATTTATATTTTTTATGACATGTCGAGTACACACTTAGAAATGTTTATGCCAAATCTCGTAAAATTCTAGGATATTTTTCCCTAGATTCAAGGCCAAAGAGTTCAGTCCCAAATTCAAGGGACCACACTGAATAATTTCATAAATTAGTTTGGTTTAGGTGTAATTTGAAAGCTTTTTGGTCCTATATTTTTATGAAAAAAAATTAGACACAAACAAATTTATTTCTAGAAATTTTTATAATTTTTAAAGCATGGGAACTATATTTTTGAAATCTCTCAAAATAGGGATGATTTTGTAAAGAAAAGGAAAACTGTGGCAAAAAATGAAGTTAAAGAAAGTTAGAGGCAATTTATATGTGAATTTGCTACTTAGAAATAAAAATAATAATAAGGAAAAATTGTTTAATTAGTTGCAAAAATTTGAATGAGGCATAGATATAACAAAATTCATGTTTTAACCAAATTTATGATAAGGAATTATCTTATATTTAGAGTTAAGTATTACACCTTCTCCTCTTCCTACACTTGTGAAGCCCTCCACTCACCATTATCATGCTTCTACCCCCTGCTTCTAATCTTCCTTATCATGTCACTATTTACATTATCACCCATCATTACTTATAATTATTATCTAGCATAAAGAGTAGTTGCAAACAATGGTAAGGAAATACCCACAAGGAGCAACGTCTCCATCATGTTCTGTAGGACATGAGCAAGAAAACTGAAGCTCTTTCGATTTCTACATTAGCATTTTTTGGCTCGAGAAGTCAAGGATAATGGAGATAACCAAGTAGGCATTAGAGGAACTCGTCAAAATGGCTACCGTAAAGTAACTAGTATGGGTTCAGAGTGTTGAGATTGGTCGTGAAATACTTAACTACAATAAGTACATGAAGGGGTTCTAAATTGAGAGTTCAAACACTGGCCGAAGAGATCCATCGATAAGATGTCTATCAACTGCCAAAGGAACAAAACCAATAAAGTAAAGGAAATTAAGCCACAAAAATTTAAAATTAGATATACAATATATATATATATATATATATATGCATGTTTTTGTGTGTATTTGTGGAATAATTACTTTAATGAGAAACTGTAGAAACAAAGGCATATGTAAGCACAGCTAAAAGAGTCCTATGCAGATTGTAGGAAATTAGGAAATTTAGTTTGGCTACTTTAGGGAAGGAGAAGACGCTGTCCATAGGGGTGCATGGTAGATATTGATAAAGATGCTAGGGTTTTTTTGGTTATTATTTATGAGAATCATAATGTCATTTATGGAATTTATGTAGGGGAATGAGAGGGGGAACAACTTCCATTTGGCGTCAAGTTGACAAGCGAAAGAAATCTTATTGTAAATATTATATTTTGTCCAGATATTTCTAAAATTAATAATTTGGTATCAATTTCACTATGATTTTTAAGTTAATTTTTAGTCATCATTTTTGCCTTTTAGTCACAATTAAATTTAATTTCATTTTTGAATTAGTGTTACATTTGGGTTATTTTAATTTAATTTTGAGTAAATATAATCATGTGTTTATGTTTTAGTTAATTCTAATTTTGTTTAGTCAATAATTAAAAATTAAAAGAAAAACTAGATATCTCACTCATCCTTTGTTGAGAAGCAAGGTGAAATGAAATAGGAAACCCCTAAAAAGGAAGGATTGAAAATACGAAAAGAAAAATCAATTATTGAAAAAGAAAAATAGGAAACCATAGTTTTTTTTTAATTGAAAATAAGCAAGAAAAAAAATGATTGAAAATGAACAAGGAAACAAAGTGGAGAATATCCTTTCTTGAAAACCAAAATAATTTGAAATAAGAAACTCTCAAAAGGGAAAAATTTAAAAAGTTAATGGGTAATTTGAAAATTTTTTAAGGAAACCCTAATTTTTTTTTTTTTTACACTATGAAAAGAGAAGGAAATAGACTGAAGAAAATGAGGAACAATAGAAAAAGAGAACACTTGAAAGAAAAGAGGGAGTGGGAGAGGAGGCAAAACATGCTAAAGGCTAAGGGAGAAATGTAATCCTCTTTCTTCTCTACTTTAAGCGTCTATCTAGAGCAAACTTTTTAATTTAGCTTTGGTTGATTAAGTGCTGAATTTTGTGTGTATCTTCTGTACCTTTGCTAAAAGGCATTGTGTAGGGTAGCATTTTTAGGGTTTGGATTTTGTGTAGTTTCCCATGGACTATAACGTGTTCTTTGCTAAGAAATATTGTGTAAGATAACGTTTTTTAGGGGCTGAATTTTGTATGGATTTCTCCTTTGATTATGGTGTGATTCTTTGTTGAGAAGTATTAGGTAGAGTGAAAATTTTTAAGGCTGAAATTAAGATGTGCTTATGGTTTAATTAATAACCAATTTTCACAAAAAACAACTTCATATTCATTGATTAATGTGTGCTAAAAAATTATGTGGCATTTAATTTGTGTTGGCAAGGTATTTGATAAAATATAGCTAAGGAATTTAATGATTTATTAGGCTGCATTTTACCTCTATTTTAATCTCTTGATTGGCGTCTCATTGATTCTTAATTCTAACTAGCATATATTGTTTATTTTGAGCCTTTAGTCTATCTCATTTTAACATCAATATGTTATCCATATTTGTGCCTTAATTGCATCTATTTCTCTCTGCCCATTTTGTGCTTCATTTGAGCTCATATATGTTGTCCTCATGTAGCCTTGAATGCATCTCACATGAGCTTGATTGGCTATCCATTTGTAGTCTTGATTGCACCTTATTAGAGTTATGTGTGGTCCAGTTTTGCTTGCATTTGATAACATGTTAATTTGATCTTTCCAGCCACAATATTTGTTGAATATTGTGTGTTTTTTCCTCTTAATTTGAGTCAAATTCACTGCACTTAAGCATTATCTTTTATTATCAAAATTGGGTTAAAAATTGCTTGCAAATCTAATCTACTTTGTTCTTTAAACTTGTTACATGATTAACTCTTGTATCACCCAATTTTGGCCATGTGTATGTGTGAGGTGTGGCTGCCCAAAATTATGGGAAATTTGGCTATTTGAAGCATAAGTATTGTGCCTAAATTGTGGCTAAACCAAGAAGTAAGGAACAATCCAAGTAAAGGTAGAATGAAATGGTGACAAAGTTAGTAAAGATAAGTTTTATAGTTGGTGCAAAATTTATTTAATTGGTGTAATCTTTGATGTTGTAAATGAGATATAATAAATATTCAATTAGACACCAACACACACAAGCACCAATAAATGTCTTTATTATTATTATTATTGTTTGTCATTAGAGGTCCAACACCTCCATAAGCATCATTAAGTTGTTTGTCATGTAAGGTTCAATGTCTTTATAAGCATTTTATGTGAATAATTTTATTCTTTCCGTTAATTTTGTTTTGTTTTCTCTATTATTTTGCACATGTCTCAATATGGATAATTAAAATAAATTTAAGGTCATATCATATTTACTTCACTTGACTAATTTAAAGTAACTGTCATCATCGACTAATATTGTAAGGTGTCTAACACCTTCCTCACCACCAAAAAAACCCTTAAACGTATTTCTAATTACGCAAATCGCCCTTTTGTTTTCTTTTGATTTTTCAAAATTTTTCGTTTTAAAAAAATTTTGGTGATAACTCAAATAAATTGTTTTTCAAAATTCTTTTTTTTTAAATTAATTTATTTTTTCTTCTTTTTTTTCACCCTTTGGTATGACACTTATAATGCCACTATATTATTTGGAGGATTGTTGCTTGGTAGACATATATGTTGAGTACTGTTTTTCTTTTAAATGAGAAAAAAACAAAAAAAGAAAGACTACCATGAATCTACCTCAGCATTTCATCTTCCATCCTAGCCACCAATTAACATTGTTATAATGGAGTTTAACGACAAAGACCAATTTTTAAACTTTTGGAAAGTATGGGGACGAGTTTGAAAAAGAAATAATTTATAGAGAACAAATTAAAAATTGAGGTAAACTATAGGGACTAAAAGATAATTTTTTTTTCCAAAAATTTAAGTTTTGTAATGATAGGCAAGTTATATTATTTAGTAATTGTTGGTAATATATCTATCTAATGATAATACAAAAATTTGTCCATACAAAAATGATAAAATTACCCTTGTCTTTCTCGGTGACGAGAGAAATAGAACACATACCATCGTTGGAAAATTGAAGATTTGGTCAAATTTTACGAGTAGCATCACTTAATCAACTTTAAAACAAATTAATAATTGTTAGTGCCGTTCATTATTTGGTTGACTACGTATCAAATTAATAACTATAAATCAAACTTTTGTGTGGATTATTTTGTAATGTTATTACTCCAAAATTAAAAAATCTAACACCATAGGTTTGGCTTTACTGCACACAAGCTTTTGAAACACTGAATCAAAATAAGCATACTCAATCGGGCCTTTTTGGCCCTTTCCAAATCAAATCCCACTCTGGTTTGTCCAGTGAGGGATGCAAGAAGAAAAGTTGGAAAAAGTGATCGGAAAGTCGCCGTAGAGAGGAAGATAGTGTTAAATAGTTTGTAATATTGTGTAGTTATGGAGTATTAAAAATATATAAGGTAAAGCTCCTATGATAAGTCTAAATAATTATATATATATATATATATATATATATATATATATATATAAAAGAAATAGCTGCCAAAATTCAGGAATACTACTAACCTTAATAGAAAAAAAAAGTACGGACTCATGAGTTCATGGAGATTATGACAATATTATTTGTTAATGGTTATACTCTTGGTTTGTAGTTCTTCCAAGAAAATCAAAATTGATCCATGAAAGCCGACAACGAAGGTAACTCTTTGCCACAGATGCATCAACCAAAAATTACAGAGAGAACATAATGCATCGTAAATTTGAGCAAAATACAAGATTAGGATGCAAAAAGTCCATCATATACACAAAAATGGAGTCTGTTACACAAGTTGTGTTTATTTTACTGTGCTAGTAATTCAGAATCTTCCTAAATATGAAACATATATAGCAAAAATCACTTCCCAATGATTAGGCAAACTTACATCAGAACTAAAGATGCTTAATATCAGCATTACCAATGCATACATGGTAGAATTTAAGCTAACAAACTAAAGCTCCTCACAAAACATTTACACTTACTTGTTGGCATAGAAATAGAGCTTAGAAGTTCAAAATCTGTATGGAGCTGTGTTCCTCCAATTTTTGGATGATCCAGGCTTCGCAATTGTGACATAAATAAACCTGCCATTGAAGAACTGCACCGCAAAGCCAGTTCCCAGGTCATCAACATTTAGTTCGGTTAACTAGTACGGTTGGTAATCTAAGCTATTACAAGAGATGCATAGTACCTTTCCATTCATCTCTTTCACAGCCAATTGTGCAGATTCTTCCTTGGCAAACCAAATATACGCAATTCCTAGGAACTGCCCATCTTCTTTATCCATGAGAAGCTTGACTGCAATATGATAATAAACAATTAAAATTGAGCTCATAGTTTACAACATTGTACTCTTTGACAAATGACAATGACATCAGAGCAACAATGAACTCATTAAGTTCAACTCAAGGTCCTTGAGAACTGAAGGTTAAGTTCGATTGAGAAGACGGAGGCAAAGAGGAGGTATATTAAGAATAAGTTTAATTCAGACATTTCCCTTGAATTAGATTTAAATCAAGCCTTCCATTCCCTTTCCTTTTCCTTTCTCCTTAATCCAAACATACAAACCAGAGTAATATCTGATTGTTGCCAATTTCTGGCTGATAGTGGTCTTCAGGTTTAAGAGGGAATATTCCACCCACCTCCAAAAAAAATAGGCTCCTCTTATGTGAAGGAAACTGAAATTTTTGCTATAAATAGAGGTCCCCAAGCTTGGGTTATACACACCAAAAAACGTCCAAAGCAATTCATACAAAATTAGAAGTATAAACTGAGAGCTTGGAAGCACTCTCTCATGCAGATTTTCGGTTTCAAATGCACTGGCTGGAGGTCAATTCTAGTTCCGCCATCTTTTTATGTTTTGTGGCTTATTTGGATGTTGTTTGTGTTTTGTATGTCAGTTAAAGCCTAACAAACCCATCAATAAAGGTTGTATCACAAAGTTCCACGCCCATAAAGCATGCAAGCAAAAGATGTTATCACCTTCACTAACCTCTCCAAACTCTGAAAATGCCTTAACCAAACGTCCTTCAGAAGTTGTAAGAGGAAGCCCTGCATTGTCTCACCTTTAAGACGTCAGTAAATGACTTATCACTGCATATGAATAGGCAAAAAACTTCAATATGACAATAACATTGCAGGTGTATCAACTATCAATCAAGGCCAGCTTACACATCATTCTCATATGTATAAGAATTAAAACAGGGTAGTCCTCATTCTTTTCACTCTTTTTAAAGATCATTAATTTGACAACAGATATGGAAGAAACAGAATGATATATTACATAGGCACTCAGAATTTCGAAATGCTACTATTTAGCTTTAAATTCCTAAGCAAAGAACTGTATTTGTCTAACAAATACAATTTGCATTTCCAGGCAACAACGTGCAGAACACTAATATATACTGTTTCAAGAAAACACTGGTCGGAAATCTTATCAAATGACATATAGTCTGTCATCTTTCTGCAATTTAAACGAAGAAGCAGACTTCAAGTTAGGTCCCGCAACAAAAACAATGTTACATTTATACTTCGCCATTTCTATTCCCTTTTTCTTGTATCTTCAACATTCAGACTTGTCATTTCATTTGGCGGGTGTTTAGTCAACAATGAAAACAAACCTATCAGTGTGGATTCTCACCAATTCAGGGAAACCCACTAATAACTAACAGGATTTGCATTGAAATAAATTAAAAGAATATAACAAAGGGTTACCTTTAATGAAGATTTTGGCTGGAGAAGACATTTTGTGTTCAACAGAAGAAATGGGGGTGGCACTACAGCAAGAGCAAGAAAGGGACTCACAGCGAAGAGCGGCGGACGAGGAAGCCATTGGTAGTGAAGTAAACATTGGATAGAGTGTGGGCTTTGGAAACACAGTCTCCGAGATTGATGGTTTCGAAATAGCGGACCAGCTGGGAAAACGAAGTCGTGAAATTTGCGGTGTATACGTATTGTGTTGTGCCATTCGAAACATCAGTTTCCCCAAAACCTGAACGCTTCCTATGTTGTCGACGACCATGTCATGGCTAAACCCTGGCCTTCACCAAAACTAGTGAAATTATTTCTTGGTGATTCCAATTACACCTTTTCAATGGTAAAACTAAACAAATATCTCCTTCAAATCCCAAATTTAAAAATTTAAGGTTATAATGTAGAACTAATTGTAGCATGGCCATGCTGTGATAACAGAGAAAGTGTTTCTCCAAGTAAATTAGATTAATTGAAAAATTATTTTTTGAATTTCAAAATTGACAACCATACTTGTAAATGATTCATAATTAAAAAGAATATTTGCCTTTTTTTATATATTTGAATGGCAAATCAGAATAATCACAAAAATCTTAATTAATTCTGTGTTCCCCTTGCCCTTACGGCCCATGCATGGACGATCAAGAAAGACTGGAAACTTTTTGAATTGGGAGAAAACAAAAAAAACCATTTACTGACTAGGCCCTCATTTGGGCCAAAAAAATGGGGCTGAATAGAAGATAATCTTTATGGATAAGTGAAATGGGCCAAAGTGATGTTTATGGATTCAATCATGGTCGAAATGGCCCAAAATATTACTTAGGATGGCCCAAATCATGATGTTTAAGGTTTAGAGTTTGATTATATCTTTTCTATATAAACTATAGGGCCATGTTTGGTAGTTGGGGAAGGGTCCTTCGGGATATGAAATGAGCGAGAGATTGAAATGCTAAAATGTCCTCAATTATTTTATTTTTATGTAATTTAGTATATATATATTTAATCCAAAGAAGCCTATCATTCTCATTCTTTTTTTATCACACCAAACACACATATTTATCTTATAATTTAATTTTATCAAAAACTCTAAGTCTATTTATATTCTCATCCTTATTCTAATCCCCACAAAAATTACTCCCTCTTGCCAAACGGAGCCTAAAGAATCTAGATTTTGAATCTTCCTTAACCCTTTACAATAGGTCTCCTGTAGATATGCCCTGAGGAAACTAAAACCAAAATAGAAGAGAAACGAACAAAGAGAAGGTAAAATAATATTTTAAAAAAATATATGAATAATTGAATAGTTAAAAAATTATAATTTTTATATATGCAAACATTCATACGTTTTTAAAGTACTAATTTTGTGTCCAACTATATATTAACTACCTCATCAACTTTTTATTCCCAAATGAGATTTACAAGATCAAATCTTTATATCATATCAAGGTTTCCTTATCTTCAGGTTCTTGTGCCTGTCAATATAATGATATGCATATTTAAGTGATAAAGAAATATATCTACAAATTGAATGAGACAAGATAAAGAAAATCCAAAATGAAAAGCAAAAAAATGCAGAAAGAGACATCGATTGGATAGTAAGCTGTCGTTACTTCTCCAATCAATCAAAGATCGCGGTCTTAAGTATTTGTTGGATTTTTTAGGAGTTTTTGTAGTCTCATTTGTTAGTTTGGATTATTGGTCAAAATTGACCGACTCAAAATCGTATAACTCGTTTAAGAGGTGAGTTAAGTTGAGAGATTATTTTGAGAATCTATTTAATATATTTTTATTAATTTGACTCGTTTAATCAATAAATTAACTGAATTAATTCACGGGTTAAACGAGTTATTTTTTTTTATTCAATCCAACGTCTTAATCCATTACACTTTTTAATTTAAAAAAAAATAATCTTAATATATATGTTATATTATCTTTATTATTTTGTAATTTTTTATATTTAAATATTTTACTTATAATCATATTCTTATTATTAATGAATAATTGAATTATTGGATTACTTTACTTATTTTAATATGTTAAAACTTATTTTTTATTTATTTATATTGATATAGAAATTAATTAATTAAATAAGATATATAATTAAAGAAAATCACATTTAAGTTTTTATAATTTTTTATTTTATTTTTATATTTTTTAACTTTTTAATAGATTAAATAGTTCAGCTCACTTAACCTACCAATTTAAGTGAATTAGTCTAGATAGATCAGGCTGACCCACTCTACTCTTTTAGTTTGATCTAAAAATTTGATTTTTTTTATTGTATATATTAAGAATTGTACGTAAAATTTTCTAAATTCGTTAACGTCTCAGATCTCTCGAGTCAGTGATGATAGTAACTGCAGTATAAAACTGCATAATTAATTAGACTCATTTACTTAAAAGAAAATATATCCTACATAGCTTCATAGGATCCTCCGAATTATCTACCTACCTTATCATTTATCTACATATCTCGGTCGGCTAAAAGCGTTTTGATGCATAAAAGTCTAACAATTATTTATCGTTTTATTGATAAAATTTATCGGAAAAATAAATTAATTAAATTAAAACTAACTTATTATATATATATATATATATATATATATATATATTGAGATATGTCTAAATCATACGGTCTCCTTTTTAAAAAATATTTACTTTTAGTTCTCCAGATTCAACTTGCTCTGATGAGGAAATTAATTATTATTTTTGAATTTTTATTATATTATTTATGTTAAGTTAAAAATGATAATATTTATTAATACATATTGAATTAATATAAGTTTTATTATTAAAATTAAATTATTATTAATTAATTAACTATATTCCAAAAATTAGTGTGAATATGTCTTTTAAGTTAAATAATTTAATCAACGAATTTACAATTTTCTACATTTGAAGAAATAATTATTTTATGTCATACAAACATTTTATAGTAGAAATGAAAATAGTATAACATTTTCCTTTTATTGTAGAGAAGTAATTAAATGCAAGTAAAATATCTTTTTGGTCATTCACTTATCAAAAAATTATTATTTTGATACTTCATTCATTATAATGCCCAAAACGGTTTTTCTTTTATTGAAAAATATTACACTTTGGTCCTCCATTTAAAAAAAAATACTTGATTTAGTCCTTAGATTTAGGATTTAAAGTTTGATAGAATGATTAAATTTAATGCTTTTCTAAAAATGATAGAGATCAATTATGACTTTTTTAATAAGTAAGAGACCATTTTGAGTATCACATTAAGTGTGAGATAAAAATAATAATTTTATAATAAATAAGAGACTGAAAAAATATTTTTCTCCACTAAATCCTTTGGTTACAAGAACAAATAGTATAATTTTTCACAACAAAAGATCATGTAATCTTACTAATTTTTAAGAAATAAGAATAATTTTTTAAAAATTTATTATGAATTAAAATGCAAATTATGTCAACAAGAATTCGAAATAAATACATATCTGACATTTTCAAAATTTATTTATGATTATCTTATATCACATTTATTTTTCATACTGCTCCAAAACTAATTATAATAATAAAATCTTATTTTAATAAAAATTTAAATACCATGCTACACCAAAGTTTTATATAATATGTATATAAGAAATAAATTTTCAAAACTTTGTCAGATCGTGCTAACTTTTTGTTGATTTGACTGGCAGTAATCATAATTGCCCGGACTATTATAATGATAACGCTCGTTAAGGTTTGAGGAACATACTTTATGATGGGTCTTGTGTTTTTAATTAATTATTTGAATATAAAACCAAAATCAATAAATGAAATTAAGGGCTCACTTGGTGGTGGAAGGTTCCGCCGCTCCATCAAAAGTGAAATCAAGGTCAGTTTTACACCATTGATGTGCAATTGTTGTGTGGCCTAGCTAGACCAGTTCTTTTTGTTAAATCCCTTCCTCTATATATATAGATATATATATGATCATCACAAATGGCAGACCAAGAGACCTACCTCCTTGTCCGAAGAAATTAGTATATATTTTTACTTATACTTGGAGTTTCAAATTATTTTAACAGTGTTAACCTTAATGTTATGAGTATAAATTCAAAAGAAGAATATATCTCAAAAGATTAATTTATTAGGTAAAAAAACTCATGTAACTTATAAGGTATCTTTCTTATGAGAAATTTTTTTATGTAAGATATGTAACAATACACCCATTTCGAGAACTAATTTTTACGGTAATCTACTTAATACGATCATATTGCACCTTAAATCCAATCTATATGTAACTATTTCCGTGTCTCTGACTCTTTTTAATAAAATTAAACACTAATGTTATAAACATAAAACTTAAGAGAAGAACCTATCACAAAAAATTAATCTATTAGATAAAAGAACCTCATATACTTGTAAAAAAAATTTCTTATAAGAAGCTGTTGATATGACACTCGTAATAATTTATATTTTATTGTTAACAATGATTCCCATTACAATAAATCACTCTAGTACTATATATGTATTTGGTTTCATTTTATTGATAATAATAACGTAGATCACTAAATGCATATTCAAGAATTTTTTTAGAAAATAACTTAGTTGAAAAGAATAAATAAAAACAATGGCTGTGAATTTATTAAAGAAAGTTCGGTAGAAGTTTAAGGAAATTGGATGCTCAAAAAGTTCACTATCTCATCCTTCTTGATCGCACTCTTTGCGATATATAGAATGCCTAGTATTAGCTATCATATCAAAAAGCTAGTGAATTACCACACTAAACTAAAAACACCCATTAATCTTTTGCGTATTATTTTTTTGTATAGGTTGATGATAAAATTGATGAGAATAAATGGATCTTAATAAATTCACATTGTACAATTAATTTCAGCTCTCCCACTCTTTGAAAATCTAACAAGTGCATTTAAAAGTTTTCAAAAAATTAATTTTAAAAGTTTTTGAGAAATTAATTTAGTTGAAAATTGAAGAAAATGTAATATTCAGATAATGGGGGTTCATTTTCTTTAATGAGCACATATAGTACTGGCATTGAAGCTTTAAATAATCATGCCAATGCACAAGAGAGCGCATCTTAAAAGTTATTTATATAAAAAAAAAATTAGTAAAGACAAAACTCAAAACATTCTTAACCTCGTTGGATGTGTACAAGTGTGAGTAAAGTCTTATATATATATAAAAACAACAAAATAGGTAAGGGAAAAAATAGAGTGACTTTATAACCTAACATACTAAGCCTTTAAATTAAGATCGATGTGGTGTCAATTTGAAACTTTTCAAATTTGGTTCAGAGCTTCCAAGCTCTAACAAATCGTATACCTCCCTCAAATCGTGTTATAATACCTACATATATATTCTTGTATAAGATTATTGTTGCCACACCTTGATAAATATGTTTAATATTTACTTGTACTTTTAATGTGTCTTTAGATTTACATTGGAATAATGTGATTTTGGATCAATTTAATTTTTAAAATTGATTTAGGTTAAATATAATTTTGTATTATTGTAATTTATGTTTGAAAATTTTTGTTCATAATTTGATTTTTTTTATCTATATAGTTCATTTAACGTAAAAGCAACTATTTTTTCACTTTTATACAAACAGAATTTAGAGGACAAAATTGATTTTGAAAACAATCAAACATTAAACCAAACAACAATTATTGTGTTTAGTTTAACATTTGAAAGATTTAAAAGCTGAACAAAGCAAGAGTAGCACAATAGTACAACTCCTCATGCTTATCGAAGTGGTCTTAAGTTGGAATCTTAGTATAAAAAGATATTATAAATTATGATATAATAATGGAAAAAAAAAAAGGATTCAAATATCTGTTTATACATTTAAACGAGAGTTTGTCATGTAAATATTTTTGTTTAGTTTAGTGTTAATTTTTTCTAAAATTAATTTTGCTCTTCAAATCTTTGTTTGCTTATGTTTAAAAAAAATGTTGCATTTGTGTTTAATAAACTGTACAGATGGTAATGATCAATTTTCAAACTCCAAACATAAATTATGATAATATAAAATTACATTTAACCAAAATTAATTTTAAAAATTAAATTCACTCAAAATCATACTAGTCTAACTTCAATCCAAATACACACAATATTTGCAATGCAAATTCCCACTACTTAAGTGTACAACCAAACTTTTTAACTAGTCAAATGCTAAAATTAATACACTATTAATAATTTGTTTTTTATTTTCTCTTCTAGCTAGCTACTATTTTATTGATGTTCAACAATAATAGCACTAAACCAGACATGACAACATTCTCCGGGAAATCTTCACAGATTGACATTTGACACCTTAAATATTGCTCTTTAAATATACTGTCCTCGTTTATTATTAATTTAATTTTTGGCAATTAAAAAGAAACTAGAACTAGTATCAATTGTCGCCATTTTTTGAGTGCTTTATATATGTATACAGAAGACCCAGAGACCGAAGTATATGGCACTGCCAAAATATAATACTCTAGCTTGCATGTAATGCACTGAATAATTGTGGGGTCGTTCTTTGGGATCAAAAGAAAGTGGCTCAAAATTCAAGATACGAACCCTTGAATAATTTAATTATGCGTTAATGTCAATATGCCCTCTTCAAAAAAGCCATTATTATTTCCTCATATAATGGGTTCTTGCACGGGTTGATCATCCTTACTTTATGCTTATCATATCTTTTGTTAAATTTAATCATCCATCTCAAATCTCATCATTGACTGTATCATTACCCATCTTCGCCCTCACATCAACTTTGTAATTAAGCTCCTACTAATGTCATATAAACAATTGATACTAAACTATCTACTTATTTAGAGGTTTTTTGTTGTTTCAGTTAATTGCATATGACATGATAGGATTAAGTGTGGTGTGACTGAAAAGTCCTTTGAGTCTCAATTAATAATGTGAGGTCTTGAAAAGCATCCATAATATATGTATAACAAATATCGATCTCTGAATCTCACGCTCTCATAAAGTTTAAGGATTAATGATTGATTGATACTTTTAGTGAGTTTGAAAATTATTCAAAGCAATTAATGAAGAAAACAGCAAAAGGGTTCTGGGGTTGGAATGAATGTGGTGTGTGTGTGTGTACATCTATATATATATATATATATATATATGTATATGTGTATCTTCTTGCTCTATATGTATATGTATATGTATATGTATATCTTCTTGCTAGTGCCACTACCATTTTGAATTTGATGTGTGTGTGGAAAGCAACTTTTGTCAATTCCCACGCACAATAAATCCCACAATCCCAGTCATAATTAAGAAAACAATCGACTCATTCGATATATTTATGAGACCCCACTTTCAACTTAATTCTCACTTGAGTTTGACAATTAATATAATTTGCCACTACAGTCTTGGGCATAAAGCTTATATTTAACAAGTTGGTGCCTCCAGATAATGTTAATTATTCCTCCTAATGATTGTTAACATATGGTATCGTGACTAATTTTATTCGAGTGCTTTACTTTGAATATATATACTTATAGTGAAACCCATGATTTTACTACATGATGTTGATATTTAAATTTTTTTAAAAAAAATTATACATAACTTTTTATATCTTTATTATTTTATTCTTTAATTAAAATATGATAATTATATAATTTTTCAATTACATTACTATAAGTGTACGATTATTAATAAATTAAATTATATGTTTTATATATGTTATTATTAAATAACCATATATTTGTAATGCTATAATTTTAAAAAAGTTGCGAATAGAAGAATTATATTCGAGTCTCTTTTTTTTTCTTTGTCAAAAGAGCAAAGAATTTGATTTTTTTTTTTTAAGTGGAGTAATGGAGATGAAGTGCTGACAAGTGTAATACGTTAGAGACAATCTTTAGTGTTTGCTTTGATTTTATAGTTTATTTCATTAAGATGCAAAAGGTGATGGAATTTTGTCGTTAGTCTTATTGAGTGCTCCATTGATATCCATGCAACTTGCCAATATAAGTATGCATTACTATCAAATCTAAATGCAGCTACTTAATTACCCTTAATTTATTAATTAATAATTACATAAATATGCGCCTAAAGCAAGCTCTTAATTGCATGACAAGAGTCAAACTGATTAAGACCATTATAATTAGTCGTGTAATGATGAATGGAGTGAGGTCAAAGCAGAAGTCTCATTCAACCAAGTGATTATATATAATATATATATATATAGTGATGTTTAACTAAACTTTTATTTCGTATATAATTAAGTGAATACTGCTAATTGTTCAATACTACTGCTTCCATATCACATGTATGATCTGGAGATGAAAAAGATTCGATTGCACAGAGAGGAATCAGTATAAAATTAAAGTTTTTTTTTTTTTTATATGTGACTGTAAGATCAATCAAATCGGAGGAGCAGTATCTTGTCTCCTAATAAATTAACTTTAACTTTAACTTTCAGATATTGGTATTATTATTCCCCTCCTTTTCTTTCAGCACTCTTTCTTTTCTCTTGTTCTGCTTGTCTGGAGAAAATAAATTTTAGTATTCCTTGTGGATTCCTAGATTGTAGCATATGGAAATTATGCTGATGTGGAAGTCTCATTCGGTTAAAATGAATAATCATGACTTCAATTAATCGTCATGAAGTATATCCTTTTTGTAATTTGTATATTTTAATTTATTAATTATTATAGGAAAAAACTATATGTATATATAATCTTTTAAATTATAATTTAAGAGCTTAAATTTTAAGTTGTAAATTTTATTTTTTAAATTGTTATAAAAATTAAAATTATTATTTCAAAATTACGTATGCAAATGCAATACTTTAGATTTTTATTATCTTTTTAATTTATTTGCTTGCACACTTTCTTTTAATTTTTTTTCGGCCAATTGCTAGCTTGCACACTTTCTGATATGTATTTTTCATATATATAATTTTGCGTTTTCTAGGCATGAATTTTAATTGATATATAATACTTTCATTTTTGGTGCAGATAAAATGTTACATTTTAAAATTGAAGTATATAAATTAAACTATTATTAAAAGTGTTATACGTAGGCGCCTTTGATTTACTTTGTTTAAGAAACCTGCTATTTATATATATGACTTGTGTTAAATAGCGAGTGAAATTGAAATCCAAACGGATAATAAGAGGGAGAGAAGCGAGAAATTTTCAAACTAAGGCAAATTTTGAGAGATTCTATTTGGCCACTGCTTTTTGAAAATAGTTGCTAATTCTATTTGCAAATCATTTTAACAAAAAATTATTTATACAAATATATGAACAAATAGATGTACAAATTTTTATTATTTATAATTATATTATTATGTTTTAAATATGCTAATGTATTTTTTATAATTTTCTGTTTATAATAATTTTAACTAAAATTTATAATAAATTTCATATTTTGTAAGAAGGGTAATGCAAAGAACCCTAGACTGAGATTCTCCTGATATATTAAAATAAATACAAATATGTAGTAGTATTGCAATATGAGCCAAGGGAAACCTATTTCTCCACGACTCAAGCTCATGAGTACACGTCACAAACGAGCAACATCAACACATGCACTTAATTTTTACATTTTGTACGTAACGAGGTTTCCAAATCAGTGTGTTGAAAGGTTCTCCAAGAGACAGACAGCAACACAGTAAAAAAAAAAAAAAGACACTACATGCACGTGTGTTTCAGTTTGTTCGAACATTGTCCATGATTAATTGATTATTGCAGTCAATTTCATATCCTGGAGTCAACTACATTGTGTCATCACAAATTAGAGAATAATATAAGTTGCGTAAAATTGAGTATAAAATTTTCTTTACATATTATTTTTTTTATTCTAATTTTGTATAATTGTATCCAATTAGTTAAATGGTTCCATAAAATCTACTCTTGTATTTGAGGAAGTATGATTAAATTTTGCTCATTTTTTATACCTAGTCCAAGCCGTTTTGCATTATTTTGGATTGTAATTACAGCAATTAATTTAACAAGAGGTTTAAATTTTAAAGTTTAATTACGTTATAGTTAACATATTACTTGTTTTAAAAATCTAATTTATTTACTTTTTGTAAATTTACATTCAATATGATAAGCATTTTTTATATATAAAAAAATATTATAATTATCTTAAGCTTGAAATTACAATTCAAGTTAGAGTCAAACATCAATCTAATTATCTTTATTATTATACTAAAAATAAAATAACAGTCTAGGTGAAAATAATAGATGGCATCTTTGGTGTACTTAATTATAATGTAGGGATATAATTATAATAATATCAACCAAAAAAATAATATTATTACAATTATATCCTTATATTATAACTAAATACAATGGTACACTCAAATTTGTGAGTGTATTAAAAATTTTATCAAAATTAATATTAAATATTATGTAACTAATTATAAAAATGTGTCATTTTTTGTGCAACAATAAAATTGATTACATCAATGCAATTACAGTGTGACATACTAAAAAGATGCAATGTGGTAGTAACATGTTAAAATATGGTGATTGTATGTCAACTTAAAATAACTTGATATATTTAGATTTTGACCCTAATATTTTTAAATTTTATTCATGAATCAAATTTTTTTAAAAAAATTTTTCAATTTATCCCCTCTACTTTTTTGGGTTTAATAATCCCACCAAATATTAGTCCATAAATTGAAAATAAAAATAAAATTAGGGAGTTGTGAAGTTATTGAAAAAATAAAGTAAGTATAGGGTGAGTTAACAAAGTTATAAATTAATATTTTTGTGTGGATTATTAAAAAAATAAAAATAAAGGGAGTAAATTGAAAAATTTCATTACAATTTAAATTCATAAATAAAATTTTAAAAAAATAAGGTTAAAATATAAATACAACAAGTTATTTTAAATTAATATATAATTAATATATTTTAATATATTATTATCACATGTATTTTTCTTAGTATGTCACATAGCAATTATATCAGTATAACTAATTTTATCATGGTATGTTAATTATTAAATTGGGGTGTAAATAATTCGTATATACCAAAAAAAAAAATGATAAAAGAACGAAGGTGCAAAGGTGGGGCATAGGCACCGAGCAATATATATTGGTAATTTAATCAGTACATACGGACACCACTTTAAATAACAAATGAAAAAAAAGGAGGTGGTGAGACTGTATAAATACCCCACACTCAGTTCACTCACTACACAAAACGCCACTCATCCTCCCCAACAAAACCGCTCCTTTCAATTCTCTCTCTCTCAACCTCAAATCTCCCTCTCTTCGCAAATTGCCTTCATCTTTCACGGCTCGCCGCGTATTTTCAGACTTTAAAGGTATCTTCAACTAAATATATATATTATATTTATATTTATATGTCTCCCATATGTATGTGTGAGTGGTCCTGTATATAAATGAGGCATACCGTAAAATTTTCATTTACTTCATAATTCTCTAGTTTTGCTCCTCCTCTACTTTAACCACTCTCTCTTTTTGACAAATCTATGTGAGAAAATTTGCTTTTTCATCTCTACAAATTTTGGAGCCACTTCTCAGTAGTCTCTAGAAATTTTATGTTTGCCTTATTTTTTAAATTCATTTCTCTTGAGTTTTACTAAAATTATAAAGATTTATATATGCTTTTATTTTTTAAATATACCCAGACCTCTCCTTTGTTTTCTGAATATATATATATATATATATATATATATGTAAACCTCTATTGGAAGAGAAATTTGCGTTATACTTCAGTCTAATTCTAATTTTTTAAAATGAAATACCCTCATTAATCTAAATACATTTTTCAAAAACTAAAATATACTCACGTGTATTTTTATGAGTAAAATATCTTTTTGATTTTTCACATATATTACAAAATTATTATTTTAATCCACTATTTATTAAAGTGTTCAAAATTGTCCTTCTCCTCACTTTTAATTAAATATCAGATTTAATCATTTAAATTTAGTGTTTAAAGTTTAGTTGATGAACTAAATTTGATAATTTTTTAAAAAAATAAAAGATCAAGTGTAATATTTTTAATAAGTGAAGAATTATTATAATTAATTTAATGAGTGATGGACGGAAATGATAATTTTAATTTATAATAAATGATGGGCCAAAAGTTTTTTTTTTTGTCAATTTTAATAAAAGGTATTTAGAAATTTTGTTTTTTGAATTTGACTACTAAAGGTGTATTTTGAAAACAACTGAAACTCCATATAGGTTTTAGCAAGACTTTGAATAAATTTGCGACATTTACTCTATTTTATTGAGTAAAAAATTTTTATAGCCTAAATTATATAAAAGTATGATCCAAGGATCAACTAGGTAAAACATGCATTACACTTCTAATTGCTGGGCCTTATATATATCAGCAAATTTATAAGTTTTCAAAGACACCTCGCATTGCTGGGCTTACTCTATTATGATGTGAGTTTCTGAACAACTAAGTAACAAAATGTGTTCGCTTAACTTGGCAGGTTTGGTTAACCATGAACGTCATTTCGCTATCAGTGGGCAAGGTACAAGCCACACTGAATTTCCAAAGAGGACTACACAAGGACCCCTTCTTCCACCACCACCCTAAGGACAAGGTGGTGGCCATCATGGGCGCCACCGGCTCCGGCAAGTCCAAGCTTGCCATCGACTTAGCCTCTCACTTTACTCCGGCAGAAATCGTCAACTCCGACAAAATGCAAATCTACAAGGGCCTGGATATCACAACCAACAAGGTCACAGATGAGGAGTGTCAAGGTGTTCCTCACCATTTGCTAGGCATAGCCGATCCCGACTCCGATTTCACGGCCGGCGACTTCATCCACCACGCCTCTTCCGCCGTCGATTCCATCGTCGCCAGACATTGCCTTCCCATCGTAGCCGGTGGTTCCAATTCCTACATCGAAGCCTTAGTGAACCACGACACTGAATTCCGATTAAGGTACGAGTGGTTGTTCCTCTGGGTTGATGTTTCACTTCCCGTGCTCCATTCCTTCTTGTCGGAGCGAGTTGATCGGATGCTCGAGGCTGGCCAAGTTGACGAGGTTCGTCAGATGTTCGATCCTTCCGCTGATTACACAAAAGGGGTTAGAAGGGCGATTGGGGTCCCTGAATTGGACCAGTTTTTGAGAGCAGAGGCTACCGCGGATGAGAGGACGAAGAAGAAGCTTCTAGAATCCGCCATTGCTAGGATGAAACTCAATAACTGCCGGCTTGCGAGTCGTCAGTTGCAGAAGATTCATCGGCTTTACGGCATGTGGAAGCCGAATACACATCGGATTGATGCTACTGAGGCGTTCGTAAGAAGTGGTGAGGAATCAAAGGAGGCGTGGGAGAATCAAGTGGTGAAGAAGAGCCGAAGGATCGTGCACAAGTTCCTGTACGAGGAAAACCATGTTCCAATGTCTCCTACAATTATAATCAACACTGTGCCACCGCCGTCGCCGGTAGCAATGGCCACCGCAGCCCGTTAGAGGTGGTAGGGACAGAAAACATACAGATAAAAATTCTGATGCGCATCAAGTTCACAAATACTTAATTGTCAGAATTTGATTTGTATTTAAATATATACAATTAAATTCTGATCCTTAAATATATATGCACTTGACACCAATCCACGTGGCATGAATTCCTCATCTTAACGCTTGATGTTATAGGTAAATAAAAAGTTATACTAAATGAAAAAAAAAATACTTAATTAAATATTGTGAGCATACTTCCGGAAATTTAATATATGACCAGCATATATTGTTTGTTGCATTGTTCCGCTGCCAAAAAGTTAAATACATCACTTAAAAATTACCGATATAAATATATTATTATTTATCCATTTGTAAGGTAGTCAAATTTGAAAATAAAATCAATATACAATTTCTGTGATCAAATACATCATATAATTCAAAAAATGAAAGAAAAAAATTAAATTACATACACATCTTCAAAAACTAACTACATTTGTCAACCATGGAAGCCGGAAGGTATCAGTGCGGAGAAGGCCAGTAATTTGGATCTTGGTATTTTTAAAAAAAATTTTTGTTGTTATATTGAAAGGAAAAAAAATTATTACTTAAGTAAAATTTATATATTCAAATAACATTGAGCATTATTTATAATGTTTATTTTCTTATGACATAATAAAAATACAATGGGAAAGAGTACAAGAATATATCCACACTGAGAGGCTGGAGGTGATTTATCACTTTCTTTCTCTCCAAAGATTTAAAATTTGATTTTAAAAGAGACAAAAAATTTTAAATAAAAAATTTGAACTAATGAAAAAAAAATTCTTACAATTTAAAAGAGTGAGTTTTTATAATTTAAAGAATAAAATATAAAATAAAAGTACATATAGAAATTAAAATTTTTATGATATGGTAAGTTATAAAGCTAGTCACACTCTTGCAGCGCTCCTTACTCTCCCAGGAGTAACTAATAGGATATGATCGTCATAACTACCATTTTAGTAACTTGTTTTTAAATTTTGTTTTATTTTAATCCATAATAAATTGTAACTTTTAAAAAAAAATTATTTTTAAACTTAGTTTCACATTGATCACTTATAAATTAAAAATTTTAAAATAATTTATAATATTTTAAAATTTAACTCAAAATAATATCTCGACAATTCAAAAACAATAAAACCGTATTGAGTTGAATATTAAAAAGTAGAAAATTAAAATCAAATGACTAAATTAAATTTTTAAATGAGACTAGTTTAAAAGTAAAAATTTATATTAAATTAAAATTTTTGAGAATTTTAATTTATAGAAAATTAATATAAAATTAAATTTAAAGGTGGATGAATAAAATACTATTTTTTTAATTCAAATCAGATAATTATATTATATTAATTTAAAAACTCAATAGAGGTAAGAGTATTATTGAAAAAAATGAATTGGCCCAACGATATTCTTTGGTGCTAAATGTTTATGAAAAAATTTGAAAAGGGGAAATATGGAGGGACCAGAATGATCATTTTTTTTTTCGTTGAAAAAAGTGCATAAAATGTATCACTTTATATTTTATTACTTTTCAATCTTAATTCACTTTTAAATTAAGGTCTTAATTCATCTGATAGTAACAAAAATGGTGGGACAATGGTTGAGATTTTAAAATCAAGCAAAAAAATACATGAGTCTGTTTTTTAATCTAACTTTTTTATTTAAGATTTTATTAATATTTTTTGGGTGGAGTCTATCAAACTAATTAGGCTTCTTAAATCATGATTAATCTTATTTACTATTTAAAATTTAAGATAAATAATATAACTAATTAATATTATTACTTATAAAATTACATATCAAAAAGTTATAAAATATAAATGAGTTGTTGTAATGCTATGGATTCTTTGATAAGTGATATTAATTTTTGTTTCTTTATTAATATGTCACAATATATTAAGTTTTTTTTTTAATGATGAATTTTTTATTAAAAAATATATATTCATACTTTTTAACTCACATTAAGTTTTAAAAAAACTTAAATTTCACCTAATTTAAAAAACCAGACATTTCAATCAAATTTTTTATTTAAAATTTATTATTTTTACACCGAATTTATCAAATTGAGTAGGTTTTTTAAATTATAAACAATTGTAATCTTATACATCTAACATGATTCCATTGAATAGATAACTCAAGGGTTTGCCAATATGCTTCCACTCACCACCTCATATTTAAAAGCCCAAAGTGGACCCTCCCAAGAGAAAGCAAAAAAGAAAAAAGAAACATCTTTTGTTCTCTTTTGTTCTCAAGCCACATTCCCTGAATAAGCATGCATTTAACAAATATATTTGCTTGAAGAACGGGGGAATTCTGGCCAACTTCGAGAAAAGTTAATGTCACGTAATATAATAACAAATCCATGTATGGTCAAAATCGCCTTTAGCACGTAGGGAATAGATTGTCTTGGCTTTGAATCCTCCCTCTGTAGGTGTATGAAAAGGATAAGAAAGAGTAATTAATGATTTCCGAGCATTCGAGAACATCGTGGTCCACATCAAAAGAATATAGAATATATATGTTCAAATTTTCAAGTCTATAGAAGTGAAGTATCTGTTTTTATCCGATAATTAACAACTACATGAAAGTGATTTAATGTACATTTCATCACTTAATTAATGTGTCATTTCTATACATCAATCAGATGTTTATCGTTATCCATTTAGATTATCAAACTCCTTTTACATAATGGATGTATCTATATTCAAAGAGAGAAACTCGTTTATTTCTCTCTAAATGCAGGTGATCTAATTGCGAAATATAACTTATTTATGTATAGTATATCTTATGAAGAGATCTTTTTAGAAAAAACTTAATTTATTATAAATAAATCAAATTGAGTTGAATGTAAAATTTTGAAGTTGGTTGATGATGATGTCATACAATTAAAAACTTGAGATGCTTATATATACTTTTTATTGTTAATTTATATGATCCGTTTTTAATAGATACAATATATGTGAAATTTTCTCAAGGCTTCAATATTAATTGCTGCCTGAACGAGGTCAGCAAGTTTGGGTCTCTATCTTTCGAGAATTGATGCAAATTAAATTAAAAAGCAAGATACTATGAGCCAATTTTAATTGCATATGTGATATTCTTTATAACTCAGCACAATGCATTACAAGAAATTGAATTCCGATTTGTTACAGTTTGATTAAGAAATTACTGTTAAATTACATAGTTTTTTAAATCAACATTATTAAATGAAAAATTAGTGACTATAAGTGATTAAAAAGTTAAATTTTTTATCATGCATAGTTCATAAATTTAATTCCAACTGTTAAATTGCATAATTCTTTTAATTTTAATTGTTAGATCTATATATTTTCTTCTAAATACACCAAATTCAAATTACAAAAAATTAAGTTATATCTATGTCTAAAATGGAAGTCCGCCCCTAACTCGTGGAAAACCATCTATTTTGGAAACTTGGCCATTAATTTGAGCTTGAATGGAATGGCCAGGAATTTAAGTAAGAATATTAAGCTACAATACTCGTAGTTATCCATATAACTTGTTGAGTGATATTCTAGCGCATTTAAGTAATGGGTCTGCATCAATCCATGGTTAAAATTTGCGATTTTTCTTTTATGTTTTTCCGTCCTCATTCACAAGATAGACGAAAATTTTTGTGTACACACAGATATATTACAGTAGAAATTGAAAAATTCTCAATCCTTGATTCAATAAACTCCTATGGAAATTAACTTTTTTTCAATATTAAGATACAATCTTTTTTTTTAAAACAAAATGTTTTACAATATTTTATTATTCAATCCCTAGAATAAATTATATATTTTCACTTCTTTTGTTGAGTTTTCAGAGTATATGAACAAAGCACCTTGAATTTTGCTGAAATTATATGATTTTTTAATTTTAAAAAAATATATTTTAGTCTAATTTAAAATTATAAAAATATGTGAGATGGTCTGTTAATTAAAAAAATTTTGTATTTAGGTTAATAAACAATATTTTAATAAAAAATAAAAAATTAAAATAAAGGAATATAACATTTTGTTTTAGGAGATTTCTGTGTATATTTTGAAATAGAAAGAAGATCCATATAATTTTAACATAATTTAAGGAATATCAAGGTAATTTATTCTTTTTTTTATAATGAGATATATACCATAACTTGTTTTCAAAATAAAAAAAATCATATACAGTGAACATGTGTGAGTCATTACAAATGAAAGATGCTTGATGGGAAAAGAATGGTAAAGTAGTGGAATAATGCTGATACATCTCTGCCTTCATTATAAGCTCAAGCTTGTGCTTGTCAGCTGGAGAGTATACTTTGCTTTGGGAGAAGTTAACAATATATATATATATATATATATATAATGAAAAACAACAAACAAAAAAGATCACTGCGCCACATTTCGAGCTAGTGAGATCATGCCAGATGTACACTTTTTGCTTAACAAGAATAAACATATGCAGTGGATAGAATGTCGTTATTTTCACGAAATGGAAATGGGACAAAATGGTGGCCACAGAGAAAACGAAAGAGAATATATGTATGATGCATTTGTGCTGTGACATTTCTGGTGATAGGAGGACAGCTCAAGATTGTTAGGAATAGGATCCGACAATTCGCTTGGTCTCAAATGATCATCGACTTGTTGCCCACAATTCAATCGTAACAAGTAAAGTCTGGTATAAGATTCAATATTCACAAAAGATAATTGCATCAAATCATACTTTTGAGTTTGCATGCACGTCCGGGTACGTCCATTATTACATCATATATACAGTCTTTATGGACATGCTGAAAATTTAAATAGAATATAGTGATGCATAATGAATTAAATTTGCTTGCTTTAACTCCGGAGCTCTGTACAAAATTTATATACATCAAGCAATCGTGGCTGAGGTAATGTTACCGTTGTATGACTAATTCTATAAGCTTCACAGTTGGAAAAGAAAATAATGTACGTGGCTCCACATAAAGAATTTTGTTGTACACTTAGCAAAACATTCTAACCACTGCGAAATGACATTCACACATTTTGAGTTGCTTTGAACTAGCTCAGTTTTGGATTTAGGCCTTATTTTGGAGAGTGGTAGTTTACCAATCCCAACTTGCCCACCAGAGGATTGAACTAAGGTAAAGGCAGTACTTTTGTGAAAATGTCAACTTTCTGATTTCAGGAAGAAACATGTTTGAGTAGAATGAAACAAGTCTTCATTTGGTGTCGACCAAGATGATAGTCAATATCCAGATGTTTAGTACATTCATGATGGACCGAATTTAGGACAATATGTATGGCTGCTTGACTATCACACCAAAGTGGAATTGGCAATGATGGAGAATGAGACAAATCTTGTAGGAGATAGGAAATCTATTGTAATTTGCAAATAGTAGAAGCTAAAGCTCAGTATTCAGCTTCTACTGAAGATCAAGACATGGTGTTTTGTTTTTTCATTTTCCATGATATCAAGGACTTGTCCAAATAGATGCAATAACTAGTGACACATCTTCTAATGCCTATATAGGAAGCCCAATGTATCCCACAAGCTAGAAAGATATAGAATACAAGAGGTAAGAATAGGAACTTTAATTGAAAGAATTCTTTATTGATTTCTACAAAATTACATTAATTACCAAAAACATATTTCACTTTAAACTTCTCTCTACTCCTCTTCTCACTTTTTATACACTCATATAACTTCTTACTTTGCCACACACTCCCACTATCACATCCCCTATTTAGTGTTAACAAACTGTTAATTTAACAATTTTAGAGATTTCTTCCATTTATATTTTCAAAGGATAGTTACCAACCTTTGACAAATTACTACCAACTTTTTTAAAAAATGGCCACTAATTTTTGAAAGATTTTTACCAAATTTTAAAATTTTAAAGAAAATAAATCAGTGACATATTTAATAAAAGATTGCTGAACAAGGTAATAAAGACTCGTAGAGGGATAACCTTTTAAGGACTTTAATAAATGCATGGATGTAGACCAATGATCCTAAGTAACAAATTGACTTAATTGTTGAACAATATAAGTTATATTAAGTTAGGTAAAAGCCAAATATAGTAGCTTCCCGATAATGCATCTGTAGGATTCTAGGTTGTTGAGTTTAGAGCTTTGGTTAGCTATGAGTTTATGAACTTTAGACAATGGCGTGAGAGCAAGTTTAGCACCAAGGTACCTAACTTCCTTAAGTAAATCAAGTACATATTTATGTTGAGTAATGCACATTCGAAAGGAAGATCTTGCAATTTCAAGCCTGAGAAAATAACAAGTTTCTACAAGGTCTTTAATGGTGAATTGTTGATGTAAAAACTATTTGACTTTGGTGATTTGTTCAATAGAATTGCATGTGAGAAGAATATTATCTACACACACTAATAAGAACAAGAAGATATGATTACGCTCGAAAGTGAATAAGCAATGACCATGCATAGATTGCTGAAAGCCAAGGGATTGTAGTTTGGAGGTAAGTTCAAGATTCCATTTCTTAGAGGCTTGCTTGAGGATATAAAGGGATTTTTTTTTGTTTAATCTGCACACTTGTCCAAGACAGGCTTTATTACAACTTTTAGGGGGTAACATGTAAACTTCCTTATGAAGAAAACATGGAGGAATTCATTATTAATGTGAAGTTGCTAAAGAGGTTAACCATGTGTAACGGGTAGAGAAAGAATCAAACAAACTATGACAACTCTAGTCACTGGTGAGAAGCTATTAACATATTTAATTGCTTCAGTTTAGTTATACCATTTCATAACAAGCCTTTCCTTATACCTTTCAACTTGGCCATTAGGATGAAGCTCGATCTAGTAAATGCACTTGTAGCTAATAGGTTTTTTTCGGGAGGAAGAGTAGTCAAGTCTCATGAATTGTTAAGTTTTAGGGCTTTTATTTCTTGAGCCATGACATCTACCCTTTCCTTCCAAAGTTTAGCCTTAGAATATGACACTGGCCAATTAATGTTAGTTATAATGAGCCAAAAAATCAATATATGAATTAGAAAAACAAGTAGGATTATGAAAAGGGTAGGTAAAAAGTGTATATGGAGAAGTATGATGAGTTGAACCAAAACTATGATATGTAAGCCATGAAGGTTTTTATGAGACAATTTACTATGTCTAACAAGTAGGGAAGTGCAAATATCATTTAGTTCAGAAGGGGTTGGAGGATTATGGGAAGGTTCCTGAGAAAGAGTATCAAGTATAGGTGGTCAAACTTATATGTTAGAAGGAGTAGGGGCATATCATTGTTAGTAATGGAAATATTAGGAGTAGGATAATTAGTAACAAGTATTTTAGATGGAGAATGGAAAGGCATGATCTATTTATGGAAAATGACATACTGAGACATGTTGTGTGTTTCAAGATCATAAAGCTTATAAGCATCATATCTTGAAACATACTCGATGAATACACATTTGTGAGCTTGAGGAGTAAATTTGGATTTATCTAAAGTGACATTTGTTGCATAACAAAGAGAATTAAAAACTTTTAAAAGAGAACAAGTAAGAGGTTTATGAAACAAAATTTCATATAAGGTTTTCCATTTTAAAACTGCAGTAGGTAGGCAATTGATGAGGAAGTAGTAGTTAATATGCATTCACCTTAAAATTGAGAAGGGGGGTTAGATTAGATCGTTAAAGATTTGGCAACTTTTGACAGATGTTGATGCTTATGTTTAATGATTCTATTTTTTTAGGGGGTATAAGTGCAAAATTGTTGGTGAAGAATACCCATTAAAGCAAAAAATTATTGGTGCTATGAATTTAGAAACTCAGGTATGTTATTAGTTTGTACCTTCTTGATAGAATAGCCAAATTGTGTTTAAACCATGGCATAAAAATTGGTGATACGAGATAGAGTTTGGGATTTGTTTTACATGAGATAAGTCCAAGTAACTCAAGAAAAATCATCAGTAAGTGTTAAAAAATAATGAATACAAATTAATGTAGATTGTTTATAGGGACCATAGACACTTATATAAGCTAAATCAAAGCACTAAGAAGTAGAAATATGATATGCAGAAAATGGTTGTCTTGTCTGTTTCACTAATGGACATACATCACAATAATCATTGAGTTTAGTATGTATATTATTCAAATAATAAATGTGTTTAGGTGTACGTTGGGAGGGGCGTCCCAATCGCTCTTGTCATATAAAATATGAAGAAGCAAAGGAAATTGCAATTTGAGATGATGGACCAATGGAAGCATTAGAAGTGGAAAGGCAGTGATCACAATTAAAAGGAAATGGTGTTTGATCAAGGAGGTACAAATGACCAAACAATTTTTTTAACAGCAATGACACAATCATCCACCAAGTCCTCAAAAGATAAAAAGAAGGTAATAAAGTAATTTTCAAATTGTGTTTCAATCTTTAAAGCATGAAATAAACCTTTTTTAATAAAGGAAGAGTATCCATCAACAAAATCTTTTGTGTAGCATGATCATACAAATCATTAGAGACCTTATTCTTTTTCACAAGTCTCTTAGTCTCATCAGAGACCTTACAAGAACATTTACCACAAGAACATTGTGGAGGAGGAGCAATGGAGTGGAATTCATCCCATAATATACTTAATTGTGTGGTATAAGTGGACAGAGAGGCATTACCTTGAGTAGTAGAAATGATATCATGCTGGAGTTTATACTCTTGAAGACCGTTTGAAGTCCCAAATTACTGATGAATCTTATCCCAGATCTCCTTCACAGAGTTAGAATAGACTAACAAGTCATGGAGGTCTTTAGTAAGGGAATTCAATATCCAAGAGACAACCATGACATTCGCAGCTACCCAGGCCTCATATTTGTCTGAATCTTCAGCAGGAATGGTGATTTTGCTAGTAACAAAGCTAAGCTTATGTTTGGCAGCTAATGTTAATTTCATAGACTGACTCCATGTTTAGTAATTACTACCATTAAATGGAATAGTGAATAAGGAGATTTTGGGATTATCTGAATTGTAAAGAGTAAAAGGATCTTTTAAAGTAACTATGAGATCTTGGTGAGAAGGAATAAAATCAGAGGGCAGTAAAATGTTAGACTTCACAGATCTATAATGGCTTTGATACCATAAAAACTTAATCAGAATAATAATGCAGAATGAATTAAATCTGCTTGCATTAACACAGGAACTCTACACAGAATTTATATACATCAAGCAATCGTGGCTATGCTAATGTTACGACTGTATGATTAATTCTATAATCTATACTAATGGGAATGAAAACAATGCACGTGGCTACACACAAAGAATTTCGTTGTACACTTAGCAAAACATTCTAACTATTATACAACAAATTTCACACATGTTGAGTTGCTCTGCACTATTTCAGTTTTGGACTTGAGCCTTATTTTGGGCTCATGTCTCATTACTGAATTAGTTTTTTCTTTTTTGGTTTCCCTATTTTGTGGTAAGATAATCAGTTTATATCATTTAGAAATTTATTGTGAATTTTGCAACTATTAGAAGTAATATTTTGAAATAGTATTAGTTTAAGATTAAAATATCATATATATTTGTACTTACATATATATGTACAGGTTTAAATAAAGGATTTGATCCAATTGCTATTAAGCCAAACCATAAAAAAACATTTGAATATAATTTGATATAGTGGTCTTCGAAATATAATTACGCATGCCTCAGTAATATAGCTTGTTTCGTTTCTTTAATTGTGTATGCAATCTTTAAATATTATCTTTCTTGCAAAAATTCATAAATCTTCGAGTAATTTTTTATGATTTTTAGTTAATAATATGGGGCTCCGGATTATTTTGTGGCCCAATTTAATGTTAGCCCAGTATCACAACTGGTATCGCATATGAGCTGAAATGCAGAGGCCATATCTTCAAGCCTGGGCTGTCCTATCTACATCAAATTCGATACAATATTAGCATATTCCGCTAGAATGCTGAATACCCTTCCCACGCGCTGAGAAATCACGTGACTTGCAGATGCTCTCAGTTTGCTTGACACCTCATCTGTAACCTCTGATTTGGACTTCCGAATTCTGATGATGGACTATTGTTTCGGACTCCACGAAGATCTTCACTGACGCACGAAGGATCCGTCTTCTTCTCTAAATCTCGCGAATAATCAGACATAGGTGACCTAAATTTTTCCAAATGATGGCTGTAATCTAGAGCTGATGTCAACGAAATGAATCTTTCTCTGTCCTCAGCGACTGCTTCTTCCACGGTGTCTTCTTTGTCTTCCTCATCTTCGTCGTCATCGTCGTGGTTCTCGGGAATTGTTCGAGGCCGTTCCGATAGGTCAGGCAGTGTCAAAATGGCCAATAGCTCCGCCACCGCTGGTTCGAGTGATGCTGCAGGTCCGGTCGTCCGGAAGAATCAGTTCCGGGGTGTTTTATTCAAGTACGGTCCAAATCCTATTCAGGTCCGTTCTTTTTTGCTTTTTGGTTTGCATTTTGTGAAATGAGGACTAAGAATTGAAACTTAGGATTTGATTTTAATTGTGCATGATTTGGTCTCCGCACTCTGATTGTAGCGTTCTCCTCAATACGGTTATATTCGAGATCGCATTTAGTATTACTAAATTCAGTTGCATTGATAAACGCTTGAAGTAGAATCACTGTTCATTGGTTTGCATCTACTCCTGCATTGTCTTCAAGATCTCTCGATTTCTAAGAAACAGAGACAATCTGCTGCATCAATTTTATTATATATTCATAGACTCTGGGGTTAATGGCACAATTAGAGGATATTGGGCCTTGTGGTTAGGCTTTCAGGCTATAAAGCAACTTTTTAGAAGCATTGTCCAAATAGAATATAAAGTATCCTGTTGTCTGTGGCTGCATTTTGGTAATTTTGTGAAATTAAAAGAGGAGAGTAAAAAACTCATGTATACAAGATGCATCTATTTTAGGGTGCTGTACGATTTTAAGCTTTCAACTGAATAATATTCATGTTAGGCACCATTTATAATATGACTATATAAGTAGAATGGAATATTTGTATTGTCTGCAATATCAGACGTGTTGGCTCTAATAGTTCGAGGACTCATGTGCCTCATTGTCTAAAGTGTTATTCGTTTGTTAATGAGGACGTATAATGGCATTGTTTTTGTCTTCTTCCATATATTCTTGCAATATGATGAATTTATGCTTTTTTTTTTTTTATTGGGAGGTAAAAACATGAGTGTAATAAAGCTTGGGGCTTTGTTTACATTAGTTTTCAATAGTGGTGATAGTTTTATATTCCGCATGTTTGTTCTTTAGCACGTGTATTTGGATGTCTAATTTTAAGTGGGAGTTGTAGGTTTTCCCCCCTCTTTTTGAAGGGTGGTCTGTCTCACAAAATAGTTTATCTTAGATCTGGGAATGGCCCTTGTGTTTGAGCAACTTTAGAGGTTCCTTCAGAAAGTTCTGGCATGATCTTCTTCAAGGGGAAAAAATTTTTCCTCTTCATTCTGGTTTTCCTTTCCTTATGAATTATGTAATTCTGAATTTTAAATGCTTGACTGCTTTGGGATGTTGTCTTTTATTTGCAGGTTGCATTTAAGACTGGTGACTACAAGCAGCAAGTCATTTTTATTGGTGGACTGACTGATGGCTTTCTTGCCACAGCGTATGTGAACTATTGTATAATTTCAACCAACCAATATGTGGTTTTATCTCTCAGAGTTGGTTTGGATGAGGATGAGTTTATATTTTCTGCACCATTTAACTGATAACCTCATTTAACGATTGCATCCAAGAACCAAATTTTGACTACTTGCGATACACTTGAACCTATGAAGAGTATTTATATGACATCCATTCTTCATCTTCCTGCAGTTACTTGGAACCTCTAGCAATTGCTCTGGACCGTGAGAAATGGTCGCTAGTTCAATTTCTTATGTCATCTTCATATAGTGGATATGGCACCTCCAGCTTGCAACAAGTAAGCAGTTAGATCCTTATCTCTGATATTGCAGTCGTACTGTAAAATTTTAACAATAAATTCCGGTGAACATGTTATTCCTATTTGATATATTTCTTATAAGCCAAAAGTTCTAGTCTGATTTAATTGAAATTATTATAGTGAAAAATGTATTTAGAGTAAACCCTGTAATGCTGCCAATATTGAGGTTAAAGTATACTTTGAACTCCAAAGCGTGTTGCCTATTTCTTTAGATACAATATTTTTTGGCACGTGAAAGCATAGACTTGTTTGTAATCTAATAGAAAATATAGGCCTTCTTTTGATAGAGAAACTTTTTATATGCTCGCTAATAAAAAATTAGTCAATATGTTCAATTTTTTTTATTTTTTATCAGATATTCAAAGTTATTTATTCTTCTGTTCTGTAACTGGTCTTTACTTTAAGCAACATATATTCTGATCTAATGTTTAGCTAACTTTAAGCAACTGTGGTTTTTGGAAGTTGACTAGGTAAGGCCTGAAATATCATAAGTCTGGTGACTATCATTTTAAAAGGTGTTAAGTAAATTAGCTGTGAATTGGCAAGTTGTTTAACATCATTTGAGTAGCAAGGAAAATTACTAACTTATCCACTGAGATTGAGGTATGATGAAGTTGGTCCTGAGTCCAGGCAGGATTCGACTCTCCAGATAATTAAAATCTTATATAAGTTGACTGAAATTTTCCTTAGAAACAGTTAGGTGATATCTTGTTTTTTTCAAATCGCTTAAAGAGAGCAGAATCAAAGTATTGCCCTATGGCCTAAATTTGTCTACGTGGCATTTTTGGTTGTATGTAGACTATTAAGCAGTTTGGTTTTTGACTGAAGATCATTGTGTTGATATACCTAAGATAGCTGATTTTAATGATGGTTGTGGTAGCAAGCTTTTTGATATTATATTTAGGTTTGTCGATCGTCTTATTTGGAAAAATAAATAAATAATAGGGATAATTGAAGTAATATCAGTCTTGACATCTGAAATTAGCACAATAATATGGTGTAGGTAACTCAAAAAATTTTGTTTCTTTATTAGCCCCCTTTTTAGCAGTGCCTAGGGACACAACATGATATCCGTTAGTCTAATTGAGATGTTTTTGCAGTATTCCGCTCTTCAATTTTGAACCATTATTAATTTATTATTGTTGCTGGCCATTATATACCTATTTATCAACTTGAAATGGATATTTTTAACAGTATTATATTGTGTTTCTCAGGAGAGTTTAACTATATAGTGCATTGTGTATATTTCCATCATATTGATGAGATCAATGTCTTCTTGTGTGAATTTTAAGATAAACTTGTTGAATTCTGCTGAAGGATGCTAAGGAGCTGGATCAGCTGATAAATTATTTAATTAACAAAGAAGATTCTGAAGGTGTGGTACTGCTTGGGCATAGTACTGGCTGTCAGGTTATCTATAGCTGCATTTAAATTTTGAACCATACTATACTCTCCCTTTGGTACTTGCAACTAGTAATTGGCGAGCAAGTGAAATGAACTTTCATCTTATTTGGACATGTTATATAGGATATTGTGTATTACATGCACACAAATGCTGCATGCTCCCGAGCAGTCCGTGCAGCTATCCTTCAGGTACTTCCTTATTTTTAATAGATCACATTCTAACTCTTGGTGAACACTGTTCTGTGCAGTTCTAGGTGTGAAACATTCATTTATTTATATGCTGTACCTATTTTTGGCAAAAATAATTTGTTTGAAACTCTTTGTGAGCATTGGGTTTGTTTTTCCACCTTGGAGCAGTTTCTCTTGGTAAATTTTAATTTTTAATAAAAATAGGGAGGCCAAATTTCTGTGGCAGTCTGCCGATTTTGCAGTTTTCTGGTTGGTTTGGATGGATCAGGATGCCTACATCCTCAAAGCTGTATTTTGGCCCTCTCATGTATTATGGGATATGATTGCGTTATGACTCTTGGGTGATTTGCCCATGGTCTTTAGCGGAGTTTCCATTTCTGATATGCAGAGAGATTGGTTTGCTTTGTTGCTTTGAGCTATCTTGGCTCTTAGTTTTCTTTTAGCTTCTCTGTATTGGAGGATATTTTATACTCCCTCTAGTTGTACTTTCTCTCTCTTCTCTGGTGAATTTTTCTTATTTTAACGAAAATAAAGTGTTATGTCTTGCTATTGCCTCTGTTCTCTCACTTGAACTATTTCGGTTGTGCCAATAAAATGTTCAGGCTCCAGTTAGTGATAGGGAATATCAAGCTACTCTGCCTGAGACTGCTTCTATGATTGACTTAGCTGCTAATATGATAAGAGAAGGGCGAGCTTCTGAGTTAATGCCAAGGGAAGCAGATCCTTTTGCCCCAATAACTGCCTACAGGTGAGTTCACATTAATGTTGTAGGAACAGCACAAATACTGAAATAAGCCTCGACATGAATTGATAGGATGGCTATTAAATTCCAAAGGAGCATAATTCAAAATAATTGTTGTGAAGTCATGTATGTTTGTCATTTACAAAAATAGCTTGTTGCTTTTTAGTCGGTAGTTCACTTTGATAGTCTAAGTATAGGCAAATTTTAACATGGAAACATCTCCTATTTCATAACTAAGTCCTTTTCTTTTCATATACATGAACTATTTGATATATGAGACAAATTTACTTTTCTGAGTTTATCCCTTCAATGAATGCTTATGGTAGAGCAGCCCACACTTTTTCTCAGGTCTTCTTGTTTTACTATGGCCTTAAGTTGTCTTTGATCTTATCCAAAAATATTTTAAAGATTTTCTATTTCAAACCATCTTTAAGTCTTGATTTTTATAAGAACAAAAATAAAATAATTGGGTCTGGGAATTGGAAAAGGCAGCCTCATCTTGGTTTACGTGGGCATAAGCGTATGGAGATTCTGGGATGGGCATTGAGAATTTTACCCGCTTAAGTTCTGATGGGCATGGTTTTTTGGTGCAGCTAAAGGCATGGGATCTAAGTTCTGTGGCCCATGACCATCTTAAAATTTTTTCTCTCCTTTCTCTCTCCTTACTTCCCCCTCTTCCTCTCCTTATCTGGTTATCCCATTGCCACTTACATGACATGCTAATGCATAAGAAATACTCGTTATTTTGTAAAATTAAGTCATTGAATGGATGCTGCAGAAAAGGTCATTGTCTTCTCTAGCTATAGCTCCCTTTATAAAGAACCAATGCTTTTGCAGGTATCACTCCCTGTGCTCATATAATGGTGATGATGATTTGTTCAGTTCTGACCTGAGTGAGGATCAATTGAAAATGAGACTCGGGCACATGTCTTGCACACATTGCCAGGTGAGCACATCTCTCTGTCACAATTTTTCTGTTATCTTTTTGCTTGGGTGCTTGTTTGTTTAGATCCTAAAATATACATCCTTGAGTTAAAATTAACCTTGGCTGAAATTGAAGTTCTCCTTTCTTAATTCCCTTTAAATAGAAGGGATACAACATTTTGATGAATGAGAGAGGCACAGATAGAAGGCTAAAATGTTTTCTCTATCAACTTGTCAATGGCGGCCCTTTTTATTGGGCTGATTGGTACTAAGTATAGTTGATGTTGCCTCTGTAGTAGAAGATGCTACCTTGAGTCATTAAATGTTTGTTAGTAATTCTGTGCTAGTAGAATAAAGGTAATTCTTGTCCTAATTTTGAGAGAGAGTGGGAGAATTGAGAATTACTTGGCGAATAGGATGATGATCTTTTTGGTATGCATGGCTTTTTGCAGGTTATATTCTCAATGGCTGATGAATACGTGCCAGATTATGTTGATAAGAAAGCACTGGTTGATCGGTAAAATTTCTGCTCGTATCTGGTGCCAATTTTTTGATTTATTTATTTTTTTTTTTGTTTCTTTGTTCATGCAATAACCCCCAGGTCAGAGGAAGGTCAATACTTAGTTTGTAGTTATAGTTTATATCTAGCCGTGTCCTGTATGTGGTGGGGGGAGATAGAGAGGAATGAGTTGAGGTATATGATTACTGTTCATATGTTCATGCTGTGCATTTCAAAAACACGCAGATTATGCAGAGCGTTGGGAGGTGCTGAGAAAGTGGAGATTGAACATGGAAATCACTCCCTCTCTAACAGAGTCGAAGAGGCTGTCCAGGCTATTATAGACTTCATAAAAAGAGGGGGACCAAAAGGCTGGGATGACCCGTGGAATTAATGTGTTCCTCTCTATTTTTCTTTTTGGCCCCGGTCATTGTTGTTTTGATTCTTCGAGTAAATTTTTCCAATCTTTCATTTTCTCCCATATAGCTGTAAGTTCATCTTGGGATGGTTTTTTCTGGTAGGGTGGGGGGTTGTTTTTTCCGCCTTACATATTTTTTGTTAATAGATGTCGATATTTTAATTGTGTTTAAGAAAAAAAGTGTATCTGTCGTGGATCTAATTTATACTTCGTTGCACTTTACTCCTCTCATTTTCTTTTTTATTTTGTCAATCAATGCTTCAACTCGGGCAAATTCGGTTAGAATCGCTGATTTTACGATCTTAGGTTGGGATTTTGTGTTAAATCACAACTAGAATTAGAATTGATACAAATTCGGTTAAATTTGGTGTTAACTCATATAGAATTTGATAAAATTGCTTTCTTTGTGTGAGTGATTGAGTCAAGTTAAAAAACCTTTATTTTTTTTAGCTCAAAATAGTTAACTCAGTTTTTTCTTCGGTAGAGGAAGCCCAGCCCAAAATGTGAGGTAAGCTGAAGAAAAAACAAAAAATTCCTTTTGGTGACCTAACTCATATTTCCTCCTAGCACATGCTCGGCCTTTGTCACTCTCTCTTCACCTTACTCATGTACTAATAGAACAAACGCCGGAGCAAGAAGCAGCGTTGAAGCAATGTTCTTTGTCGTTGTTAGCAATTTCTGAGCTTGTTGAAATCTTTGGCAATTTCTTCATCCTCGTTAGTACTCCATTCAACGTTGAAGAGCATTCTTTGTCATCTTTAGTTGTTCCCTCTTCGTTTCTTAATCCTCGTTAGTACTCCATTCAACGTTGAAGAAGCATTCTTTGTCATCTTTAGTTGTTCCCTCTTCGTCGTCGTCTTCTCTGATTTGTAATGTAAGTTTCTGCTGGCTTGTTCCCTCTTCTTTCTTTTTTTGATTTGGCAATTTCTGATCTTGTTGAAACTATAACTTGTTCTTCTTTGATCTGTAGGCCGTAACTTGTTAAAACATTAAGGTCTATTAATATTGCAATTTCTCCGGCAAGTTCCAATGTTAGAGATTTTGCGATTTCTATAAGTTGTTCTTACTGTTTTTACTGTCATGACTTATATATAGTTTTGTGGAAAGTTATGATAGGATATGTAGTTTTGTGGTAATCATCTTCTTCTTTGATCTGTAGGCTGTAACTATAATTTGCATTGAGAATCATTATTAAAGAAAATTTTGCATTCTTACTCCAGTCACCTATAATAAATGCCGATACATATGTAAATTTATACCTAATTCATTTGTAGTGGCTTGAACATACTAACTAGAATCTGTGACTGAGGGATAAATCCATTTTTCTCTTTTACAAAAACGGCTTTAGTCTAAAACCAAGAAAAAGAAGATTCCTCCTTACACGACATTTGTACTAACTAACAAAGTATAGTTATAAATCTGCTTAATAGAATATAGACATAAGAGAAGGGAAATTTACAAACCATGCGTAGGTATGGAATGATGACTATAAATTATGGTTTTAAGTTAGGACCCCTATGAATTTTATATATATTTGTCCTTTTTTTGTTAAAGATTTAGTTTTAGTGTCTTATCTACCATACTGTTTCGTTAGATTATAGTTCCCAATACAGAATTTTTTAAAAGGATTTGTAAACTCCCATGACTCAATTACCTACGAACTAGTCTATTTTTGTTCCAATTTTTAATTACGGGACTAAGACATAGTCACTAAAATATATGCAAGTCCATGCACAATGCTTGAAGTAAATGATAACCTTGATAGAACGAGGATGGACTTAATTCAAGAGGTTGTGCTAATTAAAAGTTTTATAGAGACCTTATTATAGACAACTAATCAATTTCTGTGTACCATTTCCCACTGGGTGAAGAATTTAATTGATCATCAAGCTTAATACTCTACTCCATGTGTTAGGATTCTTACACATGTTTTTCATTCCCTGTAAGTGAAAGTATTGAAGTCACCGAGACAAGGTTTTTCTTACACTTTCTGTAATTTATTTGAGGTTAGAATCATGTTACACTTGTTGACTCTTTTATTTACAAATAAATTTTATAGTAATATGTATTATGTGTTATGAATTATGTAAATGAACTATGGATTATAGAATTTATTAAATTTTATATGTTAATTTGAATAAAAAGTATGTAATATAAATTATAAATTACAAAATAAGTATTTATATATAAAATTTTATGTAATTTTATAATATAGTTATGTTTAATAATTTAAATAGTAAGTGTAAGTAAACTTTTATTATTTTACATTACGATTTTACTTCTATTTTTTGAGTCTACTTTAAAATCATGATTTTGACAATATTAATTAGTGATGGTTGATAACTTGATTCAGTTGATTACTGCTGAGCAAACATTTTTCAACTAGCAATTATTTTCCATCATTGTTTATATTATTTTTGTTCTTAATTTAATATAATGATAGTAATAATAAATGACAAAATATATTAAATATAAAGGGAGTAAAGGAAGAGATATATATATATATATATATATATATGAGAAAAAAGTGAAAATAACATAATTTTTCTGGTTCCTAGGATGCTATTGAACAAGAAAATAATCTAGATAATAAAGCCATTTGATCCTTTTTTTTTTTTTTTTGTGGTCTTCGGCTCAGTGCAGTATGCAGTTCAATCTGATAATCTTGTGAGTATTCAGATCCTCATATTCTCCACCTTACTGCCAGCCATTGCATCGCCAGCTGTTCCATCATGGATAAACACAATTGCTTGCCTTCGCGGTCCCACAACCAGCCACCCATTTTGTGAGTTCTCATTTGAAATGATGGATGCTATTTTGAAATTATTTTTTGTTCATTACTTTCACACATCGGAATTGACTCTAGTCGAGTTCAGTTGGAAATTAAACAAAAAAAAAAAGTTATAGTGAAAATTATGAAGTAATATCGTGATACAACTAATATTTCTCCACGTGTAAAATAGAATCGAAAGAGACAATTAGGATTGCCAGCTCTAGTCATCTTTGGTGTTCCAACAACGCACTTATATTCGTCTGGTGTGCATATAAATCCTCGTCATAACGCGTCCTGAGGCGAATCACTGAGGTCGACTCGGCTGTGTGTTTTGTAGATGTAACTAAGTGTGGCCCGGCTTAGTGAGTTGAGTTTTTTATTGACATGAAATTTGGTTTGATTTTATATTGGGATTATTTTTTTAAATTTTAGACCCGGTTTAGTTTGATTAAACTCAGGTATTGATCGGGTCAAACTAAGTTAAATTGAGTTTGAGATAGACCTGCATTTAAAAAAAAAAAAAAAAATATATATATATATATTATTTTGTAAAAATAATTTTTTTAAACAAACAATGAAAAAAATAAGATTTAAAAAGAAATAAAATGAAATTAAAAAATCTTAAGATTTGAAATAAAAAATAATAAAAAGTTGAAATGAATTGATATTTTAAAATTTAATTATAAATAAAATTTATTTTAAATTAAATTAAAAATATATTATAAAAATTTTAAAATAAATATCGGGCTATACTGGGCCAAGTCTTATGTCACATTGGGACCTAGCCTGACGTTAGATCCAATCCAAACCGGATTAAATTGTAATTTTTTTATTTAGTCTGATCATAACTTAACCTAATGTGACTAAAATAGGCTAAATTTATTGGTTAACCAGACCGATAATTACCCTAGATGCAACATTAAATCTTCTTCGCGCATCAACCTGTCTCTTTCTATCTACCGTCTCGGTTCATGAATTGACGATTAAAGAGTTTGATGGGGTAGGTGGTATTGGCCCAGCAGGAGAGATGGACAACCACAAATTGAAATTGGAGGCATAGGAAACTAGAGTGTATGGTCTGTTTGGGAATGCAATTATATGGACCAAAGAAAATCAAAGCAAGGCCTGTATGCGTATGTTAGTGAAAGGCTGGAAGAGCACCTTCCCAAAATGGAGAACTTGGTATAAATTATTATAGTGACGGCCCCCCAGTTTGCATGGTTTGGATTGCAAGGTTTGTTTGGCAATGTTGTTACACTATGTTGTGACTAATGATGCCTGTCACGTTACGCAATGTGCTACTGCTAACCACATAGTAAGAAGTTGCCCTTGTGGTAGCCTTACACCCCACATTTGGTTGTGTGCCTGTGTATACAAGTAGCCTTAGAGGAAATTTGGGTACCACTCGCATTAAGTGATTTTTTTAACTTCTTGAACTGAAATTGTATGAATGTTTTTATTTTTTTTTAAAAAAAAGAAGATGTGGGAACGCTAGTCCCATGCATTTGGAATATCTTGCGGTGACCTTACGCCCCACATTGATTAAGTTTGGTTGTGTGGGTGAGTATATAAGTATCCTTAGAAGAAGTTTGGACACTTTTCATGTTACATGATATTTTTACATTTTTGAGGTGAAATTGTAGCAATATTCTGATAAAAAAGAAAAAAAAAAAGCTCATAAATTTGGATAGATTCATAAGTTAGTCTACTAAATTAATAATTTTATTCATAAAAAAATGTGTTAATTAGTTTGTAGTCAATAACGTAAATATTCAAATATAAAATGAAAGAATATATAAATAAACTTCTTTTTTTAAAATGTCATTTAAATTTTGAATATACATAAAATTAATAAAATTATATTAAATATATTTATTAAAATAAAAATAAAATAAATATTATTTAATTAATTGTATTGAATAATTATTTACATAATAATACTGGGGTCATTAATTATTGTATATTTAACTGAATTTTCATATAATAATAATTAGATTATAATTGAAATTAAAATAATAATGTTGGACGTGGCAAAGGGGTCCATAATTGCTCCCATCCACCATCAATGATGATGAGTTATGACCAATGGTGCTTCATGTTACTACCTTTAACCAATCCTACACATCTTTCGTCCCAACTTTCACCAACCTCAAAATTTAATAATTATAAGTTGGAAGACTTACACACGATCCATAATGAACTGATGTTCAATCTAACTTCCCTCCGATTTATACCAATTTCGTAACCACAATCATAACCACTAGTTTCTCAGTGGAAGAAATGCAAGCAAAAGGAATTTTCACGCTAGTATTACAAAAGAAATAATTGACTTAAATTCTATGCTGCCAAAATTATTTTCCCAAATACTATACAAACCTTTCTTTTAGTTGTGTGGGTCAAAACACCCAATTTAATGGAAAGCTCAATCTCATATTGTGAGGCTGATGATAGCCTTTCCTTGCCTGATCCTTGCATTTCTTACAAAAGAAATAACTAAACTAAAATGTATATTGTCACAAAATTTATATAGGCCTCTAAAAATTGTATCAATATTATTTGTGGCAATAAATTAATATTTTAAAAAGATAGTACCATTAAACAATAATATATAAAATCTTACCAGCTTGTACCAAACAAAACGATTATCTAGTCAGTGTCCTTGTACCCAATGAAATTTTTAATTGCTTTCATCTTTAATACATTAATTGGTGTTGTTCCTTTTTATTTCTTAAGTACACGTTTGGTCGCGGGATTTGGACTGAGGGAATGAGAATTGAAATCCCCACCCAAACTCCTAGCCCGACCCCCGTGTTTGGTAGGCGTGAAGCAATGGGAGTTCTTTTCCTTAATGAGTGGTGATTCTGTCAAATGAGGGCTATGACCGTCCATCCACAGGGGTAGGTAGTTAAAATTAAAATAAAAGAATGGAAATGTGAATTTTTATATTTAGTTGATAGATTAAGTTATTATTTTTTTTAAAAAAATTTATTTTTTTTATATAAGGGTGGATTTTTTTTTTTATATGAAGTTATAGAATAAAATTAGTTTTTTAATAAAAATATACTTGATAAAAATATTTTTATTTATAAATAAAAATATTCTTTTAATACATCAAAATCTTAATTTATTATTAAATTATTATTTTTGTTAATATTATTTATTATTAATACTTTATTAAATATATATTATTATATTAATTATTAAACTTATTATATTATTAATTAAATATATATTAATATATAATTATATTATTAATTAATAATTTAAATAAATATATGTCTTTTTTATTTTATAATAAAAAATAATATAATAAAATATACACAATACTTAATTAATTTTTATATATAATTTATTAATTCAATAAAATTAAACAAATATATATTTTTTTAATTAAATAATATTATAATATTTTTATTTTCATTTTCACTCGTGGAGTGGACATTTTTGCCCCATTCTCTCTCAATAACTGTGTCATCAGCCATGACAACTCTCGTCGTCAGCATCCGTTAAGGCTTACGAGACCGAAGGCAAGTGAAACTGTCCTATCACAGTAACTCCATAACCAACCATAATAGATCATGTCACCGGCAACTTGTTCGTCAACGTTCGTCGAGGCTTGCGAGACCAGAGGTAAGTGGCTTTGCTTCTCAGTTTGTCTCCCTGAGCTCAAGCGTGCACTGTGGCCAATGTACTCACCCTCAGAATTTCTAGTTTCTGTCGCTGATTTTCTGATGGTGCCCTGGATCCCAAATCCACCGCTCAAATGTGTGAAATAAAGACGCCAACCACGGTCGTCCAAACCACAGCGTCGCCGGAATAAACACAAGAGAAACGCTTGGCCTCTGAAATGGAACAACAGAACGAGGGATCTCGTTAGAAAATGCTCTTGGTACTTGTTTATCCTTGTTAAGATGGAATTTATCGCAAGTCGTGACATTCTTTGCCACGTGTTTCTCTCTTTTAAAGTTCAAGGGCATTTCCGACTTTTTTGAGTTTTTCCTCCCATCTCCTTCTATACGTTATATTAAACATAGTGATAATTTATATAATTTATTTTTATTTTCATTCTTCCATCCCTTCATGTAATCAAACGGGCTCTTAAAATTTAGGATTTTGAACATTTATTGAAACTTTTTCGTTCATGATTTTAGTATTGCAAAATTTTCATATTAGACAATATTGTTTGTATCACCGTATTAAAACTAATAAGAAGGCCACATGGTGGTATAATTAGTTGATCAATATCAACCTTATCCATTATGGATTGATTATATAATGTTACTGCTCTAAATTTTATATATCTTTATATAAAATTTAATAGTTTAAATTTATAAATAATAAATATGACTGCATGAAACAATTAATAAAAATATAGATTCATTTACTAAATCAAATTAAAAATTACAAAATTTGCAATAATACTATCAATTATAGAGGATGCTTTGTAGAGTTATCGTTGACCTTGACGTACTCAGCAGGTTAGTTTCGACATCTTACATGACATGATACAAGAACAAAGGACAAAAGTTGATAATAAATTTAGCCGTGCAAGATTTTTGCCGAATTCTTTTTCTTTTGTATTATTCACGTAAAAAAGCTGAAAGAGAGTTGTTTTGATTAAAAAGCAAAAGGAAATAGTCAAGATTCATCTTTATAAACAGGGAAAAGTAAATAAAGGCTGTGGCTGTAATCAAATTGCCTTTAGATTTGATCCCTATTTTTGAGTTTCAATCATTGACGCTTCTCCAATCTCCCAAGATTTTCATCTGAAGGAGATAATATTCAAAGGCATTTTCCCTTTCACAGCAAGCCGAGCTTCATGGTGACCTGCTTCTTCTACCCAGAAGTGTCACTCCCAATCTCCCATTGACACCCACCACCAACGCCTTGCCTATGTCTCCACGTCAGTTTCTTCTCCTTTGCCTTTTCCCATTAAATCACTGTGTTTGGTTCTCGAGAAAATCGACATTTGTGCTTTAAATAGACATTTTTAATTGTTGTCGTCAAAAGGTAACAATATGGCCGTGTTGGGTAATTGATTTTGTTTGTTGCGGTTCTGCGGCGGCCGCGGCGGTGGCGGTGGCGGTGTTCTTGAAAGTTTCCCATGGGGTTGATTTCGCCGACGGCGAATCAATGTTCATCATGGTTCGGTCTGATACGCCATTGGCGGTTTGAGTTGCTTTTGACTGCTCTGGTTATAATCGGGATGGTCATTGTTTGGAGAATGGACGGCACCGTCGTTAAAGACAACATTGAAGCTGGAAGATTTCCTCATTATCATATTCGTTCACCTAATCTCACCCAAACCCATCAAAGTTCAATCTTTACCTTCCCACATATTCCACCTAGTGCGAACCAAAGCCATACAGATTCAATTCTGTCTGCGAACAATGAACTAGCTTTTGCTAAGAATTCCACTTTGGTGTCTGAAAAAGTTGATGAGAACCCAGTACAGAGTGTGGTTCAGGGAAGTTCTAGTTGGATTTCTTGCGAATTAGAACCCAACATGACTTCAAATCTTCTAGCTCGATGGTTAACTCCTGGAGGACAACCTTGTAGAGATTCTTACACTCAGCAAATTGCCATTCCTGGTTTGGATAATGAGAAAGTGATAGAGTTATCAGCTGGGGAAGTGCATGAATTTGCTTTCCAAGCATTGGATGATTCAGGAAAGCCTCGTTGCTCTGGTGGAGATTACTTTGAAACTGATCTTTCAGGAGAATGGTGGAAATCTCGGCCTTTGGTGAGAGATCTCAGTAATGGGTCTTACTCCATTTCGCTTCAAGTTCATCCAGATTTCGAAGGGGTGTACAATCTCACCATCATTCTGCTTTACAGACACTTCGAAGGTCTTAAATTCACCCCTTGGAAATTTGTATATGATCGAGTGCTTCGACATATCCCAATCAAATTCTTCAAAAGCAGTGTTCATTTACCAGAATTACAGACTTGTAAAGCTTCCGACTTTACCAAGGACGTGTGGTGTGGAAGGTGGACTAGGCATGGGAAAGACGACGATTGCAAAATAAGCAATGATGGTAGATTTCGATGCTTAGCACCAGAATTCCCTTGTAAAGCTCCATGGTGTGATGGTTCTTTGGGGATTCTGGAGAGTAATGGATGGGTGTATTCCACTCACTGTTCATTCAAGATGTTTTCAGCTGATTCTGCTTGGAATTGCTTGAAGAATAGGTGGATCTTCTTCTGGGGTGATTCAAACCATGTTGACACAGTACGTAACATGCTCAATTTCATCTTAGATTTGCCTGAAGTACTTGCTGTTCCTAGAAGATTTGACATGAACTTTTCAAACCCAAAAGATCCATCTCAAACAGTTCGAATCACGAGCATCTTCAATGGGCATTGGAATGAAACAAAGAACTATGAGGGTCTAAATTCTCTGAGAAACAAAGGGTTTCAAGATCTGCTCAAGAAGCACTTCTCAGAACCCACAATCCCAGACACAATGATCATGAACTCTGGCCTACATGACGGTGTTCATTGGTCTAGTATCAGATCATTTTCTAAAGGAGCACATTATGCTGCTTCATTCTGGGCAGATGTTATGGACTCAGTGAAGCAAAGAGGGTTGGCTTGGCCAAGAGTGTTTTACAGAACTACTGTGGCCACTGGTGGGTATGCAAGATCACTAGCATTTAATCCTTACAAGATGGAGGTGTTCAATGGAGTATTCATAGAGAAGTTGAAGGAAGCTGGGGTTATCTCTGGAGTGATTGATAACTTTGATCTGACATTTTCATGGCATTTTGATAATCGTTGTAATGATGGAGTTCATTATGGAAGAGCTCCATTGAAGATGAAGTGGCGAGATGGCCAAATTGGGCATCAATATTTTGTGGATCTAATGTTAGCTCATGTTCTGCTCAATGCAATGTGTGCAATATAGGCATAGAATTTCAGTTTAGAAGAGATGTTACAGAAGTTTAGAAGAGATGTTCAGAACAGAAGTTTTATTCTTTGCCAACAAAGCATTACTAGTATTTAGTGTTTTGTTTGGTTAGGTTTAGTATAGTTTCTTGTTCATAGATATGTGAGAAAAATACGAGGTTGCTCCACTTGTAGATTTGCATCCCGCATAACAGTTCATTGTTCATAATCAATAGAAGTTAGTCGTTATGTTAGTGTGCATCCACATGCACAGTTAGCACATGATCTTTTGATTTGGCAAAGTGTGTGATTGATTGTGAACTTAAATCTTTTAAATTTTCTTTCCGTAAGGTTAAAGGAAAAGATAAAAAGGAGAAAGTGAGGGGAAATTTTGAATTTTATAGACATTTCTACTTTTTGTCATTTTTACTCCTTATTTTAAAAAAAAAATTTATAAGAAAAAAATATGTAGAGAATCATTCTCGATTATATTCATCATTAATCATATAACATTATGAGATTTAATCACAATTTTAGCGAGTGACTTAGGCCACCTAAATCATATTGAAGCAATTGTGTTTAAGTTGGCATTCATTCCAACATACATTGGGCTGTGAATATATATCACTGTTGCCTAAAATGCATTAATAGTAAGATTGTATTGTGACATACGCTTGTATATTTGGATTAGAAAATAATGAATCAAAGATGGTAATTTTCATTTTATTTTTTTAATTATATTTATATTTAATATTATTTTATAGAATGAATACAAAATCAATTTCAATCTAAGACAAAAGAAATTAGTGCAAATATAATAAAATAAATTTTCTATCTATTATATACGAATCCAATTGAGTTTTTTTTAATGAAAAGGAATCAAATTCAAGTTTTTTTTTTTTTTTCCCAGTTCAAATTGTATTCAAGTTTTTACCTCTTTTCAATGCAATCGATTGGTAACCTTAGGTAAGAGAATGCTGGAAGCAAATTTATGAGAAAAAGCAGAAAATCATATTCTCACTTCATCACACAAGAAAATAAATAAAAACCAAATTCGAATATGAACTTTTTGCAATTGAAAGAAGGGACCCTGAACTGTTGCTCGCAGGTTGTCGAATTAAATTTTTTAATTTTAATAATTTCAAATTTTCAAAATTTATGTATTCCGATGGTTTGAATTTTCTAAATTTTGAACTGGAATCCGAATTACCAAATTACAGTGGTAGCTAGTCAATGCCACTGCTCTAGTGAACCACTCTTCCCTGTGAAGAAAAAGAAAAGGGGTGACAGGGATAGAATAACCCGGTAAGAAACAAAGTTTGAAGGTCTCTGAATCGGAGTGATGGATTAGTAGCACGAGTCGCCGAATTTAGTTGTTGTCGATCAAATTCAAATCTGGCAACTTTTGGGGGATTGAGGGCTCGCTCATCTTTGAAGCACCCAGCAGCCGACTAAGACGACGACGGGGAGTGCAGGCCTTGGCGTCGCGGGATAACCATGGCTTTCACTTGGACCTCTGCTCTTAGGATCACTCTTATGCTTCTTCTTCTTGGCGCTATTGTTGCAGCTTGTTTTACTCTCCCAATCGAGAAGGTTCTTTTCTTTTTTTTCCCTCCTTCGTGCCTCTTTCAGCTTGCCTTAAATTTCACTTCTGGGTCGCTCAAATTTATTTTTCTCTCCAGAAATGTTCCTTAGTTGAAATGGGGTATGATGCACTTTCTTTGAATTGGTTCAGTGCCCTAAACACGTGCCAAGCATTATTTCTTGATCGCTCGATTTTATTTTATTGTATCTTACTTTTCTCATTTGGAATTGAATTTAACATCTCTTCGTGGAATTGGATGATCCTCTGGTGGATGTGGTACACGTGCTTGAAAGCTTTCTTTGGTCGTATTTACTTAACATCCAGGAATTTCAGACAACGGATTTAGTATATTATGAGTAACATGTCCGATGCCCTTTGATGGTCTCTCTGTTAGTACCTGAAGAGAAGTGTTGGAGTTGGAGGAGAGACATTTTCGCTAAATTCAATAAAGTTTTAAAATTAAATTTAAATTATTTCGAATCCTCGTAGTAACAGTATTGTAATACAGTGTCTGCTATCTCATTTATCTTTGTTAATAACAAAAAAGATAAAATTTCAGTAATTCATTACATAGTCAAATTATTTTCTGACATGAAAATCCCCGTTCTATTATTCATGCTTCCGAACTGCATTGCCGCTTTATTGGTATATTCTAATTCTACTATTCTTCAATGCAAGCAATGCCTTGGTCTTGGGATTTTCATCCCTGAAAAGTTGCTGAAACGTTCTGGCTATAGACAGTTCTTTAATCTTCTTACGTTTATTGCAGATACTGAAGGACTTCTTAGTATGGGTTGATCATGACCTTGGGCCCTGGGGTCCACTTGTCTTGTAAGTCAATTTTAATTTTTTATTCATTTTATTTCCAGGACATAAATATCTTTCTTGGATTCTTACAGTGTTATAATTGTGAAACTTGTACCAATGCATGTAATCACTTTATTGTAAATTGATACTTAGAAAAGGTAATTTGTGAGTAGGAAATGCTTTAGTCAGAACGAGCTTGGTCAAAAGATGTGTTTCTAAAGCTGATGCTTTTTTCTGGCTGAGAGAAATACTAACTAAAGTCTAACATCAGTTCAACTTTGAGGTAGTATTGAGAAAACCAAAGTACTTGATGTGCATCAAACAGACCAAACTAGCTTTGTGAAATATAACTTATTACTTGTGTAATGTTTTATAATAATTTTGAGCTTAAGTCTTCACCCAATCCTATGTTGAAAGCCTAAATGAAATTAGGATCATATAGGGATACATAAAGTTTAGTCCTATGTAAGATCATCTGAGTGGGATATCAGTATCCTTTGAAGTTTGGACAGCTAATGAAAATCTGCAAGACTGCAACTCTGCTAGACGCTTAAATTATTATTATTGGATTACACAAAGATCGAGCAATCCTATAATCATGAGATCCCTATGTTATGTAAACACTTTAAGAAATTGATTATTTTTACTGATTAAAAAAATTTAATACACAATTTAAGTGCTTTCTTAGTCTGATAATTTTTTTCTTATTCACGATGCAATGGAAAAAAATAAATTTACATAAACTTGTTGGTATATTAAAAGAGCCTTTAGTCAGTATTTTGGATATGATGGACTTGAATGCAAGAATTTGCAAACTCATGTTTATTTGGTGATTTTCAGGGCAGTTGCTTACATACCTCTGACTGTCTTGGCAGTTCCAGCTTCTGTGCTTACTGTATGAATCATTGGTACCCTAGCATTTATAGCAGACTTTCATAAATTACAAGTAGAAGTTTAAGTATTCTCAAGTGCCTCCATGATAGTTGTATGTAATCTTGCTTAGAGTTGTGCTCTAAGAGCATTGCTAGATATTTGCAATAATTACCCTTTGATATTTGTAAAATTCTAAATTGAATCAACCAGCGGCCATCATGTTACCTATATTAATTCTACAAACTTGGTGACATTGTTACGCCTTTTTTAAAACTTTACCGCAGATTACATTTGTTTATCTTATTTTTATATGTTTCTGAATATTGACTGTTTATACCTCCATCACTTCTTAAATGATTCATTTGTAATTACTGCTATATGACTTGTGCTTTATAAACGGTCCACTCATGTCTTTCAGTCATTGTGTGCTAGAGAAGCATCAGTTGATTGCTTAGTAGTTCCCTTAGAATGTTGGGGTTGTAGATTTGGACTGAAGGTTGTCATTTTTCTTTTAAGTCTAAACTGTGGAAATCTGATGTCTGTTGTTCGAAAGGAAGAATGATGAATAAGAAAAACATAAGATTGAGATTTATATACCAAGCTGAAGAATTATAATGTGGTCGATTTGTATGATTTTGTATTAGCTGATTAGTCTACTCTCTCTCTTCCCCATTTACTGCAACATGCATGCACACAACAAAGACAGAAACTTGATACCTCATTCCTCAGTGACTTAGTCATTGAATATGTCATTCATTTGTAAATTCTTCTTTTAATAGAAGAAGAATTCATTAAGACAAAGTAGAGAAGTATAAAAAAGGAGGCTAAGAACTTGCTGGAACGATTACGATTATAAAGTTTGGCCCTAGTATTCCTTCCCATTCACAATTAGAGTCAGTTGACTATGAATGGTGTAAAGTATCCAAGTGATAGTTTATTCAAGCTTCCCTTTGATGGACTTGTCTGCATAGTTTTGTTTGCCAGAACTTTATTCCCCTACGACCTTGACTGTGAGTGAGAGTGGTCTGGGACTGGCTGCATATTGCAAGGAAATAGAGATGCATGTACATGCCTATGTTATGTCTGATTGGAGAAAACTTTGGTAGCATTTGACCTTTCTTCAACCTGATATTCTAATTTGAAAATTAGATTTTAAATTTCTAGTCTTGATGACTGACCTATTTAATTCTTTAATAGTTGGTATTATATTTTATTTAAGTTAACTTTAGGTTTTATTCAAATTATTATAATGCTGACATGGACTTCCATCTAAGCCTGATAATCTAATTTGAAAATAAGCATTTTTGCTTTTCTGCCTTTATTGCTCTTCATGCTTCCCTCCTTTAAAGTATGGGGTGAACAACAAAAGCAACGCCATGTCATTTAACTTGATACACCATTTTCAGCTTGGTGGCGGTTATCTTTTTGGACTTCCAGTGGGTTTTGTTGCTGACTCAATTGGTGCAACTATTGGTGCAGGGGCTGCTTTTCTTCTTGGTAGAACAGTAAGTTTCTGAGGTTTAACATTATTAAGTAGTTGAAACATGCACATATCTTTATTCTTTGGTCGACTACTTGCTACTCAATAATCACTTGATTGGTTTTCCATATCAGTATAGGATACCATTTCTTTATTGCCTTTCTCCATATCCTGGTTCTTGTGATCTTCCTTAGCCTTTCAATTGGGCTGTATTTTGGTCTGTATTCCTATATTCCCGTGTAAATTTGTTTGTTACCCATGAGGTTATTTATTCACTTCTTTGTCTATCTGCACAGATTGGGAAATCATTTGTTATTTCTAGGTTGAAGGATTATCCACAGTTTAAATCAGTGGCAATTGCAATTCAGCAATCTGGCTTTAAGGTTTGTGTGCTTCAAATTAGTGAATATTTAATCTGTTTTGAAATTCTTGAATCTTTTGACTTGTACTGTCTAATGTTTTCCTTCTTTTTTGCTTTGTTTGTTTGTCTTCCTGGATTCTTGTTTCCAAACTAAGAGCTCACGGTAAAGTGAGTGGGTGATGAAAGTATGTTTTTTTTTTTTTTAAGATGCATTTAATTGTGATGTATAAAAGTAGTTTCATTTGATTGTCAGTTAAAAGATACAAGAAAGCTACTCTTGGTTAAAAGTCACATTGGAATGTTGATTACTATTTATGAGGTGTACTGGATCAAAAACATTCTTCCATATCTGTGTCTCTTCTTTAGTGGTAGCAGCTCATTTGCAGTGGCATGATCTGCTCAGCTCTGTCCGTGTCCTCTGTGGTTATATCGCAAAACAGTACTTCTCAGTCCATTGATCCTTGTTACTATGGTTAATAATTGGCAGAACTATGAACTTACAAGTAATATATCCCTTTTGGGAGTAACGACCATTTGAAGGACCACATACTAACCTTCGCCTTTGTCATATCCAGTATTCCAGTTGTTTGGTTTTGGTATTAGACCATACTTTAATTAGTAAGATATTATGTATTTACTCTTGGTGTTTGTAAACTATATGCCCTTGTTCCTCAGTAAGTGGCCAATAACATGACATTACTGATTGCTTCTGATAGATCTTTGCTTGTCACTGGGTTCATTGGTCTTGCTTTCTATTGTTATTGTTCAACTGTATATCTGACGTGTTTTTGAATTTTCTTATCTGCCTTTACAGATTGTATTACTGCTTCGGCTTGTTCCATTACTGCCATTTAACATGTTAAATTACCTTCTGTCTGTGACTCCTGTTCCGCTAGAAGAATACATGCTGGCTTCCTGGCTAGGAATGATGGTATCTTCTTTACCTTGATCAGTTATTAATCAAGAACTTAGTCCTACAAAATGTCTGTTGTGATGCTTTACAATTTTCAAAATTGTGGAATCCCAATTATATTTCTTATAGTTAGTTTCAGGCGGCTTGTGAACCCTTTGAAAGCTATCAGAGTTGTTACTTTTGATTGTCTATATTGCCATATTGAACATGGAGCTCCCTACACCGTTTATTACCTCAGAATTGTCAATGAATATGCTAATGACTCAAGTGGTTTAAAAATTTGAAATATCTGAGGTCAATTGATTTGAGAAGGAATCTGGCTGACTTCTGATAGTGATTGTGGTCTGTGTGCTAAAATTTGAAAATCTGAGGTCAATTCTGTGATGTGTATAGGCTAGCTGCTTATGTTGTTATAGCTCAGCAGATCCTTTCCAGTTACAGTATCATGTTAACACCTCCAACATTGTCACTGTCGCAGCCAATAACACTGGCACTTGTATACTTTGGAACAACTCTTAAAGATCTATCAGATGTAACACATGGTTGGAGTGAGATTTCAAAGACTCGCTGGGTAAGAGATGCCAATTGTTTATTCCCTTCCTGAATTATGAGCCTTGTATGCCTGCGGGGTGCAATTTATTGACTTTCTTTACTGGATCAAATTGGTGTGCTTATCTCTCATTATATTGAATAGATATGACCAATGTTTCCTTCTTTTGTGGATGCAGGCACTTATCATTTTGGGCCTTGTAATATCTGGTAACTTAAATTGTTGTTACACTTAATGCATATTGATTTTTTTTTTGGGTATAAATGTTGTGTTTACAGCAAGCTGATTTGACAGAAGATGTTTACCTCTCTTAAAATATGGAATATGAATTCTTACCTAAATGTAGGATATAAATAGTTTTTAAACGCATGTGTGGTGAGGGGGAGAATTAAATCTTCTATGTCATGGACACCAACGGTTTTTTTTGTTTTGTGGGTGCAGTGGTTGTGATGATATGTGTTACTATAGTTGCCAAGTCTGCTTTAGAAAAAGCTCTGGCTGAAAATGAAGATATAGATGCCACTACTTCCTCTCCAGACTTACCTATAGCTGAACATCCAGTAGATCTCAACCAGCCTCTCATAATCAAGATAGATCCTGCTCAACACAATCATGAAAAGTAAAATATAGTTTGTGTAAATTCTTTCCTCATTTTTTTCCTTTTTCTTTCTATAAGCTATGCTTTTTAATTAATGCTTAAGCATTAGCTGAGTGCTGTCTCCAACTTATATGTGCATAGATGTCTACTGGATCAATATTAGAAACTTAGTTATTCATAGAAGTGGTCAAGCCTACTAATATTATCAGATTTGAATGTGTTGCTGTTGTCCTTAGGGTAGTAAGGTTCATGTCTGAACCGTTCATGGTTCCTTGTATCCATTACTTTTCTTTTTTGGTTCATCTCTCTATCCATTTGTAATATATATATATATATATGTTCACTATGGTTGCAGTGTATCCAAAATTTCAATTTACGGTTTCTTATCAATTATTCGGTTATTGATATTAACCTATTGCAATGATTGATAATAATTATAGTTCTCTGAATAATACTAATAAAAACAATTATTGTGTATGCTTTGGCGGAAAAGCGAAGTCTAACCTATGTTTTGGTGTGGTGGTTGCCTGACATGAATAATGCAGTATCAGCTTTTTTTAACATAATCTTTCTATTATTTATTTTAATTCGATCAATGAAACTAATCATACTCAAATCTTGAAGAATTCTGTTGATTAACTACTTGAGCCATTTTATCTTTTATTTTAATTAAAACAATCATGTCTCTGTAATGTCTCTATAGGAAAATGTCTAATTCTTTCTTCTTAATTTTTTAAAAAATAAAATTAGCTTTTATTTTTTAATTAGTTTCTCAAATTATTATTATTTTTTTTTTGACATAAATTATTTTGGTCTAATCATCAAAAGCTCAAACATAGTTCAATGGATATCTTAAAAATAATTGGGTAAATGATTTTTTCCCATTTTTAATACTTATTTATACACCGTTCTATTAGATTAATATGCATACAAATTTGTTGAAGCTAAAATATGACCAAATATTCAAAATAATATTAGTTTGCTAATAAAATATATAATTAAAAACATTTTTTAAACTTTTATGACAATATATTTTTATCATGTTAAAAATTATATCCTTAATTTTTTACAATAAAAAAATTCACTATATCTAATATATATTTAAATACTTATTATGTTATATAAATAACAAATATAAAAATATTTTTATTAAATTGAGTATAATTATAGTTTATGTTTTGAATTGCATTTTTTTAATAACAAAAGAATAATAAATAGTATAATTTAGATATAGTGGAAGAAAAAGAGTATAATATATCCCATCATATTTTAGAGAAGAAAATGGAGAGAAGAAAAATGAAATTAAGTCAAAACCATTAATTGTGCAACAGAAATTATACGTAAAGAAATAGGTCAATGCCTGGGCAGAGGAAGCAATCCTCTGCTCCGTACTCACTGCCCATTTGGCTCTTCAACTACACACACAAACTACTTTTTGCCTCTTCCATCACAAGCAATTAGCCCTACGCTGCTTTCCCATTTCTTGTTCTTCAACTTTCCCTTCTCTCTCTCTCTGTTTCTCCACTCGTTGGAATGGGAATTTCTTCGAGTAGCAGAAGAAGAGACAATTATTTTCATAACCCACATCTTCCTTCGCCTTTTTATTACTCTGCAGAATCTCCTCATCCTGCACCTCTACCACCACCGCCTCCGCCTCCGCCGCCGCCCCAAGGCTACTATTTCGCCTCAACCACGCCCTATACACTGCACAGCAATAGCTATGTGACTCCCCCTCCTCTGCCTCCACCTCCTCAGACCCCTATCTTCTGTTACTCAAACGTGTATAGCAATTGTTCCAATTATGCTAATTCTGTGATGGGTAGGTTTAATTATCACCCTTATTATGTCAATCATACTAGTGGGTGGCCGGCGATTTATCCTTCGGTTGGCCCTGTCGTCTCGCCACCACCCTATGTTGATCATCGAACCACCAAGAAGATCAGGAACGATGTGAACGTGCATAAAGATACGTTGCGGTTGGAGGTAGATGAGCACAACCCTGATCAGCACTTGGTTACATTCGTTTTCGATGCCTTATATGATGGGAGGTAAGGAGTAAGGACTCCCTCTTACGCATCACTTTGTTTTGGAAGATTTAAATTAGTTTTACTGCTGATCGGTACTGTATTTGTGTGCATGTGGATGTGGGTTGGGAGACTCGATACGTAATGGGTGGTAAGGAAGAGTTGTAGTTTTGTGGATGATCTTAGTGTTGAGGGCTTGTGTTTCCATCCAAATGGTAGAAGTGTCTGCCGCAAGAAATGTTTTTTCCAATTTTGGCCATAATGTTTTCATCGCTTAGAAAACCGTAGACCTAGAGGATCTCAATGCAGAAATGGTCTGTTATTTATTATGAAGAAAAGAATTTGGCCCCATAAAATTCTTTTCCTTTCTCACAGCTATGTCAGTGTATTATATATACCCATTATCGAGACTTTTTCCACCTACAATGAAATTTAGAGATTTCAAAAATGAAAGAAGAAGAAGAAGAATAATGCTGCAAGTTCGAGAATATGTCAATGAATCTATATGTGAAAGCGAGGAAATTCTATACGTTTGTGTGTTAATTAAGAGTTGGGACATTAACCAAACTGTCTAGCTACTACCCTTAGGCCTTTTTTGCTTATGTCGAATCATGAAATCTTTGTTAATAAATATGTCATGCAGATTGCTGAAAAGTATGGTGGTGTATAGGGAGGGATCCATTACACCCATATAAACTATTTACGTACAACTTAGCAAAGGATTGTTTAACAAAGGATATTAAGTGTTAAATTAAGAACTTTAAAATCAGACATGCCAGTCATTTAAGTGAATTTCAACTTGATAAAGTAACTTTAATCTGTATGATGCTTATGGAATAAACCTATATGTATGTATTATACATATCATTTCTGAATAAAGATTCCTTAAAAACTTGGGGGGTGACCTAAAGCTATTAGCTACCTCCTATTTTTTAAGCCAATATTTGTTTCTGAAAATTCTTTTCGTGTTGTGCTTTTCTTTTATCTTCTTGTATATTGTTTTGCATGAACTTGCATTTTATTTGTACATACCCAATTGACTTGTGCACTTACAGAAACAGAGTAGGCAAAAAAGGGCCTGGTCACCCCTTTCTGTATGTTGTTGGTACTTGCATTTTTGTGCCAGAAAAGAGATGCTAAGGCTGTACTAATTTCTGATTTTAAGAGGCTAAGATGGGACATAACTTCTGTCAGAGTCAGGACGTGAATTGTATTTTTTTTCGTTTATTTACAACTTATAAATGGTTATTTGTTTCTAGCAGAGTAAGGCCAGCAAATACAAACTATCTGAATTTGGATTGAGCATGAATTAATTCCTCCGGAACTGAATGAAGTGTGTTAAATAGTAGTTTGATTTATTTTCTGGGCTTGAGGAAGAAAGTAAACTGAGGTGTTTAGTAAATTTATTTTGTTAAGAAAATGTTGTGAATTACTAAGCAGAATATTTTTGTATGTCTAACATAAGTACTCCTTGTATTTCTAATTGGCAGCATTACTATATTCTACTTTGCAAAGGAAGAGGAAAAATGTAGGTTAGAACCGCTGTTTCCTGATGTATTTGAGCCAATCAGAGTCCCCTTTCAGAAAGGAGTTGGCCAGAAATTTTGTCAGCCTTCAGGAACAGGCATTGACTTACGGTTCTTTGAGTTGGATGATCTCTCAAAATCCTCACTTGGAGAAGATGTCTTTCCCCTTGTAATATGTGCTGAAACGTGTATGAGAACTTCTTCAGCAGGCGAAAATCTTGGTGATTCAGTGATAGATGTTTCCCCTCACATGCAGATTACTCAAGCCATTGTAGAGAAAGGCAATAGTGGTGGTCCTTTCCAGGTAAAAGTAGACAGGCAGATTCTGTGGACTGATGGTGTTCGTTATGAGTTGAGAGAATTATATGGAATAGGATGCTCGGCAGCGGCAGGTTTTGATGACAATGATCCTGGGAAGGAGTGTGTAATATGCATGACTGAACCAAAAGACACTGCTGTCTTACCTTGTCGACACATGGTAAGATTTCATATTAAATCTACTTAAGTAGAGGGTTGATATTCAATTGTCAAAGAAGAAATGCAATTTAATTTTGAAGGTCTCTCAGCACTTGGATTGGTTTGACGTGTGCTAATATAGGGTGATGGTTTGCTCATAACCCTGCATAATGAACAGTTATTCGCTGGAGTTGCACTCTATCTTTAGAATAGGGAACTCGGTTGCTTGGCCATCCTTGTGTTACCTAGATTTTTCTTTTCTTCCACTCATGCAATCTTTTGTATATGGTTTCAAGGCTGTCAGCACTTGCATGTTTTCTGATCGTGTATATACTGTTAATAGTCATAGAACAGAACATTATGCGTCAGCAGTAAAATATACCATGGAAGAAGAGAATGTCTTGTACCTTTCTCTCTTCCTGGCTTGCTGGTGGACATATATCCTTAGAGTCATCTGTTTATTTTACAGCATAGCACTAGGGAGGATACACACATACGTACTGCATTGATTTCATTTTTTATGATTACTCTCGTGTTATATTACATCTGTTGTATTTTCCAGTGCATGTGCAGTGAGTGCGCACAAGCTTTGTGGCTTCAATCGAATAAATGTCCAATATGCCGTCAACCTATTGAGGAACTTATGGAGATCAAGATAAACAATGGTGATTATTGGGATGTTTTCCCTAGATGCTGAGTTGAGTTGAATGGTATTATCATCAAATTCCTTTTTTTTATTTTTTTTGAGATCATCAAATTCCTTCTTATTCCCCTTTTGTTCCCATGTCTGCAGTCAGGTGATGTATAGCAAATTTTCCTTTGTATATTGAGTTAATGGTCTTTTGTCTATAGTTTTATGTACTTTGTTAGAAAGGGAAATTAAACACGGTGTTCTGTCATCAAATTCTACTCGTGTTGATTTGGTACAGATATTTTGTTTTTTCCTTAGCTTTGTCTGAGTGATACTTGACAGAAAGTAGTTGGTCTAGTCATTGCAGAATAAGATAAGATAGAACCACCTCCATCTGGTTGCTGGAAAACCTCTCTTGTGTATCGGGTGTAAAATTCTTCCCTTGAGAATTGATTACGTTTGAATGTTATCAAGGTTGAATCATACTATTTTACAAAGTGGTCAACATCATTGATTTTTCTTTATGCTCCCTAATCATACATTGGGGGTTACAAATCTTGAAGATGTGAACTCAATCGTTGGTTTATTCTCGTGACTGTGACATAAGGAGTATAAAGAGAAAGACAAGATTCCAGTTGTTGGAGGCTGTTTCCTTTTTAGCTTCAAAGCAAGAAAGAGGCAAGAGCTAGTATTGCCATACAAGTTAGCATTTCTTGGGGACAAGTTCAGAATCTTCATAGGTTGGGCAAGTCAGATGCTGCTAACTTTTGAGCACTTGTATACAGAACTTCAAAGAAATTCTTGGGTAGATGCAGTTTAAAATATAAGTAGATTTAATGAATTAAGAAAAAATTTGTAACTACGTTAGAGTTTAGTCTAACTTAAATTTAAAGACGTAAACTTGTTGGAAATAGGCAGAAATGGAATTCAGACTCACCATGTTAAATAAATTAGTTGTACAAATTTGGCTTTGGAAAGTAAATGAGTTCTGAAATGATATTAAACTTGGCTCGGTTGTTAAACAATGTGGTAGACTATTGTTATTTAAGGCCACCCCGATATTTATATTATATTACCTTTAAAATAATTGTTCTTGAATTAGGCGAACTTAATGTAATATTCAAACTTACTCGTTTAATAAATAAACCAGGCTAAACTCAGAAATGTTCAGAATCGACTGATTCATTTACAGGACTGGGTATGATGTTACTTCATATCACTCAGGCTATATGCCTACTATTCTGGACTTTGCTAGAGTGCATTTTTTTTTTCTTTTCTCTCTCCAATGGGATGAGTGCCTTCAAATATATTTCCCCTTTTATCATAGCCAAGTATTCAATTGCTGGAAATTTTAAATTGTGTTATGTTCAAGCACTGAAAAACTACAGAGCAACTATAGACAAATCAAGAAATAAGCCATTTTAAGCCAAATCATATCAAATGAAAATGAAATCCCTATATTCTTAAATCCTATTTTAGTCAGAAATAAATTTTAAAACTGAGACACTTTCCAAAGAAATACCCACTTAAGTGGCTATTAGATTTCAAAATAAAACATGATATACAGAAAGATCATAAATGACCCAAATGTAAAGCAACTTTTCCATTCTTCTGTGTAACGAGTTTTCATTTATGTTTTGTTACAGACAACAGTTTTTCTTGAGCCAAGACAAGATTCAATGCCACTGGACTTGTTCATAAAGAAAGCAAAAAATGGAAGGCAAAAGAAAAATAGAACTTTTTGTGAATCTGCCTGCAAGATGAAACTCTGTCAGAGAAGTTACATGGTTAATGTAAGAGCTTTTTCTTTGGAAATCACACAGCTATAAATTACTTCTCATTGGACCCAAAAGCACATAACATACTATGATTGAATTCAATTCATGGCATGCTTTTCCTTTTTCCCTGCAAAAAAGAAAAAAGTTACAAACTGGAAAACTGGGCAAGGAACCCATTCCATTTCAAGTTAACCAAACTCCACACACATTTTTTTTTTTCTTTTTACCTTTTACAAAGTAATCAGGTCAAGATCTAAGAAAATGCTTGAATATACAAAAGTGAAGCATTTACATATTCATCTGTGCTTTAATTGCGGATTGTCTTTAGCATTTGATACCTTATAACTGCTTGGAATTGATAAAAGTAATTAATCACATCCAAGTAAGTTGAACGTAGAATTGAAGTAGTTCAAGAATCAAAACTTTCCCTTGTAGTCTTATCTTCTCAGCATCTACACTCCATTATTGATTTCCCAAACCATGCTAAAATCTAGAGCTATAAAAACGGAAGGAATGCAGAGACCATGTGTGAGACTGTACTCTTGTTGGTGAGCCTCAATAAATATAGTCCCCTCCAATTCAAAGAGCAATCTCATTCTCTATTATTCAGTCACTTTCCAAACACCATGTGGTTGTTCATGTGAAGAACCCTTCAACATAAATGGCAATGGCTTTTCCAATACGAATCTTATCAATTTTCTGTTAATTGAGAGAGAGAAAGAAGAACATAGGTGAAATCTAATTTTGAATCTCCTATAATTACTTCAAGTGTGGTAGAGTGTAAAAATGACTACATGCACTCAAAAAATAATTTAAAATAATCACGCACGGTCAAAAAATGGTATAAAAATTAGCTACTATACTAGTAGTAACAGCAGGTAATTCAAATGGTGAAAACTGATGTAGTGCCTACACACATTCTCTTCTTTTTTTTAATGTAAATTGGAAAAACATCGAAAGAGTTAAAATTAAAAAGATATAATTTAGCATTTTCATGTAATTACTCAAATCATTCTCTAAAAGGAATAAGTGACAACATCCAGTAAAATTATATTTTAAACATAAATACCCTAATATAAGTATAAAAAAAAAAACCAATCATTTCTTTTACTTTGTATAAAACCCATGATATTGGCAGTCGCATTCAAATCAAAAGAAGTTCTTTTTCTTCGTGGGTTGGTAATTTCTGAAGTCACAACAGATCCCCAAGGTTAGAAGCCGCCATATCCATTAAATTGAAGGTGTAGATCTGGTTCATTTCATCAGGGTCTCATGGCAAAAGGTAAATCCCCTATATAATAAAATTAATCCTGGCATGTCTCTTTCTTTAGACTTAGGGTAAGGAAAACCAAGCTGCTAGTGGTTCCTTGGTCACCATTGAAGTAGTCCTTGAGGGGTAAAGTGAGATGTTCAAAGAGATAAAGGAGTAGAAAAGGGGAAGGTTTAGGCTTTTAAGAAGAGGCAACAATAATTTTGCTAGGAAAAGAAGGGCCCCAAAATCCAAATCAAAGATAAACAACAACAAAATCCTAGACTTAATTATTCTAAGTATTGAGAATGATAGGAGTAACAAAACTCTTTAGGATAATTTGAGTGATCTTAAACATGAAATTTTAGTGAGAATACTATAAATTAAAATATAATAGTAATTCAAAAATATTTTGAAATATTTGCAATCAGATTTTTTTAACATATATATAATACCTGTTAAACTATAAGAAAAATGTGTTTCTAATGATAAACTTGAGAATAAATACTTATGAATTGTACCTAAACTTTATCTAACCACAAAAACTTAAATATAAAGGCAAGAGAATTCTCGGTAATCATGGGATCTCTCAATTTTATCTTAATAAATATTTGAATCATTAAATATTAATTTAAGGGTTTAGATTTACTATTACAAAATATTTAACTTTTTAAAAAAGATCTAAAATGTTGAATTAAAAAAAAATTGAAAAATTCCTTGCGAAGCAGAAATCTCTTGGAACGATGAGTGTTGAAAAAGCTAGTTTACGGGTTGCTTTCTTTTACCTAACTGCTTGTAAAGTAGGGCATGCACGATCTGATGCAATGAGACTTTATTATTGGTCGTAAAACATGACCTATATGGCTATTTTTGCTTTCGCGAAAGCTCATAAATTGTGACCACCCAGCAGAAAATTCACATTTAAGTTAGGCACTAACACAAGCAAACAAGAGAGGCTCCATAATTTCTGGCAATTCCAAAGAATTCTATAGGCGGCGGTTTCCGCTTTTGATGCTAAAAGTAATTAATTAATCTTATTATAACAATACGGAATTAATTTTTGCTGCTCCAGGAACAACATACATCACTGCCTTTCATTAGCCTTGGACCACTCTTTATACCAAATAGGCATACCTCGTTTTCCACAGCATATTTCCTTCATTTGTCCGTTTATAAAAAATATCTATATTCTTTTCTTTTTGTCATTTTATAGGTTTTGATCTTCTGAATTTTAAATTTCAGTTCAGCAATCACAAATATCTTAAATGTTTTCACTCTCATGATATCAACGTGAAACCAAAGTGATGATGTAAGTGTTAAAAAATAGTTGAATTAATTTAAAAGTGATGAGGCTGTAAATTCAGATATATTATATATTTTAATTATAATATGATAATTATTAAATATAACCTGTTCATAAATTTATTAAAATAAATAAATTATTACATCACAGCTGAAAAAATTTAATACTTTGAAGTTGATACTATAACTCTAGAATTAAAGCTGGCTAAGCAGTAAGTAGTGGGCCTTTAGCACGACATAATGTTAAGATTTGATCACCAGATCCTTTTATTTGTGCCATAATTAGAATTTAATAATTGAAGTTTTTATTGATACTAGCATATAATTATATTAACTAATACGATGACTAGACCTAATTATTGAGGTATTAGGTATTATTTTTTATTTTTATATTAAAATGTCATGTTATATTAAATTTTTTATAAAAATAAATTTTTAATTAAACAAATATTTATTTGTATGTTTTGAACTCGTGTCCAACTAAAAAAAATTTGAGTTTAATTTATTTTATAAATATGACATTTTTTATATTAAAAAGAATGTTTGGCGACAAAACTCAAAATCAAATAAGTAACACAAATAATAAGAATAAGATCACATTATACTAAATTTTTTTATAAAAATAAGTTTTTCATTAAAAATATTCATTTGAACATTTTAAACTCAAGTGAGACTTAAAAAAAAAAGTTTAAATTTAATTTGTTTTATAAATTAGATGTTTTTTTTTTTTTTGTTAAAAGGAGTGTTTGGCAACAAAATTCAAAATCAAATAAAGAACACAAATGATAAAAATAAGATGTCATGTTACATTAAATTTTTTATAAAAATAAGCTTTTTTATTAAAAATATTTATTTAAACATTTTGAACTCAAGCCAAAGTTAAAAAAAAAGTTCAAATTTGATTTGTTTTACAAATTAGACATTTTTTATGCAAGCTGTAATTTTTTTTCAAATCAAACTTAATGAAGTTGAATGAATTATTTAAATTATAATCAACTCTAATGATGACATATAATTATATTAATTATTTATAACTTTAAATTATTAAATTTTTAGTTAATGGTCTAAAATTATAAAATAAAAACTAAAGGACCTTTTCCAGGATTCCATAATGTTAAAAGGAGTGTTTGGCAGCAAAACTCAAAATCAAATAAGTAAACACAAATGGTAAACGTACGTACATCACGAAGAAGAAAGTTGATATTGAGTTTTGACCGGTAAAGTATTTATTTATTTTTTAATGGTACGTAAACGTAATTATGCCTTCCAAATTTTGAATTTTTTTTTGTTTTTTCTGTTCGGTATTCAAAGGGCATAATCAATTGCTCCAAAGTTCAAAAAGCAAATTGAGAACTAAATAAATTGATCACAGATACTCACAATCTTGCCAGAATAATTAAACCTATTATCCGTACTATACGTAGGATGTGTCTACAATTCCAAAAAATTCGCAAGTACCAAAATCCATGTGTTGCTGGCAATTATGTTTTAAGGAGAATGAATTTAATATATATTAAAAATAATTTTAAAATTTTAAAATATTTTTATATTAAAATTTTTTATTATTTTAAAGAACTTGAGATCTTTAAATCCTGGAATTCTTTCTGAATATTAAATTTCAATTCAAAAACAAAGTTTACTGGATAAAAGAAATATTGTCCTAAAATCTTTATGAATAATTCTAAAATCTTATAAAATGTATTACTATAATTATATTTATGAAATTGAGTTGATATTTATATGAATAATAGATATAATTATAACTTTTACTTAAGAATAGACGAGATGATAAAGATTATGAGTTAAAATTCCTTGATGTCCCAAAAAAATACTAATAGAATGAACAAAATATTAATTTACATATAATAAATATAATATCATGGTTAGAGCATCAACTTCATAATACTAACATTCGGAAAATGTAAGGTATATGGAGTTGTAGCGACAATGTCATAATATTATGTTTTCTTTGGGTTATAACTTCGTGTTTGTAAAGTGTTAAATAACACAAAGGTTATATGTAATAACACAAAATAGTGAAAAATAGATCCATCTTTCTGAAAACAACCTTCCGGAATTCTAATTGCAAGCCAATTATTAAACCTGTGCTTTAAATACATTTGCTTTCCATATCATGCCAAGGGTAAGTGCGTATAAAAAATGAATAATATTAATAAATGTACATCTCATTAATTTGTGTTGATTATACATTGATTGGAGTAAGTAATCCCTTGAAGAAATTAGAGAAAATTACAGTAATTATAAATTTTAAATTTTTATAATAATATTTTAATTTTATAATACTTAATTAAAATTCTCGCAAAAAAAATTATATACATTTTTAAGTTTCAAAGACAAATAACGTGTAATTATATACATTTTTTTTTTCAACGGGTAATACATATTTAGTTATTAGAATCCAATGCCTCATTCTCATATTTAGTTACTTTTAATTTATAATATTTTCATTATTTAAGAAATCAACTTATTATTTTTTAATCTAACTTAATTTTAGACTCAATCCCTTAATTATTCTTATTATCATTGCCTTTTCTTGTTATATTTTATAGTTTGGTAACTTATCTGAGTTCTTAGGTTAGGTTTAGTTACTAAAATTAAAGTTAGGGAATAAGAATGAAAATTTTATTTTTATATTTAGTTGTTTTTAATTCATAGTATTTTCATTATTTAAAGAATCAACTCATTATTTTTTAGTTCAATTTAATTTTAAACTTATTCGCTTAACTAATTTCATTCTCATTATTTTACAAAAATTTCAAACAACCAAATAAATCCTTAATTCTTTCATCCTATTATTGCCGACATTCAAACAAGCAGTTTTGTTTAAAAAAAAAAAAAAAGTAAAGGAGAAAAGAACTTGTAACGAAATACTCTTGTAATAGCTAGGTTAATCCAAAAATGGAAAAGCCTTTATTAACCCTGGAAATGAGTAAAAATGTATTTTATTGTTTTGGATAAAGAAGATCTTACACTCAATTATTACTCACATGGGGACCATTTTTCTATTTTGGGCTTGCAAACTTAAAATTAAGAAAGGTCTGGAGGTAATTGTAATTTGCAACTGTGGAATAGTATAGACGTGAGTGCGTTAATTGGATCACGGACGAGGGTAGGATGGTAAATTCAGGAGGCCCCAAATAAATAATATTATTTAATGTGTCACCAAAATTTGCTGATAATTATTACTGGAATAAATTATGTTAAAAATGTTGTACTTAATATTCCCCTTGAGAGAGTTAAAAGATCCGTGCCATTACCAAGTTGAATTTACCATCATGCCCATACCCGACAACACCGTCTCACAAATGCCCAAGCCAAGAAGAGCCGAATATTTTTTCTCCTAAAATTTCTGTAAATCATAAAAAGATGATGATACAAGAAAGAGTTTAGTAGTCAATTTTTCTTTCTTTTTATTTATTTTTATTTTATAAAAAATCTGAAGACTCCAAACTTAATTTAAAGAGAGTCCATAAAGGGAAAGAAAGTAAAACTTACCTAACTAATTTTTATGTATATAAGGATGTATTTATTTTCTTTTTTTTTTAAATAAAAAATAAGTTGCATCAATTCTATGAAAAAGATTCCTTTTGTTAAAAACTAATCAAAAATCATGTGCGGGTTGTATCTAATGATCCGAATATATTTGTTTCAATATTATCTAGTCAATTGTATGAAATAAATTATAGAGAAATTAAAAAAATGAATAAAAAGAAAGATCATAAATTTTCTCACTCATTTTTATGTCTACTTTTATTAAATGGGTTTAAATATGAGATTCATTGTTTAAATAAATCTCAGGCATTTAAGTAAAATTTATCACTTCACTGGATTTGATACCTTTTCTTTTGTATAATGAGATTTCCTCAATTATTAAAGAGGATATTGTAAGGAGAGAAACTTTTAGAAGGTTGAATAAAAAGGTAGATTCTTAGGCAAGGCGAACGAACCACATGGACACGGTTAAATTGTGGGAGTTACAAAGTGTTGCAGATGAGCGAGCTATGGCTACACTGAACGACAATAAATAAAGGCACCAAACGTTGAGTGAGAGCTTGTTGGAGCACCGTTCTCATTCTCATTCTCCTCTTTTGCTTTCTTTACCCTCTCTCTCTCTCTCTCTCTTTCTCACCCTGAAATACAGGATTCAGAAGGGGCCAGAGAGATGTATGATGCTTTAGGAGTAGTGTCCACCCACCGTATTTCAAACCCCCCATCTTTCTCTTTCTCTGTCTCTCTCCAAGTTTGAGCCTTTGTCGTTGGGCCTCTCTCTCTCTCTGTCTCTGCTCAAACACCCACAATCCCCCATTTTTTCTGTGTCATTTGCTCCGTGTTTGGTTCGAAAAGCTCTCTTAGACGGAATACCAAAAGAAGAAGAAGAAGAAGCTTTCTTTAGCTTCTTGTGTGTTGTCATCTCTGACTTCTGCTCTCTTTCTGTTTCTCAGATCTATTGCCACCCCTTTCTGTCTCTTCCCTCATTGTGCCGTCCTTGGCCTCCATTGGGTCCTGAGAGATGAGTAAAGAGGAGATTTTGAAGATACAGGTAGTGTATCGCTCTCATCCCCCACTTTCTCCTTCTGCTGTTATTCTTCTGGGCCTTTTCTGCTTTATTATCAGCTTTGACGCTTTTGTTGCATTCGCTATTTAATTCTTTTATTTACAATGGAATTTCTCTTTTTCCTGTGCTGGATTTTGGGATTGCTTGTGCATGCAGAAATGTGTTCTGAAAGTGAACATACACTGTGATGGGTGTAAGCAGAAAGTGAAGAAAATCTTGCAGAAAATAGATGGTACATCAGATAATCTCTCTTTCATTTACATTCGCTCTTGAAAGATTTTGTTTCTCGCTACCCATATCTTGGAAATCCATTGTCTTTTCTCCTGATTCAATGTTCCTTATTCTACAGGGGTCTTCACCACAGAGATAGATTCAGAACAAGGAAAGGTGACTGTCTCCGGAAATGTGGACCCAAACGTTCTCATCAAGAAGCTTTCGAAATCTGGGAAACATGCAGAGCTCTGGGGTGCCCCTAAGGCAGGCAATAATAACAATAATAACAACAAGAACAACAATCAGAACCAACTTGCCAACCAGATGAAGAACATGCAAGTCGACAATGGAGGAAAAGGTGGTGGTGGGAATAACAAAGGTCAGCAAAAAGGAGGAGGAAACCCCCAGCCCAAGGGTGGGCAGCAAGCACCGAATCCCCAACAGCAACAACAATTTCAGCAGCAGTTACAGCAGCTGCAGCAGCTTCAGCAACTTCAGCAGATGAAGGGGTTTCAAGATCTGAAGCTTCCCCCTCAGTTCAAGGACATGAAACTTCCAACCCAGCAAAACCCAAATCAGAAAGCCGTTAAGTTCATTTTGCCCGAGGATGACATTTTGACCGACGATGAATACGACGGCGAGTGTGACGACGAGGATTATGATGACGAGTACGATGACGAAATGGACGACCCTCAGCTTCCTCTGAACAAGATGAAGCCGCAGCCGCTCCCTATGGGTCATGGTGCTCAGATGATGATGAACGGTATGATGAATGGGAGTCATCAGCAGCTCATGCATGCTGCCAATAACGGGAATGCTGGTGGCAACGGGAAAAAAGGCGGTGGTGGCGGTGTCGTGCCGATTCAAGTACAAGGCATGGGTGGTGGAAATGACGGGAAAAATGGGAACGGAGGAAAGAAAGGCGGCGGTGGCGGTGGCGGTGCTGGAGGTGGAGGAAACAATCAGAATCATGGTGGAGGTAACAAGAACAATGGTGGCAAAAATGGAGGTGGAATGCCGGAAGGTAAGAATGGGAATAACGGTAACAAGAATAACGGCGGCGGAGGCGGAGGCGGAGGCGGCAACAACGGGAATAACAATGGAAATGGAGGTAAAAATGGAAATCCGATGGGTGGAGGTGTTCAAGCTATGAACATGATGGGTGGTCATCATCCCGGTATGGGTGGGGGCAATGTGGGCCCTGTGGGTAATATGAGCATGCCCATGGGTCCAATGCCCAACATTCCAGCCGTCCAAGGCCTCCCGGCAGCCGCCATGAACGGCGGTGCCTCCTCCGCTGCCGGCAGAGGATACTTCCATAGTGCCGGTCCAGAAGCAATGCCAGGAAATCCTTTCCACCAGCAACAGCAGCAGCAGCAACAACAGCAACATTACTTGGCTGCGATGATGAACCAACAAAGAGCAATGGGAATGGGGAACGAGAGATTCCAGCCGATGATGTACGCGAGGCCACCACCTGCCGTCAACTACATGTATCCTCCATATCCATATCCCTATCCTCCTCCAGATCCATATACCCACTTCTTCAGCGACGAGAATACCTCAAGCTGCAATGTGATGTAGAAATTCCGGCGACGGTAGATGGTGGTGAAGTTGTTGTTAGGCCTGCAAGTCTCAGATGCAAAAATATTATACAATGACAATGGGGTTTAATTTTAGTTTTGGATTTTCACTTTATTTGTTTTAAATTCCCCCCTTTAATCCTTAGGGTTTTAAATTATTACCATAGGCGAAGTAATTTATAGATAATATATTCTGCCAAAAAGTTTTTGGAGGATGAGGTGTCGCATGGAACTGTGATGGTTGTCGTGGGGAGCCAAATCTTCCTCCATGAAAGATGATGATCATATGTGTATGTGTTTATATGTTGCAAACAGAAATAAGCTTTTGTTTATGAGAAAATGGAGAAAGGGCAAAAAAAACACCTCTCTCCAAAGTCCAACTTCTCTTGTTCATAGTCATTTTACATTTCTTTATCTCGTGGCACGCATCACAATACCTGCTCCATTAGAGAGGAGTGCAAATGTGCGTAGCCTGAGCCTCCTCTGCTTTCAATGCAGGGAAATCATGGTTGTTTGTGTGGTGGGGTGCACACCCAGTTGGAGAGTTCAGTCCTCAAACGGTGATTTTTAGTCTCTTGTGAACTGTGTGACTCAGTGGACTGTGGGTCCTCCTCACCCCCATTATATATCTTACTTGCATTTTTCATGCAGTTTTTTTTTGGTTCATTTTTTATTAATGTGAGATTAAATTTAAAATTAATCAACAAAGAATTGATTAAAAAATATAATGTACTGTGTACTATATAATATTATAAAAAATCCATATAGAGATTTGACAGAGACAAGCGATGGAGTTTGAATTGGGAAAATCTAACGGCGTTGACACTTTTGACACGAATTTTGGCGAGAGTGTAGTCTCATCATCGGGGTGTGGGACCCACATGAAGCTTTCATTATCTAGTCGAATACGTTCACATGATGATCATGATGATGATGGTCCTCCAAGTCCAGCCATCTGTCTAATCACGCAGTCCTTGTCTGATGGATGTGGGTCCCCCTGCGTCCTACCATTGTCCGAAAGTGCTTCTCTGTTCATATCGTAACCCAGTTTCACCTGAGTCCCCAGCACCAGATTCCCTCTTTCCGCTCTGGGGTTTTTGCTAAGCTGTGTGCACCCCCAGCCTAGCTTTGCCATGGACGCAGCTTCAGCTCACAAGCCTCTCTCTCTCTCTCTCTCTCTCTCTCCCTTGTGCTTACGCCACTCACTGTCCTTTCGCATTTATTGTGTGGTGTAGGGTCAGCTCTAGATCCAAAATTTACTCAACCTGCTTGGTTACAAGCATAACCTAATTCTTATTCTCAGAATTAACTGTTCTCTTTTGTTGAACAAATATTTAAATTAATTTTAATTTATTATAATTTTATTTTATCATAATTTATATTTATAAATTAATTTGTTACTTATATAGTTCATTTAACATAAAAATAATTATTTTTTATTTGTGTAAATAAAAATTTAAAAGACAAAATTAATTGTTAAATCAAAAAAATAATGTTTGCAAAATAAATTTTTGTTTAAACGTGTAAATATATTTTTTAATTTTTAAATGTTAAACTAAACACATACTATTTAAATGGTAACATTTTTTATTTTATCTGGACACGTGGCAAAAGAGTAAGGAGCAAGTATTTGACTATGTAGATGAGGAATCGGAATGGAGATGGGAACACTAAGGGGCGCACTAGGCAGTGTTTGGATGCATGTAAAGGGGGCGGAGTTACATGAACCAAACAACAAAACTAAGTGTCAGCATCACCTTTGTTGGTTACTCGCATTCGCTGAATTATTTTATAGTTCAATACACAGTAAATCAAAATGGCAAATGTGGTAAATTTGTCGTAAAATAAGACTTCTTTGTCTTTATCTTATTCTCTGAGAAAGTAGAAATGTTTGCTATGACGTTACATTATATAATTTGAATATCAACGTCAGAGTGATGTTTTGACAGTAAAAGATAATAGTCACATATCATTAGTACTACATAAGAGTATCAGGTTTTACATTTGAATCGCATAAAAGTATGAATTCTAAATTATTTTAAAAAATTTATTTTTTATCATATAAAAGTATGCAAATTTAGCATAGTAAAATATAGTTCAATCTTTACGTTTATTCAAATAATTTTAGCCCGCTAATATGATTGATACGACGGGACAGTGAATAAATAAAAGTATGCAAATTAAAAGAGTTGTTAAAATATCATGTAATATTTAAAATTTAAATATGTTAAGATATTATATAGAATTTATTTATAAAGAGTATAATAATAATTACGAGAATTATTATTAAATTTTAATTTTAATTTGTTTTATAAATAAGACTAATGTATTATACAATAGAGAAAATATATGATCAATAATTAAGATAAAAGAGAGATTTAAAACGCTTTAAGAAAAATATTTGTGAAATAATTTACACCATTTGAAAAGAAATTTAAGTCATAAAAATTCGATATATATTTAATATACTATAAATATTTTATTTAATTAGTAATTTTTGTTAAAGTTCGATTAACTTTTATAATTAAAAGAAATATATAAATTTTTTATTATAAATATATAAATTTGTTCATTATTTTTAATTCCCGAAAATTAAGGGTTGGAAAAGTGTGTCTAAGCAGGTGAGAGACAAGGAGAGAGAAGAGATAATCATGGAAGAAGGAGAGCGTGTGATATGTGAAGCTCTTTACTCTTGCTTTTCTTTAGCGCATGTATATATATATAGGTTTTGACCAGAATTTAACCCTAAAATTTTCATGTGGACCCTTTTACTTTGAAACTACTGGTTTCCACTAAATACAAATTCCCTCGCCACCGTACCTATTTAGACTTTGATTAAATATTATTTTAAATGGCCCAAATTTATGTTTATAAATTATATTTAAACATTCAGTTTTGTTATTAATATAATTTAATTAAAGAGAAAATTAATTATTTCCATGAGTAAAAATACCATTTCTCATTAGTTTTTAATTTTAATTTGATTATTTAGTGTAGTTGAAATTTTGTTCATGTGAACTTAATATATTTAGTATTTCATTGTCAACTAAATTTGAATTAAATATAATAATATTTGTATTAGCAAAGGAATTAGTTTGAAAACATATTGATAAATAAGAAATTAAAGTAAAACTAAATATTAGTAAGGAATTAAGTGAGAATTAGACTCATAATTAAAGAAATAAATGGAGACTAAAAATTATTGATACTAAATTTATAAATGAGAAATCAATATAATATTTTATTATCTTTTACTTCTGTACAATTTAAAAAATAAAAATAATTTTAAAAAATAAAACACTAAACTAAATACATTATTAATTAATCATAAAAGTTTGCATGGAGGATTAATTATACATAAGTTTGTAAATACATCTTATATAAAGTACCAAATGAAAAAAAATTTACATCTACGTTGAATTAAATACATATTTAATATAAATTAAATTAGACACTCCTTACACAGTATTAAATTAGAAAAAAAAATAGATAAAAAATTTATTTAAATAAATCCCATTTACATTCTTTTGTTGTACAGAGTTTTCATCATTATGAATGAGAATCATTTATAAGTAACGTCTCATCAATATCTTTTTTGAAATTATATATGCTAATATTTTTCATAAAAGACAAAAAAATAAAATGATTATGCTATGACACCACAGTATCCCCATTCACTTATGAGCATCAAATTATAATGCTACGACACCATCACCTACGTTGCTTTCCTCGCAATCAACCTTTGATTTTTTGTCTTGTTTTTGTTTTTTTAATTTTGTCCATACATGATAGTTTACAAATCATTAGATCCTGGTTCACTATATTTAACATCAATTTCATCCTACATCTCTATAATGATCCATTTAATTACGTGCTAATTTATATGCTAAAACAAATCAATAATGTATCATTTAAACAGGAACATGATTATTTTATTTTAAAATAGGGCTCGTTTTCCTCTCAATCATATATTTTAAAGTAAAATTAATAATTTATAATTAATCATTCATCCTCAGGTCAAAGTTGATAAGAATTATTTCTCGTAGTGGCAGTCCTACTCATCGCTCATGTTTGCAAATAGAAGAAGCCATCCTTTGAGAATAGTTTTTGGTTGACGAAAAAAGGAAAAAAGAAAAGTGAAATGTTAAAGCATGTAGTCACTGATGGAGACAATGAGCTCTGTTTGAAAAAGATTGGAAGAAAAAAATAAAGGTGTTACCATTTTCTTATGTCACATTACAAGATCCTATGAAGATAGCTAGAGACACACATAAATTAATTATTTAAATTTTATTCAGAATAAGAGAAAAAACAATACTTCTTGCTTTTATATCTAATGTCATGCTCAATGTTCAAAAAACTGGGTTAGTCATTAACCGAAGAGTAATTTTCGCTTTAATAATTAGGCTGGGGTCAATAATTTTCTTTTATAATATACATATGATATATATAATATCAAAATAATTTTTAAAATATATAAGTTAGTTAAAAGATTTAATAAATTTGTTGTTAAAAAAAATATATTATGAGTATAGGTATTTCAAAAGAAGTCTCATATTATTTGAGAAAGTGAAATCTTATATAATATTATTTTTTAACAAGTAGTTAACGATTAGTTTCCAATAACTAGTTAATGGTTAGTTTCTAACTAGTTTTCAATGGCTAGTTTTTCTTTCTTATGAATACTAAGCATATCTTTAGATTACAAGACACAACAATCACTACTTCTCCTTTATCCTCTTTTTGCTAATTTCTGTTCCTAAGTTATATCTCAGAAAAGTCTGTTTAATTCTAAGGAAATTTCGTGTGTTCACAAAATATTCTTAAGAGCAGTGTTCTTCAACATGATTCAGACTAGACACCAATACCTCTGATGATTTTGTACTGTCACTTACTACTACAACCTCCACTCAGGGAGCTATGACTGTTCCAGTCATGTTATCTTTTCCCTATGCCAAGCCATTTCTAGAGATATAAAAATTCAAGTATGTGATGGACAAAACTTTTGAAGATGACAAGAGCTGATTTTCTTTATTTTGGATATGCATGGAGTTGCTTCAACTCTTATTGACCCAATGCTATCGTCAACATCAAATGCAAAAACATTGGAGCTTTGGACATATACAAACAAGGTATGTAGACATACAATAATTAGCATTTTGTCTAACAATTTGTTCGATGTGTATTGCATATATAAAGAAGCCAACAAAATTTGGGAATCAATGATTCTTAAATGTACTACTGAGGATGTTGAAAAACAAAAATTTGTTATAAGCAACCACTACAAATGGGAGATGGCTGACAAAAAAGATATCAAAATGTAAATCAATGAATATCACAAACTATTGGAGGAACTTCGAGCTGAGAAAATTAACCTCCCTGATGTGTACGCTACTGGCATACTGATTGAGAAGTTACTAGATTCATGGAGTGATTAAAAACAGCAACTTAAGCACAAGCAAAGGCAACTATCGCTTACAAATTTAATCACTTACATCATAATAGAAGACAAAAATCGAAAAGAACTCAAAGTTGCAAAAGCAAAGGAAATGACCATAAAGGCAAACTTGGTACAAGAAAAGCTATACAAACAAAGGTATGATAAAAAGAAAATTGATTATAAACCTAAGCAATATAATCCCATATTTAAAAAGAAAAGGAGAATGTTTTATCTGTGGGAAGCCAAGTCACCATGCTAGTCAACGTAAGAAGAGAGTAAGAAATGACAAGCCTCCAAAAGCCAAATGCTAGATAAGAAAATTAAAAGAGTGAGGTCCAATAGAGGATGTGAATATATATTATTTAATGAATTTTGTGAGAAAGAAGGAATAATTCATGAAATTAGTCCTCCTTATTTTCTTGAATCTAATGGGGTAGTAAAAAGGAAAAATATGACTATAAAAGAAATTATGAATGCTATGTTAGTTAGCTCTTCAACTCCAAATAATCTTTAGGGTGAGGCTATGTTATCTACATGTCATTTACAAAATAGAATACCTTATAAAAAGAATGATAAAACACCATATGAATTATGGAAAGAGTATGCACCTAACCTAAAGTAATTAAAAGTGTGGGGATATCTAGCTAAAGTGAAATTACATGATCCCAAGAAAAGGAAAATAGGCTCTAAAATTTCTGATTGTATGTTTGTTGGATATGCTAAGAATAGTACTGCATATAGATTTCTTGTCTTGAAAAGTGATGTACTTGATTCTAATATCATAATAAAGACTAAGAATGCTGAGTTTTTTTAACATACTTTTCTTTTGAAAATTGATAAAATTTTTAATGCAGTGCATTCATACACTCACATATAGTTAATGAAGAAAACATTGAGAATTCACTTGAGGGTTTGAGAAGAAGCAAATGACAAAGGAAAGAGACTTCCTTTGGTGATGATTTTTATACTTATCTTGTAGAAAATGATCTTTCAACTTATTATGAGGCTATTGCATCTCTTGATGTACAACTTTGGAAAGAAGCAATTAAAGCTGAAATTAATTCTCTTAGAAAAAATAAAACATGGATTTTGGTATATTTGCCTTCAGGAGCAAAGACTATAGGTTGTAAATGAATTTTCAAAAGAAAATATAATTCCAATGGATTTATTGATAAATATAAAGTAAGATTAGTCGCAAAAGGTTTTACTCAAAAATAAGATATTGATTATTTTGACACTTTTACTCATGTTACAAGAATTTCATCTATTAAAGTTTTGATGACCTTAGGCTCAACCTACAAATTTTTTACCCATAAAATGAATGTTAAAATAGCTTTTTTGAATGGTGATTTAGAAGAAGAAATCTACATGGAGTAACCTTATGGTTATGTTGTCTTATGACAGGAAAACAAAGTTTGCAAATTTCTCAAATCCTTATATGGATTAAAACAAGCACCAAAACAATGACATGATAAATTAGTTCAAGTTTTGACTAATAATGGATTCACTACTATTGAAGTAGATAAATGTGTGTATACGAAATGTGAGAATGATGATTGTGCTATTATCAATTTATATGTAGATAATATGTTGATCTTTGGTACTAGCATGAATATTTTGAATAAAACAAAATTGTTTCTAGCATCTAAGTTTGATATGAAAGACATGAGTGAAACTAAAGTGATTCTAATTGTTAAGATCATTAGAAATGATGATGGTATATTGTTGACACAAGAACATTATGTTGAAAAATTATTGAGAAAGTTTAGTCATTACGATGACAAACTAACATACACTCTATATGATCGTAACATTTAACTTAAAAAAAATAAAAGGGAGCCATTGCTCAATTAGAGTATGCACAAATTATTGAGAGTCTGTTGCATTTAATGAACATCACCCAACCGATATAACTTATGCAGTGTATAGATTAAGTAGATACACACATAGCCCAAATCGTGATCATTGAGTTGTGTTAGTTAAATTAATGAGATATTTAATAGGTACCATGACCTATGGTATCATATATAGTAGATTTCCCATTGTATTAGAAGGATATAGTGATGCTAACTAGATCTCAGATTCAGATGAGACAAAATCCACTAGTAATTATGTATTCACCCTTGGTAGTGGTGTAGTAACCTGGAGATCAACCAAACAAACTATTATAGCGAGATCCACTATAGAGTCAGAATTTATTGCTATGGAATTAGCTGGTAATAAGGTAGAGTGGCTGAGAAATTTCTTAGCTAACATATCATTAGGAGTAAAACCAACTCCTTCTGTGTCAATGCATTATGATTGCCAAGCTACAATAGCCATTACTAAGAATGCAACTTTTAATGGTAAAAGTAGACATACCGTTTAAAACATAATGTGGTTAAACATCTACTGAAAGATAATGTGATATCGATCGATTATGTGTGATCAAAGATGAATATAACAAATCATTTTACAAAACCTTTGGCAAGAAAATTAATCATTGAAACATCAAGGGGAATGGGACTTAAGCTCATTTGAAATTAACAGTGATGGTAACCCAACCTTTGTGATTGGAGATCACATGAAGAAGCTTCATATGAGTTGATTGGGAGGATGAGCACAAAGCTCTTAATGATTTTCATATCCTTTATGAGTTATGTGTTTATTGCAGATACACTTGATGAAATCACTTATATGAGTGTGGAGTATGGTTGCTCTAATGAGATCTTGGCAAAATCTCTAGAATACTCATAAACTATCAGGCACACACATGGTCGATTAAAGTGCAAAACTACGATAACAGCAAGATTTGTGGGGGGTGTGTAATATGGCTAATAAGATCTCTAACTTGTAAACAAAAGTTTATGGTTCATAGAAGTTTTAAACTTCACTATAACTTTATGAGTTACGTCTTATCAACCTAGGTCTAGTTCATAGTCCAAAATACACTAGATTCAAAACTATTACACTCATATATTTAACCTAGAGATTTCTTTACAAACTAAAGTTTTTTATTTTAAATGATTCTTTTGAAATAAATGGGGAATTGTTAAAAAAAAAATATTATGAGTATGGGTATTTCAAAAAAAGTCTCATATTATTTAGGAGAGTGATATCTCTTATAACATTATTTTCTAACGACTAGTTAATGGTTAGTTTATAACGGTTAGTTTCTGACGACTAGTTAACGGTTAGTTTCCAACAGCTAGTTAATGGCTAGTTTTTCTTTCATATAAATACTAACTATATCTTTGGATTATAAGATCCAACAATCATTACTTCTCTTCTCCTCTCTTTTTGTTAACTTCTGCTTTTAAGTTATATCTCAGAAGGGTCTATTTAATCGTAAGAAAAATTTGTGTATTCACATAATATTCATAAGAACAATGTTCTTCAACGTAACTCAGACTACTGATTTCCTAACATTTGTAAAATATTTCGAGTAAAGTTTGTTAAACACCTTAAATCTCTAAGGTTGAATGTGAAAAAATAAAAAAGTATTAAATTGCGTTTTCATTTTTATACTTCGTAATAATTTGATATCTCACAAATTGGTCTTACTAAACAAGTCCCTTACATTTCTTATTTTGTGCATAATTAGTCTCTTTATTATCTTTCTAATTTATGAATGAAAACTAGTTTAGAACAACGTAAAAATGGTGTTAGACTAATTTGAAACAAAAAATTTATGAGAAATTTAATTGTCACATAATCTAATAATAAATTATCAATTTAATACTTTTCTTGCAAGAAAATTGATTCAGAGAAAAATATAAAAACATTTGTCAACTGATTTAATTGGATTTTCAACAGTTCAACTTATATTTTGGCAAGTCGGTATGAAGGGTCAATTGAAGTGGAATCAAACAATGGTTGTCATATTTTAGTGTTCAAGTCAATTGTGAATTATATAATTCAAAGTTAGAATAACATAATACATTTATTCTGGCTCTCTTTAATTTGTTGTGTGTGTTTTTTCCAGATGTTTTGTTAAGATGGATGACTATTTAGTCAGGCATTTATATGTATGTAATTTTTTATTATTGTAAGTGAGATTTATAGTGCAAGCTTCCAAGAATCAAAATAAAGCAAAAATAATGAAAAAGTCAGAGTAATCACCTTATTGAAATGAAAATTCATTCTTAATTTGATGATCCAATGAGACTTTTTTCCAGTTCCAAAACAGATTAAAGCAACAATACTAGTAGTTTCAAACTCTAACCTTGATGCTAGACTTCACCACAGGCATAGGCTGCCCTTTCTTCATACTTAAGGAAAAAAGAAAGAAAAAGAAAGTAAACACAGCTTTAAATAGCATAATTCATTATTCAGCAAAGATAATATACTAAATTTTGAATGCCCAAAAGATTATTCTTACATAAACAAATACAGTATTCTTATATACTTATGAGTTGTCAAAAAGCTGGATTAATTAAACTCCCAAGTGAAAAAGAATTCAAACAAGAAAAAGCTGGTGATCATAAGCTGTTCATTGTGGACTTTTGCAGGAGATGTTGAACTTGTTTATTTGTGCGTCCACGTGCCTTTGGATTTCGAGACCTAGCATGAAACCAAATGATTATGATTAGTTCTGTATACAAAAAGTGATTAAGTTGAGACCAGCCCTCCAAGACAAGGTTGGAATCATCATTTACTTTTGTTGTAAAAATCCCTAGTTTGAAATATTTTACTTGTGGATCGTAAGTGAAAATGAAAAGCAACAAGTTGTTCTTTTTATTGATGGGTGTTCATAAAATGTTAACATAGGTATTAAAATATTGTATAATATTTAAGATTTAAATTTATTAAGATATTATACTGAGTCTATTTATAAGAGGTGCTTATTAAATAAGGATAAAATAGTAATTATAAAAATTATTACTAAACTCTAACTCTAACTAACCTTTTATAAATAAGGCTATTATATGATTAACAACTCATTAAGAGAGAGACTTGAGACGTTATGAGTAAAATAATTTTTTAATTGTATTTGAGAAAAAATTTAGACTGTGAAAATTTGAAATACATCCAATACACTATAGATATTTTATTCGATTAGTGATATCAACCAAAATTCGAAAAGTTTTTGTAATTAAAAAATTAATTTAAATCTCTTACTCTAAATTTATAAATGTGTTTATTTATTATTTTTATTTTCTTTCATTGGAGACAACAAAAAATTAAAAACAAAAAAGAGAGAGAAAAAAGAAGTAGAAGAAAGGAAGGATGGAGGGCGCTTCTTTTGATCTTTTGTGCTTTTGTGTTTATTATGCAAAGGTCAAATTCTTGAGCTCTACTCAAATGTCGTCGTCCTCACAAAAATCTTACCTCTTCTGCTTTCACGTCGGCAATTTGGAATTTGCTTCTTGCGATTTAAATTAACGATAACCTATATTTTAAAATAAATAATAATATGAACAGAAAAACAGAAACAGCTAGTGAACAAAAATAAAATGGTAATTAGAGTAAAGTGATAATTATATACTTGAAGGTAAAAATAATCTGATGGTATTGAGAAGAGAATTTGGTCGAGTATAAAGATAATTTATAATATTGAGAGTACAGTTTTTTCTTAATTAAGTTAAAAGAGAAAGAAGGTAGTTTATAGTCCATAATGGACAAAATACTTTGGTTAAGGTGATAAAATCTAATTTGCATGCCTTCTTGTTGTTTATTAGTCTAGTTATTCAAGGATCTATATTAAAATAATAGTAAAATTTAAAAATTTGTATTTAAAATTTAAAAATTAAAAATAATTTCATAAAATTTTATGTAACGGTTACAAGTAATTTTAAAACTTATTTCAAGAGTCTCAATTAAAAACCCATCTGCTGGAAATTCATCTTGGATAAAAATTTGGCCACTAAATCTCTATAAAAGAAAGTATAATTTTAGTTTTTCACATTTTATTATTGTACTAATTGGCTTATTCAATGATAAAAAGTATTAAATTAGTCTTCTACAAATAAAAAATAATAATCTAAGCTGATTTGTTCAGACAATCAATTTAATTTTTGAACGATCTTTATTTTGTGAAAGATTTTAATTTTGGAGAATCGTTTTGATACATTTCATTTTTTAAAAACCAAATTGATTTTATAGTTAAAAATAAGGAATCAAAATTTTTTTTTCTGGAAAATATATATTATTGTGTGAGATGCGATTGGAGAGCAACAGAGAAGAATTAAGAGAGAATTCAAAATCATCCACTGTCTCTCCTAGGCTAAATATATATATATATATATATATATATATCCTAAACCCTAAAGTATTCGTTAAAATCTGAATGAAAATTGAAATAAATGATTCCTTTTAAATTAGTAAGGAGTTAATTGGAGATTGAAAGTGAAACAATAATTTAAGCTTAGGAGGGAAACTTGGTTAATTGGGTGGGTAGGGCCAAGATATGACCAAATTACAGTTCATGATGAGAGAGGTCACATGGTGGAAGATATGCAACGAAAAGACTGATCATTGATCAAAACACAAATGGGTTCAGTTCAGTGCTTCAGCACCAAACCCATCCTTCAATTCTACACCCAGATATATAATATATATAATACACTTGACTTTCATGCATACTTCGCGTTTCATATTGTTTTAGAATAATTGGAATCCAGCATTTAGTGTCTTAGAATGGTAAGCCAAGTTCTGTGTGGCTGAAAAGTCAGATGATATATAATGCTATATATGCACTCAGCGACCTTCCAAGCTGCAAAATGAGTCGCCCAACTCCACCATCTGCAGATTTTCAGGTTATTCATCAAACTGTGTCTGATTCTTTACGTAAAAACAGAATACGTAGAGACAAATAACTTTGCCATATATATTGCATGGAAGCCACAATATTCATTCAAGTGTCCAATTATTTCAGTAAAAGCAAGCAGTGCGCTTTCCTTATCTATTACGTTCGATTAACTTTCAAATTGAAATAAAAATGATCATTGAATTTCATGTGAAATCCAAAATTTAGAAAAAGAAAAAAATCAAATGGGTCCCTTATTTTCATACTTTGTGACAATTTAGTCCGTTACAAATTAACTATGATAAATTAGTCTTTTAAAAATTTTTATTTTATGCAAAATCAATCTTTCATTAATTTAGATAGAGGGACTAATTTTGTATAAATTTAAATTTGTGAATGATTATAATTATATTGTTTGAATATGTGAAGAACTAATTTATTATGATTAGTTTATTAGGGACTAAATTATTATAAAATATAAAAGCAAAAGATCAATTTTATACTTTTTTTTCTAAAGAAAACCTTGGAAGAATTACAGATATGTAATTCAAACTATATGTGTACTATGGAGCCGGCTTCCGCTGAACCATTCTTTCAACGTGGTAAATTAATGTAATCTGACATTGGGAGAATTATAATTAAAGAACATAACTTTAAAATATTTATTATAAAGAACATTAAAGTTCATAATTATTTTAAATGACTTAGAGATCTTTGTTTTCAAAAATTTTTGAAGGACTCCATCTTAAAATTCTAAAATCATATCCTGAAATTTTTTAATTCTGTATTCTCATAATTTTACAATAAGAGCTTTCTGAGTAAAACAATTAGTCATTAAACCCTTTAAAATACTTTTAAAATTTGAAGTCATTCATAGTAATTATTTAAAACTTAATGATTCTTGACTATAATTCTTTTTGTACCATTGAGCATTGTGCATATAATTATATAATACCCAAAAAAAAAAAAAGTAATGTGAAGCTGCATGTTGAATGCAACGGTGTAAAGCGTTGCAGGAAAAGGTGTATGTGTGGGTGAAGATTACATGGATCTAAATTTTTTGTATTTAAATATTTAAATTTATTACATTTAAGAAGATCTGAATTATTAAAATTTTTATTAAATAATTTAAATTTTAATACATATAAATTAATTTTTAACAATTTTAAAAATTTTAAATCATTAAATTTTTATCTTACAATTCAATTCCTATTAAATACATGGGTTTGTAAGAAAAGGTCTGTGTATGTGGGTGAAGATTGCAGTGGACAGTGACCACTAATTGGATGACATTGCTGCGAGAAACGTACCCTACTTCCTTCCCCAGGCTCACCTATACTTCTTGCAACGAGTTTGGACATTTTGGTCAAAAATAAAAGTGAAAATAAATAAATAAATAAATGAAGCTTTGGAACGTGATCTCTCTAATTAATTGATACTTGTTTAGATGATTGATTTTAATAATGACACCGACCAGAATGACACAAAGTTTAACATTAAGTAATAGTGTGACATTTTAGGAATGAATGAATGAGGAAGAGGATTAATTAACTCTACATTCTACAATGTAAATTTATATATTATGTGCGATGTACTAATAGAGTAATAATGAACCATTAATTTCTTGAACATCTAACTTTGCAGTGTCTTTTCTTGTTCAACTGCATTTTCTTACGAGATTCCATATGGGGTCAATGGTGTGAAAACATAAAGAGGAATGAGGAAATAAGGAAAGAAGAGAAGAATGAGAGAAAAGTCAAAGAAGGAAGGGAGGGAGAGGAAATCAAGGTTGAGAGCTCTAGCACCATAGCAAAGCTAGAGATGTTATAATTAATAATTAATTAATAATAACAACAATAATTATTATTATAATAATGGAAGTCACATGGAGGCCATTAGTGTATCTCACTTCTTCTTGGCCTAGGGCTTCGTTCGCCGCTCTCTATTTCTATCCTGTAGCCTATCACTTATTTCCACTCTCTCTCTCATTAATTTTCCGAGGGACTGGACTTCCCTTCACTTTCTTCCATGCAAATATATTATTATAGTCCACAGAAACCTACAGAGAATCTTCAACTTCATCCTCCTATTCCTACCATGGACAACTTCTTCTTTCACCTTTGACAATAGACTAGGAGTTTTTTGGTGGTTTCCATATTTTTAATGAAAATTTTCATGACCGAAAATACATGTATTCAGAAAAGGAGTACAAAATTATTTTGGTATGTCATATATTAACAGATTATTTTGATATTTTATTTATAAATTTATTTTCAATTTGATTATACATTTAATTTTTTAATTTTTTTTAACCTTAACTAAATCTATTAATATTTAAATTAAAAATAAACTGATAAATAAAGAAACAAAGTAAGAATGAAAATCAATAAAAGATTAAATTAATAATGATTTGATAAGTGAATAATTAAATTTAAAATAAAATTAATTAATAACTAAATTATGAATTTACTAAAAAATAATTTGGAAAGAATAATAAAAATATATACATAATTCAGCTGTAATGCATAAATTTATTTTCAATTTGATTTTAATTTTTTTTAACTTTAACTAAATCTATTAATATTTAAATTTAAAATTAAATAAATGAAGGAACAAAGTAAGGATGAAACTCAATCAAAGATTAAATTGAGAATGATTTGATAAGTGAATAATTAAATTAATTGCCAAATTATGAATTTATTAAAAAATAAATTGGAAAGCATAATAAAAATATATACATAATTCGCTGTACTGCATAAAAGTGGCATCTCACTTGTCTTGGACACACAGGTAGATAATCCAGCCATGAAATCCGGAGCGTGGGCTTTTTGTGCCTTGCCTCTGTCTTGCTCTTGTTGTTGCAAGCAATTAATGCCTTCATGTATAATAAAAACATCAATCACTGCATATAATATTATATACAACGCATCCTATATTCCCACTCTACGTTTTGACAGTGTTATTTATAAGCCAACCAACTATATATGCATATAACTATTCATCTACATTCATTTTCCGTAGTTTTTTTAATCATTACAGTATTAAGTAAATTCAAAGTTAGAGGTACATCACTGAATTATAAGCAGCAGCTACGTGAATAATAATTATAAGTGAGATTTGATAAATTTAAAATTTGAAATGTACCTAAATTTGATAGAATTTGAATTCTTAAATAAAAATTTAATGATACAAATTTTAAAAAATTATTAAAAGTTATTTTATATGTATTAAAATTTAAATTATTTAATAAAAGTTTAATTGTTTAAATTTTTTTAATCAAAAAATTTATATTTCTAAATGCAGAGAATCAAATCCGAGTGAGTGTGGTATAACTTGTAGCTGTGACACATAAATAATTTATATTATTAGTAATTTTTTTGTGTTTGCAAGGGTGGAACAAGAATTGGGCCTGTGAATCTTTTTTAGTAATTGGAGATTTTCTTATTACTGTTTATAAATAAAATTTTTTTTTATTAATTTAATATTAATAAAATATTTATTATTATTATTTTATTTTATTTTATTTTTTACCAAAAAATCTCCAGTTACATAAGAAAACCCGCTCTCAAGAATTGGAGGCAGAGAAGCCGCGAGATAGAGAACAAGAAAAGATTCTCACGATGGGATGTGGGGTTGGAAGAAGGTGGAGTGGGACCCACCTTCGCTGAACAACCTGGCCTTGCTGCCTTCCTAACTCCAAAACGACAAGGAGGAAAATGAAGGGTGGTATTTACGAGTAGTTTTGGGGGGGTAGCTGTAGGAGTAGTCGGGGGGTAGTACACTACACACTACACTCCCCGCGAGAAACCCTCCTGCTTGCCTCGTCGTTTTGCGGGATCAGCATCGTACTTTATCTCCCCCACCCCCACCCCTCTCTCCTCTCTGTGAGGTCGTTTTTTGTCAGACCTCCCCCTTCTCTCTCCTCTCTCCTCTCTTGTCCATTGGTCAACTCAATCGCGCGCGGATAACCTCATTTGGAGGTAATTACTGAATATTCTTCGATAATATAAATGATTGAAAAAAAAATCTAAATTTTAAAAAATATAATTAAAAAAATTTAAATTATTAAATTTTTATTCAATAATCTTCATTTTATAATCCGAATATCAACTCAAGCCCCCTGCTCCCTCTCTCTCTCTCTCTTCAGTCGTTTTTTCAGACCGCTCTTTCTTTTATATAATATTCATTCCCAAGGGATGATCTTAAACAACTAAAATATATATATATATATATATATATCATATATAAATGTTAAGTATTACGTTACTTTTATTTGTTAATTTTAACGTGTTATATGTTTTAATTTATACTTTTAATTTTTTCTTAAATTTTATTTTCATTTCTTGATATTATTTGGTTTTAATATCGTTCTTTAATTTTATATTAAGATTTATTTTTATCTCTTAGTTTTCTTTTGTTCAAATTTAGTCTCTTGATTTACAAAAATTATGCAAATGTTTATTTATTTAAACACTACCAAGTTTTTTTTTTAATGAAAAAGTTTTACATGGTTCCTTGTTGGCCAAATTTTAATATTGGTAACATACCGTCAACTTGGACATTGCTCGTCATAATGTTGTTTTTTTTTTTTTTCTTGAGCGAAGAAAATATTTGAGTAGTGATTCTGAAGCTAATAGATTAAATTGAACCACAATGTAATTAAACGACAACAGTAACATTTAATGTAAAATTAAAAAAGTAAATTAAAATTTAAAGGATAAGAGTAAAACACGCAGTAAAATTAAAAAAACATGATCAAATATGAAAATGAACTCTCATGTCAAAATAAAGAGCAAAAATACCTTCTCACCTAATTGTAATTTATAATAATTTTATTGAAATAAAGTTTTTAATTTGAAACTACACATATTAAAGAGATTATATTACACGTAGTTCGCTTTTTATTTCACTCCATCCTGGCCTCATTTCACCCCTATTTCCCCTCTTTCATTCCTTCCTAACCTGCATTACGTACTAGTGTTGTTGAATGAAGACAACCTATGTAAATACTCAATGATAACATAATGCTATTCCTAGTAATTAACCAAAAGTATATTTAACATAATTAATTCATTCCTTATACCTACTCATAACTTACGTGGTGGTCCATGTCTATTAAATATTAATGTATTCCAGTTCATGAAAATCATAAAGTTTAAAAACTAACAGCATTACTGAGAGTGGAGTGGAGCTGTATTTATTTCATAGATTTAATAATGGACTGAATCCTATATGTGTATAGATATATGACTATGGAAAACGACATTTTGCTTTGTGTCGTAGGTTTAAACTTAAAGTGTTTAATTATGTGTATCCTATTTGTTACCTATAATAACTTCAGTGGCTTTTGACACTTAAGAATTACTCACAGCACCACGTAGTTAATTGTCTAACCTTTGTTAGGCTGCTCTCATGATGTCACAGTACAGCTTCAAATAAAGTGACTCAGATTTTGGACGCTTAACAAAATTTAAACCTTAAAAAAAAAAAAAAAAGATGATTTGAAGCAAACAATTCAACTCAGATGAACGTTGACCTGTCAGTTTTTGTTAGGCTAGTTAAGTTAATATTATTCGTAATTGTTCCACTAGTAGCCCTGTTTCGTTCGGAACTTTATTTATTACTAACAAAAAAAGGGTTTTGAAAAATCCAAGGTTGCTCCCTTTGTTGACCTTTTGGAGATATTCCCCAGAGTCACTAGATCAAGTTGCCTTTCACAAGGACTCATGGTACAGTAGCCCGATCAATTAATAATATCTTTTTAGTTTGGTTGTAATTATATAATTCTCTTTTTATTTTTAAAATATACACTCTTTTTAGTCGAATTTTAATTTTTTTTTTTATCAAAACATCTTCCATTAACGAAACTACGTATGGATTTCTTTCCTTTCTTTATTTTTTTTCTCTGCAAATATTAGATGCCATGTATTTTTTTAATCTAATACCTTTACCTTTATGCTGTTTTCATCAAATTATATTCATATATCCACCATTTTATTTTAATTTTTTTAAAAAAAGGAGCAGATTTAGACGATCTCACAGTCAAATCGATACAGATCGTAATTTTTTAATTCTACAAAATTTTAAATTTACTTATTTAGACTTGATTTATTAGTAAACTAGTTCCTTCAGGGTAGTTTTAATTATCATTGTAACTCTGAATAATAAATTTCCTTATCACCAAATCTATTCTTCTGAGTTGTTGGATCTAAAAACAATAACTTAGTTAATAAAATTGAAGCAAGGTAATCGTGGGTATTTTAGTAAGAAATTCAATTAAAATATGAAAGTATATATTTTTAAAATAGAATAAAAAATCATAAAATTTCAATAACATTCAGAGAAAATATATAATTCATTCAAATAATAATGATCGTAATCATAATCATAATTTAAAAAAAAAAAATCACATGTGAGCATGAAAGCATATATATTTGAAAAGGATGGGTAACTAGAAAAGCAGACTGAAATGGGGTCAGAAATTTGGTGAGAGGAAGCAACGTACCAGATTGGATGTGGATCCATGCATCCATGTTTTTCAACGATGGGCCCTTTCCCAGTAATTATTTATTTAGTTGGAAAGTGATATATCACAATTCAGAGTGCTGTTCTACACTCTCTTTCATCCTGGTAAAAAGTGAAAACAAACAAGCATATTGATTTATTTTGACTTTCGCCTCCACTTTTTGTTGCTTTTCCCACTTCTCCATTTTGCTATATCCTGCTCAATCTCCATTTTCAGTTTCTCTTTCTCTTCTATAGACAAAGTTATTATGAAAAGATGAGATCTTCTCGTACAATTAATCTTCCAACTTTTAAACCATCAATATGGAGCCAAAGTATGACCCTCACTATCTCTATTAATTTGTTTAGTTTAGCCTTTCTTTGATTTGAAGGGGAATTAATGGGCTTATTCCTGGATTAAGAAGGAAAATTTTAATTCCCCAAGAATAAAAAAAAACCAGGAAATCAATCTTTCACTTGCGATGATATAAAAATACAAACATAGAGTGATATAAATTCATTACTTAAGCAAGGCTTAATCCTCTTATGTTGGCATAGAAACAAGAATGGAGCTTGTTCTATTAGAGAGATAGATTGAAGGATGTGGAATTCAATAATTTCTAACGTCAGAAGTTGGTGAAAGAAGTTTATGACTATATATATATATTTGAGGGAAAATTAATTGATTTATTTTCCAAGAGGAAGAATAAAAAATGAAATGCATTTTCTCAATTTCACTTTAACAATATCAATATTAAAGAAAGATAAATATAGAATGTGTGAAATTCATTACTTAAGCAGTCTAAATCCTCTCATGTAGGAGCATGCTTGAGATAGACTGATGATTGTGGAGAGAGAAACTTTTAACATTAAAAGTTGTTACTTTTTCCCTAAACATGAGATGATCCAATCTGATTATTTAACATGGAAAAACATAATTTGCCGACAGGAAAAAAAAAAAGAAGAGGGCAACGGATCTTCCACTTCACCTTGATGTCAATTCCAGATGCAGTATAGATAGAGAGAATGAAGCATAGAGTTTAGGGTCACTTAAGCAGTCCAAATCCTCTACTATTTGCATAGGACAGAAGTGGAACCTGTTGAATAGATAGATTGAAGGATATGGAATCCAATGTGTATACCTTCTAATATTAGAAATTAGAGAGAGAAATTTATGAAGTTGTACTGTATTTTCAAGAAAGATTTTATTTGATAATTTTGGTGGACCATGATACTAATGAATAGAACTTATTGGTCAAGTGCGCGCCCATTTCATATATTTTGTGTCTATTTTTTTTTAAAACTTATATCATAAATTTTGGGGGGGAAAAAAAGAGAAATGATCCATTTTCAAGAAGTAGTAGGATTTGAGAATCAAGAGGACTAAAAGTGGGAATGTCCCACACAATTAGTATAGTGATCACGTGATCACATAATTGTAGTAGTGCATGTGAAGGAATAGTGATTAGTGGAGTATTAAGCGTAGGGTACAAATGATGCAGCACCGTGCCTCGCAAAAAGAATCATCCCCAGTAATAATTTTTATGGGAGAATTTGCATTAATAAATTGTGGACTATCAACTGAAGATTTAAGAATTTAAATTTAAAGTTAAAACATAATCTAAGACTGCATGTAATTATTAATTATCTCACACGATTATTTATAAAAATTGTAAATTATTACATTTCTATATGATAGTCTTTATCTTACAAAAAAATATCTTTCAATAATTTAAGTTACTGGAAAAAATATGAAGTCCTTGTCGTGGCCTGATTCATAAGACAAAACAGTACCCAAAATTTTTGTATTCGTAACCCTAAATGTCATTTTAGACCATGTTGCCTAATCATTTACAGTAGAAAACGTACTAGTTTGTGCTCAATAGCAAGTTTTGGAATTGACAAGGCCTTATGCTATCTCTACTGCCAAGCGATGCTTACCTTATAATATTGTACGAAATATCCTCCATCATAGGAAAGAGAAATGTTCCCATCATTCTAAGTTTTTTTTTTATATTATCTCTTGTTATCTAATTTAACTCTTAAAAGACACATAATTGATTAATTTAAAATTAAATATTGTTAAACCTAATATTAAAAATAATTCTTTTAACATTGTATGAAATAGAGATTAAATTTAAAATTTTATTTAAAAAATATCAAGCTTTCTATTACTCAAGTCCGTTAATCTAAGTTTTACTCTAACTTAATTTGGTTTCAACATTCTATTTTCCTAATACAGCTGTATTTTAACTTTATAACGAAAACATCTAATATGGCAACCCATAATCTTCAACCAAGATTTTTCGATGATAGCTTTAATTATGTTCTTTAAGTCCGTACGAGTAATGATATTGAATTTCTGTTTTAAACTTTAAAAACCTAGTCAAAGTTTTGTTTTTGTTTTTACTTTCTCTCTATGCTTTCTATAATATGAAATTTTGGCTGGTATTTTCTTTCCCCACCCCCCCCCCCCCCTTTTAATGCCATTCTTTTTTATTTTCTCCTCATTACTCATTAGGTATCCCCGTACGTAGTACCTCTAACCCTTTCAATGTACCTCCGAGCCAAACAGTTCTCTTAACTTTCGTGAGAGAAACTAGCCAACTTACGAAGGTAATTCTACACTTATTCAAGAATATATATACATATATATATATATATATATATATATATATATGCACACACACACACATATTGGTTTAGTTAAGAGACCAACTATATAGACATATATTATCAAGAGGTTCAAAAGATATTCCATGGTTAGCATATAAGAACCCAAAAGAACAGGACTAATTGGTTAATTTCTTGCATGATAATATATAAATATGAATATATATATATATATATATATATATATATATATATCTATATCTTGTTAACAACCATTAGAAATGAGAATCTCTCTCAAGCCCAAGCGCTACATATCTCCACTGTGATAATGTACTGCTTCTGAGCAGAAGGTTTGTTGTACTCCTGCTGCTAGTTCCTCCAGACTTAGCTGGCACTCCAACCCTATCTGTATAATAGTGAAATGAAGAATCATATTGCAGGGTATGTTGGAGAAAGAACCATAGAAAAATATTGCTTAGGAATATATATATTCTTCTAGTTCTTGTATATATGATTTAATTATTTGCATATGCCCCTTCTATATGTTGATATCCTTAAAATTATCCAAATCTACTGATAAACATGTTTATATGCATGAAACGCCATTGAACGTCTAATAACTAACCTACTCAGGGTTTTAAATCGTTAAAATTGGTAGAGTTCCAAGAAAAAAGTTTCCATATAGAGCAATCTTGATGGTCAAGAATATGTAGATAAAAGCAAATTAAGTATGTCTTCATAATATGAGATCGCGTTTCACAGGAAGTGAGCGCTTCATTAATGTGTTCATTCCAGTAACTTCTTTCATATATACTCTTACTCATAAACCCTAGTATTACACAAAGCCAGAAATTCAAGTTCATGGGAGAGTGATATATTCATAAAGTCACAAGCTTTGAGGATCTCATAATTAATCTTCTTTGAGTTGCTTAAATGCTTTTTGATTTAGTCAAATTAAATGAACTGCATCTGATTAATGAATATTACATTATAAATTTAATTGAACAGCAATAATCAAAGAGCTAATATTTATATATGTTGTTAATTAATTACCTTAACCACAAAGTGGTATAGAACTGTATGCTCCATGCTACTGATGTTGAGATGAAGGACTTGAAATGAAAGCCTTTCCAAGACGCTGATTATCTTTGAAACTTGACCCGGAATTCTGTGGGAAATTACTCTCAGCACCACATTTGAACCTGAGATTTTCACTTGCACATCTGCAACAGAAGAATTGCAGCTTGCTCCTCCTACTTCCTCCTTAAAGGGGCTATGATCAAGCTGAAAGCTTGGGCGTGGAGTTCTTGGACTAGGGCTTATACTCTTCCTTCTTTTGTGGGATTCCAATGCTTCCAGAACTTGGTTTAACTCCTTGATGAAATCTATTACTCCCCCTATTATAGATGCTTGGTCTCCCTAGTGCAAATAAATAGGTATAAATATATGAAATTGTTGATCTTAATCCAGTCATAAAATTACTGTGACACAAAAGAACACACATGCAACTTATATGCAGCGATGAGAGTATCTATATAATTGTGGACTATATATTTGGCCAACTAATATACAGACCTGTCCATCTTAAATAAGCTCATTCGCAAAATAAGCCTATATATAATCAGTAGCCCACTCATCGTCCAAATTTGATTGAGTTCCAAATAAGGTGACTATATATTCGTTCTTATATGGGCCTAACTAGTACCACACATAATTTGATATATTCATATTAATTCAGAATTTAATCTATAAAATAATCTAACTTATGTTTGTCCATATTCTTGGTGAATTTTATAAAATATACCAACAGAAAGGCACAAGCACACACAGAAGAAGGAGAAGAGGAGAGAGAATAATAATAATATCATGTACCCTTTTGATATAGAAACGAGGGGTCAAAGATCTTAAAACTTTGAGATGCTCGTTCATCTGTCTTCTCCTGTTCCTTTCGACAGCTATGTGGGACATATCTTCTGGCTGTGCCTTCTGTGTTTCTTTTGATCTCTTCTTCTCATCTACACGAAGGAAAAATCTGCTTTATATCTATATATTTATATGAGCTGAGAGACAGTGACAAAGTGAAAGAATAAAAAAGAAAGCTAAGCTGGCTCATATATATTAAATGCTATAAATTGCTTTCCCGTGAAGTATTCTTCAACTCAGTTAACACATAGGGCATTACACACATTACGCGTCTCACGTTTATGATACTGGATCAATTACGTGCCTCCTCGTGAGTTGAAAGAGTGTGAGGATTTGTTCTCCCATGCATTCTTTTTTTTTTGTTGATCTCATCCCTTTCCTTCTTCCCTCATGCGTGCCTTTGCCGAGATCTTCATCTCTCAACATATATGTGTGTCTGTGTGTGTATTAAAACTCAATGTAGTTTCGGTGAAGCCATTACTTGCAGCTTTGTTTCAGGAAACAATAGAGATGGAGTAAAAACGTACGTAGCCATTACTTGGTACAAAAAATTGACAATTTTTTGTACCAAGTAATGGCTACGTACGTTTTTACTCCATCTCTATTGTTTCCTGAAACAAAGCTGACAAAAAAGTATTCATAAAATTATTCGGTGTAAATTTATGTTTTATGTGCTTTGGTGCACAAGAAAGACATTACTAGGATATTTTAATTTATTGAAACCAGTATATTCAAAAAAAAAAATATCGCCAATATTTGGAGAAGATGTTATTAATGTGCTAAGACGTTATTAGTATATCTAATAACACTGACTTTCTGATGGAATTCATCTGAGTGCTTAAAAAATCAGTATAGTTTTTAGGATAAATTCACCAAAATGTATATTGTGATGTTAGAAATAGAGATATTCAATTTGAAAAATAATTCAATTGACTATATAAACTTTTGCCTAGTGATCGTACGTAGGAGATATTTCGTATCATAGGAATCATATACGGAATGAAAGTCAAATTGTTATAAACGCATTTCATCCCCTTATGATAATTCGATTCTGGGCCGTCCATAATCTTATCCTACACTGGACCCAATTATTGGCCCAATAAGCGATATTTGAACATGTCCACTTTTCTTTTTGGTTCAAAGAACATTCTATGATCCTATTTGCTCGTGTGTATTATTTGACCATGCATTTTCTTTTGTTCGATGAAAAATTACAGGGGTCGCTGGGAGAATGAGCTCAATATTCTTATAGCTCCTTAGAGATGGCAAAAGATCCGAAGGTAAATTAGGAATGGAGATAGCAATCATGCTCTCTGTGTCAACGGGATTTTTGTCTTTGTCAATTTCATATAATTACTCATAATTTATGTACATGTCTCATTACTTTTTGTATTTTTAGTCATTTAATTGATCATTTTTATTAAAAATAATCTAAAAATAAAAAATCAATTTTATTTCTTACATTTTAGTCTTCTTCCCTGGAGCTTGAATAAGATAACAGTATTGTTTTCAAAATACTTTAGGGTATGATCATAGTGCTTCTCTTTTTCTTCTTCTCTGATAATTGAGTTAGGTTTAAACATTTGATTCATGCTGAAAAATTTATGATTTTGTAGTTCTTTTCGCATATCTAGTATCTAATTTTTTTTTTTGGTGAATTTTGATGATTATAATTGATGGGTTATATTCCAATTTTGAAGTGTAAAATAGTATATAATGTATTTAAAGTTGTAGTTAATACTATTTATGTACAAATGAGTGTGATTGATCTTATTTTTCGTGCTTTTGATACATTGAGAAAAGTAAAAAATAAACATAAAATACTAGAGAGTAATGGAAATTGCTCCAACACAACATATGCATATCAAAGAAGTATCACAGTATGATAAGAATATATTAAGTTAGATTCCATTGAATAATCTTAGCGTTTATAGCTAATTGACTTAATTCAATGCAACTTGTATATTTTTTTAATGGAAGGAATCTATTAAAAAAAATTAATTAAAAAAAAGGGCCATAGCCCATGAGGGAGGACACGTGCTACCTACTAATATGTCACATTAATTACTCAGAAAGATTATTTAAACTATTTTTTTTCGTTTGATATAAAAGATTATTTATTTTCTGCAGAGCTCAAGTATGGAAGACAGGCCACATCCCCCTCTCATTTTTTTTAATTGTTTAATTACAAAAGATGAATATGACTACCTTTGCCGTTCCGGGGTCCAACCCATGTTCCCTGGAACACCATTAATTAATATCCCATAAATAATTTGATACTGAGATTATTTGCTCGACCGCTTTAAATTTTGTCTATTTAATCATTTTTTTTATTGTTTCTATTTTTTTTCCAAAAAATAATCAATACCTTGATTAATTCTTGAGTGTGTAGAAAAAGAATTTAGATAATAGTTATTAAATTTCTGTCATCCTAAATTCCCAATCTTTAATAATAAGAAATAGAGTAAATTGCACTTCCATTTTCGGAAAGATATTCAAATAAAAATTTTTTTTATTATTATTTCAAAAATATATACTCTCTATCTCTGAAATTAAAGATGTGTTATATTAGCTTTCCTGCAGTAAAAAATAAATTATAATTATTACTTTTTATAAAAATATCCTTATGTATTATATATATATATATATATATATAAATACTATAATAAATACTAAATATGTATTTGGCTACTATAAAAATAATCAACTTTCATTTTTCAACAAAATAAATTTATAATTTTTAACAAAAAATAAAAATATTAAAGTAAAATTTTTAATTTTTTAATAAATTATAATTTTAATAAAAAAATATTATTCTTGAAAGTATATTAGTTGAATCTGAATTTCAAATAGGTCTGTGTATATTTTTTATACATCTAAATCTAGCCCAAAATTGTATTTGCTGCTGGAACAAGGGGGTCAACTATAATAGCCACATACATTTCTTTGACGCAAAAAGCTCATAATAGAAAGTTGTGTTCAGGCTTCGAATCCGGATCCTTTCCTTTACAATCGGGAATATTATAATTTTTTAAAACTTAAAAATAACCGGGCGCGATCCAAAATGACCGAGCGCGAGCGCGATTATTTCTTCAGTTTAAAAAATTACAGTATCATGTGATGTGCTTACTTCAGGCTTCAGCTAATATATATATATATATATATATATATATATATATATATATATATATATATATATATATCTATAAAGGACCCCTTCTTCCAAGCTAACCAGAACTACAGGTACATCGACTGTACTGTTCGCAATGGCTTCTCGTTCTCTCCTTTCAATATGCCTTCTCTCTCTCTCTCTCTCTCTCTCTCTCTCTCTCTCTCTCTCTCATATCACACTCACTCGGTCCCCTAAACCCCATGCCTTTCTTCTTCCCGTCCATAAAGACCCAGCAACTCTTCAATACTACACTTCCATCGACATGGGAACTCCTCAGACCTCCCTCAACCTCCTCATCGATGTCTCCGAACGCTTCCTATGGTTTGAGTGTGGCAACGACTACAACTCCTCATCATACCGTCCAATCCACTGTGGTACTAAGACCTGCAAAACAACCAAAGGCACAGGCTGCATCACCTGCCATCGCCCTCTCAAAGCAGGCTGCACAAATCATACCTACGGTCTCGACGCTTTCAACCCCGTCGGTGAGTTCTACGTCAGCGCCGAAGTTAGAGACGACACCGTAGTTGTATCTTCCACAGATGGCGCAAGAGCAGTGTCTGATATATCTGTGCCTCGCTTCATTTCTGCCTGTGTGTATCCTAATAAGTTTGGGGTTGAAGGTCTACTTCAAGGCCTTGCCAATGGCACCAAAGGAATACTTGGCCTCGTTAGGACGTACATTGCTTTACCAACCCAACTCGCTTTGAAATACAAGCTTGCTCGTAAGTTCGCATTTTGTTTGCCTTCTTCGAACAAGAATGGACATGGGGATAAATTCATTGATGGGGGTCCTTATTACATGCCTCATCTTGATGTTTCCAAGTTTCTTCTCACTACTCCTCGTGTGATCAACCCCATTAGCACTGGATCTATCTTCGACAACAACGCTTCAAGTGAGCACTTCATTGATGTGAAATCCATCAAGGTTGACGGTAAATTCGTCAACTTTAACACCTTGTTGTCTATCGATAAGCAAGGAAATAGAGGGTACCAAAATTAGTTCTGTTATTCCTTACACCAAATTGCACACCTTTATCTATAAAGCCCTTGTGAATAATTTTGTGGAGAAAGCAGGAGCGAGAAAGACAAAGAGAGTGAAAGCTGTGAAACCATTTGGGGCTTGCTTCGATGCAAGTGTTGGGAAGACGATAACTGGACCTGTTGTGCCCTCCATAGATTTGGTGCTTGCAGCTGGAATGGAACGGAGGATTAATGGTGGAAATTCGATGGTGAAGGTTGGGAAGAATGTTTTGTGTCTTGGATTTGTGGATGGAGGATTAGAGCCAACGAGTCCTATTGTTACTTCGATTATAATTGGTGGGCATCAATTGGAGGATAATCTGGTGCAATTTGATTTGGTTTCTGGAAGATTTGGTTTCACCTCTTCCCGTCTTTCCCACAACATAAGCTGTTCCCATTTCAGAGCCTTCTAAGCTTTATTACTTTGTACCTATTTCTTCGTCTGGATTCAATCGTACCTGTTATTACCATTTTGGCTCAAAGATTTTCAGCTTTTAGTTCGCACGACAAGGAATAATGAGTGTTACCTTGGTCAAAGTTGATGAAATCGGAATTGACAATAAATTCTATGTTGTAATAAATCAAGTAATAAGAGTCACAAGTGCATTCTGTTGGCTTGATCGATTGAAGCCATAATTAATTTAGTTTTATGAGATCTAAAGTTCAAATCTTTAACGTATTAGACGAGGTCTTGTAAAGTAATCTGGATCATTCTTAATTTGGTGGCATAAAATGGAGGTCAGACACTATAAAAAACTGTTTCCTAACTACGGTTTGGTTTAACCACAATTTTAACTATGGTTCGGACCACTAATTACAGTTGTCAAAACTGTGATAGTACCAACCATGGAAAAGGAACTGGGACATTTATTTTAGACTATGGGGAGGATAGTAGTTAGGTCGTGTCCTAAGGACTTGGGTCCACAATTTTAATGTAAGTATGGCTAGGACTAAGTTTAACCATGGTTACATAAAATTGTAGTTAAGTCATATTATAACTGTTGTTAAATCATAATTATTTGTAGTGACATTTTTAACCATAGCTAGCAGTTTTTTTTTTTTTAAATTCAAACCATAAAAAAAAAAAGCTCCAAGCAGTTAAGATTCAACAAACTAATAATATTTCATTTCAAGAAGAGAAGTTGTCCATCCAGAACAATGTCCAACCAACAGAATACCATTGTATACTTATACAAATATCCAAATACATACTAACATAATTATAGTTCCACAAACTTCAACTTTCATATCTTTCCCAAATACCGCATAAATGTTTGCAAGCTATTCTAAAATTTCAAAGATAGTAACTAACTTTGGAGGACTATCTTCCCTTCCATCTAATCGATTTCAGGCTAATCTTAATTTATGACCCGGGCTTAGATAGTAACGATGACCCATACAATACCACTTTCGACTATGAGGAAAACGAATGGGAATTCAGTCAAAATTACAATTGGGACATGCCAATCCAATATGGACATCCCATCTAGATAAAGTTACAGGTCCTGAAAAATCACTAATAGTCCATATCAATGCAACACACATATTGAATATATCATTGGAGAAGGAATCATATGTTTCCACTCTGACATCCCACATATCCTTAAACTCTTTCACTAATAGTTGCAGGTACACATCTATATCATTTCCTGGTGCTCTTTTCCTCAGAATAATTATGGAGAGAATAAAGGAACTTTGCTTCATACACATCCAAGGTAGGAGATTGTAAGTCATTAAAACCACTGGCCAGATGCTATAACTTGTACTCAAATTGCAAAAAGGGTTAAAACTATCTGTGACCAAACCTAGGCTCACATTACGTGGATCTTAGGCAAAATGAGGATTTGCTAAGTCAAATCTCTTCCAAGCCTCTGAATCTCTTAGATGTCTCATCATGTCATCATTGTTCTTATATAATGCATGTTATCTCATATGCTTAGTAGTTTTAGAAGACATGAACAACCTCTACAACCTTGGCTTCAACGAAAAGAATCTAAGTACTTTTGCTAGTTGCTTGTTTCGTTTTGTACCTATACCATTTGATTTCCATCTAAAGCTATCGCACCTCTTACACACTTTTTTATTTTCATCCTCCCCCCAATATAACATGCAATTATTTAGGTAAGCATGAATTTTCGTATAGTTCAGACCTAATTTGTTTATGATTTTTTAAGCCTCGTAATAGGATGGAGGAATCTTGGCATGTTCAAATGCATTGACCAATGGGTCTAGAATCAATGATATAGCCTTGTTACTTATTCCACAAAGACACTTGATATGATATAGTTTCACCAAAAAGAATAATTTTGAGTACATTTCACACCCTTCATATGAATTTTGTAATCCATCTTTAAGTAAGTCCTGAAATTCTTGCACACCATTATTTAATGTCTTATTTAATGTTAAAGTTGGACCATCCCCTTCATTCACAACTTCATCATCATTATGAACAACTTCATTATCATTATTAACCCCGAACGCACACAAACCATGTATATAAGGTTGTCCCTAACAATTTATTTATCTCTTACTTGTGGCCTTATTATGAAGAGTGGCCCAATTGTTAAAGGAAAAAAAAAAAAAAATTGGCCTAGCCACGTTTTCTAAAAATCTATGGTTCAACCCAATTTGAAAATTTGGTCTAAGCATAGTCTCTAGAAATCATACTTAGGCATAATGTTTAATTGTTTTTTTTTTTTCGTTTGGCTAAACCATGGGCTACCAAAATCGTGGTAAACCCAAAGTTTACTTTATATATATATATATATGAAAAAAAAAATTTCATGGATTAACCATGGTTTACTGAAAACTGTGGTTATATGATATTGTTTTAACCACGGTTAAAACCATTGTTAAACCATGAGTTATAACCACGGTTTAGTAAATCATGGTCAGACCTTGGTTTAGCCATGGTTTGCTGAATCGCGGTTAATTAACTATTGCTAGGCCACCCTTTTTCTGGAGTGAGATATATTAAATATAGATTTTCTACAAAATTTGAACTTGAATTGCATATGAATCATATAATTTATTTTGTATTAATTATTGGATCAAAGTTTTAAATTATAATATAATAATTAGTTTATCAAATCCAATGCCTTAATATAAAATATAAACATTAGATTTGAATGTTTTTTATATTAAAAGTCAAATATGTACAATTCTAAAAAATATTAAAAAAAAAATGCAAGTCTAGTATATATAAAAGTAACATGAATGTACAGTTCTAGAGTCCATATATATGATATACATTTATAATCCTAAATAACTATATGATATAGCTAACCATGGACCATCGTCTAGATTTTATCCTTTCTCGTATGTAGTTACTAGTAATTAATCTCTAAACCACTTGAGATGCACAGTTCAATCTATTAACTTTAGATTAAGGTAGCTTAAACCACATGGTTGTAGAGAAAATTGACATCAGATAAAAGCAAAATTGTAGCAAATAATTTCAGAAAAATGTGATATACAAAGATTTTACATGGAAAATCCTAATAAGGTAAAAACTACAGACAAAGAAAAAAGAGTTTCATAAGTAATATAGAAGATATACCTTCTCTCTATATAGCAAGGATAGTACAATATTTTTTATCTTTTGCTAATAGGAGAATACTAATATTACAACTCTTTATATATTTCTTCTCTCCCTATATAGGATTGCTCCCTTCTTAGTTGTGAGAAATAAGGTTTTGAAGCTCTCAATTTATAGAGAAGGATGAAAGGTTTCAATGCAATTTTCAAAAGGTTAAACTGCAATTACAAAATATTTTTCCTTTTTTCCTTTGGATGGTCTCCAGCCCAAGACAATTGTCTTTAGATGGCACTGTCCATTGACAATCTTCCATTTGAATATTTGATTGAGAATCAATTAATCTTTACATTATTCTTTTTTCTTTGCCATCTATTGTTGGTCATGTCTCTACTAGGGCATTAAAAGATTCACACCATATGAACTTATTAGTGTTCACCGATTTTGTCAATGCATCTGCTATGTTATCTTTAGTATGAATTTTTTTTGCATATACACACTTTCTTCTTCCAACTTTTATTGGACAAAGTGATATTAAACTCGTATGTGTTTTGTCTTAGAATGGAATGCCGGATGTTATGCCAAGTGGAGAGCACTTTGATTATCACAGAATAATGTAATCTTCCTTGGATCGTACCCAAGCTCCTTTAACAGGATTTGCAACTAGATTGCTTATTTACCATCTTATGTAGCTGCAATATATTCTGCCTCTATTGTTGAAGTGACAATAATAGGTTGCAGCTTTGAAACTCAGCTTATAGCTCCGTCAACAAGAATAAACACATAACCACTAGTAGATTTGCTATTGTCAAAATCACCTGCAAGATCTAAACATATATAATCTCTTATTGTGAAATCTAATCCTTTATAATGCAATGCAACATCAAGATGTTTCCTTTCTCTCTTTTTCACTATTATGACTCATACTTGAGGATAATTTAAAATTAGCAAGAAGCAGGGTCAATATTGGCTTACATTCTTGCATATTAAAGTATCGCAAGATCTTTTTTAAATAATTCTTTTGAAAAAGCTAAGTCTTCTAGTTATTTTTGTTTCGATGAATTTGCATCCCTAGAATCTTGTTTATCAGTCTCAAGTCCTTCATATCTAATTTCCAAGCCAACTGTGCCATCAATTCATTGATGTGATTTTTCCTAGGGCATGTTACCACTAAACCTCTTGATATATGCATCAGAGTTTGCATTAAGTTTATTATATCCAAGGCTCATGATGAAAGAATCAATTCTCTTATACTAACATCTCACGCCTGTTTGATACCGTATAAAGATTTATTCAACCTGCAAACCAAGTTCTCTTTTCCTTTTTCTTCAAACCCTTCTGGTTGGAGCATATAATTTTCTCTTTTAAGATCTTTATGAAGAAATGCAGTTTTCACATCTAACTACTTAGGATGTAAGTCAAATGTAGCACACATTGCTAAAACCACTCAAACCATTGTAAGTCGAACAATTGGAGAAATATTTCATTGAAATTAACACCTTCTTTATGAGAAAATCCTTTTACCACTAGTCTAGCATGATATCGTTCAACTTGATTATCACTAGTTCTCTTGATCTTGTACACCCATTTATTCCCAATGGTCTTTTGTCCTTTAGGTAATGGAACAAGATCCTATGTCTTATTCTTGTGAAGGGCTTCAATTTCTTCTTGCATTGTTGCTAAACACAAAGAAGCTTTTAAGCTTTCCATAGCCTCTCAGAAATAGAAGGCTCTCCATTTTCTATGAGTAGACAGTATGTAACACTTTCTTCCATAATATAATCTGAGTGTTAAACTGGTTCTTTTCTTTCCTGAGTTAATTGTCAAACTTGTTAATTTACAAGATCATATTACTCATGTTCTTTGTTCTCTGGTGCTACTTCAGAAGAATTTGTTACTTTTGATTTATTTTCTCCTCCTTCAATATGCATTATAGTGGTCTCTAATATTTCTTTTGATGTGCTTTCATCTTCATGTATATGTTTCTTTTCTTTAAGAATGATAACATCCCTGTTGATTAACCTTGTGGATAATGGGATCCCACAGGTGATAACTTTTTATTCCATTAGTATATCCCAAGAATAAGTATATTCTGGATCTATGATCTAGCTTTGTAATTTCTTGGGCATTATACATCATGTATGTTAGACTTCCAAACATATGTAGATTTGTATAGTCAATTAGCTTTCTAGCCCATATCTCCATTACTACTTTTGCCTAGAATGACTTAACTAATTTAAAAATTCTTAGCATTGCCCTTATCCTTTCTAACAAAGTCTGGTTCATCCATTCTGCCACTCCATTTTTTATGGAGTTTATGACAATGTGAATTGCCTCTTGATACCTTCTTGTTGATAGAAAGTATCAAATTCATCATTGGTGTATTTTCCTCCATTGTTTATTTTCAACCACTTGATCCTTTTCTCAGATTCACGTTCTACACATGTTTTGAAGGTTTTGAAAACTTCAAACATATCCTTTTTTATTGATTAGATATAGCCAACAACTTTTGGAATAGTTATCGATGAATGACACAAAATGCTTTAATTCTCCTAGGGATAAGACTAGTGCTTGCCAAACATCAGAGTACACTAGGTTAAAGATAATTTTACTTCTCTCTTTAGAGTTACAAAACTTTAACCTATGTTGCTTACTGGTAATACAATGCTTACCCTTTTTAGTCCAGGAAGAAAATTTTGTTCTACAAGAACCTTTAATCCACATTCTCACATGTGGCTTAGTTTACAATGCCATGATATCATTGATTCCTTAGCTACTAAATCTGTTAATGCAACCGATATTTCTCCTTATTGCTGTGTTTATCCCTTAAACATATATAGGTTGACTGCTATCTTTTCTGCTTTCATAACTACAAGCATACCTTTAATAAATTTTAAGATTCTATCTTGTATCTGGGTTTTATATCCGTTGCTATCAAATTGTCCTAAAGACAATAGATTTTTTTTAGACCCTTCACATGTCGTACCTCTTGGATGGTGCAAATTGTACTATCGTACATCTTTAATTTGATGGTGCCTATTCTAACAATCTCTAAATAACGATCATCTCCTATGAACACATATCTTCTAAAGACAGGTTTATATTCATGGAATCATTATCTCAATGAGGTCATATGCCATGTTGCTACTGAATCTACAAGCCAGATATCACTGAACCTTTTTCTGCCTTTAACAACCATTGCTGCCTTGCTGTATAAAACTTCTCCACCATTTGTGATACTTGCAATGCATCATTAAGCATTTGATCACCTAATATCTTTGCCTTTGGCTTGTATATTCTTCTTCAAATGCTAACTTTCATTTTTGTAATGCTTTTTTTTGTTACACTTAAAACACTAAATATTCTTCTTGCTCTTTAATTTTGATCTACCCTGATTTTGGCTCTTACTTGAGCCACATTATGATGATCTTCCTCTCATCACTACCAACACTTTTTCTTATTGTGAACAGATTAACATGTCTTTCTTGTTTTTTACACAAATTTTCTTCTTTCAGAATAGTCAGTGCAATATCATAAAAAACTAGGTAGTCCACAAGAATATTATTGATCAAGATGATGATGAGTTGGTAATAAGAATCTGGTAGACTTTGAAGCAGAATTTTAGCACATTCATTCAGCTCTATTTTGTGTCCCAACGATGTTAGTTGAGAAAATAAAGTATTTAGAGTGTTGATGTCGTCCGTCACTGAAGTAGTTTACGACATCTGCAGAGTGTATAATTTCCCTTTAAGGAAAATTTAGTTATAAAGTGACTTGACCTTGTATAATTTGGTCAGATGATTCCAAATTTCTATTGCCATTTTATTCTCCTCTATACTGGATAATATCTCATTTGTAAGTGCTTGATGAAGATTTACAATTATCTTTTCTCAAGATAGCCTTTATTTTTATCTTCTACAGTGAGAAATTACTGTTGTTAAACATTTTAATATCAAATTTTATTGCCATTGCTTCAATCACAATCTATGTATGAGCAAAAATAGCTCCCACTATTTTTCATGAACAGTAATTGTATGTATGAATAGTACAATGTACACGTAAATATTATCTAGTACCTTATAATGAGCGAGAATAATCTTACTTATTTTTTAGATGGAAGATCCACTATATCCATAGTAGCCACAGAATATATGATAAGTAGATAATCACACACCTAAATAGGCTCGGATACCAACTGCTGAGAAAATTGACATTGGAGAAAAGCAACATTGTAGTAAATAATTTGAGAAAAATGTGACAATCATAGATTTTATATGGAAAACAGACAAAGAAGAAATGGTTTCATTATGGGAAAAATAAGAGTTACACCTTCTCTCTCTATTGCTAAGATAATAAAATATTTTATATCTCTTGCTAATAGGAGAATACTAATCTCATTACTCTATGTATCTCACAACTCTTTATATATTTCTTCTCTCTCTATATAGGATTGCTTCTTTCTTAGATATGAGAAATGAGGTTTTGAAGCTCTCAATTTATAGGATAGGATGAATGACTTCAATGCAATTTTCAGAAGGTTAAACTACAAATACAAAATATTTTTCCCTTTTTTCCTTGGATGGTCACCAACCAAAGACAAAATTATCTTTGGATGGCACCATCCATTGACAATGGTTTGTATTGAGAATGCAATTTCAATCTTACAAATCATTACATGTAAGGATAAAATATTGTATCTAGATTTAGATTGACATTATCTAATTTGTCTCTCTTCATAAAAGACCGTATTTTAATTATGACAAAACTATGTACCCTTCTAGGTAATTAGGTTTTTACTAAATGAAGCTTCCCTTATGTTTCCATTGCTTTTTTTACACCTGTCATTCAGATTGAGGATAACATGCACGCGTCAATGACTCGATCTTAGTGTTGAACAAAGCTATATATAAAGAAGTTAGAACAAACTAGATTGTTTCATTGTAATGATGCCTTTCCTTAAACGTTTAGTTGGAATCACAATTCTTTTTTCTCATATTGTAGTCGTTAGTTTGCATGTGTGGAAATACTTAGAATTTAGAACTGAAATATATTGATATTTCAAATTGAGGTTGTTATTTTAAGTCAATTTGACATATATCTACGTACATCCAAATTATCACCACTTGTCCACTATAGACCCTGTGCATATTATAGGGTGCATGTGGTAATTGGGGCCATAAGGGATAGATCCAAGAGCGACTACACCTCCTTAAATTTTTAAAATTTTAATTTTTATATGTAATTTTATAGTATATTTTTTATTTGGTTATCTAATTTAAAGTTTGCCTCCATTAGATTGTAAGAATTTTCTCTCATTAATTCAAATATTTGATCTAAAAACTTTTGCCACCTTTAAAATTAACTCCTAGATATTTGTCAACCAATGAGCACCTCCTATTGCTTCTTGTAGGATTATTATTTGTGGAGTAAAATATAATTTTGGTCTTTCCTTTTTAATTAAAATATTGATTTAGTCCTTCAGAGATAGAAAGTACCAATGTAATCCTTCAAAAACAAAAACATGAATGGTTTTAGTCCTTATAGAAGACAAATTGATATTTGAAATACTTTTTTTTTTTTTAAAAAAAAAAGAATTTCAGCTTTGGAGGACTATTTTGATAATTTCTACTTTTGGAAGACCAAATTGATCTTAAAACCAAAAGTAAGGACCAAAATTATATTTTTCTAATTTATCTATAATAGTAGATTTAGTTTGACGAGTTTTTTTTTTTTTACCAAAGACGAATTCAAAAATCTTTTTGTATATTGATAGAGAAGTTTGTTTAACAATTTTATTTAATTTAGTTTTAGATTTTTTTAAAAAATAATTTATCTTCCAAACTCCATTTGTATTGAAGTAAAATAATTATTTTTATGTTAAATATATTATATTGATAATAAAACTCATTTATGAAAAAAAAATTTAAATATAAATTACAGCCATCCAAATTTACTCTGATCTAAAACTAAGTTTACAAATCGCACTTATATAAAATTTTGTATAACTTCAATCCTAATTAAAGATGAAGACTTAGTACTGCAAGTTCAATTAATGAGCCATTCCTTCTGACAGCTTGATGTATGTATCTCAATGATCCTAAGGATTTCTCATTCCAATCACATCTCAACATCAGCATACTCCTCTATAAATAAGTGACACTCTTGAAATTGCTCACCGAATGTCACAAATCACAATGGCCTCCTCTACCATCTATTTATTCCTGCTCTCACTGGCCCTCTTTTCCCTTTCGTCCTTGTCATCGTTAGATGAATTAAAACCCAAATCCAAATCCAAACCTCCTCAGCTTCTTATTCTTCCTGTCATGAAAGACCCATTAACCAAACTGTTTAACACTTCAGTCAGCAAAGAAACTCCTCTGCACAAGATGAATTTAACCATTGATCTCTAAGGACCCACACTATGGTGCGAATGTAAAGATCACTACGACTCCTACTTCTACTATCCTTTCACTCGTGACTCCAAACGATGCCTTTCATTCTCCCCATGCATCAGCTGCGACGGTGTTTCAAACTAGGTTGCACCAGCAACACCAGCAACACCAGCGGTCGTTATGTATTCAACCGCATTACTTCCTTACTCTTCACCGACAACCTAGGCCAAGATGTCATGTTCTTGTCTTGTGCTCAAGCTCCTCACTTGCTTTCTGCCCGCGTCAACTCGAATGAATAATTTGAACCTTCTTTCATGACAGAAGGCCTCGCTAAGTCTAGTACAGGGGTCCTAGGCCTTGCAAGGACATAACTCACATTGCTAATACAGTTCACTTCAGCCAACAAGCTTCCTCACAAGTTCACTCTTTGTTCACCATCTTCCAATAGAAAGGGAATAGGTCGCATCTTCTTTGGCTCCAGTGGACCCCATTCTCTACCACAGTTTCTCCACACAACCCTACTTCTCATTAATCCTATCACCATAGATCCTATTTCTAATGACGACGAGCCCTTTTATGAATACCTCATCGGCGTCAAATCAATTAGCGTCAATGCAAAAGTCGTCAACTTTAAACCTTCCTTACTGTTTATAGACAAAAAAGGTAATGGAGCTACGAAGATCATTCCGATTGATAATGTCATTGGAGTACATAGTTCCATCTTTAGGCCTCTGGTGAGGGAATTTCTAACAAAGGCTTCTGATAGGAAGATGAAGAAAGTGGCATCAGTGGCTCCATTTGAGGCGTGCGTCGATGTGAGCAGCATTGGAAGAAGTAGCATTGGACTTAATGTGCTAACGATTTAACTAATGCTAGAAGGAGGAGCGAAACAAAGTATTTATGGAGGCAATTCAATGGGGATGGTGAAGAGAAATGCAGTGTGCCTAGGATTTGTTGATCCAGGGATAGAACCAGAAAAGGCGACTGGTGTATATGCGAATATTATTATAGGAGGGCATGTGTTTGAAGATAATCTTTTGGACTTCGATTTGGCTTCTTCTAAATTAAGCTTTAGCTCTTCACTTCTCATGCGGGATGCAAGCTGTTCTCACTTCTGAGACATCTTAATCAATTATTAATCAATGCAAACCCTAGCTACCTCCTCTTTTTTATTACATAGAATAAAGGCTCCTATAGTTATACAAAAAAAATTATCATTTAGTTGTTGGAAGTTTCATTGAACTCAAATGTTTTAAGTAACTCAGAGTGATATATGTTTCATGGGCTTTTAAAATTATTAGGTTGGATTCCTATCATGCTCGTTTCTCCACTTTCGATTCCCGCAATCTACGGATTTACTTTGTGCCTCATTTTTAATAAAAAAGAAAAAACTGTTCGACAGTACAATTTTATAGGAAAATTTATCTTTCCTCCTCTAATTTACACACGTGCATGTCGATAGCATTTGAATATGTAGGATTTACTTTCTATATTTGCTTAAAATTTTGTAATTTGAGATCACCACTTTATGATCAGAAACTAATGGTATTAATCTTATAATATACTTAGCACATGTTTTATGCATAAAATAACCATTTCCTAGAATAAAGTGTCAAGTTCAATGAGATATTATATATATATATATATATATATATATATATATAGTATTTTAGTTTTGGATGAGGAAAATCTACTCGCTTGAAGTATGTATTCCTATACACAATGTTATCTAGAGAAATAACACTTGTTTGGATATTAAAAGTTAACAATTGTTCAATTTCTGAAAGCGTTAAGTTAAAGGAGGATTTTACTTTGATTGATACCATAAACTTAAAATTGATAAGATGTAACTTAGAGAAACTCAAGCCCTATTTGGTATGCATGAATGATTTTTGTGGAATAGAAAAGGAAGTATGGAATGTATTGGAAAAGAGTCTCAAAAGGCAAAAAATTTGTTTGGTATGCAAAAGAATGGAATAATTTATGAAAAAAAATTTTATGTTCCGTATGAAAGAGTTTAGAAAGCAAAGTGAGATTAATGTCCAAAAACCCCATAATAACATAAATAATAATGTAGAAAATGAAAAAAACCCTTCTCTATTCGACAAAACCACTCCATTGTGCATCATCTCAAGCTAGCATCTCCTTCCACTGCACATCATTACCCTGTTGGCCACCTTCATCTAGCAAGGTTGATTGACTTCTTCCAACGTTAGATGTTTAACATTCCTACTTTGTTTGCCATCTTTTGTCCTGTAAACCTTCAACAATGGCCATCTCCGTCACATTTGGGATTAAGGTTCTAATGACACTACAATTTACTCCCAAGGGGTAAACCTCCAAATAGATGTAGTTATTAGGTTTTGTTGTGGTGTTCTTTCTACTCTAATTTTCATTTCAAGTTGCCAACAATGTGTAGAGGTCTCTTGACTCATTGGTATCCCTATAGTACGTTGAGCTGTTGTTATTGTTTGTTCTAAAATTGTTGTGGTGTTCTTGCTATGGTAATCATTCATGAATATACTCACTTCTTCTCTTATTCTCTGTTCTTTTATTAAAGATATTACCAATTTTGTAAATTTGAATGCAAGTTATTAGTGTTGTTGTTTGTTCACGAATATACACACTTCTTCCATGCTTTGGATCTTAATTTGTGATTTAGGTTTTACTTGCTAATAGCTTATGGGTTATGGTAATTTCCTTTAACATGCGTTGATTTTAGGAAGTTGAAGTTTTATTTAGTTAATATAGTTTTGATTGGAATTTTAATTTAAAAGGTTTGTTTTTCATTGTTTATTAATTTTGGATATTGCATATTGCTTAGTAATTTTAGATGTTGTCATTACCAAGAAGAATTTGTTTGCCATTTTGGATATTGGTCATTTTGGTTTGTTTATCATTGCTTACTAATTTTGGACAGGTATTCTGCTATAGAAAACAAGTCTTCTACTCTTCAAATTTAACTCTGAAGGTTTCTTTGTCATTGCTTACTAATTTTGGATATTGCATATTGCTTGCTGATTTTGGATGTTGTCATTGTCAAGAAGAGTTTGTTTGCCATTTTGTATATTGGTCATTTTACTTTGTTTATCATTGCTTACTGAATTTTAGTTTTTACATGTTTTCATATGTGTCTCATGATTTGTCATGGCTACATCTAGTGTAGATTCAAGAATGTGAACTGTAATTGCAGCACATGAGCACACATCCAAATTTCAAAGTTTGACAAAAACCCAAACAAGTTGTATGCCAATTGTGAAGACAACAAATGCAAAATTTTCCACTAGTTGACACCTGTTGTAGATGCTGATGTGAGTAGTGATGGGGGACACAACAAGACCTTTAATGGAGTGGCAATTGATAAAACACCTAGCGGGGGTGAATAGGTGTTTTATGATTTTTTACTCTTTTTTTCAAAAACTTCTATAAAAACAATTAACTTGAAAATTTGTAGGTTACTATAAATTTCAAAAATCAGTTCACGATCAAAATACAATCGACTTTTTTTAATGAAGAATAGTTAACTATATATATATATTCTATAAATTGAATTTTCACACAAATGACTTAAAGATAAAAAGTCAGAATCGAATAACAGATATGAACATTTTAAAGAAGCAAACACAAAATTTTTATCCTAGTTTAGCAAAAGATGCTTACTTCTAATCCCCTTGACTCCTTCAAGGGATCTTTGCTAGATTAACAAAGTGCTACAATCTTCATGAATTTTACATATGCTTACTCTTCAAACACAAGGCTTTTCATTAAGCTAAACCTCAAACTTTTTTTGATAGCTCACATTGACTTTCAATCATCTTCTCACACAAAGAGAGAAAGAGAGGTATAGTAAAGAAATGAAAAAATAAGTAGCCCTTATAATGATGGGCTTACAAGGTGTCACTCAAGATGCTTCTTTATAAGCTTTATGAACTAGAAACTAGGAGTGAGTAGGAGTATATTGCTATATTGTTCTCAAATCTATGTCGTTCTTCATCAAGTAGCTCTCTATTTTATATTACTTCACGATTTGACTGTTGGAGCATGCTTAAATATTCAAATCAGTGACTTTATAGTGATAGATGTTCATCTTCCATGATTCTCGTTCATCCTTGATCTTCATATGGAAGGAGGGTATTAGAGGGATATTGTTACCCTTAAAAGTTGCTTTTGGTCAATGTTCTTGAACAGAAATAGTAATGTTGGAAGTGCTATAATTTTAGCAGTAAAGATAAGCTTCTTAAAAAATGATGTCACGTGAAACTTCAGAGATGATGAGCTGTTAGCATAAGTGAATTCTTGGGTTGTTATTTCTTTGGGCTGATGCAAGTGAATGGGCTAGGATGAAACAAACTCCTTTCTTCATATAGGTTTGTTAAGCATCAAACTTAATGGGAATTAAGCCAAGTTTTAGGCCGACAATCTCCCCCTTTTTATGATGACAAAACCAAATGGTGAAATTGTAATAGCTCCCCTTAAAACCGAGATTCATCCTATATTCATAGTAAGAGATATATGACAAATAATAGATATGTGACTGTCATCACAATCAAGACAATCAAAGTCATATGACTGTAAAGGATAAACATAGTTAATAATTGTATATTCAATTGACAAGTTTCTAATCATTATAGTTAAGTGAGATCTAAATGTAAGATAAACAGTAGTAGTCTAGATGTCCAAAATGAGACATAATAAAAATGACAATACAGGTAACTAAAATGTAAGGAATAATAAAGATAGTTAATTGAACTTTTTTCCTCTTTTTGTCATCACTCAAAAGGAGGGTTATTCAAAATGAAGGGTCATCACTGATCAATGCCAATCAAGTTAGAAAATGTCCTAGTCAATAATGCCCTTTGAAAATTTACTAATGACCTATACGAGATTGTAGTATAGTATAGTGTAGTTATTGAAAATTCTAATTTGATTTGAGCTTTTGTTTGTTGTAAAGCAGTCATGACATCTTGTAATTCATCGTTAGTTGCCTTTTGGATTTGATTATTTAGTAAGGTATTCAAAATTTGAAATGGATTTGGTAGAAAAGTACCAACAATGGATGATGTAGAAGGTGCATCAATAGATATCTAAAGTACAAGAAGAGGTGGAAGAGCTTTAGGGGCACCAGATGGTTCAGGGCTTAGGGTTTAGGATTTAAGGTTTAAGATTGGTAGGAGTAAGGGCTTCAATGTCACACAACCTCATCCACCTTCCATTTACCATTTTGAACTTCATCAATTTAAAAGATGATGCATCATATGTGGTAGTGATTCTTTTAAAGGGATAGCTCTCCAAATCAACTCCTTTAGCCCTAAAAATCATAATAAAGAACATCCAATATGGTAGGTTAGAGGAGGGATTTGGTGAGCGCAGCTCTTAAGCATGTACTGTAGGATCTAATAATGAAGATTGATAGGTTGTTATGCATAAAGACAAAACAGTAAAAGTAACTTCTTTTTACTTAAAACCTATAATGATTTGATTAAGGGTAGCACATATGTAGCAATCATGTAAGCTTAAACCTTCTAATTAAAAAGTAGTGCTAATCCATTTAACTTTTCTCCTTGTAGAAGTTCAGGTTTTTCAAACAACTATCTTTTTACTTCTACAAAAGTGAAGTTGAAATCTTAGGCCATTTGCTTTCAAAGAAGAATTTGTCAATAGTCTCAAAATGCATTTCAAGAGTATCTGTTATAGTTTTTTCTTTTTTATCTATGATTATGCGTATTCCATTAACCAAATACTTAAGTGTATAGCCATCAGTCATAAGAGATAAATTTACATAAAACTTCCTAAATAAGTTCTCATACATAGGCTCAAATAAAGTGAATATAGGAGACTAACTAAGATTCCTTATCTTAGGCTCAATTAGACATTATAACTCCCCAAGTTTTGTCAAATGAAACACTAAGTCCATAAGCATTGGGCTTTGAAGAAAAATAATCTCTAAACTTAACTTCATGTTTAGTTGAGCAAAAATTTCAAAGAATATATGAAGAAGAGGAGCTACCCTTGCCTTTATAAGTTTTACTTTACGGTTTGGACTTCTCTGATGCCATTAGAGCCTTCCCTTCTAAGCAGGTAATCATGGGTGATGATGAAGACACTACCATAGGTGAGTTTAGATTGACTTTGGCTAAGTTGGGCACTTCATCATCAATGAGGATTGCCATGTTTGCTTCAGAAGATTCTTGGAGCACAAGTTGTCTTTTTCCTTTAGAAGATGTCAGCTTCGAAGCTTGAGGAGAGGGTATAACCAATTCCTCTGAGATGAGGTTGGAGGGTGATTCCTCAGAAGAGGCTGGTGGAGGTTGTCAAATATGTTGGCATTGAGAGAATGTTTGAAGAGTAGCCAACAATGATGGTTATGTGTTCAATTCACATTAGGTTCACCAAAGTTTAAGAGAAAAAAGAATAGGGTACTTCTAAGGCACGATTCATTTATGATGTGATGGAGAGAAAAAGTTAAATATGAAGGTTGAGTAATAAGTTGCCTTTTCAACTCTCAAAAATTCTAATAACTACTTCTAATAAGTAAGAAGGTGCAGTTGTTGAGAGAAGTTTCCCAAGAGTTCGATTATTGACTTGATGAAGGAAAAATCATATCTTTTGACATATTTGATTTATAAATAATCATTATCATAGAGCATATCGTTTTAGGGTCTTCTGATATGTTGACATTTTTTACCTCAGATAAAATTCAGTTTGTTCTAAATAATACAGTTAACAATGAATTTAAAAAAAAGTGACAAAGTTAACATTAAAGAATTACATGCAACCAAATTATAGTTAACAAAACATTTATAGTTAACTAGTAATTTCAATGAAAAAATAATATTTTAGAAGAAATAAAGTTGATTGATAATTTTACAGTTAATTGTATTCAATTGTTGTTTCAAAATTATAGTTAACTAAAAATTTATAGCTGACTGTATTTTGGAAGAAAGCTCAAAATACATTTAACTGACAATTTTACAGTTCTTTTTAAAAAGGCTGGTGGAATTTATTTTTCTTGAAACTCAATTATTCCATGTTTAAAGCAAAGATGCATATACCTATTTTCATGTAATGGCTTAGTGAAGATGTCTACAAGTTGGTATTCAATTTGAACGTAGGTTACCTCAATATTCCCTTGTTGCATATGATCTCAGATAAAGTGATGACAAACCTCAATGTGTTTTGTTCTTGAGTGATAAGCAGGGTTCTTTGATAGGTATATGGCATATGTGTTGTCATAAAATATAGGAATCTGTGACAAGAACAAGGAGTAGTATTCAAGTTGTTGCTTCATCTATAAGAGTTGAGTGCAACAACTTCCAAGAGCCATGTATTCAGCTTCAGTAATGGAAAGAGCTACAGAAGTTTGTTTCTTGCTAAACCAAGAGACTAGGAATTTGCCAAGTATTTGACAAGTTCCACTGGTGCTCTTTTTATCCAATTTTTCATCAATAAAATCAGAGTTTGCATATCTAACTAATTCAAGGCTGTTAGTTTTAGGATACCAAAGACCATAATCTTGAGTTCCTACTAAGTATTCAAATATTCTTTTAACGGTAGTAAAGTGAGATTCCTTAGGTTTAGTTTGGTATCTTGCACATTTACATATACTATTCATTATGTTAGGATGACTAATGATGAAATAAATAAGAAAACCAATCATACCTTTATATGCCTTTTAGTTAAAGTCCTTACCATTTTTATCCATGCCTAAGTTAGTTGAAAGATTCATCAAAGTTCCCATAGGTTTTTCATTTTTAAATCCAAACCTTTGAAGTAATTCCCTTGTGTATCTTGTTTAACTGACGAAGCTTCTTTTATTGGTTTGCTTGATTTGTAGTCTAAGGAAGAATGTTATTTCTCCTATCATACTCATCTCAAATTCAATTTGCATAAGCTTTGAAAATTCCTTACATAGATCATCATTAGTACTTCCAAAAATAATATCATTAACATAGACTTGCACAAGTACAACTTCTTTGTTAGCTTTTTTAATGAATATTGTAGTGTCAACATCTCCTCTTTTAAAACCATTTCAGGTAAGAAAATTGCTTAACCTTTCATACTAAGCTTTGAGAGTTTGTTTCAAGCCATAAAGTGTTTTTGAGAGTTTATGCACATCGTTAAGCAATTTTTTATTTTCAAAACTAAGGGGTTCTTTGACAAACACCTCATCAATTACAAAACCATTCAAAAAGGTTATCTTGACATCTTTGATATAATTTAAAATTCATGTGAGAAGCATATGCAAGCAACATTATAATATATTCTAATCAAGCTACTGGAGTATATGTTTCATTAAAGTCTATACCTTCTTGTTGAGTGTAGCCTTAAGCCATTAAACGAGCTTTATTTCTAATTAATTTACCTTACTCACTTAACTTGTTTCTGAATATCCATTTTATTCCAATTATGGAGGGATCCTTTGGCTTTTCAACAAGAGTCCAGACTTCATTCCTTTTGAACTGGTTCAATTCCTCTTCCAGGTCTTGAATCCATCCTTCATCACTTAATGTTTTATCTACTATTTTTTGTTCTATTTGAAATAAAAAGGTTAAATTGTTATTTTGTCTAAATGATGATCTAGTCCTAAATCCTTCTTTTAGATTTCCAAGGATGAACTCCATGGGCTAAATGGACAAGTGCTTCCATTCCCTTGGAAGTTTATACTCTATTATAGAAATTTTCCAATTGACTATGTGAATTATTCAATTGAAAGGAATCAAGTTAACTATTTTTGTTCTCCAGTTGAATGCAATTCGATCAGTATCAGTATCTTAGATTTTGCTCTAATTAGGAATATTTTCCATAAGTTTCTGATTTTGAGGAAGTTTAAGGACATGAATAGCTTCTTCTTCATCATTCAGTACTGTATTTTTCTTAATAGGTTTATTAGTATCATCAAAAGTTACATGTATTGCTTCTTCTTCTAGTAAAGTTTGATTATTATAAACCCTATATGCTTTACTGGTAGATGAATAACCCAGAAAATACCTTTATCGCTACGAGCATCAAACTTACCTAAGTTGTCCTTACCATTGTTATGAATAAAGCACTTACATTCAAAACCATGAAAACAATTAATGTTGGGTTTTCTTCCTTTCCATAATTTATAAGAAGTTTTCTTAAGAATATGCCTTATTAAACATCAGTTCAAACTATAACAAGCAGTATTTATTGCTTCTACTCAAAAGTATTTTGGAATATCATTGTCAATGAGCATAGTTCTAGCCATATCTTGTAATGTTATATTCTTCCTTTCCACCACATCATTTTGTTGTGGAGTTCATAAAGAAGAGAACTTATGACTAAAACCATCTTCATTACTGTAAACTTTAAAAAGTTTGTTTTCAAATTCTCCACTATGATTACTCCTAATACTTGAAATTAAATACTCTTATTCCTTTTGAACTTGTTCGAAAAATATTTCAAAAAAATATGAAAGTCTCATCTTTATGGCTTACAAAGAAAACCCATGTGTATCTCGAGTAGTCATCAATTAAAACAAACACATAGCTCTTTCTTCAACAACTTATGGTTTAAGTAGGTCCAAATAAATCCATATGTAACAATTGAAGCGGCCTAGAGGTAGAAACATTTTCTTTTTATTTGAAAGAGGATCTTGTTTACTTTCTAAGCTGAGATGCATTGAAAAGATGATCTTTTTCAAAATTTAACTTTAGAAGTCCTCTAACTAGGTCAAGTTTTGAAAGTTTTGATATTATATGCATGCTAGTCTGGCCAAGCCTTTTGTGCCACACCCATGGTTCATTACATATTGATGAAAGACATGTAACATTTTTGTTTGATAAATCTTTTATGTTCAAGAGGTAAATATTCTCATGTCTTTGACTAACAAAGAGTGCTTTGTCATCTTTGAAGATACTGCATTGATATGATTCAAACACAACCTTATAGCCTTTGTCACAATCAGAAATAGTTTTACCTTTCCTATCCTAACAATTTTACCTTCACAAGTGTCTTCAAAAGTAACCATTCCTCCATCCTTCTTAGTAATGGAAATGAATTTTGATGGATCTTTGGTCATATGTCTAGAACAACCACTATGCAAGTACCATTGATTTCTAATGACTCTCCCTTTTAGACATACCTACAAAAATTTATTTTGCCTTAGGTATCCAAACTTGCTTGGGTCCTCTCTTGTCAGGTGTGGCAATAAAAATGCCTTTAGGGACCTAAATCATATTGCTTTGGTGCATTTTATACTTGTAGCAAACATGGGTTTTATCTTGACAATAAGTACATATATCCTTTGAAACAAAGAACTTTTTGTATAACTTTACATTATTATTTTTCCCATAACCAAGACTAGTTTTGTCAAAAACATATTTTTGTTTTCCTTAAATCAAATTTAAATTCTCTTCCCTTATGACAAAATTTGCTAAATCTTTAGTTAAGGTAGTAACTTTAAGTTGTAAATCCTTGTTTTCATTTAGAATCTTTTCAAAATTAGCTTTCAAAGAAAGAGAGTTTCTCTCAAGTTCTTGCTTCATTTATTCCAAATCTTGCATTTAAAAAATAGTTATTCAAAATCATCAAATAGGTCATTTAAAGTATATTACAATTCTTTATTTGAAGGTTTGGTAACTACCTTATCAGTTGTTGTGGCCATTAAACATTGGTTGGCTATCTCTTGTTCAATTTCCTCTTCATCACCTAATGTAGCAAGAGCTCTTCTTCTATTTTATATTTTGCTGGACTTTCTTTTAGAAATGGATAATCTGATCGTATGTGCTCATTTCTTTCACATTCATAACATGTGATAGTGTTTTTCCTTTCTAAAATCTTTTTTTAGTATATTCTTCTTGTTCTTGAAGAGCTCGCCTTTTTGTTTGGCATATTTCTCAAATATCTTTGAGAAGAAGGCAAGATCTTGAGCATCTATTTCACTGTCATTGTCATCATTCATTTTTGACATTGCTGCAATTTTTAGAGCTATCATTCTTTCTCTTTTGAGTTGCTATCATTTGAGATAGTTATTTTGATGGGCTATAAGGATTCCTCTTAACTTATCATACGTCAGTTTTTTTAATCTTGAATTGCTTTTTATGTTGTCAACCTTATATTTCCAAGATTTTGTCTATCTTAAAACTCTTTTCACAATTTTGTAATTGGTATAGGTTTGACCAACAATTTTTGAAAACCGATTGAACATAGCTTAAATGTCCTCATTTTCCTTCATTTTGAACAGTTTTAGTTCATATTGAAGTGTACTAATTTTAGAGTCTTTTATGTTGGTTGTGCCTTCATGTGTGACTTTAAGTTTGCCCTACATTACTTTTACTATTTCACAAGTACATATTTTATCATATTCTTCACCACTGATAGCACAATAAATTATGTTCATAGCTCTAACATTTACTTGAATGAGCTTAATATCATCATCATTCCATTATTCTTCTGGTTTGAGCTTTCCATCACTAGTTTTGGGAAGAATTGGACCTCCAGAAATGATATTCCACACTACATAATCAGTGGACTGTATGAAAATCTTCATTCTTCCTTTTTAATATAATGATTCTCATTGAAATATGGTGGCCATGTGGTAGAGTATCCTTAAGCAAAATAAGCTCCCTCTAGATGTTGTGTAACTATTTTCTACAAAACAAATAAAGAAATTTTATCGAGCTGTTAAGCACAATCAAATGACACCACAGTTTTGATACCAATTAATAAAACACCTAAAGGGAGCGAATAGATGTTTATATGATTTTTACTCCTTTTTCAAAACCTTTTATAAAAACAAGTAACTTAAAATTTTGTGGTTTACTGTAAATTTCATAAATCAGTTCATGATTAAAATACTGTTGACTATTTTGATTGAGAAATTAGTAAACTATATTTTTTCAGTAAACTGAATTTTCATATAAAAGACTTAATGATAAGAACTCAAAACAAAATAGTAGAGATGAAGGTTTTAGAGAAGTAAACACAAAATTTTTATCCTGGTTCAGCTAAAGATGCCTACTTCTAGTCCCCTTGACTCCTTCAAGGGATTTTTACTATATCAACAAAGTGCTACAATATTCAAGAATTTTACATATGCTTACTCTTCAAACACAAGACTTTTCTTCAAGCTAAACCTCAAACTTTTTTGGATAGCTCACTTAACTCTCAATTTTCATCTCACACAAAGAGACAGAGGTATAGTTAAGAAATGAAGAAATAAGTAACCCTTATAATGGTGGGCTTACAAGGCGTCACTTAAGAATGCTTCTTTATATGCTTTATGAACCATAAACTAAGAATGAGTAAGAGTATATTACTGTATAGTTCTCGAATATGTGTTATTCTTCATTGTATAACTTCCCATTTTATGTTACTTCATGATTTGATCGTTAAAGCATGTTTAAATCCTCATATCAGTGACTTTATAGTGATGGATGCTCTTCTTCCATGATTATTATTCATCCTTGATCTTCATATGGAAGGAAAGTCTTATAAGGATATTGTTGCCTTTAAAAGTTACTTTTAGTTAACATTCTTAAATAGAAATAGTAACATTGGAAGTGTTGTAATTCTGGTAGTCAAGATAAGCTTCTTTAAAAATGATGTCACATGAAGCTTTAGAGATGATGAGCTATCATTTTAAGTGAGTTCTTAGGCTGTTATTTCTTTTAGGCTAATGCAAGTGAATGCACTAGGATGAAACAAACTCCTTTCTTCATTTGGGTTTGTCAGACATCAAACTTAATGGGAATTGGGCTAAGTTTTGTGCCAATAGCAATAGTATATACTGCACATGCACCATATATCTAGAATTTTGCTAAGATGGAAGCTGAATTGATGAGTGTGAAGATGTTGATCCTAGCCATTGGCTGTGTGTATGTGTGTGTTGTTTTTATGCTTATGTTGTGTGTTTGTATCACCAAACTTTAAGCAAGCCAATGCAATATATGGAATGTTGTTATTGCTTTACAGTAATTTTTTAATCTTATTGACTATGTAAAGCTGATTTTATGTTATGTTTAACTTTAACTATGTAAGACATATGGTATTATATGTAATTGAAGTAAGTTCAATGATATTTGATTTTACTGTAATTGTTGTTGCAGATTTTAAGTTTTTATTATAGTTCAACCTTCCATTTATCTATTTCTCTTTTACATCAAGTATCAAGTGGTTAAAAGTCTTCTAGATTAATGGCAAAATTATGTATCTAGTGGCTTCTCTTTTAGCATCAAGATATAAAAATTCAACTAGACATCTTATTAGTTCAAGAAAGATCATATCAATACCTAATATTATTTTGTAGTAGTGAAAAACCAAACCAGATTCTATGTATCCAATTGAAAAGTGTAGGTACTTGGAAGTTAAATCTTTGACATATATGATTTCAATGCATAAAGACCTCAATTTTCTATTTTTTAAATTAGTACCCTTTCCTTTAATGTATAGCTAGTAACATGATGTTCATTTAATATGAATAAGGGAAGACATAAATTTCACTTTTATATTAGTTCAGCTAAACTTTTACTAGGGCTGATAATAAAAGAAACAACATATGGATATCCTTTGCATTTTAAACAATCAACGTATACCTAGTAACCTGAAAATAAAAGAAATAACTTAACTCAATTTCTCTATATTTTTCTTGGCTATATATCTACTTCACACCTTCAATCATGTTAGCTTTTCCATAACAGCTTACTAAATTAATATGTGTTACAAGGCCTGATTCTGCGTTCTCATCTTACATTTTTATGTATATATTGAATGCCTTGTTTATATCTTTAACTGAACCATAAGCATAGATTGCCATATTATAGGCAAATGAATTGAGAGCAGCAATAGATTTTAAGAATGATTGAACAGATTCTAGAGTTAAAGCATGCATATCCACTAAATAGTATAAAGCAGCAATGGCAACTTGTTGTGCATAAGGCTTCCCTTTATAATAAGCTAGCTAGTAGAAATTGGGAATAAACATATAGGAAGCAGATATAAGAACCTTGCTAACAAACCTTTAAATTAATAAAAGAAATCCTTTGTCAACTCAATATATTCATCAGCCTAAGAAAAGAATGTTAAAGTTGAATGACCTTTATGAAAATGTACAAGCACTTCTTGGTGACACCATGCCTGTCTACAATGGAGGATCCTCAAAAACCATTCATAGGAATACAAGCATAATTCATTGACAAGGTCAATCCAACTATAAGGACCTACACATAACAGTGACCATACTATTCTCAACTATAATTGGACCGCACATATCAAGGTATAACATGATGTCAACTATAATATAATTTTTATACATCATCCACACACCAAGGGATTTCCATGGGTTTCAACACACCCGTATGTGGGCTCCATACATAATATACTAAATGGCTAATCCATGGTTAGCTCTACATAACATACTACATGGCTAATCTATGGATGAGTTCCACATGCACAATAAAAAAAACTATATGTTACAACCCACATGGCTCAAAAAGTTTCAAAAGACTACCACAATCATTGATCTATCCAATTACACGATGAAGCCAAGTAGCCTTGAATGCATTAGGTATGCTACTAAACACCACCATCAACCTCTTAAAGCTAGATAGCTTGATGTGAGCACAATACCCTCTACCTCTCGCAATCTTTTAACATTAAGTAACTTAAAATACAATTGCTTAATTCATTTCTGTATCTCTTGCAAGTTGGTAAACACAATTACACAACATGATAGTGACCACGTTAGGAGTTTGGTCTATCTGCCTAGCCACTTCACAGAGCACATTAATGAACCTATCATCACAATCAATGGTTGTCTTTTTCCTCTTCCTCAATGTATATAAGGCCTTAACTACATGATTAGGTAAAAGCTTTGTGATGCCAAAGTCAGTGACCAAACCATGTTGCAAGGGGTTAAAATTAAACCAAATTAAAATGCAATATAACAATATAATTTAGGTTGTATTCACTTAAGAAGCTATTATTTGAAATCCTAAGCTTAACTAAAAAACATGCAATTAACAAAGGTTATGTGTTGAAAATTTCAAACTATCGACTAAATAAGTATGCAATCAAGTAAATTTATTTGAAACTAAAATGAACCTAAGCTACTATTTTGGTATTTTTCTTGAATGGGAATGGGTAAATGAAAGTAAGTTGGAATGTATTTGATGAATGCTTTTAGAAATGGAATGATATCTACCCTTGTTCAAATTGATATGGGAGTCAGTTCTTTATTAAATCTTAAGTTAACATATGAGTCTAGTGCTCGTACTTATTGATTAGTCTTACTAACGTAGCTAGCAACCATTTCATAAGACACTATTAAGAAACCATTTACTGTGTGATTGAAATTGGACAAAAGTTATTTGTTTCTCTCTTAAAAAATGCTCAACCAAGATACTCAAATGTAAGTATACAAAATAATATCATCCAATCATAAACATGACAGAAAGTGCTCTCTCATTGAATTGCAAAGGCAATATTTATCCATACAATCACCAAGTTACAGCAACCAATGTGAATCACAATTGTTTAATACACATTGATAATGTAACCAAATATACAATCTAACCATGGCATTAAGAAATTTAACTCCCCTTTTTAGTATGGAAATTCAAGCTATAATTTTCATCCCTAAGAAGCTAAGACTCTAGCCACACAAAAGAAGAAGATATGCTACAACATGCCTCACTTCAATCATGATGCAAGAGGTGGAGAATGAAAAAGGGATGGGATGAATAAAAGATGAGAAGATGACAAAGAAGATGGAAGAGGACGAAGAATTAAGAAAAGCAGCTGAAAATTAAGAATGAGGCGTGTATGTGAATTAGGAAGGTGAGGCGAAAGAGAATATGAGGTTTGGAAGGAGCAGTAGCTAAAAATTAAGGAAAATTTGTTGAAATGTATGTGAGAAGTAATGGGAGAATGAGTTTATATGGGTCTTGGGTCAAGAGGTTTTTGGGTTGTATTACTTTTAGTTTTTCCCCAATTTTCTCGAGATAACCTACAATGTAAACACAACCAATGTAATACCATGCATTCCAAAATTCTATAATTAAAGAGTAATCACAAAAATATAACAATTTAGCCTTTAAAATTTATTCTCATACAATCATTCTTGAACTATATTTATCACAATTAATGCATTTATGCCCAATAAAAATGATAATAACCTTGAAATAAGATATTAAATAATATATAAAACAGGAACTTAGCCTTAACATCAAGTCTAAGTTCTGTGGTCTCCTTATTCCCCACTTCTATGTTGTGTCTTTCCTTAGTGGGTGTTGAATTCAACAAATTAAAAATAATCTTACTTTTTAGCATGAAATCTACATTTAGAGTGAGTAGGGTTATACCTATTGGGACTGGTAATCTTAACACTTTCAAAAACCAAAGAATTAATATAAAGAAATGAAGTAAAAGGGGACTTTTGCAAATTACTTAACAAAAATGGAAACTGAACTAATTAACAACTAAAGAAAATATTCAAATATAAAAGAACCAATTAAAAATAAGGACTTAATTTAATGAGATCAATACCTTGCTAAGGAATATTTTTGTTTTAGCATTCTCAAAATTAGATCATTATTACAAAATAAACTCATTCTTTATAATAAGTGGTTACAGTTATTAATAAGCTTTAATAACTTGAAATTCTCCAAAATTCATTGACTAAAATATGCTCTATAACCAAATCCTTATTAATTAACAACCTTGAATAAGCATTCAAGTTTTAATTAGCTAACAACATTAAGATCTATAGAATACCAACACTAACTTCTGAATACATATATGATATGCTCAATCAAATTAGTTTTTACATTCCATTAATATAAAAGAAAGCTTGACCATAATCCTTTATATAAATTCCCACTAATATTGGCTCAATTAAATGATTACGTATTCAATTAAACTAATTGGATGATAAATACATCAAGCAAGGTAAATAACAGGCCGGCAAAATCAAATAAATTAGGAAAGAATAATTGCTATAAAAAAGGAAAAAAAAAGAATGATGATCCAAATCACACAACCGTTAAGAAGCTAAAACAAATATTCCTTGTCTAGATAAAAAAATTTAGCTATACATGACTAAATCCTATAAATTCTGCTACTTAACAACATGTATACAAGACTGCCCAATATTCCACTCTTTAAAACTAGAAAATATAGAAGAAGAAGAAAAGAGATGTAGAAGAGATGATTATGGAAAAAACGATGAGAAAGGAGCCCCATGAGGGCATATATAACAATCTAAACCCATAGATCCTCCTCAGTCTTATCCTATCTTCCTATCTAATCTTCCTATTTAAAAGAGATTACAAAGATATCTCAAAATCTATTAACACCTTCCATCTTTCCTTATTTTCGCACATCTTTATCGTCCATGAGAGAGAAATATTTAAAGATGATCTGGATAAGATTTTTTTTGTTTAAAATAGAAAGTTAAGATGTGCCCGCCTTACTTCATAGCTTATAATCTTTCTACCTTTTATGTCATACTCACAACTCACTTTGTAACTCATAACTTTTCTACCTTTTATGCCACTTTTACAACTTACTTTACAGTCTAATCCAATGAAAATAACCTAAAACCTATACATAACCCAAAACAATCATTCAGAGCTTGAATTCTAACTAAAAACATCAAATTTAAGGGTAAAAAAAAAGAGACAACATATACCATGTAAAAAAATAGCAAATTAAACACCAGTTCCTCCACAATGTTATATGCAAATTGTGCATATTCCTATTGCTTAAGCCTTACCCTATACCATGTATAACTTTTCAAAGTGGGGAAAGGGCTTGTTTTTAAAAGTCGTGGCCTTTTTCTTTAACAGTGTAGAAAATGTTGAAAGATATAAGTGAGCACATGCATTTAATTAAGAGATAACGCATACAATAATGAGACAAATTCAGAAATCAACCTATCAAAGACAATAGAGATAGTTAACAAATAACTTTACCAAACAACAAATCAGATACATTCACTTTGATGTACTTATCCCACACCGCTTGCTCCACGGTGACACATTTCTTCTCAGGATCCCATCAAAACCCATATGTGTTTGCACCGTATACCATATCATACACCATTTTCCAACTTGTTTTAAGAGTCTTCAAGTGGGATTAAATGTGTGGAACACCCTTACAGCAATATCCCAGAGATTTCACATCAAGTATTACTTCAATTGTCTTCAAATGTCTAGCCTTGAAGTTGTTATCAGTCATAAACTTTCTCTCTGTGAGCAACTCCATTAAGCATTCTACTAGCAATGCATCCTTAGCTAGGGTTCATACATTATGCTTACTTGAATTTGTGCTTGAGTTAGATTGCTGTTCATAATGCTTAGCTATCAAATGCATAGGTTGACATATGAAAGTATAGTCATTTAAGCACAAAGTAGAACAAATGAAAGCAAAAAGTAATTCAATACAAAGTAAAGACATGATAGTACATCAATCATCAATAAATAAATAACAATATATACAAACCACACAATCTAGGACATTAATCTATGATAAATAAACAACAATTCATACAGGCCACAAAGAAAACAACAAACTATACAAATCTTCGCACAAAGAAACACCATGCTAGAACATGAAACATCAACACCTAAAGTTTATCTATGTCCTTTATGCCCTTTAAACTTAGTGAGCATGTCTTCTACTAATCTATCGTGCCAATCATTCCAAGCATTGGAGGTTTTAATTGTTAATATGTGACTGATATACGCCAGTTGTGCATCCTTGTCATGTTGTTAGTCTTCCAATGGATCTAATGCACTATCTTGTCTTATGAGATTTTACAAAAGGTAGCATGCAATAATGACACAATTGTATGTTCTCACAAGGTAGAATGACGAACTTCGGAGGATATCCCATCGGAGCTTCAACATGCCAAAATGATACTCAATGACACTTTAAGCTAATGAATGTCTCATATTAAAACATTCTTGTAGATTAATTGGGTGACTCTTTTCTCCCCATTCACTTAGATGGTACCTTTGTCCTCTATAAGGGGCTAGAAAACCTTCACAATTAGTGGAATTTGATTTGTTTTCTCGAAGATTTGACTTCACCTCTTCCCTTCTTTCCTATAATGTAAATTGTTCCTATTTCAGATGCTACTAAGCTAAAGTATTTTATAACTATTTCTTTGTCTGGATTCGATTGTACCCATCATTATCATTTTGCTTAATGCTTTTTAATTTTTAGTTTGCACCTTGAGGAATAATGAGTCATACTTTAGTCAAAGTTGCTAAAATTGGAGTTGACAATATATTCTATATTGTGATAAATTAAGTAATAAGAATCTCAACTATGTTACTACAATTAAAAGATTAACTAATATGATTTTATTCGGTTTATATTATGGTCTTTATGTTATAACTTGATTGATTGAAGCCATTAATTAATATAATTCTATAAGATCTAAAGTTTAAATCTTTAGTATATTAAACAAGGTCTTGTAAAGTAATCTTGATCATTTTTAATTTGGTTATGTTAGATAAAGGTTAGATATATTAAATTTAGATTCTTAACATTATTGGACTTGAATTGCACATTATTAGATCACATAATTTGTCTAATACTAACCATTAGTGATAGGTGTCGATTCAAACAAATTAAATATAGCCTATTCTTTAATAAAATATTTGCAAAAAGGGTGAGTAGAGTCGTACCCATGAGAATTGACGAATTCAATGCTTTTGAATGACTAAGAAATAACAAGTAAAATAAAGAAATGAAACTAGGGGGGTTTTTGTAAAAATGTATTAAAGAACAACAATTAAAACTTAAAAAAAAAAAAAAGGAAAAATAATAACTAAGGAAATATTTCAAATATGACAGAAAATCAATTAAGAGGATTTAAATCATGAAATATGGCACCTAGTTGAGGAACATTTTGTTTTAGTCCTTCAAAAATTGATTATTGATTAAAAGGTTGATTCTCTCTTTTTGGCAAGTGATTATAATTGCTAAAAAGCTTTAACAACCTAAATTTCCTCAAGTTCATTGCTTAAGAAGTATTCTCTAACCAAATCCTGATTAACTAACAACTTCAAATGACTCCTAAAGTTTAATTAGCTAATTGCATTAAAATAAAAAAATTACCAACTTTAATTTGTCAAAACAGAAAACCAAATTTAACAAATTACTTTCTACACTCCATCAATATAAAAGAAAGAACAATCACAATCTTTTATACCAAGTTTCCACTAATTTTTTGTTTAATTAAATAATTATGTATTCAACTAAACCAAGTAGCAGATAAACATTATTGAATAAATTAAACAATGGGCTCTATCATCTATTACCCAAAAATAGCACAAGTAAAATAGGAATGTAAAAATACCAAGAACAAGAAAAAATGAGAAGGTTCAAGTAAATATCACAATCATTGAAGAATCTATAACTCTATTCCTTAGCTAGATGGATGATATTAGCTACACATAAGCAAATAATCTATAGTCAGAGTTGTAATGCTTAAAAATAAGATTTACAAAGTTTCTCTTACTAAAACCAAAAAGAAGAAGATGAAGTGAACGACCTAGAAAGAGAGGTGATGAAAATCTACCATAATGAGCCTCTCCTTTCCTTCCTAACTAACATTCTAATTTTTCCCAAAAACAAAACGTAAAAATTGGTCAGAAATTACCCTGAAGCTTTCTTTTCCAATCCCTTCTTGTGTTTCTAACGTCTATGGAAGAAAAAGTGGGCTAAAAGATGAGTTGTCTATTTTTACTAATTAAAAACAATGAATTAAATTGTGCCACAACTTACATTACATTTTTCAACACATCGGTAATAAAAAAACATGCTCATGTCGTTCTTCATCACTTTAGTTAACCAAATCATTTCCAAAACCTAAAACAACCCCTTAAGACCTGATTTCATAACCAAAACACTAAAATTAAAACCAAAACAAGACTATAAACATACAAAAATGATAAATCAAAATTTTTAATTTTATTGTGATAATTAAGTTATTAAATTTAACTTCTCAATCTGAATATAGATAGTTGAATTTGCATATTTCTTTTTAATATTAACTGTCAAATCTGTGTAATTATTAAAAAAATGAAAGGAATCTAAATCTAAATATATTTAATAGAGTCACATGAATGTACAAGCGTGGGAAAATATACACACACATAATATGATGTGTCCAAGCACCAATCGGTTAGATTAAAATTTTAAATTTTATCATGATAACTAAGTTATCAAATTCACTTTTTCTAGCTAGATTTTATCCTTTCTCGCAAGTAGTGAAAGATTATTAATCTCTAGGCCACTTGAGATGCACAATTCAATCTCTTAACTCTAGATTAAGCATAGCTTAAATCACATGGTTTGGATTCAGAATGCAATTTCAGTCTTACGAACCACAGTATGTAAGCACTGGATTTAGATTTTATTTTTTTGGGACAATGTATCTAGATTTAGATTGATATTATGTGACCCGTCATTTTTCACGAAAGGCCCAATACTTTCTCTTCACGGCGATAATACCCTTCTTGGTAAGCACAAACTAGATTGTTTGGTAGTAACTATGGCTTTCCTTAAACGTTTCATCTGGAATCAGAATTTTTTTTTTCTCTATTATTGAAGCCTTCGCACGTGTGGAAACTCAATGCTTAGAAGTGAAATATCTCTACATTGAGGTTGTTATTTTACACGTTTTGAATGATTGCATTCGCAGGTAGCACATGTTTTGGTTTTATATTAAAGTTTATTCCAAAATTAATTTCCAAACTTCATTTGGATTGAAGTAAAAAATGTTTAAATTAATATTAAATAAATTATATTAATGTCACTCACTTATTAAATAAAAGTTTTGAAATATAAATTACAGTTATTCAAACTTTTTTATTAAAATCAAATTTAAAGCACATTAATGAGAAATAGAATTTATATAATTATAATTTAAACACACACTTAAATTAAGATTTAGTCCTTCCTTCTTACCATCCCATGAATGTATCCCAATACTTCAAGGACTTAAGATTTGATTCTAAGAGAAATAAAAATTTTTGAATCAAATATTTACAACAATAGGAATAAATTCTTACAATGTAAGAGAACGAGTTCTAACAAATTAAAAAGTCAAATTAAAAATATAAAAAGAAATTACATATAAATTTTAAAAATTTTAAAAATTTAAAGGAGACCACTACGCCGTACTCCCTTAGATTCATCCCTACAATGCTCCTAAGAATTTCTTTATTTAAATTTATCAATACATAAGTGTTTAAATACTTTTTTTAATAAAAAAAAAATTATACTCATTCTTAGCCTTTATTTAATTCAGTGCAATCAGTTCTTTTTCTTTTATTAAATGGAAGGAATTGATGTAAAAAAAATAACAATTAATAGAAAGGCCATAAGGGAAGAAATATGCTGGCTGTTCAAGGTAGGCAACTTCTTTCAGCGACAACCGACATAGTTTTCGAATGAACTAATATGAAACATTGATTACCCAGAAAGCTTCTTTAAACTTTTCTTTTTTGGATACAAAAGATTATTTAATTTCTGCAGAGCTCAAGTATGGAAGATAGGCTGTACATTCTCTCTTAATTTATTATTATTATTATTATTTTGTACAAAATATGAATTTGGCTAACTTTGTTCTTCCGGGGTCCAACCCCATTTATGAATCATGATGTTTCTTGGAACACCATTAATTAATATCCTATATATAAGTAATTTCTTATCGAGATTATTTTCTATAGTGCTTTACGTTCTGTCTCTTTAATCATTGTTTATTGCCTATGGTTATTTTAATTTCTTAAAACAACCATAATCATGATTAATGCTTGAGTGCATAGGAAAAAAATTAAATGATAATATTATAATTTTAGCTATCGCCTTTTAATAATATAACTACATTTACTTTGACTAAAACTTTTTTCTTTGGCATAAAATACCTTTTTGGTTCTTGGCAAAATTATCGCTTTAGTTCCTCCCTCGTTATAATATCCAAAATAATCTTATACTTACTGAAAAATGTCACATTTTTGCAACTTCTCAAAAAAATATTAGATTCAGTCTATCTACTCTAATCCTAAACTCAAAGTTGATAGACTAAATTTAATATTTTTATGAGAAGTGAGGAATCATATTGTGCATTACAATAAATGAGGGACCAAAATAACAAATTTGTGATAAGTGAGGAACAAAAAATAAAAGTGGGTTTTTTGTAAATTTTTTTCATATGTGTTATTTATATAATATATTATGTGTTTAATATGAAGTTCACGATTATAAAAATAATCAATTTCTTATATTTAAAACCAATTAAATTTATGTTTAACTCAAAATATTATTTAAATAAAGTCTTAAAATTATGTCTGTTAATAAGTTAACTTTCTTTTTGATAAAAAGAAGTTCAATTTTTAACAAAGGAAATCAGTATTATTCTTGAAGTATTTGTGGCCAAATCTTAGTTTGAAAAGATTTGTGCACATATTCATAATAAAAGAAAGATTTATATAATTAAGCATCTCTCAAGTAAAGAAAATATAATGTACAGTAATCAATATATCTTTAAAAAATGTGTACTTATTAATTCTAATCTAAAATTGTACATGCTGCTGGATAAATGGGGTCAACAATATAAGCCACCATTTTTTTTACCCATAGAAGCTCAGACATAATTGAAAGTTATGTTCCCTCTTTGGCTGCTACTCTACTGTACTGTTCTTAATGGCTACTCCTCTTGTTTCAAATCTTGATCATTCTTTGGTGGTGTCAGAATTCAGATAGATGAAGGTCAGATCAACATATCTATGAAAGTCACATGAATGTACAGATCTAGAGAATATATATAATCCCAAACAGTATGATATAGCCAAGCACACGGTCGACCACGGTCTAGATTTTATCCTTCCCGCATGTGCTTATGTACTAATAATTATAATCTCCAAGCCACTTAATTGAGATGCACAATAGAATGCAATTTCAATAGGAATCAAAACGTGTAAGGATAAAATAATGTATCTAGATTTAAATTGACATTAGCCGATTTGTCTTTTTTTTTTTTTTTTGGTGAAACACCCAATATAATTTTTCGTTATTACGAAAATTACTCTTCCTAGTAATTACATTTTTATTAAATATTGAAGCTTTCCCACATGTTCTCATTCCTTTTTTTGTGAACTTTCCTTACCTATCATTCAAATTGAGGAGTACATATGTCAGGAATTTTTGGGGGTTAAATATACAAGCCATATTGGTAAATATCTTGGCGTGTATGTGGATCGGGGAAAAGCAAAAGCAAGGTGTACTATGATATTGTGGAAAGATACAATTCAAATTGTAAAGGTGGAAGGCTCATCTTTTATCGCAGGTTGGGCGTATGACACTTATAAAATTAGTAGTTAGCCCGCTGGCTTAGTATATCAACTCTCCTGTATTGATTTACCTAAGAAATATATATTGCACGAAGATTAATTCTCATTTCTCTAATTTATTTGGAGATTCAAGGATGGAAAACCACATATTCATATGCTGAATTGGTCTTCCCTCTGTTTACCTAATGTTAAAGGGGTTTAAATTTCCAATCCCTTAAAGCATTCAATCATTCCCTTCTAGCGAAGCAAGTGTGGTGTATTTATACTGTGGAGAGTTCTAATCTTATTTTTTCTACATTTTAGAAAAAAAATATCAATCGTGTTGATGGGTTTTCTTTAATCTGTCGTAACAATTTTTCTTGACACTAGAAAGGCATTTTCAAAACCAGGCATGTTGTACTGTCTAAATTGTCTTAGCAGGTAGGCAATGGAAGATCTATTGGTGATGGCGGAGGCAGCTAAATCTTGATTCTCATCTTGCATGAGTCGTTGATCTTATCATGCATGACAAAGTTGCTTGGATTAGTAATATGATAAATCATCTATATTCACCCAACATAGCCAAGTACATCACTTCCCTATTGGGCTTTGGGATTGATTCATAGTGTAAATTATAATTATGCCAATGTGGCAACGAGCACTAAATAGACTTGATAGAATTAAATCTACTAATAACACTACACAACGAAAATAAAATATGTGTAAAGCAACCAGAGAAGGAAGACCAAAATTTAACATGGAAAACCCCCAAGTATTAAAAGAAAAATCACAGAACAAACTCCAAAAATACTCTACAAAATATCATTTTTGCACTCTCTCACACAAGAAGAAAATATAATGTTTCCCAGTAAGACCCTTTTATTTAAATACTACAATTTTATGATAATTGCAATATTAAGGAGTAATAGAAGTGATATTAAAAAAATATCCCTGGTGTATTTTTCCCATACCCTAAACTTTTTTATATTTACTCACATGCAGAGAATAACTCTCTCACTCACTTAATATGCAGTTGAACTTTTTGTTACTTAATGATCCAAATGAACAAGAGTGAGCTCCTATTAATAAAAGCTCAAAGCTCAAAGTTATATAAGACAACACACTATTTAGTGTATTATTCACAAATGGTTCATTTGCACATGCATATGATGCATATTTCAAACTCACATGTGAAACATTTCAACATTTTCAGCCTATGTTGATATGCATCACATTGTGGTACTACCAAATTTCAACAAAGTAGTTTATCTACTTTGACATTTAATGTTTGGCTGGATCCCTCACAACTAAATTTCAACAAGGTGATTTATCTTCTTTAAAATTTGATGTTTAACTAGACCCCACATTCCCTTGCTTTTTCATTATGGACAAGCAAGAATGGTATTTATAGTGTTCACGATGAATATCATTTGATTACAAATCAACATATATCTGAGATGAATATCCCATGGTGCTTCGCTACTTGGAAAGTTTTATGGTCATTAAGATCACTTTTTGAATTATCTTGTTTCTCTAAAAACTTCTCTCAAATTCTCTTCCACTTAGAGAAAATCTAGTTTGATAAAACATTCTGATTAACTCTTCTCATCTTTTTTATGGAAGTATGTTAGAGTCTATAGAACACTTGTTCTTTCAATGATTTGGTTTTCCTCACCACTAGGTATCTGCACTGATTGTTTTAAGACTCAGGATAAAAGCGATTGGCGGTATAAGTGGTTGCAAACAAAGGGGATTACAACAGATGATTACTTGAGAAGGCTCACTTGTTGGATGATTTATATTCCTTATGTTATATGGAATGCCTGGAATTGTCTATTCTTTGATAATGACATCCCTAATCCAGTTCAGACTACAAAACATTAGACAAAATGTAGCAGAAATTATGACATATGACGGTCTGGAGCTGTCTAAGCCTTAATTCGAGCCTTATTTCTTTTGTTAATTCTATTTTTCCCTTAGGTTGGTTAGTTATTGAAAGTCAACTTGACATATAATAATATCTACATACATCCAAGTGATCATAGCAAGTTGCACATGTTTTAAAGGATTACATTATCACCACTTGCCCACCATACTGCCTGCGCGCATGGATGGTGTGCATGTGGTAATTAGGGCCACCAATGAGCATCCCCTGTTGCTCCTTTTATTATTATTTATCAATTATAACATCCTTGGTTTGCCTATTTGAAAAGTTTAAATTTTTTTTTGTATATTAAAATATAAATTTCTTTAACAATCTTATTTAGTTTAGCCTTAAATTTTATTTTAAAAATTTTTAGCCTTTCAAACCCCATTTGCATTTAAATAAGATAGCTTTGCTTTTATATTTATTTGATGTTAGAATTTACTTATTAAATAAAATATTTTAAACCTAAATTATAGTGATCCAATCCCATCAAGTTTGCAAACTACATTTATTTAAAATTAAATTTATATGATTTTAATCCAAATACATGCTTAATAATCAAGAATTAGTTCAAATTTCAAGTTCAGTGAACCAATCATTCCTTCTAACCATTAGATGTATGTATCTCTAACGAGGATCCCTGCTGTACAGTTTATTAGGCTGTATAACAAGGACAATTGAATCTTTGTGAGTCCCACATTAATTTATGAGACTCTCATGATCCAACAATCCTTACAGCATAACCCAATAAATTGTACAGAGCACCCTAGCCCATGTATCTCAATACTCTTGAGAATTTCACTCTCGTATCATATCTTCATCTACATACCCTTTTATATATAACACTCTCAAGTCTTGACACTACTCGTTGACTCTCACAATGGCTTCCTCTGCCATCCATATCTTCTTCCTCTCACTAGCCATTTTATCCCTTTCATCCTTGTCATTATCTGATGAATCAAAAGCCAAATCCAAATCCAAACCTCCTCAGCCTCTTATTCTTCCTATCATGAAAGACCCATCAACCAAACTATTCTACACTTCTGTCAGCATAGGAACTGCTCAGCACAAGATGAATCTAACCATTGATCTCAAAGAACCATCCCTATGGTACGATTGTAATGATCACTACAACTCCTTCTTCTATTGTCCCATCGTTTGTAAATCCAAAAAATGTCCCTCATCGTCCCCATGCACTAGTTGCGACAATGTTTTCAAACCAGGTTGCTCCAACAACACCTGCAGTCATTACATTGCCAACCCATTTACTTCCTTCATTGTCATTGGCAATCTAGGCCAAGATGTCGTGTTCTTGCCTTGTACTCAAGCTTTTCGATTGCTTTCTTGCTACATCTGATGGATTCTCAGACCCTTCTAAAATCACACAAGGCCTCGTTAAGTCCAGTACAGGGGTCATAGGCCTCGCAAGGACACAACTTGCATTACCAACCCAGTTCACTTCGTCCAACAATCTTCCTCACAAGTTCGCTCTTTGTTTACCATCTTCCGACAGAAAAGGACTTGATTGCATCTTCTTTGGTTCCAGTGGACCCCATTCTCTATCACAGTTTCTCCACTCAACGCCACTTCTCATCAACCCCATCAACACAACTCCTATTTCTATAGAAGGCGAGTCCTCTTATGAATACTTCATCAGTGTCGAATCAATCAGCGTAGATGCCAAAGTCATCAACTTTAAACCTTTTTTGTTGTCTGTAGACAAAAACGAAAATAAGGGTACCAAGATCAGTACGATGAGTAATTGTTAGAAATAAACTTAATTTTAGCCCAAATGAATTGTATACTATAATTCACACATTGAAATTTAATTTATGTTAAGCCCATCAGTTTAAGCCTTTTATCTAGAATTATCTTATTTAATAAAGTAGGTATTGGTTAGAAGATGTAGTAAATAAATATAGAAGTAGGTAGTAGTTGGGAGTTACATTTAAAGAATGTTGGTTGTAGTCTTTCCTTGAGTCATATAAATAGGGGATGATCCTTCCATTGTTGTATCAAGCCTAGAAATCAAATCTAATAGAAGTTTTCATTTTTCTCCATTAGCTTTTTCCCATTCTACATTTAGAATTTTCTCTTCTAATATTCTAAATCCAAATTGTCTTACATTTTTCTTAAACACAAATGTGACTAGACTACATAGTTCCATCTTCAGGCCTCTGGTGAGAGAATATATGAAGAAGGCTTCTGATAGGAAGATGAAGAAAGTGGCATCGGTGGCTCAATTTGAGGCGTGCTTCGATGTGAGCAGTATTGGAAGAAGCAACACTAGACTTGATGTGCTGACGATTGAACTGATGCTTGAAGGAAGAGCAAAATGGAGTATTTATGGAGCCAATACAATGGTGATGGTGAATAGAAATGTAGTGTGCTTGGGATTTATTGATGCAGGGAAAGTACCAGACAAAGCAACTGGTGTAATTGAGATTGTTATAGGAGGGCATGTGTTGGAAGATAATCTTTTGGAGTTTGATTTGGCTTCTTCTAAATTAAGCTTTAGCTCTTCGCTTTTCCTTCAGAATGCAACCTGTTCTCGCTTTCGAAATATTTTAATCACCCATCAATCAATGCAAACCCTAAACCACTTCTATTTCTTTTTCAATGTGGAATAAAGGCTTCTGTGGGTCCATTGAAAATTTTATCCATTTACTTTGTTGGCAATTTCATTGAGCTCAAATGTCTTAATAGGTTGGATTCTTATCCTACTCGTGTCCCCACTTTCAATTCCTGCAATCTTAGAATTTAAAAATTATTCGTTATCTAGATAAATAGCAGTTGTCTGAATATAAAAAATAGACAAGTGTCCAAATTCTTAAAACGTCAAGTTAAAGGAGGATTCTGGCAGTGCACCTAGAGGATAGGGGTGAATAAGTACTCTTAAAATTTTAAAACAAAATTCTGTTTTGAAAATTTTAGTTAACTAAAAAATTTACAGTCAACTATAATTCACAATAAACAGTTGATTAAAATAAAATACAGTTGACGAAATTTTTCAATAATGCATTCACTTTACTAAAAGAGAAGAAAATAGAAGAGAGTTAACTAAAAATATTTTTAGTTAGCTATAATTTGCAATAAACAGCTAGCTGTACTAAATTGAAGTTGACTGAACTTTTCAGTAGTGAGTACATTGTGACAGAAGGAAAGATAGTTAACTATAAATGTATCAATGAACTAAATTTCCTGAAAAGAACAGATAAATGAAGAAAGCAGTTAACTATAAAATTTTAAGCTGATTGAAAATATACTTAAAGACAGAGATAAAGGAAAGAGAATCAAACACACAAGTTTATTCGGGTTTGCCTAACCACAATGCCTACTTCCAATCCCCTTGTCTTCTCCAAGGGATTTTCCATTAAGAAAAAGTTTTCTTACACTTTCACAAGGAGTTTTTACATGCTAACTCCAAAGACAAGGCTTTCTAGCTCAATCTCAAACTTTTCAACAACAATAACAACAACAACAATCCTCTTCTCTACTGAGACAAAGATGTAATATCAGTATAAATGAGTTTTCTAAACCCTACAGAATTAGGTTTTATCTTACAGCTCTCAAATATGCTTCTAAAAAGCTGATGAACCAAAAACTAAGCTCTAAGAATGAAAAGCTTTAAAAATTATAGAGTGCTCTTTCTCTTTAGCTCTTTTTTGTTTTCTCTTTCTCTTCCTTGTTCTTCAAAGGCAGTAGCTTCAACGTATTTATAACTTTCTCGGACATAGTCATTGGAGAGCATTTATTGCAGAAGATATTCATGATGAGAGAGATATTCAGCTACTCCTTCTTTGACCGCTATGAGGTACAGTTTTTTGCTCCAATGGGCCAACTGTTCCGAGTTTTACTGAAGTGCAATTAATGGCCACTGCTGTCAACACTTCCAAGAGGCAAGAAAGAGGCACAAGAAGAGTGTGGTAGAGGAAGTTCAGAGAAACTCTAATGTTTTTCTCTACACAGCAGCTTTTGTACTTAGATAAGTTGTCTTCCACTTGTGGGCTAAGATGGGCTAAGATTTAAGTTGCTCTAGACTTGCTTTTCTACTGTGGGCTAGGCTTTTTCTCTCTTCATTTGATTTGTCATCCATCAAATATGGGTTTGGGTCATTTTACATTTTGGGCTAACAATCTTTCCCTTTTGATTACGATAAAACCAAATGGAAAAACTTTGCAAAAGCTCCCACTAAAACTAAAAATCATTACAGAGCAAAAAAAATATAACAGCCAGCACACATAGGTAATATCACAGTAGTCAGCCAGCATTCATAGATAATATCACAATAATTCCAATATTGATATATCATTCATCACAGTAACATTCATTCAAATCAAATATCATCCATCAGTCATTCAGGATTAATAATAATATCTTAGTATCATCATCCATCAAGGTCAATATAGCAATGTAAATAACTGTTAGAAAAATAAAGATAATTCAAAACCCATAAAAGTAATACAGAGTCCCAAAAGAAGATAGTTAACTGACAATAAGTGCAATTAAAATTAAGTTGACTGAAGTGTGTTCTTCCCTTTTTTGTCATCACTCAAAAGGAGAGTGAGCAAAAAAAAGGGTCATTATGGGCTATATGTCAATCAAAAAGAGAAATCCCACAAAGTCAGCGACTCCTTGAAGACTGAAGAATCTGTTGACCCATATGTGATTGAAGGATGGTGTCGCGAAGGCCTTGAAAACGTTAAGTCAACTAGGATTCTCTCAGTTGCAGAGCAGCCTTAGCATCTTGGATATCAGTGTTTAGTGTGTCCTGGCGCTGATTGTAGGTATTCAGTTGGCCACGAATGATTGACAGCTAGGATTGAATTTCACTCAATTGAATGTGCATGGAGTTCATAAGATAGAGCATTTGAGTTTGGTTATTTACCAAGGTGTTGAGGATTCGAAGTGGGTTTGGTAGAAAACTACCCATTGAGGAGGAGGGTTCTGTTGGAGGTACAGAGGAGGATGGAGGCACAAAATCCTTAGGAGACTCAGAAGGAGTGGGAATAGGTTGAGCTGGAAGGTTGTCAATCTCAACCATTCTTACCTATTAATCATCCATAAATTTATACTTCATTAGTTTAAAAGATGAAGCATCATAGGTGGCAGTGATTTATTTGCAAGAGTGTTAATCTAAATTAACTCCCTGATCTTTGAATATCTGGGTAAGAAGCATGCCATAAGGAAGGCTAGAGGTGGGATCTAGATGGGTGCTACTCTCCAACATGTACTGAAGCATCCAATGATGTAAGCTTATGGGTTGTTAGGCATGCAAGCAGAACAACAGTAGCAAGTCCCTCTTGCTTAGAACTTCTAGTGATTTAGTCCTAAGAAGCACACATATGGCAATCATGTGTGCTTGGACTCTATCCTTAAATGAGAAGGCTAACCCATTCAGTTTCTGACCCTGTATAAACTCACTCTGCTCAACTAGTTCATTATTGACCTCCTCATAGGTGAAGTTGAAGGATTTAGGTCATCTGCTTTTAAAGAAACATTTATCCTCAACATCAAAGTGCATGTTCAAAATCTCAACTATGGTACTCTCATCTATGATTATTCAAACTCCATCAACCAAGGACTTAAGAGTGGACTCATCACCCAGAATAGACAAATTTGTATAGAATTTTCTGACCAAATCTTCATAAATTGGTTTAGACAAAGTAAATATAGGAGACCATCCTAGGTTTTAAATTTCTAGCTCAACAAGGACATGTATTTTGGCAAGTTTTTCAAAGTGAACAGTTCAGCCATGAACAATAGGTTTAGAGGCAAAATATTGTCTATGGTCTCATGCTCAATTGATCAAAAATGCCTTAAAATATAGGAAAAGGAAGTACCTTTCCTTTTGGTATTTTTAGGTTAAGTAGAGGTGGCTGGGTTCTTTGTTAGGAGGTGAGCAGATCATGGTGGCAAAGGAATCTCCACTAGTGTTTCTTGGGCTTTGACATTTTCTACATATGTGGGGATTTCTATAGTCACAAAGTTTTCTTCTACAAAGATTGGTAGTTCCTCTCCTTCTGGTGAAGATGAAGTAATGACCACTTTACTTTTTCTTCTGGAAGTTACAGACTTTGGAGAAGGCATTGAGATTGGTGATTCAGTGGCTATAAGAACGTCTTCACTCACAAGGGGCAAAGGTTGCTCCTCGATGGTTGTTGCTGGAGGAGGTTAAGTTGCTGCAGATCGACGCGTGGACCGTCGATGACTAAAAGTGATGTGTTTTGCCATGGAGGACTGTGATCGAGAAAGTATCACAGCAAGGGAAACAAAGAGTTTTGAGAGAGGGTTTCTAAGTGTTATAGGGCACGAAACAGTCAGAGTAAGAGACAGAAGGATAGTCGAATGCTTTTTGAGTCTCGAGAAAAGCTAAGAAACCTATCTTCTCATATCAATCAGTGTGAACAAGATGGTTACAGAGTTGGTTCCCAAGAACGATTCCATGATGTAACTGTCAGAGAGTTGTGGAGGGAAACCAAAAAGTTTCTGATAGATTTGATTTAGTGATCAGCAAAACACATCGTTTTGGATCTCTCTTTTTCATATTCATAACTTTGGCCTTAGACAAAAACAGTTAACATAAAATAATATAGTCGACTGAAATTAATGTACTTAACTGAAAAATTTATAGTTAACTGAAGTTTCTAAATTTAAGTTAACTAAAAATATTTCAGTTGACTATTTTTGTAAAATTTTAGTTAACTGAGAATTTTTAGTTGACTGAGGAAGCAAAAATTCAGTTAATTGAAATATTTATAATTGACTAAAAGTTTCTAGAAAAACTCATTTTTCACATGACTCAATTATTCCAAGTTCAAAGCACAAAAATTTGAACCTGTCTTTATGAAGAGGCTTAGTGAAGATGTCAGCCAGCTGATATTCAGTCTTAACATAGTTTACCTTAATGGTTCCTTGTTGAATATGATCTCGGATAAAGTAATGGCGAACCTCAATGTGCTTTGTTCTTGCATGATGGACTAGGTTCTCGGTTAGACATATGGCACTTGTGTTGTCATAATAGATCAAAATTATGACAAACATAGAGAATAGTCTTCAAATTGTTGCTTCATCTATAGGAGTTGGGTGTAGCAACTCTCAAGTGCCATATATTCTGCTTCGGTGGTCAATAATGCCACTGACGTTTACTTCTTGCTGAACCAAGAAACTAGGGCCTTGCCAAGCATTTGACAAGATCTATTAGTGCTCTTTCTATCCAATTTATCTCCTGTAAAGTCAGAATCTGCATATCCAACTAGATCAAAGTGATTAGTTCTAGGATACCATAGGCCATAATCTTAAGTTCCTACTAGATATCTGAATATTCTTTTAATTGCAACATAGTGAGATTCTTTAGGACTTGTTTGATATCTAGCACACATGCAAATGCTATTCATAATATCAAGGCGACTAGCAGTAAGATACTAGAGAGAACCAATCATACCTTTATATACCTTTTGATCAAAATCTTTACCATTCTCATCCTTTTTTAAGTGGGTAGAAAGGTTCATGGGTTTTCCCATAGGCTTTGCATTTTCAAAACCAAATCTGTGAAGTAACTCCTTTGTATACTTGGTTTGACTGATGAAGTTTCCTTTATTTGTTTGTTTTATTTAAAGGCTAAAGAAGAAAGTCATCTCACCCATCATGCTCATTCCAAATTCACTTTGCATGAGTTTGGAAAATTCCTTGCACAGATCATTATTAGTACTTCCAAAAACAATATCATCAACATATACTTAAATAAGTACAGATTCTTTGTTAGTTTTTCTAATGAATAAGGTAGTGTCAACATTTCCTTTTTTAAAATTATTTGATATAAGAAATTACTTAACCTCTCATACTAAGCTCTAGGAGCTTGGTTTAAGCCATAAAGAGCTTTTAAGAGTTTATATACATGGTTGGGCAATTCTATATTCTCAAACCCAGGAGGTTGTTTGACATACACTTCTTCATTTATCAAACCATTCAAAAATGATGTCTTGACATCCATTTGGTATAATTTAAAATTCATGTGAGAAGTATAAGCAAGTAGCATTCTAATGGATTCTAATCTAGTAACAGAAGCATAGGTTTCATCATAGTCAATACCTTCTTGTTGAGTGTATCCTCGGGTAACTAGATGAGCTTTATTTCTTATTACCTTTCCTTGCTCATCTAACTTGTTTCTAAATATCCATTTTGTTCCTATTATGGAGGCATCCTTTGGTTTCTCAACAAGAGTCCATATCTCATTTCGTTTAAACTGATTCAGCTCCTTTTGCATGGCTAGAATCCATCCTTCATCATTTAATGCCTCATCTATTATTTTAGGTTTTATTTGAGAAAGAAGAGCAAGATTGTTGTTTTGCTTGAATGATGATCTGGTCTTCAATCTTTCTTGTGGATTTCCAATAATAAATTGCATAGGATAGGAGGGTGAGTGTTTCCATTCTCTTAGGAGTCTCTATTCTGTTCTGGATTTTTCCAGTTGACTGTGTTCTTTTTCTTGTTGACTGAAATCTTGATTTTTAGGAGTGGTTCAATTGGTGTTCAATTGACTACGTTCATTTTCCAATTGACTGAAATCTTGGTCAGGTTGAATTTTTTGATTTTTGTTTGAATCAGACACATGTTCTTGAATTTTCTGATTTGAGTGTTGAACAAAGACAGACATAGGTTCTTCATCATCATTTGTGACTGCATATTTCTTGGAGTTTGAGTTAGAGTAATAAAAAACTACATGCATAGATTCCTTTACTACTAAGGTACGTTTATTGTAGACTTTATATAATTTGCTAGCATATTGCTAGCAATTGACTTTCCTAAATTGTTTTTGCCATTATTGTGAATAAAGCATTTGAAACAAAAAATATGAAAATAACTAATATTGGGTTTTCTTCCTTTCCAAAGTTCATAGGGTGTCTTCAAGAGAATAGGTCTTATTAAGCAATGGTTCAAAATATAACAAGCAGTATTTATAGTTTTAGCCCAAAAGTATTTCGGAAGATTATTGTCAATAAGCATTGTTCTAGCCATATCTTGTAATGTTCTATTCTTCCTTTCTACCATACCATTTTGTTATGGAGTTTTAGGAGAAGAGAAGTTATGGTTGAATCCAAGCTTATTCAAAAATTTTCAAAGAATTTATTTCAAATTCACCACCATAATCACTTCTAATACTTGATATCAAGTACCCTTGTTCCTTTTGAACTTACTTACAAAATATTTCAAAGAATTTGAATGTTTCATCCTTATGACTTAGAAAGTATACCCAAGTGTATCTTGAGTAATCGTCAATGATGACAAAAGCATAACTCTTTCCACTAAAGCTTCTAGTTTGAGTAGGTCCAAATAAGTCCATGTATAATAATTGAAGTGGTCTAGAAGTAGATACACAATCTTTAGGTTTAAAAGAAGACTTAGTTTGTTTGCCACGTTGACATGCATCACATATATGATCCTTTTCAAAATTTAATTTTGGAAGACCTTTAACAAGGTCAAGTTTTGAAAGTTTTAAAATGATATGCATGCTAGCATGACCCAATCTTTTATGCCATATCCAAGAGTCATTACAAATAGATGAGAGACATGTAACATTCTTTGTAAATAAATCTTCTATGTTCAATATATATATGTTATCATGTCTTTGACCTACAAATAATGCTTTGTCACCATTGAACACTTTATAACAAAAAGATTCAAACATTACTTTGTAGCCTTTATCACACAATTGACTAATGCTAAAAAAATTATGTTTGAGTCCTTCTACAAGATACACATTTTCTATACAGCAGTCAGGGAGTAATTGTACCTTACCTATGCCAACAATTTTACCTTTGCTATTATCTCCAAAAGTGACCAATCCTCCATCCTTCAATGATATTGAGGTGAATTTGGAGGGATATCCTGTCATGTGTCTTGAGTAGCCACTGTCCAAGAACCATTGATTTCTGAAAGTTTTCCCTTTAAGGTAAATTTGTAAAAAAATTTACTTTGTTTTAGATTCCCAAACTTGCTTGGGTCTTTTCTTGTTTGTATTGGCAGTGGAGGTGTATTTAGGGATCCAAACTATGTTATCTTTGTGATGTTTACATTTGTAGCAGGCGTGTCCTCTTTTTTGACAGTGAATACAGACAATGGACAAAGATTTTACAAAGAAATTCTTGTATAGTTTAACAAAATTATTTTTATTATAACCAAGACCTGATTTGTTAAAGCTACATTTCTATTTTCCTAAAAGCATATGTAAGTTTTCTTCTCTTCTAATAAAATTTGCTAAGTCTCTAGTTAATGTAGGCACTATAATTTTTAAATCTTTATTTTCACTTAAAGCCTTTTCACTTTCAGTTTTTAGGATTTGAAAGTTTTTCTCAAGCATATGTTTTTCTTTTTCTAAACTTTTGTATTTAATGAATAATTTTTCAAAATCATCAAACATTTCATTTAAAGTATTTTGTAATTCTTCTTCAGAGGAATCAATATTGACCTCATTTTCTAATGTAGCCATGAAGCATAGGTTGGTCATTTCTTGTTCTAGCTCCTATTCTTCTTCATCTTCATCATCATCACTCCATACTGCAAGTGCTCGTCTTCTATTTAAGGTTTTGCAAACCTCTTCTTTAAAAAGGGACAGCCAGAGCGAATATGCCCACTTTTTCCACATTTATAGCAAGTTATGGAGTTCTTCCCTTGATCATCTTTCTTGAATTCCTTTCTTAGGAAGTTTCTTTTATTCATCATGAGCTTACCCTTCTGTCTAGCATATTTCTCAAATTTCTTTAAGAAGAAGGCTAGATCTTATAAATCTGCTTTGCTTTCATCATCCTTTTGCTGCTCAAAAGTAGCTGTAGCTTGTAGTGCCATATTTCTTTCTCTTTTCAATTCGTAATGCTTGAGGTGATTGTTTTAGTAAGAAATAAGAATTCCTCTCATCTTATCATAGGTTAATTCTTTGAACCTTGAGCTGCTCTCAATTTTGTCTACTTTGGATTTTCAACTCTCAAGTAGAGATCTTAGTACCCTTTTCACAGTTTCGTGATTTGTGTAAGACTGTCCAAGAAGTTTTAGTTGACCTACAATTTTTGAAAAACGATTGAACATGGCTTCTATGTCCTCATTCTCCTTCATTTCAAACAGTTCCAATTCATACCATAAAGTACTAATCTTTGAATCTTTCACATTGGTTGTGCCTTCATGTGTGACTTCTAGGTTATCTCACATTTCCTTTGTTGTATCACATGTTGAGATTTTATCATACTCTTCTCCACTTGAAGCACAATAGACAATGTTAATGGCTGTGGAATTTGCCTGAATCATCTTGATATCCTCCTCATTATATTCTTCTTCTGGTTTGAGTTCCCCATTTTCAATTTTGGGAAATTTCAGACCTTGCTCAATAACTTTCCATACTAGGTAATCTGTGACTTCTATGAAAATCTTTATTCTACCTTTCTAGTATGTGTAATGATTTCTATTGAAGTAAGAAGGCCTTGAGGTGGAGTGCCCTTCACTGAAATAAGCTCTTTTAAGATGTTGTGAAGACATTTTCTACAAAATGGATCATTTCTCCTAGCTGTAAAGCACAAATCAAGTGAGATCACTGCTCTAATACCAATTGACAATGCACCTAGAGGGGAGGGCTGAATAGTTGCTCTTAAAATTTTAAAATAAAATTCTGTTTTTAAAATTTTAGTTAACTGAAAATTTTACAGTCAACTATAATTCACAATAAACAGTTTATTGAAATAAAATACAGTTAACTGAATTTTTCAGTAATGCATTCACTTTACCAGAAGAGAAGAAAATGAAGAGAGTTAACTAAAAATATCTTTAGTCAGTTATAATCTGCAATAAACAGTTAACTGTAATAAATTAAAGTTGGCTGGACTTTTCAATAGTGAGTACGTTGTGACAAAAGGAAAGACAATTAACTATAAATGTTTCAGTGAACTAAATTTCTTGAAAAGAATAGATGAATAAAGAAAGCAGTTAACTATAAAATTTTAAGTTGACTGAAAATATATTAAAAGACAGAGATCAGGGAAAGAGAATCAAACACACAAGTTTATCCTGGTTCGACCAACCACAATACCTACTTCTAGTCCCCTTGTCTTCTCCAAGGGATTTTCCATTAAGAAAAGTTTTTTTACACTTTCATAAGTAGTTTTCATGTGCTAACTCCAAACACAAGGCTTGCTAGCTTAACTTCAAACTTTTCAACAACAATAACAACAACAACAACCCTCTTCTCTATTGAGACAGAGGTGTAATATCAGTAAAAATGAGTTTTCTAAACCCTACAGAACTGGATTTTATCTTAAAGTTCTCAAATATGCTTATAAAAAGCTGATGAACTAGAAACTAAGCTCTAAAAATGAAATACTTTAAAAATTATAAAGTGCTCTTTCTCTTCAGCTCTTTTTCGTTTTCTCTCTCTCTTCCTTGTTCTTCAAAGGCAGTAGTTTCAACATATTTATAGCTTTCTCAGAGATAGTTGTTGGAGAGCATTTATTGCAGAAGATATTTATGATGAGAGAGATATTCAGCTGCTCCTTCTTTGACTGCTATAAGGTACAATTTTTTGCTCCAATGGCGCGGCTGTTCCGAGTTTTGTTGAGGCGCCATTAATGGCTGCCACTATCAGCACTTCTAATGGGCAAGAAAGAGGCGCAAGAAGAATATGGCAGAAGAAGTTCAAAGAAACTTTGATGTTTTTCTCTACGCAACAGTTTTTGTACTTAAATGAGCTGTTTTTCACTTATGGCTTGAGATAGATTGAGATTTAAGTTGCTCTAGACTTGCTTTTATGATATGGGCTAGGCTTTTTCTTTCTTCATTTGATTTGTCATCCATCAAATATGGGTTTAGGTCATTTTACATTTTAGGCCAACAGATTCTACTTCAATGTTACAAAATTATTAAAATCGATAAGATGTAACGTCAGACTCTCAGAGAAACTTAAGCCAGCTTATTTACTTCATGTTCCATTTTGCTCTCATTTATTAAAAATATGCACTTTGTTTAAACTATGCACTTTGTTTAAGTAAAGTCATATAAACACATGATTAAACCATTATTCATGTGCAGATCTGTAAGGACTGAGATCATAATGAAAGATTGAAAGGTTTAGTGCTAGTTAGCTGTGCGCAATCTGTTTTAAAATTAAGAAATTGCCTCTAAACAACATATCATAAGCACATGAAAAACCAATTAAAATGAATCCAATTTGCCTAATATATAGACAAGTCTTAACAAATCTAGGAATATATAATCTATATATTTCTAATAAAAAAGATGACAATCCCATAGTTCTATCAGAAAAAGGGATATATAACGAAAACTAGTGTTACTTACCCCCTTGAATAAAATACTTTTTCAGTTCTTCACTTATTAAAAAAAATTGTCATTTTAGTCATTTACTTATTAAAATATTTAAAATGATCCTTTATTTATTGAAAGATGTTATACCTAATCCTTTACTTTTTAAAAAAATTATTAAATTTAGTCTATTAGATTATTTAAAATTTGGTAGAAGGATTAAATTTAATAATTTTTAAAAAAATAGATAACCAAGTATATATTTTTTAATAAATTAAAAATTATTTTAGACAATTCAATAAATAATTAATTAAAATAATAATTTTATGATAAGTAATACACTAAAATTTATTTTTCTCACTACCCCTTGCTGCAAATAGCTCGCTTCTTACTATCAATTCTTAAGAATGTCATTGGGAAGGTATATATGTAAGAGCTCCTCAATTTGGTGAAAATTGAAACTGCATTGAAAATTAAGAAAGTGTATTTTGTGGTAAGAGAGAAGAGTATTTTACTTTCAGTACAAGTGAAGTTTTCAATCATATTATATCATTTCTGAAAACTTATATTTAGAAACTGACACATAAAACAACTACGTAAGGTTGGGTCCACTTCAGAGCCCAGGTTCATTGGTTTTCTATGCTATGCATTTTTAATTTAATTTTATGATTAAGAACTTTGTTTAAGGTTTCGTATTAAAACTTATAAGAAACGTTTTTGTGGTTAACATTTACCATCAATAACAATTTTAAATTATTATGCTGCGTGTCGTATAAATATACTTCTAGTCATGTGAAAAATTTGAGAAGGTAGAGATCACCACGAATTTGACTAGAAGCCATAATGCAAGCATAACAGGCAAGAATAAAGACAATTCCACGAATTTGGAATCTGCTGCGCGAGTCCACAGGGACTTAAAATGCATTGTTATATTTAAAAAACAATATGGCCAACTTATTATAAAATTATTATTTTGATTATTTATTTATTTTATTTTATTAAAATAATTTTTTATTAATTAAAAATTATGATTTTTAATCTCTTAATATTTAAGATTACTATTATATATGGTCTTTTAAATTAAAAAAATTTTAATTAATGAATAATATTTTAAAAATAAAATAAATAGAAGATTAAAATAATAATTTAAAAAAATTAATGACCAAAATAATATTTTTTTTGTTAACATTATTTCTGACAATAAGAAAATTGATCTACTTTAATTTGATGCTGACCACTCTAAAATATTGAGAAGTATTTTGTTGGGAAACATTACGTGTCATCTTCGTAGACCATGTATTTTATTTTATATAAATTTTATTAAAATATTAAACTAGTCTTTTATTTTTATATTATATGAAAATTTAGTTTATTATAAATAATTGTGATAAATTAATTTTTTAAAAATTTATTTTATACAAAACTAATCTCTTATTAATACAAATAAATAAATTAATTTTATATAAATTTAATTTTGTGATGGATAAATTTTATATAAATTTAAATTTTTAAAGAATTAATTTATTATTATTAATTTGTTAAAAATTAAATGATTACAAAGTACATAAATAAAATACTAATTTTATATTTTTCTATTTAAATTTTAATAGAATCCTAGTCAAGTTCAACTTGACATAATATTTAATTCTATTTATTAGGATTTGAAATAATCTATGTCCTTTATATATATATATAATCAAAGTCTTTAGTTATGACTAATGTGGGCAACAATCATCATATAACTACAAGAAATATTTGAAGGATCACTAGCTTCTCTACATCGCATAAAATCATATTTACATAGTTAGAAGATTTATAAAACCAGTTTTCTTTTCCTTCCTAACAATTTGAATATAACAGTGAACGAATCTAAAGTGAAAATTAACAAGAAAATCTGATTGTAACTTAGTTTAGTCAGTTCAATCTTTTGTAAAATATATCCCCAAATTAAATAGAATAGGTAATTCAATCTTCCACTCACTATAGTGAATAAAATGGAAGATCTTTGAATATATGAAATCCACTATAGTTAGAGCAAGGGCATTATAAATAGATGTAACTAAACATGGTAGAAGAAAACTAAAAGTGTGACGAGTATACTTTGTTACAAATTTATTGGCAATTGGCTCAATCATTTATTTTTATACACCAAGTCTCTTTTCAAAAATTTTAAAAAATTAAAAAATTAACGACTCAAAATTATTAAACACAATAGGAATTATCTTAGAACTTGGTTTACCAAAAAAAAATTACACTTTAAACCAAAATTCAATCAAAAGATTCAAATTAATGACAACGAACAAGAGAGTGGAGAAATTTGGATTTTCTATAATTCTTTATCAGAAATCATGATGCAATGACTTTTATTAAAATAAATGTACAGTTTAATAACCAATATTTATAATTTAAAATTAAAATTATTAATTTTTAAAATATTTAATATAATGATTAAAATCATTTAACAATTATTATTAAATTAACTATAAAGAATTCAAATCAGACCGGGAGGAAAGTTGAAGTTGAATTGAACATAGATGGTTCCTTTCTTGTTAGGTTGGGTCCATATTGTGGATATCTAGACCAAAAGGAAAAGTTACAATTGAGTGGGCCTGGAAATACCAAACACGCTTCAAACGGATAACGCCGTGTTGAAAAGTCTTGAATTAGGAAAAATTATGTTGTGTTTTTAGTTGTTTAGAATTTAGATAATTTTTAATTTAGTATTAATCATTATATTTTTATTATTAAAATTTGTTAATAATGTAGTATTTTGCTACTTTGATATAGTTAACACAAGTTATATTACATATCATATAGATAAGTTAATTTCAATTAATTATCTTGTTATATCTTTTTTTGAGATATATAACATATTTTAAATTTTAAAATAATATATAATTAGTCACAGTAATAAAATATAAAATTAAATTTAGGTATATTTTTTATATCTTTTCCAATCAACATATAATAAGTGATATATAATTAACTAATAATAATATAAAAATTATATTATTATATGCAATAACAATACTTTATATAATTTTCTTAAAAAAATAATACTCATATAATAATATTATTAAAAATTTATATATTTATTATATTTTTAATTAAAAATACTGCATTGAAAATATAAAGAATTATAAATTTTGTCAAAATAATAATATAAAAATTTATGTAACCAGCAATAAAAATAAAAATAAAAAAGTGAGGGAGAAGATAAGCACAGAGTGTTATCTAGTCAGCACACGATGAAAGGTACTCGGCCTTATCCAAATTCGGCATATAAGTATATAGCGAAATCTGTTGGAGCGGCGGCGAGTCACCGCAAAACCTCCTTCAACTGCCTCTTCCTTCAATCCTCACTCTGCTTCCATGGCTTCCTTTCTTGCCTTTCTTCTTTTCTGCCTTCTCTGCAACATCTTTCATGCTCATGCCTCCTCTTACCCACCATTTTCTTTTGTTCTTCCTGTCGCTAAAGACCATTCTACCCTCCAATACTTGACTTCTCTCTCTTATGGCACCCCTCTTGTACCTACCCAGCTTGTGCTTGATCTGGGAGCTCCATCTCTCTGGATTGATTGTTCATCCAGAAATATACCTTCCTCTTCTGCCCTTACCATTCCTCAAAGATCAATCCAATGCCTTATGGCAAAAGCCCATCACTTTGAGACTCGGACTCAGCTTCCAGATCAGCACCAGCCATGTCAAATTTTCCCAGAAAATACCATAACAGGGACGATACCCAGAGAAGCAAACCTCGTACAGGACATCGTGGCTCTCCAATCAATCGAAACTGTGCGTCCCCTGGTCTTCACTTGTTCACCCACTCAGCAATTGAATGGCTTAGCAATTGGTGCTAAAGGTATAGTTGGCCTTGGTGGGGCTCGTAGTTCCCTGTCGTCTCAGATTTTTGATTCGTTGAACACCCGGAGAAAAATCACTCTCTGCCTCTCATCTTCATGTGGGGTTGTATTATTTGGCAGAAACTCCTATGAATCTCAATACGGAGGTGAAATTTTCAGATCTCTCACATTCACACCCCTCTTTACCAACCAGAAGGGGTACTTCGTCAACGTGAATTCCATCAAAATCGATGGGAGGAGATTGTCTTTGTCACTGCCCAAGGACCAAGAGGGCAAAGGAGGGACTCAATTGAGCTCGATTGTGCCTTACACAACCATGGAGAGCTCAATCTATGATACTTTCAAGAAAGCCTATATGAAAGCTGCTATTGCTATGAACATGACTAGAGTGACTTCAGTGGCACCATTTGAGCTCTGCTTTCGCTCCAATGGGGTTGATAGTGTGCCAATTATTGATTTTGTGCTGCAGAGTGAGATGGTGAAGTGGAGGGTATATGGCAGGAATTCGATGGTACGATTGAGCAGTGAAGTGATGTGCTTGGGGTTTGTGGATGGAGGATTGAACCCAGAAAATCCCATTGTGATAGGGGGATACCAATTGGAGGATGTGATTATGCAGTTTGATTTGGATACTTACATGGTAGGATTTAGTTCTTCTCTATCTATTAGGCATTCAAGTTGTTCTCATTTCAAATCTGGTCACATTTTTGCAGAATCAATTTGAGCATCACTCACTTAGTTTAGTCCCTCTTTGTAGATGATGGGGCTCTCTGCTCAATTTTTGTAACCCTCTGTATATGAGATTGAGAACTGCTGCTTATTTTTTTTATGGACATTAAGACCCATTGTTTTTATTTGAACATGTTTATCTTTATCATGTTGTCGAATTGGAAGAAATCTTGAAAGGAAAGAATATCCATTTCACATCGAATAATATAAATAGCATGCAGAAAATAAATTTTAAAGGACCATGAATAACCACCATGTTTGATTGTATAATCAGACTCTGACTAGAATGACCATAAATTGTACTTATGACTGTAGCATCCATTTATAAGCATAACTAGCTCAACATTTTTCTTTGAGCGTATCTCACGACCTATCTAATTATCTATTTTCAAATGAGTTATGAAGTTCATCCAAGGTGTCAATTTAGTATGTTTATTTAATCAATTCGGTTCTAATGACATCACTTTTTTCCTTACCTAAATATTTATTATCGCCAATTTAATTTTTAAAAGATCTTTATAACGTAAATCAGTCCTAAGTCAAGAATAAAATTCCCCTAAGTGTTGAACTTCTCTGAGCAATAAATTCTTTGCACTTCGTTCATATTTATTTGAGATCTCATTAAAGATTGAGTTGGTGAAAACTTCTAAGGAGAGATCTTAGAAAAGTTCAATTCACCGTGAGATATTTCGAGAGTAAGGTATGTGTCAAGAAGTTTGAAAATAAAAGATAGGTTAGATAAAAAAAATACATTTTCATATATTTCAAATTATGCATCAAGCAAAGGCCACTATGGAGAAGATAAAAATATCAATAGCAGCTCTTCAACAAATAAGCATAAATTATACTATCATTTTTTTTCCTAGTGATTCGAATTCAGTCACCTATTGACTGTGAAATGAATACTTATAGTAAATTGACAAGAAAATTATAATTTTGTACCAAAGGTTAAGCCTTGCAGCCAAAAACCCACTAAATTAAGCCATTTAGAGCCATGATACCCCTATCAAGAAGATAAAAAGCAGCATATATCACCACCACTTTGATTTCATTTTCTTGGCAAATCAACAAGAAAGAGACAATGAGTAAAAAGGGATACACTGAGTTACAATTCAGAGTTCACTAGAATATTTTTCTTCATTTCTTGAAACCAAATGACTTTTTTTGTCATTTTCTTAATTACTTAAAATATAAACACCATTCTGGATAAATGAACCAGTACCAGCACATGAACTTTGACCGCTAATTAGAAAAACATAATCACTAGAAAACATGCATTTGTTCAAAGGCTTACACTAGCAAAGGAGGGCGGCTTCGGGGGGATTTGGTACATCCATGCATCCTTCAAGCATCTGTAAGACTTGCTTCATGGTGGGTCTAAGTGATGGATTTTCTTGAATGCACCAGATAGCGATCATTATATACTTTTCCACCCTCTTTATGTCGGCCAAAGCCATCACATCATCTTCCACTAACAAATGAAGCCTCCCATCATGAAGGCAATCATAAGCCCAATCCGCCAGTACCATCATATTCTCATCCTCAGCCTTTATGTCGAAGTTCTTTTTACAGCAGATGAGCTCTAGTAACAAAACTCCGTAGCTATAAACATCTACCTTCATGGTAATAGGCATGCTTTTGAACCACTCAGTTGCAACATACCCTTTAGTTCCCCTGATCGCTGTTGTAGTTACAGCCTGATCAATCTTCAATAGCTTCGCTAAACCGAAGTCTGAGATTTTGGCTGTGTAAGAATCATCAAGCAATACATTTTGGGGCTTGATATCACAATGGATGATCTGACTGTTGCATTCTTCGTGCAAGTACAATAGTCCTTTAGCTATTCCAATTGCAATTTGCACTCTTTGATACCAGCTTGGCCTTGGGTCTTCAAAAAGGAAACTTGCTAAACTTCCCTTGCTCATGAATTCGTACACAAGCAACCTATGCTCTCCTTTATTACAAAATCCCAAGAGTTGTACCAAATTCCTATGGTGGGTTATGCCAATTGTATTCACTTCTGCTTTAAATTCCTTTTCGCTTCCGGACACCGTATTCAACTTTTTCACAGCAACAAGGTTCCCCGGAATGTCCAACAGATCACCTTTGTAAACTGTAGAAAATGAACCACGACCTAATTCTTCTGTGAACCCATTTGTTGCTTTGTTTAATTCTTCATAAGCGAAACGTTGAAGGTTCATACCTGGTGAGAATTGGACATCTTGATGCACCTTAGGATTCTTGTATCCAAATCGATATACACCCACACAAGCTGCCACCAAAAAGAGCAAATTCAAGTATACTGAACTGCTTAAAAGCGTTGATCCAATGATAATCAACTTTAACTGCTCATTCTTTTCATCTGTATTCCTAGAAAGCATTGTAGAATTATCTTTTCTTATTTTGATTAGAGCTTTCCCTCCAACAGAAGAATCAATTCTTCCATTAGAGAGAGGTAGCTTCTTCTTCCAACATTCCCCTCCTCTGAAAATAGCAACAGCACAAAAACAATCATCCGAGCAAGCTTGTCTGCACCAGTCCTCGCTGACTGATTGAAAATGTTCATAGTCAGACAATAGCCAATTCGTATTTTGCATCTCTTCAAAATCAAAGAGATGAGCTTCCGAAGATGTTTCATCACAACTTTGCGGTTCAAAGTTCTGTTTGCAACCTTTCATCACATCGCTTGGATCAATAAAGCTATAACCAGATGGACAGTGGCACCTTTTAATTCCTTCATGGCTACAATAGCTGTTGAATCCACAAGCTCCACTTCCTGTCTCCTCACCAATTCTCATGCACATATTTGAAGGTTGGAAGGACTGAATTGACCAGCCCATAGGCCTACTTCCTGTATTAGAACTACTACCCTTAGGGTAGATATAGTGCCGGAAAACTCCATCATAATCAAGAATAGCTCTTTGGTAGAATTCTTGTGTGGAGGTGGCATTTCCTGTTATTGTATCAATGACACTTCCATTACTTCTCTGAACAAATATATAGCCGGATTGGTTGAATACCACTGAGAAGCCAACGCCAAAAACCTGGGTTGTCCAATAAGCAAAATTTACAGAATCCAATGGAAAATGGGTTGTGTAAAGCACCAGATTCCCATCATTCTGTAATGCAAATTGGAATCTCCCCCTTGAATAATTAGTTTCCAAATAGCGTGAAACGAGTCGAGCAGGTTGATTCAGAACCTGTCCTGGTAAAATTGTGTCAGTGGGATAATCAAAGCTCTCCCACAAATTTTGTGAATCTTGGTTAGCCAACACAAAGTTACCAGTATCAAGCATGGCTGCATAGGCAACTCCATCTCCTGAAGGGCTAGCAGACCAAATTAGCCCATTGTTGGGATCATTGAGCCAAAACCGACCATCTGAGGTGAGCTCAACTTTAGAACCCGTTGGTGCAAGTTGATCTCTATTGGCTGACCAGACAATAGTTCTTTCTGGTATTTTGTTGAACCAAATGGCTAGTAAGAACCCATCTTTCTCAATTTGTTGAAAACCGAATGCAAAATCGCCAAACGACGATGCCCAGAAGGAGCTATTTTCCATTGCCGTGATGGAAGCTTTACCCAAGGAGAGTTTGCTGAAAGTTTGAGCAAAAGTGGGAAGGCGAAGCAAAGCAAGTAAGAGAGACAAGAAGAGGGGACATGGCTGCTCGAAAGCCATTGTATGAAATGAAAGGTCCTTGCTTTCGTGAAACAAGAGTGGCAATATCTTAATATTGGCAATCAGTTAGCAAGGGGACCGTTATACCATGAAAGGAGGGATAGCCATTTCATTATTTTCTGTTCATTATTAGAGTCAAGGAAACTCTCTCTTTCGGTAGTCACAATGTCTTCAAAAAAATGTAAAATGTTTGACATTAGGGTTATTATCTAAATCGTTTCAAACACTTTATAAGAAAAATCGTACGGTCATTGAAATTGATGCCTCATGACTCCAAAGGTCCATGAAAAAAAAATTGTCCTTCCAATTTTTTTTTTATTCCTAACGTGTTGAAAAGTATTTAGAACTTTAATTGTCAACAAATTTACAAAATCCAACGATTAGTCATTTATTTGATACCTATATATTTATATAAACTCATATTTTTCTGTTTATACTTTTTTATTCATTATTATATCTTAATTTATAATATCTGTATTATTAAAATTTGAACCCAAAATTATTTAAAAGAGTGTGAACATTCTTCAGCTTACGTTATCTATCAATATATTTAATAATGGCTTTTTCTCTCCTTTGCAATGGCTTATTAGTGCAAATAACTAGTTAACAATAATAATAACAGTGTAATGTTGTCAGTCAACAATAATAATGTATGATTATCAGTACCCTTAACAAGTGTTACTAGTAACCAAATAGAACGCTACTATTTCCATCAAAGTATAATTTATTAATTTATACTAAAGAACGCACCATATATATATATATATATAGACAAACGCACACACACAAAATTTTTAGAATTGTGAAATTTTTGTGTAAATTTTAAATTCTTAAAAGTTAATCACAAGCACATATAATTAACTACTTTGATGGGTCTAGTCTTTGGTATGTGTTTGCTGTCATATTCTATTAGTTTAATTAATAAAAAATTAATAGCTAAACTTACTGAAAAAGAAAACGAAAGAAAAATATATGACAGAGGCCTTGCTATTTGGTGACATATATGTCTGATTAAATTAAAAAATATATATGATAGTAAAGTGTCACAAGAACCTTGACCAGTGAAGAGACAAAAGAAAAGTATTTGTCCAGAATAGTTAATCTATACTTAAATTGCACTTAATTATACATGACATTAGGTTTTTCTTCCCAAATAATTTTGTTTTCTTCTTCAATTCTTAGAACCATAAAAATAAAAGAAAAAAAAATTATATACACTTTTTTATATTTTTTTGTTATATTATTTTTCAATTAATATATGATAAATGTTTGTTTTTCTAATTATCTTATGATATGTTTGTTTTTCTAATTAATCAAATACTAATCATATTTCAATAAAAAATAATATAATAAAGATATAAATAACTATATGTATCTATCTCTAATTCCAGCGAAGATGCGGGAAAACCAACATTAATAGATTGTTATCATATTGTTGTCTGGTTAAGCTAACGATTGATGCAATAATTGCCTCACTCTACCTTTTCTTTTAATGTCATATATCTTTAATTCCAGGAGCAATAGCTAATTGGGTTTCAGCAAACTTCAATATTGAAAGGCATGGATCATCCATATTATAAGCTAACAATAAAATGGACCAAACCAGGTCCCAAAATTAGACAAGAGATCTAATCATAAAATTAGGTCGAGTCTGAAATCTAATATAATTACAGTCCTACCAAATAGTGAAAGGACTTTGCTTTCAAAAAACAGGAATGACAAGGGGTTCTTTAGACTAAGAAGCAGTCCCATTTTGAACCCAAAAGAAAGGATTTTTTATATAGGATTATTATTTACATCGTTTCAAACACTTCATGAGAAAATTAGACTGTCAATATTGAATATGATGCTTCTTGACTTCAAAAGTTCATGATGGAATTGTCCTTCTCTATATATATATATATTTTCTTCAAATGGGTTTGACGAGTATATACAGATGAATTCTTCTGTTGGGACTTCAGATTGGGCATCAATGTAATTAATAATAATTTTATATTATGTTAGTAACAATTTAGTAATGTGATTATAATTAATATCAATGGATGATTAGTTGATTATGAGTATCTTTTGAAGGTGTGTTATAATTTTACATAATACATTAATATAGAATAAGGAGATTTTAACTTATTAAGATCTAACATAATAAAGATAATATAGTCTTAATTATATTCTGTCAGAGAAAAATATCAATTCACAATATCAAAGAAAGATATCAGAGTAGACAACTATTAGAGAGAGTTATTGTAGTGTGTCAAAATTAAGTTATTCAACAAGGTAATTTATAGAATTTTATCTTAATAATAATAATTAATTATTAAAATAAAATCTTAAGATATCCTTAAAAATAGTTTCATATTTCATTATTCAAAGAAAAAGAAGCTCATTAACTTTTTCTTAATAATTAACTCTTAATTAGTAATCTGATGGGATAATTGTTAATGCTCTTGAGTTGTAGGTTGGGTCTCTACTCAGTAGACTTGTGGATAATCCAATCCATCACTAATTATCCACAATAAATATAAATTCAATTCATTTTTAGTTTATCAATTATAATATTAATTGTCTAATTAATTATAATAAAAAATTAATTTAATAATAAAATTAATATTAATCCATAAAATGATAAAAAATATTCTAACATCTTCAGCACGCATGGTTCGTACTAAGATAGAACTTTATCACTTGTACCTGTATACAATTTTTTTTTCGTTTCATTACTCACATTTTCCTGGAAAATGATGTAGTCCTATGAAGTTCGTATCAAACACTTCATGAGAAAAGGGATCACACGCCATGGGAGAATACAACACCCCTTAGATACGACGCACAGTAAGTTAAAATGTGCATTTATGCCTATTAATTTGCAGGAACAGTAAAAATCTTTCTCTTAATTCATATTTTTATCTCGTGATTTTTATAGTTTAATTTTAATTAATTTAGAATGTTTAATTTTTTTGATAATTTAAGAAATAAAATATGCTTTTTAGAATTTGATAAATATTATTTCGTTAAAAAATGTGCACCTTGACAAAACATAACTTTCTCTTTTCTTCCCTATTCTTTTATTTTCTTTGATTTAAACATATTCCAAAATTTTAAATTTTTTTTGTCACTAAAAAAATTTAAATTCAATTAAAATAAAATATTATGTTTCCTTCTCTACTACTGTCTTCCCTTCTAAAATTAAACATTTGACCATTAAAAAAATCCAATTATTAGTATAATTGAATTTAATTATAATTTAAATGTTCTTGTTTGCCACTCTCTCCACCTTAACCCACCCGAGTACATTCGATTGGATGCTACGGAGGAGCAGAGAGCAATCAAGTAACTGCCTAAAAAGATTAAATTATAACGAGGAACTTGATTTGTTTTTTTCTTGTAAAACCTGAAAAAGAAAGTTATTTGAACAAATACTGAAAATACAGATGATCAGTTATCCAAACTATATATATATAAATTGCTAACAAGAAAATACAACTAGCATAGTAGGTACATATAAAATTTTAAAAATAATAGCTTTTGGACTTGAATACAAAATTTATAAAATATTGAGTTTCAAATATGAATACTAAAAATTATTATGTTGGCATCTAGTCAACAACTTTGCACATGTCTCCGTTTGATACATAGAAAGAAAGTAAATAAAAATAAAATAAAATATAATTAAAACTTTTTATATGAAATCTTGTTTAATATGATTGGAATAGAAAGCTAATATCTACAAATATGTTATGTTTGAACGGGTGAAAATGATAATAGAATGGATAGCAATTTATGATGAAATTTCTACAATGCCCAAGATTTTTTTTTTTTTGGTCATATTCCTGATTATTTGTGGCATGATTTGGTTGGAAGAGTTGAAAGAAAGAAGATGGAATGGGAATAGGCTTTGAGTCCATTTTCATGTTTGGTATGATATTTGTCAATGGATTCCCTTGGTGATCTTCTTCCTTACTAATGTGGGAATGTGGAGGGTGGTGGGATTGTGAAGATTTCCATAGGAATAAATAATTTTTGACAAAATTACCCCTTTGCGTCTCACCATTGATCTTCCAAGAGGAATAATAATAATACAAAACTTAAAATATAATAATTAATATTTCAATTTATGTTTTTGATTAAAATTAACAAAATTTAAAAATAATTATTATATTACAAAATTTAAAATTAAAAAATATTATTATAACAATAATTAATTTGTGATAATTGTTTTTAATTTTTGTAATAAAAATTAATTTAAATAATTATTTTTATAACATTCATTTTTAATAAATTTTAATAATAATAAGGTATGTGTCAAGAAAAGTTCAATTCACCGTGAGATATTTCGAGAGTAAGGTATGTGTCAAGAAGTTTGAAAATAAAAGATAGGTTAGATAAAAAAAAATACATTTTCATATATTTCAAATTATGCATCAAGCAAAGGCCACTATGGAGAAGATAAAAACATCAATAGCAGCTCTTCAACAAATAAGCATAAATTATACTATCATTTTTTTTTCCTAGTGATTCGAATTCAGTCACCTATTGACTGTGAAATGAATACTTATAGTAAATTGACAAGAAAATTATAATTTTGTACCAAAGGTTAAGCCTTGCAGCCAAAAACCCACTAAATTAAGCCATTTAGAGCCATGATACCCCTATCAAGAAGATAAAAAGCAGCGTATATTACCACCACTTTGATTTCATTTTCTTGGCAAATCAACAAGAAAGAGACAATGAGTAGAAAGGGATACACTGAGTTACAATTCAGAGTTCACTGGAATATTTTTCTTCATTTCTTGAAACCAAATGACTTTTTTTTTCACCTTCTTAATTACTTAAAGTATAAACACCATTCTTGATAAATGAACCAGTACCACCACATGAACTTTGACCGCTAATTAGAAAAACATAATCACTAGAAAACATGCATTTGTTCAAAGGCTTACACTAGCAAAGGAGGGCGGCTTCGGGGGGATTTGGTACATCCATGAATCCTTCAAGCATCTGTAAGACTTGCTTCATGGTGGGTCTAAGTGATGGATTTTCTTGAATGCACCAGATAGCGATCATTATATACCTTTCCACCCTCTTTATGTCGGCCAAAGCCATCACATCATCTTCCACTAACAAATGAAGTCTCCCATCATGAAGGCAATCATAAGCCCAATCCGCCAGTACCATCATACTCTCATCCTCAGCCTTTATGTCAAAGTTCTTTTTACAGCAGATGAGCTCTAGTAACAAAACTCCGTAGCTATAAACATCTACCTTCATGGTAATAGGCATGCTTTTGAACCACTCAGTAGCAACATACCCTTTAGTTCCCCTGATCGCTGTTGTAGTTACAGCCTGATCAATCTTCAATAGCTTCGCTAAACCGAAGTCTGAGATTTTGGCTGTGTAAGAATCATCAAGCAATACGTTTTGGGGCTTGATATCACAATGGATGATCTGACTGTTGCATTCATCGTGCAAGTACAATAGTCCTCTAGCTATTCCAATTACAATTTGCACTCTTTGATACCAGCTTGGCCTTGGGTCTTCTTCAAAAAGGAAACTTGCTAAACTTCCCTTGCTCATGAATTCGTACACAAGCAACCTATGCTCTCCTTCATTACAAAATCCCAAGAGTTGCACCAAATTCCTGTGGTGTGTTATGCCAATTGCATTCACTTCTGCTTTAAATTCCTTTTCGCTTCCGGACACCGTATTCAACTTTTTCACAGCAACAAGGTTCCCCGGAATGTCCAACAGATTACCTTTGTAAACTGTAGAAAATGAACCACGACCTAGTTCTTCTGTGAACCCATTTGTTGCTTCCCTTAACTCTTTAAAAGTGAAGCTTATAAGGTTCATATTTGGCACAACTTGGACAGCTTGATGCTTCTTAGGATTATTGTGGCCAAGCCGGCACGCAACCAAGCAAGCTGCCGCTAACAAGATAAAGACCACTAAACTGCTTAATAGTGTTGAACCAATTATAATAAGCTTTTTTCGATCATTTTTTTCCAAAGTACTCCCAAAAATCTTAGTCTTGTCATCAGTACCCCTGGAAATCATAGTAAGATTCTCTTTTCTAGTTTTGATTAGAGCTTTCCCTCCACGTGATGGATTAATTCTTCCATTTTTGAGAGGTATACTCTTCTTGAAACATCCATCCTTAGAGAACATTGCAACAGCACAATAACAGTCTTCCAAGCAAGCCTGTCTGCACCCATCCTCATTCACTGATTGCAAAACTTCATATTCAGAATATGACCAATCTGTATTTGGCATCTCAGTGAAATAAAATAGATCTTTTTCGAAGGAAGTTTCATTACAACTTTGTGGAACAAAGTTTGGTATGCAACCTTTCAACTTATCGCTTGGATCATTAAAGCTGTAACCAAATGGACAACGACAAAAGTTGGTCTGTGCTTGGCTACAGTAGCTATTGAACCCACAAACTCCACTTCCTAAGTTATCATCACTACTTCTCAAGCAAATATTTTCAGGTATGGACGAATGAGTTGACCAGGCCATAGGCCAACTTCCTGCGCTAGATCTACTACTCCTGGGGTAGACATAGTGCCTGAAAACTCCATCATAATCAAGAATAGCTCTTTGGTAGAATTCTTGTGTGGAGGTGGCATTTCCTGTTATTGTATCAATGACACTTCCATTACTTCTCTGAACAAATATATAGCCGGATTGGTTGAATACCACTGAGAAGCCAACGCCAAAAACCTGGGTTGTCCAATAAGCAAAATTTACAGAATCCAATGGAAAATGGGTTGTGTAAAGCACCAGATTCCCATCATCCTGTAATACAAATTGGAATCTCCCCCTTGAATAATTAGTTTCCAAATAGCGTGAAACGAGTCGAGCAGGTTGATTCAGAACCTGTCCTGGTAAAATTGTGTCAGTGGGATGATCAAAGCTCTCCCACAAATTTTGAGAATCTTGGCCAGCCAGCACAAAGTTACCGGTATCAAGCATCGCTGCATAAGCAACTCCATCTCCTGAAGGGCTAGCAAACCAAATTAGCCCATTGTTGGGATCATTGAGCCAGAACCGACCATCTGAGGTGAGCTCAACTTTAGAACCCGTTGGTGCAAGTTGATCTCTATTGGCTGACCAGACAATAGTTCTTTCTGGTATTTTGTTGAACCAAATGGCTAGTAAGAACCCATCTTTCTCAATTTGTTGAAAACCGAATGCAAAATCGCCAGACGACGATGCCCAGAAGGAGCTATTTTCCATTGCCGTGATGGAAGCTTTACCCAAGGAGAGTTTGCTGAAAGTTTGAGCAAAAGTGGGAAAGGGAAGCAAAGCAAGTAAGAGAGACAAGAAGAGGGGACATGGCTGCTCGAAAGCCATTGTATGAAATGAAAGGTCCTTGCTTTCGTGAAACAAGAGTGGCAATATCTTAATATTGGCAATCAGTTAGCAAGGGGACCGTTATACCGCGAAAGGAAGGATAGCCATTTCATTATTTTCTGTTAATTATTAGAGTCAAGGAAACTCTCTCTTGCGGTAGTCACATTGTCTTTGAGAAAAAATGAAATTTTTGACATTAGGGTTATGATCTAAATCGTTTCAAACACTTTATGAGAAAAATCGTACGGTCATGGAAATTGATGCCTCATGACTCCAAAATTCCATGAAGAAAAAATTGCCCTTCCAAATTTTTTTTTAATTCTTAACGTGTTAAAAAGTATTCAGGACTTTAATTGCCAATAAATTTACAAGATCCAACAATCAGTCATTTATTTGATACCTGTATATTTATATAAACTCATATTTTTCTGTTTATATTTTTTTATTCATTATTATATCTTAATTTATAATATCTGTATTATTAAAATTTGAACCCAAAATTATTTAAAAGAGTGTGAACATTCTTCAGCTTACGTTATCTATCAATATAATTAATAATGGCTTTTTCTCTCCTTTGTAATGGCTTATTAGTGCTAATAACTAGTTACCAATAATAATAACAGTGTAATGTTGTCAGTCAACAATAATAATGTATGATTATCAGTACCCTTAACAAGTGTTACTAGTAACCAAATAGAACGCTACTATTTCCATCAAAGTATAATTTATTAATTTATACTAAAGAATGCACCATATATATATATAGACACACACACACACAAAATTTTTAGAATTGTGAAATTTTTGTGTAAATTTTAAATTCTTAAAAGTTAATCACAAGCACATATAATTAACTACTTTGATGGGTCTAGTCTTTGGTATGTGTTTGCTGTCATATTCTATTAGTTTAATTAATAAAAAATTAATAGCTAAACTTACTGAAAAAGAAAATGAAAGAAAAGATATGACAGAGGCCTTGCTATTTGGTGACATATATGTCTGATTAAATTAAAAAATATATATGATAGTAAAGTGCCACAAGAACCTTGACCAGTGAAGAGACAAAAGAAAAGTATTTGTCCAGAATAGTTAATCTATACTTAAATTGCACTTAATTATACATGACATTAGGTTTTTCTTCCCAAATAATTTTTTTTTCTTCTTCTAGTCTTAAAACCATGAAACTAAAAGAAAAAAAAATTTATATGCACGTTTTATATATTTTTGTTATATTATTTTTCAATTAAAATATGATAAATGTTTGTTTTTCTAATTATATTATGATATGTTTATGATTATTATAAATAACTGTCTTATTTTTAAATTAAATTATATTTAATTATTAATTAATCAAATACTAATCATATTTTAATAAAAAATAATATAATGAAGATATAAATAACTATATCTATATATATTTATTTATATATATCTATCTCTAATTCCAGCGAAGATGCGGGAAAACCAACATTAATAGATTGTTATCAAATTGTTGTCTGGTTAAGCTAATGATTGATGCAATAATTGCCTCACTCTACCTTTTCTTTTAATGTCATATATCTTTAATTCATAGCTAATTGGGTTTCAGCAAACTTCAATATTGAAAGGCATGGATCATCCATATTATAAGCTAACAATAAAATGGACCAAACCAGGTCCCAAAATTAGACAAGAGATTTAATCATAAAATTAGGTCGAGTGTGAAATCTAATATAACTACAGTTGTACCACATAGTGAAAGGACTTTGCTTTCAAAAAACAGGAATGACAAGGGGTTCTTTAGACTAAGAAGCAGTCCCATTTTGAACCCAAAAAAAAAAAAAAGGATTTTTTATATAGGATTATTATTTACGTCGTTTCAAACACTTCATGAGAAAATTAGACTGTCAATATTGAATATGATGCCTCTTGACTTCAAAAGTTCATGATGGAATTGTCCTTCTATATATATATATATATATATATATATATTATTCAAATGGGTTTGAGAAGTATATATAGATGAATTCTTCTGTTGGGACTTCAGATTGGGCATCAATGTAATTAATAATTATTTTATATTATGTTAGTAACAATTTAGTAATGTGATTATAATTAATAACAATGGATGATTAGTTGATTATGAGTATCTTTTTGAAGTCATGTAATAATTTTGTATAATACATTAATATAGAATAGGAAGATTTCATCTTATTAAAATTTAATCTAATAAAGATGATATAGTCTTAGTTATATTCTGTCAGAGAAAAGCATTAACTCACAATACCTAAGAGAAAACTCAGAGTAGACAACCACTAGAAAGAGTTATTATAGTGTGTTAAAATTAGGGCATTCAACAAAGATAATTTATAGGATTTTATCTTAATAATAATTATTAATTATATTATTAAAATAAAATCTTAAAATATTTATTCAAAGAAAAGAAAATTCATTAACTCTCTCTTAGTAATTAACTCTTAATTAGCGATCTAATTAGATAATTATTAATGTTATTGAGCTATAAGTTAGGTCTCTATTCAGGGAATTTGTGGATAATCTAACTCATCAATAATTACTCACAATGAATATAAATTTAATTCATTCTTAGTTTATCAATTATAATATTAATTATCTAATTAATTATAATAAAAAAATTAATTTAATAATAAAATTAATATTAATCCATAAAATATTAAAAATATTCTAACATCTTCAACCCGCATTGTTCGTACTAAGATAGAACTTTATCAGTTGTACCTGTATACAATTTTTTTTTTCTTTCATTACTCACATTTTCCTGGAAAATGATGTAGTCCTACGGAGTTCGTTTCAAACACTTCATGAGAAAAGGGATCACACGCCTGGGAGAATACAGCACACCTTAGATACGACGCACATTAAGTCAAAATGTGCATTTATGCCTATTAATTTGCAGGAACAGTAAATATCTTTCTCTTAATTCATATTTTTATCTCGTGATTTTTAAATTTTAATTTTATTTAATTTAGAATTTTTTATTTTTTATGATAATTTAAGAAATAAAATATGCTTTTTAGAATTTGATAAATATTATTTCGTTAAAAAATGTGCACCTTGACAAAACAAAACTTTCTCTTTTCTTCCCTATTCTTTTATTTTCTTTGATTTAAACATATTCCAAAATTTTAAATTTTTTTGGTCAATAAAAAAATTCAAATTCAATTAAAATAAAATATTATTTTTCCTTCTCTACTACTGTCTTCCCTTCTAAAATTAAACATTTGACCATTAAAAAATCCAATTATTAATATAATTGAATTTAATTATAATTTAAATGTTCTTGTTTGCCACTCTCTCCACTTTAACCCATCCGAGTACATTCGATTGGATGCTACGGAGGAGCAGAGGGCAATCAAGTAACTGCCTAAAAAGATTAAATTATATCGAGGAACTTATTTTTTTTTTTTTTGTAAAACCTGAAAAAGAAAGTTATTTGGACAAATACTGAAATACAGATGATTAGTTATCCAATATATATATATATATTTAAATTGCTAACAAGAAATACAACTAGCATAGTGGGTACATATAAAATTTTAAAAATTATAGCTTTTGGACTTGAATACAAAATTTATAAAATATTGAGTTTCAAATATGAATACTAAAAATTATTATGTTGGCATCTAGTCAACAACTTTGTACATGTTTCCGTTTGATACATAAAAAGAAAGTAAATAAAAATAAAATAAAATATAATTAAAACTTTTTATATGAAATCTTGTTTAATATGATTGGAATAGAAAGCTAATATCTATAAATATGTTATGTTTGAACGGGTGAAAATGATAATAGAATGGATAGCAATTTATGATGAAATTTCTACGATGCCCAAGATTTTTTTTTTTTTGGTCATATTCCTGATTATTTGTAGCATGATTTGGTTGGAAGAGTTGAAAGAAAGAAGACGGAATGGGAATAGGCTTTGAGTCCATTTTCATGTTTGGTATGATATTTGTCAATGGATTCCCTTGGTGATCTTCTTTCATACAAATGTGGGAATGTGGAGGGTGGTGGGGTTGTGAAGCTTTCCATAGGAATAAATAATTTTTGACAAAATTTCCCCTTTGCCTCTCACCTTTGATCTTCTAAGAGGAATAATAATAATAATAATAATAATAATAATAATAATACAAAACTTGAAATATAATAATTAATATTTCAATTTATGTTTTTGATTAAAAATAACAAAATTTAAAAATAATTATTATATTACAAAATTTAAAATTAAAAATTATTATTATAATAATAATTAATTTGTGATAATTTTTTTTAATTTTTGTAATAACAATTAATTTAAATAATTATTTTTATAACATTCATTTTTAATAATTTTTAATAATAATAATTTTTACAAATGATAATTAATTTTGTATAAAGATATAAGAATAATTAATTAATTAATATTTAAATTTTTTTAAATAAAGATATTTTGATAATTTAATTTATCCACATTCTCATTTTCATTTTGTTTTTCAATATCATATTCTCATTTTATTTTCAATATTATACTAAATATAACACATGCACGTAAAATTTCATTCCCCAAAAGCTTCTTAAATGGTATGCTTATTGATCATAGGACTTATGTTATTAGACATTTCCCACTTTTCCATCTCTTACTTTTTAATCACAAGTACTCTTATAGGGGAGATTAACGGGTTTATGAACCATTAACGCAAAGTCTAGGCACTCTCTTACCCTGCCTTAACTTTTTAATCATTTAACATGGGTATTGAGTTGATTCTAACAATATTATTAATGGTTTGAGCAAAAAACAGAATTGAGAACTATACAAATAACTTACATAATGTTAAAGCAAACAAACAAAATAGTAAATTTGAATTAAGCTAAAACTCCATCTCAAGATACTAAACAATCTATTAATATTCTATCTTTGAACAAAATATTAATTTGTAAGTAATATTTTAGTATAGTAATTATTAATAAAAAAGTAATAAGTGGAACATCTATAACTTTTTTAAATTAAACCTAAAGTAGTCTTTTTTAAATGAGATTAAGTGTATAAATAAAAAATTATTTAAATAATTTTATTTTGTGTGTCCAACCACCCCAACACGGTATTTCCTAAGCCCCACTCATTTATTATTCACAAATTTGACAAGTCAATTTACCCATAGCACTTGGGACGACATGGGACGACATGATCATAATTGTCGTTCCTTCCCAACTATTTTCTTGCTTCTGCGAGTCCAAGAACCGTAAAACATAAGCTACGAAAATGCAGGAAAGCCAACATTGGCGTCCACCAACTTTTGCTTTCTCGAGACAGAAGTGGCAAGTGGTTCTTAATATAGGCGTCGATAAGCAAAGCAAGGACGGATTTAAGGGATGTCACTGTTTTGAATTTTTAAAATTTTAATTTTTATATATAATTATAATTTTTTATTTTTTATTTAATTTTTTAATTTATAAAAACTTACTCAATCGAATGGTAAGATATTCTTTACTGTAGTTAAATTTTTCATCTAAAAATTTTTACTTTCTTATAATCAAATCTGAGATCAATCTCTAAACTCACGCCATGCACATATGTCACTTTTCCATCCATGAAGTTTTTGAAAAGACAAAAGAAAAGTGAATGAAAGAAAATTAACTGCTTTATTTTGAAATAAGGGAAGCTTTGAATTAATGCGAGGAAGGCTTGGGGTTTTCTTCCACAATACAACTTTTACATTTTTATATTTTTTTCTCCCGTAATATTTTATAGATTTTACATACAGGAATAAAAAATAAAATTGTATATGAATTGTTTTTCGCATACTTTTTTTTTTCTCTGCACTCTTCAAACTTGACAATGCAATTTATAAAAGCAAAATTTAAAGAACCCACATTCGTTTCAATATGGAAATGAGCTTTCAAATATTCAACCATATTGTTGGCCACCAAGAAAAAAATGTAATGAATCACAACTGATGTGCGTCAAAGTCAAGTGAGCCAATTAATGTGAGAAAAGCTCAGTCAAAGTCAAATATTTTCTTGCTTCTTGGAGTCTTAGAACCGTATAACATAAGTTATGGAAACTCTAAACCTAAATCCTTTTAGCTAATGTTGATGCAATCATCCCCTCCCCCTAACTTTTTTCTTTTTATGCCATGCATTTTTAATTGACATAAAATATTTTTATTTTTTATGATAATTTAATGAATGGCATATTATTTTTAAGAAATTTTTATAATTATATAATAGTTTATATGCAAGTTGCCCACATTTGTAGAAATTTTTCTTATTGCTTTTAGTTTTTATATAATAGATTTGAAAAAAAAAAATGTGCACCATAACAATAGCAAAACTTTCTCTTTTCTTTCCTATCTTTTTAAATTTTTAGATTCAAATTATATAAATGTATATTCTTAATTCTTAGTGTATTTATATCATTATTCATACAATTCTACTAGCTTTTGTTTAATAAATTATAAACTTTCAAGTGCCACGTACCACCATAAAAAATTGAGGCTTTGAAAATTACCATCCCTTTTCTCTTAGTTAAACAACTTTCATTTTATGTCTCAAATGAAGGAATAGAAACCCAATTTTTTGAAAAAAAAAATTTGTTGCATTTAAATTTGTTAAAAACCCAATACTAAAGATTCTGATTATAATTCAAAACAAACAGAGCCAAACTAATTATCTAAAATTGAAGAACAACTTACCAAACCATTCATACTGGAAAATCAAATAGGTCTTAAGTATTATCCACACTTTTATATATCTTAATTTTCTTTCTTAAAAAGAAATAAATGTATATGTATATAGTCGAATTTCCTTATAGAACATATTATTAAAAAAATCTCAGATTGAACTAAGACTACATTTATAAGTTTAAGAGAATATAGAATGAACTGATTATTAATAGAATGATATGAAATAAAATAAAGTGAAATGACTTATGAATATATATTGTTTGAATATTTTAATGAAGAAATAAAGGAACATCTATTAATTTTGTTTAAAATTTACAATAAAATTAATAAAATGGAATGACTTATTAATTATTTATTTTAATATTATTCTTTATAACATAAATATATAACTAATAATTTTACATTTGTCTAATATATGAAATAGAAACGTGATTCATTCACTTATTTATATTTTTTTACTTTCTTTTGATTTCTCAACTCACAAAATGTAATATAATTTTGAAATAAAATTAAAAAATATATATATATTTATAATATGTAAAAAAATACTTATTTTACAAATCTTTAAATAAATAAATTTGATATTTGAATTAATGATTCAATAGAAGAAAGAAACAAATATTAAATTTGTTATTCGTTGAAGAAATGAAGTTTTAAGGAGAAATTTTTCATGATACAAATATTGTATAAACTTGTAATTTTAAAAAATTTGAAAGTATATAATAATATTGTTAATTAGTGAGTCATTCCCTTCCATTCTTAACTCCCAATTTGTATAAACAACAAAAATAATATTTTGGATGACTAAAAATAGTTTTAAAGTCCTCCTTTATCATTCTATTCTATTCTCATAAAAATATTTAAACATGCATTAATCCCAATTTGACAATTCCACTTCTCGTCACTCACTCCTTAACCCTCTATCCAAACACAATCTAAAGTTAGACCAATTTAAATGAATCAAGCCTCCTTAAACATTGTTAAAAAGAAAATATAAATCTCTTTTCTAATACTTACTCCCAAACCTTTTATTTTTTTCTACGCATCCAAACATACACTACAAAAATTCCGAGAAAACAACATTGGCGCTTACCGAAATTGTTATTTGTCATTTAATCCCTTGTCTATACTATTTATTCAAATTTGGCATTAAGAAGGTACTTGTATGTTAAAAAAGTTATGTTATAAGATAGAGTTATTATTTGATATCAGCAATATGAATAATTAAGATGAGGAATCTTTCTAAAGAAATTTTAAAATACAAAGAAATAATACTAATACTTAAAAACTTTTTTTTTTCTGTAAATAAAAATTACAGTAGTAACACTCTGATCTCCCAATCGATTTTATACAGAAATCCAAGGAAAAAAGAGACCCTGCGTGTTTGGCATGGATGATGGTGTTCCAATAGAGTCATTTGATACAACATATCATGCTAATTCATTTTTATTACATCTTAGACGTACACATTGTATTGTATAAATTGATATGGTCAACTCTAATTAATCATGTAATACAGTCTAGTATTGTATTATTAATTTAGTTTCTCTTGGTCAGATTAAGTTTAATTGTATGAATAATAGATTAAAACTATTTAAATATTTATTTTTACTCTAACCCCTCACATATAAAATATTTTTCAATTTAGTGCCTCATAGAAAATTTCCAATTTAATACCTTATTGTATTGCAATTTTGTCTCTTACATAAGTGTACTATAAATTTAATCATTCATATATTTACATTTGTATGTTTAATTACTTAAAAATAAAATTGTTATCAATAATATTTTAAAAAATTAATTAATTTAAAAATATGAACTCATGGAAATTTTTTTTGAATTGATCCCTCACATATAAGATATTTTTCAATTACATCTTTAATTATAATTATTTTTTAATTTAGTCCCTTATAAAATTATTTTTTCAATTTAGTCCCTCATATATGTACATTTATCCACTTGATTCATCATAAATAAAATCATTACCAATAATATCTTTACAAAAATAAGTTAATTTAAAAATTAACTTGTAGAAATTTTTTTCAATTTAGTCCCTCACATATAATATATTCTTCAATTTAATCCCATGTAAAATTGCTTTCTTAATTTAGTCCCCTCATAGAATTGTCTTTTTAATATAGTCTCTTACATACATACATACGTTTCTCTATTTAATCCCTCACAAGTAAAATATTTTCAATTTCATCCTTCATTGAATTATATCCTCAATTTAGCCCCTCACATAATTGTTTTCTCAAATTATTATATTTTTTGAGGGATCAAATTGAAAAAGAAATTTCTTGAGGGGTCAAATTGAGAGGTATTGTAGATGTGAGGGGCTAAAACAAAGTTTTACTTATTTATTCTTATTTCAAATATTATAGAAATTACATTAAAATAATCTATGCTGATTAAAGAAGTAACACGCTATAATATAAAAATATTAAGAGGAAAACAATTAATTATAGGAACGGAAGCGGGACATTCCTAATTCATACCCCTTTATATTATTCATACAGTTTTTGACTATTCAACTTACCAAGACTTGGATGACATGATCGTAGTTGTTGTTCCTTCCTAACTATTTTTCTTTTTTGAACGGCATGGAATATGTAGTGTTGTTTATCTAAGTAGAAATGGAATGAAAAAACTGAAGAGAGAGAGAGTCCTCTGAAGTCTAAATTTAATTTTGTACCAAATGGAACTTTTCTGTTTCCATTTCTAGAAACCAAATGGACTTTTATTTCATTTTCACAATTACCAAAATAATAAACAGAGTTCTTGATAAATTAACTGGCACCGAAATGTGAACTTTGGGCGCCAATTAGAGAAACATAATTACTAGAAAGCATGCATTTGTCGGAAAGCTTACAACGAACTTGTAAAGGAGGGTGGATCAGGGGGATTTGCTACGTCCATCAATCCTTCAAGCATCTGTAAGACCTGCTTCATGGTGGGTCTCAAAGATGGATCCTCCTGAGTGCACCAAATAGCGATCATCACATACCTCTCTACCCTCTTCATATCATCCAAAGCCTCCTTATCATATTCCACCAATAGATCAAGTCTCCTATCCTGAAAGCAATCATATGCCCAATCTATGAGTACCATCTTATTCTCATCCTCAGCCTGCATGTCAAAGTTCCTTCTGCAACAAATGAGCTCCAGTAACAAAACTCCATAGCTGTAAACATCCACCTTGATGGTGATGGGCATGTTTTTGAACCACTCAGATGCAACATACCCTTTAGTTCCCCTCATCACTGTTGTAGTTACAGCTTGATCAATCTTCAATAGCTTCGCTAAACCAAAGTCTGAGATTTTAGCTGTGTAAGAGTCATCAAGCAATACATTTTGAGGCTTAATATCACAATGAATGATCAGAGTGCTGCATTCTTCATGCAAGTACAAGAGTCCTTTGGCTATTCCTATTGCAATTTGAACTCTTTGATACCAACTTGGCCTTTGGTCTTCAAAAAGCAAACTTGCTAAAGTTCCTTTGCTCATGAATTCGTACACAAGTAGCCTGTGCGCTCCTTCATTACAAAATCCCAAGAGTTGCACCAAATTCCTATGGTGTGTTCTGCCAATTGCACTCACTTCTGCTTCAAATTCCTTTTCGCTTTCACTCACCATATTCAGTTTTTTCACAGCAACAAGGTTCCCTGGAACATCTAACAAAACACCTTTGTAAACTGTGGAAAATGCACCGCGACCCAGTTCTTCTGTGAATCCATTCGTTGCTTCCCTTAGCTCTTCATAAGTGAAACTTCTAAGGTTCATGCTTGGCGCAAATTGGACAGCTTGATGCAATTGAAGACTCTTATGGCCAAACCAATTTGCAACCAAACAAGGTGCCAATAACAAGATTAAGTTCAAGAACACTGAACTGCTTAAAAGTGCTGAACCAATGATAATCAACATCGATCGATCATTATTTTCATTAGTACCCCCAGAAATCATAGTTGAATTGTCTCTTCTTATTTTGATTAGAGATTTCCCTCTAGTATTTGGATCAATTCTCCCATTATTGATAGGTATACTCTTCTTCCAGCATCGATTGTCTTGGAAAAAAGCAATGGCGCACGAACAATCATCCAAGCAAAACTGTCTGCACCCATCCTCAGTTACTGATGGAAACCAATCATAGTCTGACAGTGGCCAATCTAAATTTTTCATCTCATCGAAATAAAAAAGATGTGTTTCTGAATAAGTTTCATCACAACTTTGTGAAACAAAGTTTTGTTTGCAACCTTTCATCACATCAGTTGGATCAATGAAGCTATAACCATTTGGACAATGGCGGCTTTTGATCCCATCGAAGGTACAATAGCTGTTGAATCCACAAGCTCCACTTCCGGTCTCTCCCATAATGCTCAAACAAATATTTGAAGGTATGAAGGAATGAGTTGACCAGGCCATGGGACGTCTTCCAGTACTGGAATTACTGCTCTTAGGATAGATATAATGCCTGAAAACTCCGTCATAATCAAGAGTAGCCCTATGGTAATCTTGTGTGGACAGGGCATTTGATGATATTGTACTGATTATACTTTTATTACTATCCTGAACAAAAATATAGCCTGATTGATTGAAGACCAGTGAGAAGTTGCTGCCTAAATACTCAATGCTCCAGTAAGAATTATCCACAATATCCAATGGGAAATGGGTTGTGTAAAGCACAAGATTCCCATCACCCTGTAGTACAAGCTGAAATCTTCCCCTTGAATAATTAGTTGCCAAATAGCGTGAAACAAGTCGACCAGGTTGATTCACAACTTGTCCTGGTAAAATTGTGTCAGTGGGCTGATTAAAGCTCTCCCACAGATTTTTAGAATCTTGGCCAACCAGTACAAAGTTTCCCGTATCAAGCATGGCTGCATAGGCAACTTCATTTCCTGAAGGGCTAGCAGACCAAATCTGCCTACCGGCAGGATCATTAAGCCAGAACCAACCATCTGAGGTGAGCTCAACTTTAGAACCCTTTGGTGCAAGGTTTGGCCCATTGGCTGACCAAACAATAGTTTTTTCTGGTATTTTGTTGAACCATATGGATAGTAAGAACCCATTTTCCTCAATTTGTCGGAAACCAAATGCAAAATCGCCCGACGGCGATGCCCAAAAGGAGCCATTTTCCAATGCCGTGATGAAAGTGCCCCTGGAAATTCGAGCCAAAGTGGGAAGTGGAAGCAAGGTGAGTAAGAGAGGCAACAAGAAGAGACATGGCTGCACGAAAGCCATTATATGAAAGGACTTCGTTTTCTGGAAAAAGCAGTGGTAAGTGGTAGACTATCAACTTCGTTTATCCATGAAGTTTGAAAAATAAAAAAGAAAATTGAATGAAAGGAGAACGTCATACCATAAAAAAGAAAAGATAACTCTTCTATTTGGAAACAAGTGAAGCATTGAATTAATAATACAACTCGTACTTTTTTATATTTTTTTTCTCCTTCAATTTTCTTTTCATAGATTTCACATAGAGAAACAAAAAATTAAAGCGTATATTTTTTTTTCTCTTCACTTTGTGAACTTTACAATAAAATTTATAAAAGCAAAAAAAATCAATCACGGTTGTTGGCAACAATTAATGAATCGCAACAGATGTGGGTCAAAGTCAACGGAGGCAATTAATGCAAGGAAAGCTTTAGATATTGGACTGTTTTTTTTTTTTTTTTTTACTTTATGGTGTTCTGCTATCTGTGCAATTCTAATATTTTCCTATCATTCTTTCTCTGATAATAATTATTACAAAAAATTTTAATTATTTATATTTAAAGTGGTATTGGTAGATTTTGGACCAAAAGAAATATGACTTTTCTTTTCTAATAACATGAGATATATAAATATTTTGCAACATTTTCTTTTAATGAATCAGAAAATCGCTACCCTAATTTGGACCTTGGGCAGATTCATTTATTATGCTAGACTTTTTGTTCTCAAATGGGCCCATTATTAATTTTGTGTCGTAGAGTGAGATGGTGGATTGAAGAGTACTGAGCAGTAACGTAACGAGGTTGGGATTTGTGGATGAAAAATCCAATGTGGAAATATTAGTCGGTAATATTATATTTATATAGTAATATATACAATTAAGTATAAAATTATTTGTTAACATACATAGAACTTTCAATTTTTTTTTGTCATAATTTGATTGGATTAATACACTACATGGGTTATCAAGGGTGCTATTATTCCTTAATATTTTTTCAGATTGAGCCAAGAAAATTTCATTGTTAAAGGGAAAAAATATTGGCCGGTAATAGTATATTTATGTGATAGCTTATATCGTATTATTTCAATTATAAAAAGAGAAAAAGAGAGAGAATTCATACATAATAGAAGACAATTTTATTGCGATTTGATCGGGCAAACACACAATGTTATTCTCAGCTAATATTTCCTTTGTGACAGGAAGATACCTATTGGAGGATGCTTGTTATGCAGTTTGATTTGGATACTTCCATGGCAGGATTCAGTTCTTCTCTGTTGCTTGTTCTGATTCCAAATATGGATACATGCCAACAAAATCACTTTGACTATTGGTTATAGTTAATTCCTTCTTTGTTGATGATGAATCCCCCTGCTCAATTTTGTAATCCTCAACTGATATACTTGTATATGAATTGTTTATCTTTGATAGAACTTTTAGGTCAAAGTTTGTTATTTGAATATATTGACTGTTTTAAATGATGCCCAAATTGAAATTTATGGAAGAAAAGTTATAGCACATAATAAATTAATTTTAAAAAAATATTTATTTAAAAGAATGTAGACTTCTTCTTATAATAAAATGATCTTACAAAAAAAAAAACTAAATTAGTGGTATACTTTTTCTTCTTCACTCATTCTTTTTCTTATAAGATCTTTTGTATTAAGGAAATGATCATAGTTCTTATTTTAAAAAATCTAATAACTCTGTGAGATTGTATAATCTGATTTTACCTAAAATCATCACAACTCGCTCACTTATCAGTTTCACTCTCAATTTTTATTTATAACTAGCTGTAGCTTAACATTCCTTTTTAAGGCACATTTAGTATGGTTACATAAAACCGATTTACTTGTGAATCAACAGTTATAAAAAATGCAGAAAAAAAAAAAATTGGTCTAACAACAAGGTAGAAGAATAAGCAACAGATATTAAAAATCAAGAGTATAGATAACTCTTTCAGAAGTTAGACTGATGCAGATCATGATCACAAAGTACGAGGATTTTCATGTTTGTTGGAAACGAATGATTTACAGTCTAAACTGGGGTAGGTAATACTATGCAAAAACTCCTCTTTTGGTGCCTTAATGGGAGCAACAAGTGATTTGGTGTTGAATCCTGTCTCAACACTCAATTTTTACAGAAGCCAGAAGTGTGCAAGCAGCAAAACGATGTTTCAAGTTTCTATGACAGTTTATCTTTCACTAGTTGTTGCATCATGAGTGTCCGATGAAATTCAAGAACTGAACTTTTTCTAAGCAACATATTGTTCTTTGTACTTCTTACATATCTGAGATTTCATTGAGGAATGAGTGAGTGAAATATCTCCAGTGACATTGCCAGGGGTAAATTTTATAAAAGAGACGTTTGAAAACAAAACCATCTCTAGATGTTTCAATATGCATCAAGCAATATCCGTTCTGGGAGAAGATAAGGATGCTCACTGCAGTATTTCAACATCTAAGAATCACTATGTTCTCATCAACATTTTAGATTTTCACTACTTACCCATCAAATTTTACCTGAATTCTGCTTGCAAGGAACAAGGACTGTATCTATAATGCAATATGATGTTTCATAACCTGAGAAATCTCAAGTTCTTTTGATGTGTAGGTCATGACAGAGGTGGTGGGTTCTTTTGTCTTGTTCTATGTGTGGACTGTGGAAACATTGCAAACACACAATTCCTGTATAGCAAAGTGGGTCTTCAGATGAATGCAAAGCAGTAGGAGGATTAACTATGACTGTAGTTCATTTTCTCCATAAGGGCAAAATCTTTCATAACATGAATTTAACAGATATAAAAATATATTTTGCTTTCCCTCTGTTATGAATCAGAAATTGGTGCTTATTTGGAAGCCTTCAGGCAAAGATATATTTTAAGAAGGGTGGGAATACAAGATGAAGTTTATTAAATTAGAATGCATAGAGAATCACAATAAGCAGCCAGGTTTGTCAGCAACTATATGATTATTAAAACATGCCAGCAACATATAAAAGTGTGATCATATGGCAGTTGACTCCATCATAACAACATATTTTTGCTTATAATGCATATTTTACTCCATCTGATGTTGCATCTATGTTTTAATCTTTTATGGTAATAATAATTTTTTGGGTCAAGCCCTGCTAACTTGGGTTTTGACCTGATTAAGGATTTGGATTTATAGCTGAAGTCAACATGATCTTCAGTTTATCATGGTTAGCAGAACTTTCTAGCTATGAATTCCCAAAGTCTGGTTCTGGTTTATCTAATCAGATGAACATGTCCCTTACTTGCAAAACACCAAATGATAGAGTTTATTTTGTCTCCAAGGTTAAGCCTTACAACAAAAAGTCAGTAATTAATATAATTAGGAGCCATGATACTCATTTGAAGATAAAAGGAAGTATATATTAACATCACTATATTCTCATTTTCCGAGGATACAAACCAGAAAGAGAATGAGTAGCCATTAAAATGGATATTTTCTTTCTCCATTTCTTGAACCCAAGTGGGTTTTGTCATTTCATATTGGCAGAAGTACTAAATTTGTAAATACCACTCTTGATAATTTAACTAGAATCACAGTGTGAACTTAAGCCCGAAAAATACACATAATCATCAAAACATATGCATTTGTCGGAAAGCTTACAACGAACTTGTAAAGGAGGGTGGATCAGGGGGATTTGCTACGTCCATCAATCCTTCAAGCATCTGTAAGACCTGCTTCATGGTGGGTCTCAAAGATGGATCCTCCTGAGTGCACCAAATAGCGATCATCACATACCTCTCTACCCTCTTCATATCATCCAAAGCCTCCTTATCATCTTCCACCAATAGATCAAGTCTCCTATCCTGAAAGCAATCATATGCCCAATCTATCAACACCATTTCATTCTCATCCTCAACCTTCATGTCAAAATTCCTTCTGCAACAGATGAGCTCCAGTAACAAAACTCCATAGCTGTAAACATCCACCTTGATGGTGATGGGCATGTTTTTGAACCACTCAGATGCAACATATCCTTTGGTTCCCCTTATACCTGTTGTAGTCATAGTCTGATCAGTCTTCAATAACTTCGCCAAACCAAAGTCTGAGATTTTAGCTGTGTAAGAATCATCAAGCAAAATGTTTTGTGGTTTGATATCACAATGGATGATCTGAGTGTTGCATTCTTCATGCAAGTACAAAAGTCCTCGGCCTGTTCCTATTGCAATTTGAACTCTTTGATACCAGCTTGGCCTTTGGTCTTCAAAAAGGAAACTTGCTAAAGTTCCCTTGCTCATGAATTCGTACACAAGTAACTTGTGTTCTCCTTCATTACAGAATCCCAAGAGTTGCACCAAATTCCTATGGTGTGTTCGACCAATTGCATTAACTTCTGCTTTAAATTCCTCTTCGCTTTCTTTCACCATGTTCAACTTTTTCACAGCAACATCTGAAAGGTCCATTAGAACTCCTTTGTAAACAATGGCAAATGCACCATGACCTAATTCTTTTGCGAACCCATTTGTTGCTTTGTTTAATTCTTCATAAGTGAAACTTTGAAGGCTCATACCTGGTGAGAATTGGACATCTTGATGCACCTTAGGATTCTTGTATCCAAATCGATATACACCCACAGAAGCTGCTACGAAAAAGAGCAAATTCAAGAATACTGAACTGCTTAAAAGCGTTGATCCAATGATAATCAACTTTAACTGCTCATTCTTTTCATCTGTATTCCTAGAAAGCATTGTAGAATTATCTTTTCTTATTTTGATTAGAGCTTTCCCTCCAACAGAAGCATCAAGTCTTCCATTAGAGAGAGGTAGCTTCTTCTTCCAACATTCCCCTCCTCTGAAAATAGCAACAGCACAAAAACAATCATCCAAGCAAGCTTGTCTGCACCAGTCCTCGCTGACTGATTGAAAATGTTCATAGTCAGACAATAGCCAATTCGTATTTTGCATCTCTTCAAAATCAAAGAGATGAGCTTCCGAAGATGTTTCATCACAACTTTGCGGTTCAAAGTTCTGTTTGCAACCTTTCATCACATCGCTTGGATCAATAAAGCTATAACCAGATGGACAGTGGCACCTTTTAATCCCTTCATGGCTACAATAGCTGTTGAATCCACAAGCTCCACTTCCTGTCTCCTCACCAATTCTCATGCACATATTTGAAGGTTGGAAGGACTGAATTGACCAGCCCATAAGCCTACTTCCTGTATTGGAACTACTACCCTTAGGGTAGATATAGTGCCGGAAAACTCCATCATAATCAAGAATAGCTCTTTGGTAGAATTCTTGTGTGGAGGTGGCATTTCGTGTTATTGTCTCAATGATACTTCCATTACTTCTTTGAACAAATATATAGCCGGATTGGTTGAAAACCACTGAGAAGCCAAAGCCAAAAACCTGGGTAGTCCAATAAGCAAAATTTACAGAATCCAATGGAAAATGGGTTGTGTAAAGCACCAGATTCCCATCAACACCCTGTAATACAAATTGGAATCTCCCCCTTGAATAATTAGTTTCCAAATAGCGTGAAACGAGTCGAGCAGGTTGATTCAGAACCTGTCCTGGTAAAATTGTGTCAGTGGGATGATCAAAGCTCTCCCACAAATTTTGAGAATCTTGGCCAGCCAGCACAAAGTTACCGGTATCAAGCATCGCTGCATAAGCAACTCCATTTCCTGAAGAGCTAGCATTCCAAATCTGCTTACCACTAGGATCACTGAGCCAGAACCAACCATGTGACGTGAGCTCAACTTTGGAACCAGTTGGTGCAAGATTTTGTCCATTGGCTGACCAGACAACAGTTTTTTCTGGTATTTTGTTGAACCAAATGGCTAGTAAGAATCCATCTTCCTTAACCTGTTGAAAACCAAATGCAAAATCACCAGACAACGATGGCCAAAAGGAGCTACCTTCCACCGCAATGAGGGAAGAACTCAAGGAGATATTGCTGGAAGTTTGAGCAACAGCAGAAAGTGAAAGCAAGGCGAGAAAGAGAGACAAGAAGATCAGATATGGCTGCCCAAAAGCCATTTTATGAATGGATTGAACAAGATTAGCTAGTGGTTCTTAATATAGGCATCAGTTAGCACCGAATGTTGTATTAAATTCTCAATAATTTGACTAAACCAGAGGACGTCGTGAACAACCTCTCAGCCTGAAGTCAAACGGAAGTGTCTTCTAGCAGTTAGCATTTTAGAGCAGAAAATGACTCAATTTTTTCTCAATTAGTCATTTATCTGTACAACTAATAAAGCCAAAATAATGGCATCACTAAACAACGACATTAGAATTTCTTTACTTGCTCTAAGCTTTGTCATTTCTAGACTGCCAAGTCCTTGAGATTTTTTTTTAAAACGAATCAATTACATGGAAATTACCTTCCTCTGACTTTTCAATCAAAAAGAAATAAAAAAAAACCGAAAAGATTGCAGGCGGGAGAGCATTTTGATCATTTCAAACAATTCATGTCGATAACGACAGATTTTCATTGGAAAAAGATGCCCAATGACTCCAGAAGTTCATGATGGAATGTTGTCCTATTTTTTTATGAAATGGCGTGGAAAAATAATCCGGACTTTATCAACATTCTGCATGCAACAGTATCATTTGTAAGCTCACCAATATATTATCCTAAATATATAGAACTATGAAATTTTGGTCTACTTTTGATTTATTGAAAATTTATAGATTGTTAATACAAAACAATTAGATATGTATATATATATATATATTATAATTAATTAATTTTTTTATAGGTCTTACATCTTTTATGTACATGTATGTTGCTATTTTTATTAGTTTAATATATCAAAAATTTAGATTAAACCCCAAAAAAAAAAGTTTCCGAAAGAAAAATAGGGGACAAAGGTCATGCTTTTTGATGCCACATGTCTGATCAAGTTGATAAAATATGATAATAGCACGTCGACAAAGAAATTATAAAAATTATGAAGACAAGTATGATCACAATCCTTGACCATTTAAGAAGAAAATTATTTAATCAGAACGATTTTTTTACACTTCTAATGTACTTATAGATTATTTTTAATTGATAATTATTAATGATTAGATTTAAAAAAAATATATCAATTTACGGGTACCATAATTTTTTTATGTAATCAACTCAAATAAAAAATATATATACAAGTCCTAATAAACAAATGGATTTAAATCTAATTAACTAGAAACTGATAAAAATATAGACATGGTTGAAAATAACAACAGTTTGAAACCAAATAAAATTAAAATCGTGAAAGAGTTTTAAAAAAATTTAATAGTTAATATATTTCGGTGAATAGAATTGTTGTTACAGAATGCACAACTATTTGAGTGAATATTTTTGTTTAAAAATCATTATTTATTAAATAATATAATATAATCGAAAATTTCATCTGATAAACTAGAAAGAAAATCAAACCCTGCACCAAAATTCTCGAGAACAAAAATTGGGGACAACAATAAAGGGATCATCGAACAGAGTCATGGAGAGAACGAGGACATTTTTAGGAAAAAAATAAAACATTTAGAGGAGGAAAAAAAAAATTCAGGTTCGAAAGAGGATGAGGTTAACGTGTAGACACCCACACAAAAAAAAAAAAAAATCTACAAATTAAGAGAAAAGGATCAATTTGGCCTCTATATTTTGCATTAATAATAAATTAATTCTTTATGAATTTAATGTGAAAAATGGTGCATTAAGAATTTGTGAATAAACAAAAATAGTCCCTAAACAAAAATAATCCCTCTGTCAATTTTTGAGGGACACAGTATTCCTTCAGAGGGAGTATTTTTAATTATAGATCAAATCATAAGGGATCATTTTGTAGCCTGAAATTAGTGAAGGGTAATTGGTCATTAAAGCAAAATGTGAAGGACCAAATTGTAATTTTCCTCACAAAAAAAATAATATGCTACCTAAATGCTGAAAGCCATGTTTCAGAAGAAAGGCAAAGTCCAGCCTAATTTAGCGAATTGGGCTTGGCCCATAAGAGGAAGATATAGTTTGAGTACCTTAAGGCTTGGTCTTTGCCCACATGCGAAGGATGAGGGCGAAGAATTATACGTTGGAAAAATATTATTTTCCTCCCATTACTTTAATCTTATTTCAATTTGGTCCTTTATTTTTGTTATATCTTAAAATAATCTTTTAATTTTTTTCATATTAAAAAAATTAATCCAGATCATTCCAGTTCACTAACTCTCTTCCTTTCCTTTATTAAATTACTCATACATCAATTCATTCTTAATATATTGTTTACTAATAAATGCTAATATCTAAATTTAATTAGGACTGAAAATTAAATGTATTTATTTTTATATTTATATAGAGACAAATTAAGAATGATTATAATAAACATGAGACTAAATTAATAATAAAAAATCAGTGTGAAATCATATTAAAAATAGAGTATAAATAGAAAATCAAATTAAAAATAAAAAATTTTAAAAAATTAAATAAATAAGTGAAAAATCAAAAAAATATCTAATTCATTCAATGTTGCAGATTTTGTTTACACTTGATTTACATATTTTAATTCACAATTTCAATTAAAAAACATGTAAATTATAGGATGAATGACAATCAAATAACCATATCATTATAATTAATGTGCTAAAATGTTTTAATCAGTACAAACCACGTATGATTTTTTTTTTTTCTTGAAAAGACACGCGAAAAAGGATAAATCTTACATCCTGCTAATTTTTGTATATCTAAAAATGTGACAGTCCAATTTATATCTACCAGAGAAAATGAAAACGAAAATTCTGGTTTTCTTTCTCACCAAACAAACGGCGAAATAGAAAAGAGACAAGCACTGTGGTTTGTGAATGCCACGTCGACAGCCCAAGGTATTTGTTCCATACACCTTGGAGTGTCTGTGCAATTTCACTTTCAGCTTTTTTAAAAAAAAATTATTAGAATGCATGACGGGATTCTCGACACTCAAATGTATAACGTATTACCTTCAAACTTTGGCAAAAAAAAGAAGCATGCGTGTATGCATGGTATTTCCTCTTTGTGGGAGCACTAGCATGTATGCCTGGGAGCCCTATGAATATTAAATCTTAAACTCTAAATTATAAACCTTAAATTTCACGTATGCTAATACTTAGTATATGTATGCGTGTGTATAAATAAGCATTTAGGTTATTTGAATACTATTCGTGTTGGACAATTTTATCTTTTAACTTTTGACAAAAAAAAGTTTTATGTATTTAAAAAAAAAAAGGAGAATAAAAATTGAAAAAATATGAATATTATGCATTTTTTTAACTTTTATTTTTTTCTCCAAAAACACGATGCATTCAGTTATAAAAAGTTTCATTCCCGTTCACGAGCTCGAGTAAATATTAACCTAATTATTATCTCTTTCATTGTGCTTCCATTCAATTTTTTGTTTGATATACATGTAGCCCATTTTATGCTTTATGTACTGTTAGATACCGTTACTTTGGAAAGTTATGTTAAAAGAGTATGTAATTGTGATAAATTTTCAAGTTTTATGTTTGATAAAGTTAAAAAGTTTAAAGCATATATCTAAATTGTCCAAATTACATATTAAATTAAAATATTAGAGGAAAAATAAGCATTATTAAATAATTAATAAAATTAATTTATGTGTGTGTTGGATTGAGAAATATTCAATAGTTTTAATTTCTAATTATTTGTTTATTTATTTTCGTTTAAAAATTAAAAATTTATATTTTTTAACAATCATAATTTTTTATTTAAATTTTGAACGAAGATATATATTTTTAAAGGGATATAAATTTTCAAGTTATATTTATAAAGATTTTGGTTATATAATAATTTAGACAAATTAAAAAAGATAGAAAAAAATTATAATCCTCCTCTCTGTTTATTCAAAAGCATCTTTTTAGATATTTTAAAAATTATTATTTATAAATCTCTAAGTATTTGGATAACTTCTAGGAGTAATTTACTATTAAACTTGCAACAAACACAGTAAAAGTAAATAATACTTTAAGAATAGTGTGATAAATACATATTTTTTGACATCATTTTCATTTTCTATATATTTTGAATACATCTTCTTCCACGTATACTACCAAAAGTTCCCTGAGGTAAATAGATTCGATTCATAAATGAACAAGTTTAATGTATATGATCATATATTAATTGGCATTGAAGGGAAAAAAAATTAGCCTTGGACCTGGAGTTGTGCTGCTTATATCACATTTTTAATTAATTACAAAAAATAATAGCGAAATAAACTATGAAAATAGAAATTCCCCAACAAGAAGCCCATGGCCATGGTTGGAGTTTCTTGATGATATGATATCTTACCCCACCACACATAACCATTTTAAGAAGTTTGGAATTCTTCATGTTCTAATTAAAAAATGAGGATTATATTCAAGTAATATTAGTCATTGAATTAAAACTTAATGGTTTAAATTCTTATTAATAAAAAATAACCACATGCAAATGATATTTATTATCTCTAAATTTGAATTATTAGATTTTTATCTAATGAATGGCAATAAAAATTAACCCTCATATTTTGTTGTGGGAACATATGCATATTCCAACTCCATTTCAAGAATATGATTTGGACTGATGTTTATAGTTTGAGTGATACTAACAAATCAAAGAGAAGAGCAAAAATTTCATAAGAAACATTGAAATTTAACGAAAGACTTATGTTACAAAGAATTGAAATTTTGATGAGTATTTGGTCGACTTCTAAAATTGAAAAAATAAAATAAATTGTGCAATCCTTTTAAATTTTAAGCCCACAAAATAATTTTACATTTCTTATACGTGACAATAAAGGTAAAAATTTTTATACACTTATAATTTTAAGTGCATCAGTGTATCCAGTTATAATATAGAGATATAATTTTAATATTATTATTTTTTAAATTGATATCATTATAATTATGTCTTTATATTATAATTGAATGTAGTGGTATATTTAAAATTGTGAGTAAACAAAAAATAACACTAACAAAAAAAATATTAAAGTTTCAGATAAAAAATTAATATAAAAATTATATTGCACAAAAATTGAAATTTTGAAAAATATTTAATCTAAATTTTAAAATTGGAAAAAAAAATATCACCATAGTGAATGATTTCCCAATAAACTTTAATTAACATTCTCCTAGTTTCATGGTACAAAGTAATAACTGGGTGAGTGACTTTGCATTAACAAAATATAATAAAATTGATTTATGAAATTCAAATTTATTGAGAACATATAAAAATGTATAATAAAATTGAGTTAATTATTAATTATAAATAAAATTAAGGAAAATAAATCATTGTAGGTTGTTGGTTTGGTGGTAATGGTGTAAATGGTGATTCTGGATATTGGTGAAGCAGTTGGGAATGGTTGTGTTTGGATGATTCAAAACTATCCCACAAAAGCAACCTACCAACCCTACGACCTTGTTTGGTTCTTTCTATTTAGCTTCTTGAGAGAACACTCCCTTTCTCATTATTGCTAAACGACAAATGTGTGTGATTGGACATGTGAGTGGCAACACACGCTAGGAGAACGGATCCCTCCGTTGCAAGAGGAGATCCTTTTATCCTGTAATTGGCTCCAAATTAAAAAAAAAATTTTAAATAAAATATATATTAATATTTTAAATTTTTATTATACAAAATGATATTTTATAAAAAATAAAATTATACTGTAAAATATTAAAAAAATATTTTTAAAAATAAGATATATTAATATTTTAAATTTGTAGTATACAAAATGATATTTTATTAAAAAATAATTAATTTATATTATAAAATATATAAAATAAACAGTAAAATATAATAAATAGTTCATTTTTTAATAAAATAATATTTTATACAATAAAAATTTAAAATATTAATATATATTTATTTTAAAAAATATTTAATTTTTATTTTTACAAAATTTTTAAATTTTTCAGGAGAGAGAGATTCGCTCTCCACTCGCTAGCTTCAAACTCCAACCACATTCTGTGAATTTTGTACGTCAGATGCACAGTCACATCACGTTACCCGAATCTCCCTCCACTTTCATACACTGTTTCTAAGCCATACATTTTATTGTCTAAAAAATCCCTGAAAAATTAAAAAAAATTAATTTTGGCATTTTTTATTAGCATCAAATCAAGTATACATAGCATAATAGACCCAAAAAAAAACATACTAGGAAGAATGTATTATATTCTACGGTATGATTGAAAGGATAATAAATTTTAAAGATAATTAATTTTGGATCTAAATTTTTTGCAACATTTTATGAGTTGTTATGGGATTTTAAATTGTATTTATTATTAAAATTGTTAGTTTTACTAATGTCGATAATTTTCTTTTTTTAAAGCGTGCCATGCCGCAAAAAATCTATTTCCGTGAATTTCGTCAAACGATGCAAAGTAGTGAAATGTTATGTTAGTTTAAACGGTTGATGGTATGTTAAAATAAATTTATCTTATAAATAATTTTATTTATTTTGATGTTAGATTCTTTTCTGAAATTACTTTTATTTTTTAACATATGAAGTAAACAAAATTGTTTCTATATTAATGGCAAAAGTTACATTCATATTAAAGTTTTTAAATATAAATTACAATCATATAAATATATTTTTTTTGACCAAAATCAAGTTTATAAAATTACATTAATTTAAAATGACATGGGTTTCGTGCAGTAGATTTTCTCCAGTAAAATCCAACTACTTGTAATAAAAATCGAGTTACCAAAATTAATAAATTTTGGAAACTAAAATCAGTAAAAAGAATTAACTTTTTCATGTTACGATCAACATCTTTTAATGTATGAATTAAAAGGTTGATATAATTAGTGTAAAATCTGCCATAATTGTAAGGGGTTCGAACTCAATATAAAATTAAATTTGTATAATTCTAATCTAAACATACACATAATCATGTATTAATATTTGTCTTGTTTTCGTCATATTGATTTTATTTTTTAATATTTGAAAATTTGTATCAATAATTGTTAATCTTGTTAAAATTAATGGTAGTTTTATATACTGAGTTTAATAATATAAATAAAATCATTTTTATATCAACAAAAGACATTTAACTTGTAAGACAAGCATTTTTTTTAAGATTCTATATCATTAAAACGTAAATGTGTGTGATTATATAATATTTTCTACTTGTAAAATTAAATGTAGTTTTTGTAGTCAATTACAATAATTAAGTACGTAATTGTCATTAGGCAGAGTTTGAAAATTGAATCTGTGGGCGTAGTGGGAAAAAACTGTGGGCGTCACATTCAGCAAAAACTGTGCTTATCCAGAAAGAATAATAATTTCCACATCGGTATCCAAATAATAATAATAATAATTTCCACGTCATCTCAAAGTTTTTTACTATTCTATGATTCTACTTTTTCCAAGATTCCCTACACTGCACAATGCACATTCATCAAACACCACGACAGATTCTGGACCCCACATTACCATGTTGCCATCTACGTACGACTTTCTTAAATACTTGCTAATGAATTTATTTGATTTTCAATTACTCCGTTAATATATTAATAAAAGGGTAATACCATAAATTAAATAAATCCCTTAAATTTTCTTTTTACTTGTATAATTCTTTAAACTTTGGGTTGTATACAATAACTTAAGAGCTTTTACGTGTAAATAATTTTTTTTATGTATCATGTTTCTAATAATGAAATAACAAATTAAGTATTATTTTCGTATCCTCCCAAATTTAAAAATTAATCTGTTATTCAATTTTAAAAGTAAAATGAATTATCTATACATATAGCATAGCAAGGGTAGGGTCAAGAGTTATTTGGGCATTATAACCTTTTTATTATAACAAATCTTTCAAAATAATACAACAACCCAAAGTTCCAACTCTTTTATCTTTCCTTCCATGTTGTCAAACTCAAATTGAATACTTATTCCGAAAAAGAAAATTAAAATAAAATTGAGTATTATTTATTAGTGTATAAGTGTAGTTTTCCGTTTTCTTAAAAAAATGTGTACTGATCATGATAATTCTTTTAACTCTAATTTATAATTAGTTTAGATTTATGGAATTATGAATTGAGAATAAAATAGAGAAAAGTATGAAATATGTCCTCTACACGGCAATTTGATCCATTGAAATTTATCTATGTCAATTCAATTCTTTAAAATTTAAGTTTTATGCAAAACTAATATTTCCATTAACTTGCTAATTTATTAATAAAAAATTAGTTATGTACAAAATAATAATTTTGAGGGACCAATTTGATACAAATAATTTGTGAATAGTTAAATTGTCACAAAGTATAAAAGTGTATAACTAATTTGATATTTTTTTAATTATATATATATAGTGTGTTTCTTAAAATGACTATTTTTGTCTTATAAATTAGAATTATATTGAAATATGTTATAAATTAAAGTTTTGCATGGATGTCTTATGATTCACTAATTTTTAAAAAATTTTCATAAAATACTTTTTTGACAAATAGACCTTATGCTTGTAAGAAACATGTTATTTTTCTCCGATTAAAAATTACCTTTTCATGAGAGATTTTAAGGATTTATCCTCTCATAATTTTTTGTGACATATTTATAACTTGATTTTAAAATATTTTTTAAAATAATGGTATATTTTCCCACTCTTAATCCTGGTAGATCAAGGGACACTTTTCTTCAAACAAATGCTTCGAGATTCTAATGTACTTGATTGTGATTTTTACGTCGCTCTTTTTCATCCTTCATTTTTAAGACTTTTTTTTTGTTTATAATTGGAAAAACAGATTAATTAGTCTATGTATTTTTACTGTTTGCTATAAGAAAAATTATTTAATGAGAAATTAGAGAGCAAAAAATGAACAAACTGATAATTGAACTCATAGGGATCAAAACTTTTTGACAAATATGTCTAAATAGAGTGTCAAGACAAGGTTCAAGGACAATTGTTATTCTATTTAGATCTTCCTCAAAACTTAAGATTTATGTAATCGTGTTAAATTTCATGATACATAATATTTCATAATTATAGGTAAAATTTAAAATAAACTAAGATATAAAAATTCAAACTCAGCATATTATTTTTTTGAAAAAATATCATATTTAATGATCATAAATTTAACATATTTATTGTGAAATATTTTAAATTTTAAATTTTAAAATTATCTCAAAAATTTTTTAGACCAATTTCCTTTTACTTTAAATGAATCTAATTTTAAACCTGCATTTGAGATTCTTTTCATTATATATCTGAATATTAAATTTTAGGGATTTCAAAAATAATTTAAATCTTAATATCGTTCAAAATTAATAAACTAAATATATAATTTTTAAACATAATTTCTCCTATTAATTTCCTGCAAAATCAATCTCTCTCTTTATAAAATTAGGCATCAAATCCAAGTTGCTGATTCTATTTTCTTGCTGTCCCATGTGTTGGAACCACATCACATTATAAAAGGCAAATTTAAAGTTTTAATGGCTGCACACACACACACTCCCTCTCTAATTTATACTTAACTAATTTTTTAATAAGATAAAATTTAATTAAAACTTAGAATAATCATATACTTTTTTTTTTTTTTTTAATGAAGCTAATATTGTACTCTGGCTAGTTTCTACGTACCCACAGAATTCCACAATCCACCCACAGTTTTAGATTTTAAGAATTTTGTCCCTTTAAGCCATATTCCTATAAAGTGTATATTAAATTAATTTACGATGCATATCATGTTTTATTGTTTTATGCTTATTTCATTGTATTGATTCAGCATTAGGTGCTTTATTTGAAAGTTTCACGCTTATACTTTCATCTCCTTATTAAGTAAGAAAGAGAAGAAAAATAGAATACGTTATAGACATTCTAATGAGAGAGGTGAGTGTCATTTCCTATATTTCAAATTTATTTTAAATGCATATATATATATATATATACATATATATATATATATATATATATAATTTTACATCATGTTTATGTAATTATATTTGAGATTACATGTAAATAATCCTCTACCATCCGTAATTAGTCCATTGCTTCGCTAATAAAAGTATGGTACATCAATGAGTAATTATTTGTCCATAATTTAAAGTTTAAGGAGTTATTTATACGTAACTCGTAGTTTAATAAATTATCTATAAACACAAAGAATAAAGTTTAAGGCGCCCACTTAATCCAATGTATCTTTTTCCTTCGTCAAGGATTATATGCAAATTTAAAAGTTTAAACGATTTATTGTCAGGTTTTTAAATTAAAAAATATTTGCATATAACTCAAAATTTAAAGGAAAATTTTATATATTAACCTAAAATGCTTATTACTTGAAATTTTCTATCGTGATTAAAAAATAAAAGTAAAATCACATTATTATTAGATTTTGATAAAATTATGATATGCATAAAATAATTTTTGAAAATCCTCAGTCATGTCAAGATATAAAAAATTATATACCTGCATGCAAATATTAAACATTGTTCATGGTTTAAGTAAAATATTTATTAACATAAATATAAACAATTTCATTTAGATTGTTTCTTAGGAATTTACAAAAAATTTAAGGAGATTGTAAAGCCTAACTCACCTTCCCCCCACCACCTACATTTCGTTGTCATTTTTCTTCCTTTACTTAATTTTTAGGCAAAATAGTTTTCAGTCCTTGTGACTTCGAGTGAGATAATATTTACTTATTTACACTAATGTCCGTAAATTTTTACCTTTTTTTTTTTCCTTATTACTCTAATGCTTATTTTTTATTGGTTCTTTCACATTATAATTTATAGATTTGTTTGAATTGGGCAATAGACTAATTCATAAATTCTTCACTAACCCCATTTTATAACCAATGTACAATTTATTGTTTACAATGGCAGTGAGAAAGGAAAATGATAGAATATAAATTGAATAATCAAAAGTGACCTAGTTGCTTAAGTTTTGTTCAGCTGAATGATTAAAGGAAAAAAATTTAAACTAATGCAGATTGGTTATGATTAATTAATCTTAATTAATAAAATTAATTTATAAAAGTATTTATTATTATTATTATTAAATATAATAATTAATTTTTTAACTAAGTTTATTATTGCACTTTGTGAAGTGTGAGTATTCAATTTATTAATTGCATGTCCTTCCAAAGTCTAATCAACCGCGCCGACACAAAATGACAAACTTTAATTGGTAGGCAAGTTGGAGAAATTTTGGGACGATAATTTCCTAGTGGAAAATTTAGGTTAAAAATGATTATGATGTTATTGAGTTTATTTTAAAATTTAAAATTTGAACTCGTTTCAAACATATTTTTTTATTGAAATAATTTTAAAATTTAAAGAATTATTTAAAATGATAACTAAAATTAAAAAATTTTAACAGTATTTTAATATTTTTTTTTCTTTTTAGCAATTCATTTTTTCCTCCTTTTTTCTTTTCATTCTCTTTTTTATTATTGTTTCAAATTTTTAAATTTGAAAATTTATTTTAATTACAATGTTGCGAGAATTTCATAAAAGTCTAAGATTTTCCTCTCCTCCTTTTATCTTGTTCATGCTTTACTATATTTTATATTCATCTATTTTCCCACCAATCCATCCTTGCAATGTATAATCTAATAAATATAAGAAAATATTAAAGAAAGAAAAATGAGTTTTTCTTCTGAGTTTCTTCATTTTGTGTATGATACGGGGGAAGAAAAAAGAGAGGAAAAAAAAAGGAAAAAAAGCACAAGAGAAAGGAAATATTAGTTAAATATCATAAATAATAAAAAAGAATCACTTTGTATGTATGGAATGTTTTAAAATAGTTATTTAAGTATTAAATTCATTTCAAAATTTTTCTATAAACAATGGTTATAAGATGTCAATTTTATATGAATTTAAAAATTTTAAAAATTTGCTCTAAATTTAATAAACCAATTTAAAATAATAAATAGAATTAAGTGACTAAAATATTATTTCACTCTGTAGTATAACGATGACATTTAGAGGTTATTTTCAGGTTGGCGGGTAGGAAGAAAGTCGTCTAATCAAAATATGGAAAAAGGAAATTACAGTTGTCCACGTATTCTCAATTTGTCAATAGTAGCGTCTAAGGTTTGGTAAATAATCATTGTAAGAAAATCAGTTTTTCCTTTTTCCTTCGTAATAAAATGTCCAAACTACCTATCGTATGTCTAATTAAAATTCAAAGTATAGGCTTTTTAACCACTAAATCAAATATTTATTATATATAAGTGAAGTATGTTATTTTTAATATAGGAGTTTTATTTAATAGATAAAACGATTTGGTTGGTCAAACTCTCAATTATAATAACTTTTTTTATATATATTAAGAATTTTTGAAGTACGTTAATTTTTTATAATTAATAAAAAATAATAAAATAATTATTTAATTAATTTTCTCTTAAATTAAAAATTTTTAAGTATGAGAATTAACAAGAAAATTAATGCATTATTCTTAGAATTCTTCAGAGTCATCAAAAAAATAAATGAATTAATTGATCACTTCTTAAATTGAATTTTTTTTTTAAATTTAGACTTTTTTTTAAGTCAATAAAATAAATTAATTAATTAATTAATTATCCTTTAAATATTTTAATATAGCAAAAAAAAAATATAATTAAATAATTTATAATAATATCATTTTAATGAGTTCATTGTTATCACATATCTCTTACAAATTTCACTTAACTAATTTTATAAATTTTTTATAATTTATTATATTTTCTTTATATCATAATGTATTACTAAATTTAATTTTTTATTAATACTTATTAATATTGTCAATTTAAAATATATTAAAATATAGTAAAATAAATTAATTTTTTTAAGGCTCGAGAAAAAATAAACAAATTGAAATTTAATTAAAGAGTACGGTCATCCTCTTATACTTTGAGATAGAATTGTTCTTTCTATTATCAGGAGAGTTAAATAAAAATATAACATAATAACCCATCAAGTCATAAAATTAATTTGGTAATAGTTTATTTTTATGACCCTTTTATCACCTACATATAGTTTCTTTTTAAAGAAAAAAAAATTTTTTTTAGGATAGTTTTAAAAAAATAATGACGTCTCAAGAAACCAGTGTTATTCCTGACGTGGCAAGCAGTGACAGGCTCCCACACAAGAAAACCAAGATGCTTCCGCAGCAGATACAGTCCAACATCATGAGGTTAGTGATTTTTATTTTTGTTTTTGTTTTTTTTTTTTGGAATTTTTCTGGGTTAGTAAATATCAGTGGTGATGATGCCACAGCACGTAACCCAAAGGTAAAGGCGTTTTGTGGGTCCCACTCTCTGCCAAGTTGCCTACTGATGGCCCCAGATATTATTAATTGAGATATCCTGTTATTGTACAGTTTTTTTAATTCTACAATAGTGACTGTCAGATTAGGATAAAATTTATAAAATATTATAAATTTTATTTAATCTAACGGTTCCTATTGTGTAATTGATAGATTGTATAATAAAAAATCTGGGTTTAGATATCATCGCCCTCGTGTGGGTTCCACACGCCTTTTGCTCTTCCGTTCTCTAAATAAAAAGTAATATTAGAGTAGCAAATATAATTATTCTATATTTTTTATAATTATATATATTAATTGAATGATTACGGATTTCATGTCACTTTGCCAAAAAGTAAATCTTCTTTCTTAAAAATTATTTCATGGCGGATTTATTGATACTCCTGTATTACGTTTGATCTATAATGACTAAAATGCCCTCGTTCCTTCTACCATAAAAGGGCACATGCACACCCTCCTCGTTTCATTCCCGTTCTGTGCTGTGTGAACGGTGAGCTCTACGGTGAGACCGAGAGGGGAAGATTCAGTTTAATTGCTGTTGAGAGGTTCGGAAATGTTGGGAATCTTCAGCAGTTCCATCGTCTCGCCGCCGGACGAGCTTGTCACTGCGGGCAACCGCACGCCGTCCCCCAAAATCACGGCGGCTGCTCTGGTGAACCGGTTCGTTCAGACCAACGCGTCCGCCGTTTCCGTGCAGATCGGCGACCACGTCCGGTTGGCTTTTACTCACCACAACGAGACGCCGTGGCAACCCAGGTAACGATGGCTCCCTCTTTCATCCGAGTGGCGATCGTTGTTAACTTGTAATGGAATTATGGTTAGGTGAAAATATTTCGTCCTTGTTGCTCACGAAGTTAGAAAAGTAAAAAGAGAAAGAAATGAAAGCGAATAGATTAAAGATGAACTGAGCTAGAATAAATTCAACTTTAACTCAGAAATTTCTGATGAAAATAAGAGGTTCAAAATCTTACTATTCTGTGATGGGGCATACTGACGAAATTTTTGTTGCTGCCGGTTGATCCTTCGGAGCACCGACACACGCATGATTATGATTTTCTTTGACCCGCATCTTGTATTCATTTTTCTGAAATTATATTTTATAGATTTTCTGGCCTAAATTAATTTTCTCAGCTACCAAACTGGCTTCGATGGCTTGTACAATAAAGCATCGGATGTGAATGAGAAAATAGAGCAGCTTATGATTTACATATTTATTATAGAAAATTTTAAGATCTAAAATTATTCTAAAAATTTATGGAATTTTTATGTAATTTCATGTAATAAAAGTTTTAGAATAAATCTAAAAAATCTAGAGCCCAATAAAAATAAAATAAAATTGGTTCTTGAATATTAATTAATAAAGGAAATTAGAGTGATAGCGGACCGGCGCGAGATCGAATGGTCATGATTGGGCGATGATATGTTGATTAACTATTGTGTTCTGCATGATTGCCGCCTGGCGCCCCAGGATACAAAGCGACTGTTCACACGGTACCCGTGGAGTTGGAAGTCAAACTTTTTCATTAAGCTGTAGCATGAGTGTCACTGATTTGGATTCTCTTGAACTTGGTAGAAAAATTTTGAAACGAAAAAAGCATAATAGACAACTAGGATAATCAAAATTTTCTGTTATCTTCTGTTATCATTACCATATTATCTAAATACCGAGTGTGAAATGGCAGGTCATTTGCCGTGAAGGACGAGGTATTCTGCTTGTTTGAGGGAGCTCTTGACAACTTGGGCAGCTTAAGACAACAATATGGACTCGCTAAGTCTGCAAATGAAGTGCTTTTGATCATCGAGGCTTACAAAGCATTAAGAGATCGAGCACCCTACCCTGCCAATCACGTTGTAGGCCATCTCAGTGGGAGCTTCGCTTTCGTAGTCTTTGACAAGTCCACTTCTACCGTCTTTGTGGCTTCCGTAAGTAATCCCATTCCACAACCTATCACTTTCCTTGATCCACCACCATTGTTTCTTAGAAGAATGTGCTTGTGATTTTTGACAGGATCAATTTGCTAAGGTTCCTCTGTATTGGGGAATCACAGCTGATGGGTACGTAGCTTTTGCTGATGACGCGGAATTGCTGAAAGGTGCTTGTGGCAAGTCGCTTGCCTCTTTCCCTCAAGGTGGGTTTGCTGGAATGTGTTATATTTATATGTATCAGTATGTAATTTTTGTTTTAATTCAAGAGCAAGAGCAAGAACAAGTGTTTCTTGTTGAGGGTAATAGAATGACATTGTCTCGCTTATGTTCTTTGTCCCCTCAAACTTGAGTTTCCTTCTGGTTGCTGATGTTGCCGTCTCATTGTACAGGATGTTTCTACTCAACAACACTTGGAGGATTGAGATCTTATGAAAATCCTAAGAATAAGATAACTGCAGTCCCTGCAAAGGACGAGGAAATCTGGGGTGCAACCTTCAAGGTAACAAAACTACATGACATTGAATAGACTGCTTGCAGAAACATTCTTCCATCTTTCCATTCGCACTGAGTACAGAGTGTAGCCATGGCTTACCTATCTTGTTCTCTACCTTGGTTTCTTAAGCCATTACTTGCGTAATTAATTTGGTGGGATGATGAAATATCAGGTGGAAGGGCCAGCGGTTCTTGCAGCCACAGAATAGAAGATCTTTTCACAAGTGAGGAACTATGTGATCCTTTCGTGGGGAATGAATTTATGTGGTTGTGACTCCAAGGGGCCGTGTATTTACTTGATTGCGCTGATAAAAGTGGGACAACTTCAGTAGGGGCTTATTTTCGTCTAGTTCCTTCTTTAGATAATGACCCAAAAAAAAAAAAAAAAAAAGGTGTTCCTTCTTTAGATTGGATTTGCTCTGTTTCTACCATTGTACAGCTGCTCTGTTCATTTTTAATAAATTATGCGTCTGCTTTGTGATTACTCCACGATTATGTTTCATTAAACTAGTTCTGAAAGTCCTACAGCAATTAAGCAGGCTCCGAAAGTGATTATTGAGATGAATTAATAGGCCGAACGTGTTGACAGTTCTGTTAAACGAGACAGAAACTGACTCTGTTTTGTTGCAAACAGAAATGCTCTGTTTTATTTCATCGAATTGGAGATACAATAAGTAGATTTAAGAAATTATCCCTTTTCACTCCCTTTTTCATTATTTTAATTTTTACCAGATAATTTTCTGGTTATATTGTTTTCACATTCAACTTCATAATCTGATTTAACAAAATCATTAACAATGGCGGAGTAATGGGAATTAGGATGAGCCCTTGCCCTATGTATGCAATTTTAAATATCACCCTTGAGAAATAAAATCCACATGGTTCTGTTAACAAATGAAATTTGAAGATATTTGAGAAATCTGATAATATGACTGATAGTTGATAAAAATGATGAATGACAAATGACATAATAATTTATTGTATGTTTGACTTTAAATTAGAAAACATTTTTTTAGAGTCTCAAAGAACATTTAGATCTAAGTATTCTTAAGATTTTATTACTTTCTCCAATAAACATTGTCAGCAGAAAATGCTTTTTAAAAGATTCAATAGAAGTATGAAGCTGTACATGATATTCTTTTATCTTATTTTTAATTGAAAAATTTTTAAGTAGATAAATAAAATTTATACACAACATTTTTAGTTATAAAATTTAAAACGATAAAAATTCCAATACGAGATTCTGTTAAGTTATCTCTAAATCCAGTATTATCTCTAACACTTATATTGCTAATTATGTTAGAGAAACAAATTAGAAAAATTAATCATTCAGTCGTTATAATTTCTATCAATTTTTAAGTTGCTCCCTAGAGTTTAATTGTTTTCAAATCACTCCCTAAAATTTCAAATGTTTGAAAATTATTCCCACCTTGCAACACTATTTAGTTGCCATTAAAATGGTGGTGAAATGGCTGATGAAGTGGCATGACAGGCCATCTAGGCTCAAACCCCAACGTGGCATCTCATTTTTTGTCTTACCTAGGTATCCTTGTTTTCTATGGCCAAAATAGGGAGAAGCTCTTCTCATTTTTTCTTGTGTTTCAGTCACTCTGCCTTTTGCCTTTCTTCCCTTCTTTTTTTCTCATCCCTTCCTCTTCTCTCTCCCTCATCCCACATTATACTTGAGCAAACAGTGTGAGAATACAGGCAATTATAATATGGGCATAAACTCTTTTCTCTGCGTTTACTATCTCTCTCCAACTCTGCGTTGCCTCTCTCTATATATCTAACTAGAGCCCATATGGCAAGTTACATAAGCCACTTCATCACCATTTTAATGGCAACTAAACAGTGTTGCTAGGTGGGGACTATTTTCTAAACATTTTAAAGTTTAGGGAGTGATTTTGAAAAAAAAAAAAACTCTAGGGACCAACTTAAATTTGATAGAAACTATGAGTACCAAATGGTGAATTTTTCCAAAAATTGTCCTCTTTTGTCGTTTATAATGTCTTTCAATTAACCTATTGTATTTGTATCTGTTCTATCTCTAAAATTCTCCCGTCTTTCTTCCCATCCAAGTTAGCAAATTGGTCCTCATAGTTTAGTTTATCTCAAATAGCTCTGTGTAATTTCAAATCGTCAGAAATACTCCTTGCCATCCACTTCTGTTAAAACGACGTTAGGTCAATGATGATTTGACTAATGACCTTTACGTGATTGCACAAATAATTAATTGCATGCCATTTACTTACCCATGGGCATTCAATATCGTGAAATAAACGAATTGTCAAATTATTAATAGATTAATACATTTTAATCTATAAAAAAATCCATGGCGTCCTCGTTTTTTCAATACCATAAGGAAGTGTTAGACGATAGATGAGTCCGAAACCAACGTGTATGTAAGTACTTTGATTTGTTAAATTTAGGGAGAAATATATGAATTTAATAATTAAAATTATGTAAAATTTGGCGGTTTAAATTAATTTTAATGATTTTGTGGAATCAAAATTTTATTTTTTTAGTCGTGTGCAATATTTAATTTTTAATTCAATAATTTAAATTTAAGAAAATATACAATCTACCCTAAGTAAGCTATTTAATTTCTCAGGAGCCCCTTTATATTCCTAATCGAAATTGAAAGATTAAAACAGCTTCAAGCAGATCTGGCTTCTATAAATGACCAACAGGTATTTATTGTTGCGAGAATTCGTATACTTTATCCATAAGTTTTCTGTTCATATTTTTGCAAAAATAAATGATATTATATCATCAACTTGTCATATAAAGATATATTGAAGATAAAATTATTTAATTTATTTAGGATAAGTTCACAAAAGAATAATACAAAGATTTATTGTATTTGATTTATATTTTGAATACTATTACAATAGTTCGAGACTACTATCAACATTTGGCAAAAAAAAAAAAGACTATTATCAACTTAAATGACCAAATTTAATTTTGGAATATTAATTCAATATTATTTATAGTCTTCAAAGTATAAGTAAAATGTATTTTTAATAATGAAATTGTCCACCATATAATTAAAACATATATCATTTCAATTTTCATATAAATGTTCTGTTAAAATTAAAGTTACAAACAAAAATATTATATGTGACTTAAAAATTAGAAGAAACTACTTAAAATCAAATAAGACATTGCAAATTATATGGAATAAACTGATTTTACTCTAAAGAATAAATTGTAATTTATCTTGTTTAAAACATTATTATTGAAAAGAAACTAGTATAATAAAATTTTTATAAAATTTTTGGTGTACTCATAATTTTAAATGCACTAATACACTCAATTATAAGAAATATAATTATGATATTATTATTTTTTAGATTAATATTATTATAATTATATTCTTATATTATAATTGTATACACTAATACACTTAAAAATATAAACACTGCTTTCCGAAGAGCAAAAGAAGATGTGAAAGGTTATAAAAAAACTTTTGTAACTCACACTAATAAGTCAAAAAATTTAAAAGAAAATTTTTAATTTATCTGTCGACAAAGAAAGAAATTTTTTTTTTTTTTCTGCTTTCGATTATTCAAGCAAAAATGTTACATCGTTTGACGTATAACGCATGAGTATGTGGAAGCATGCCCGTGATTCTCTCAACGTGCCTGAGAAACTTTTACACCCCACAATTCATATTGTTCTCAATGATTTATTCTAATATATTATACGAAAAATCTTAATAGTTAATAAAAATAAATTACCTTAATTTTCTTTAAATTCCATTGAAATAATAAAATTTTTTCTTTTATTTTTAGTTTACACCTAAAATTTTATTTAAATAAAAGTTATACTACATTTTAGTTCAATTTTAAACTTTCTTAATTAAAACATCTTCTATTTTTTTTTAAAAAAATGAATTTAATATAGCACTAAAAAATTTTAAATTTAACTAAAGTGTAAGATAACTTTTTATTTTAGGCGAAGTTTAAGTATATTTTAAAAATAAAAAGGAGCTCCAAGCAAAATGTAAGGGAGGTCTAATTTATTTTATTGAATAAAAAATTTCCTATGAAATATTTACTGTCATGAAAATTTCCAAAAATAAAAGGGAAATAATTTCGAAAATATTTTTTCTTTAATAAGGACATGGACTTGAGGATAGTTACAGAACTCTTCCTATTTAATTTCCTTTGCAGTATGGTCAACAAAGCTACCATTCCAGCACATCAGACTACGAGCGCTAATTTGTACACTTCTGGTAATAACGTGATTAACCCCTTCACTGGAGGGCAAAGTCGTCAGATCACATATGTCCAACGAAATGCCAATGCATTAAAACGAACCATACACTCGCGCTTCCTTATTGCGCTTGCTTTACCTCTTGCTCTTCCTCCTCCTTCTTTCACTCCAATTCCCTCTCCCTCTCTCTCTCTCTGCGCTTTCGAGTTGAACGCAAAGTTCAGTTCCGAAGAAGATCCAGAAATTCCAATCCATTCTAACCCAGGACGAGGTATATCTATACTTATCTGCTAGTTCTTCTATTGTGCATGTTTCATCAAATTCAATGAATTTCATGGCTCGTCCTTGTTTTTGTGATGATTTGATATTGGCAATCCGAAAGGGATCATCTTGTGAGAAACCCTAAATTTTGATTTGGCAAGGTTGCCTACTCTATGCATATAAGTTATGGTTAACATATATATTTGTATGTTTTTGGATTTTTATTACCATCAACGATTTTTTTACAGGAAAGCTTAAGGGCTGTTCATCTTGGCTTTTTGGCAGGGAGCTGAAGCGTTCAGTTGACTCAGCGCTTTTGTTCTCGTATTTCTCGTCTGGGTGTGAATTTGGTGTCCTCAGTACATTGCATGTAAGAATAGTCCGTAGAGCTTCCGTTATTTGATGTTGGGATACTTAATATTTAAAGGGTATATTTCCGTTGTCCCGTCAATGTCTATCTTTTTTCTTTTCATCCTTTTTTTTAGGTTTGGGATTGATTGTAGTAATAAATTGACTGGGTCTCTTGGAGTAGTTGCTGGTAATCTTCACCCGTGTCTTCTAGAGCAAGGGATAAGTGTGACTAAGAATGATGAAAGTAATTTGTGATTACCGCTGATTTATTGTAGATATGAATTAATTTACTTGAGTGAAATGGATCGAGGTTTATACCAATCCATCAATGGTTTGTGAGGTCTCAGCCAGCCTGAAGTAGCCTACATGTCTACAGCATGTTGGCTGGCCCAAACCCTTAGGTTTGATTCTAATAATTGATGCCAAGACTGATGCTTGCTGTTGAATGCAATGTAATAATTCAATGTATACGATCTTTATGGGGGCAACTTTCTCTACTTCGTAGACTACTACCTCTTGGAATAAAAGGCAAAACTTATCATTCTTGGGGCTAGATCTGAAGATTAAGTTTAGAATCATGAGAGTGAATTATAAGAGTCTTCTGGATTTTCAAGGGATTGTAGCATAATCTCAGCACACATTTTGTTTTGGAGTTTTGATCGATAAAATTTTAGCTTTTGCCTTTTGTTTTATTTTAAATGTTTCTCGCAGCACATATGATGACTTTTCATTGTATCTAACTTCTTTTTTGTATTACACATTCAAATGGCAGACGAGTATTTCTTTAGTTCATAACAACAAAATGGATCAAAATCAGCATGGTCTACCAGCTGGAGGAGTGTCTGGCACTTCTGCTCAAGGGGCATATGGCATGAATCAGTATCAATCTAACCAAATAATGGCTCTTCCTCAATCTCCTACTCAGGCAGCAGCAGGTCTTTCTGGCTCTTCTTCCTACCTGAGAGAGCAGCAATATGCTCACCAGTACATCCATCAGGTCCAGCAACAAGAGCTGCGGCAACAACTCCAGAACTTTTGGGCAAATCAGTACCAAGAAATTGAGCAGACTGTTGACTTTAAGAACCATAGCCTGCCTTTGGCTAGGATCAAGAAGATCATGAAGGCTGATGAGGATGTGAGAATGATATCAGCAGAGGCCCCAGTTATATTTGCCCGGGCCTGTGAAATGTTCATTCTAGAGCTAACACTGAGGTCTTGGATCAACGCAGAGGAGAACAAGAGGAGGACGCTTCAGAAGAATGACATTGCAGCAGCAATCACAAGGACTGATGTGTTTGATTTTCTTGTTGATATTGTGCCAAGGGATGACTTGAAGGATGAAATTCTCTCTGGGGTTCCCAGAGGTCAAGCAGAGAACATTCCTTACTACTATATGCCATCTCAGCAAGTTGCAGGTCAACCACCTCCTCCGCCATTTGGTACTCCAAAAGTGATCATGGGTAGGCCTATAGCTGATCAAGCTCATTATGGGCAGCCAACCCACCCTTTCTCGGCACAAATTTGGCCGCACCAGCAAAATCCCTCTACCAATTCAGATTCTTGATCGGATAAGATTTACTGCGTACCAAGGGCAAACACTGGAAAGACAATAGGAAACCAGCGCATGCCCAGCTTTAAATGGAGCCACCCAAATGTCGCAACCAATAGCCACCGATATTATCAGGTCATTAGACGTCAAGATCATCTAGGACCGACTGCGTTTATTAGGATTCAAGAGTCGTTTTCGTATTTCTTTTACTTTCTTGCTTTCTTTTTTTTCTTAGAGTCAAGATAGTCAGTTTCATTGTGAGCTGGAACGTTGATCGCTGTCGTTGTGGGTGGGAAAGTAACAATAATTTGACTTATGCAAAAATGGTTGATTTATCTTGTTTGTTGAAGTCTAAGGTAAACATTCAGAAAAAAAGTTTCTTTGATTAAGTATAACAATATATTTGTATACTTTGTTTAGAAATTTTGAAGTCTATCCTACTTTTAATCTTTAATACCAGTTAACAGAATGAAAGAATCATTTCCAATTTCCTTCTGTGGTAAAAATATATATTAAATACAGAAGTTTTTTCTTTTTGGTGATAAGAGTGAAGTAAGCTAATGCTTCCGGAAGGAGTAGAACATCTGAAACACTATTGGTAATTGACTCTCACTGTTCGAACCAGGACAAGCCAACTTATATGCTACACTATTGGAAGATTTTGGGGTCCACGAGAAGTGAAAGCTTCCCGAATTCCTTGAACACATCGTGGATATCCTCAACAACATTCTGGAGATAAGATGGGCCAAGGCTTATATCCGCCTTAGGCACTAAATTTTAAATGAATTGTTTGTCCGTGCATATATTTTTCTTCCTTTCATATCACCTAAACCCTATCAAGATTATAGACTTTCTTTTATATCTCAATCATTATACTACTGTATGATCTTTAGACAAAATTGTTGCTTTATTCAAACTATGTTGTATAAGCCTCTAACTCGTTGGAATGTTAAGAAATAAATCAGTTTAAATTATCACGTTCAAAGAGTAGTGAAGAAAGTATATATAGTTACATTCACTGATTGTTTCGTCTTCTTACCACCATTATTTTTCACTAATTACTTTCGTCGAAGTATTCTCCATAGTTTGTCCAGTAAAATCTAACTGTTAGTGTTATGTTCTCTTATGATATATATTTTTTATAAAATTACCTTCAGGTGTATCAAGAACACACGAAGTACTAATGCCCTTGGAACATAGGAAAATTCTCCAATGAAAAAAAAAAAAAAAACAAATATTCCTATGTTAATAACTTGAAAAATTATCATAATTGTCTACAAGAAATGATAGTGCAATTAATATTACCATAAAAATATAATTTTAATCATTCACTTATAGTTTTAAAATCAATTTGACAAAGTATCAAAATAGTATTTCAAAGATAAAACTCTTCACAAAATAAAAATTCTCTTCTTGTTAGAAGGACCACATTAGTTTACTTTTTATTCTTTGAAGGAACCTTTTGATACATTTTATTTTTAGAGGATTAAATTAATTCAAGACCAAAAGTGAGGGACCAAAATTATATTTTTCTCTCAATATTACCTACCATTTGGGTCCAACTTCACAGTTTTCATATATAAATGATCATGATGGTCGAACATGGATTTCTTTGGAGACCCCAAACAGCATTAATTGGCCGGACAAATTTCTTCCAAACTGCAAGAAAGCACGCAAAAGCTTCTATTTAACTCATTTAGCTCATAATAACAACAACAATAATAATAATAATAATAATAACAAACAAACTCAATGTATATCACACTACCTTCTTCCTAAGCATTCAACGATGTCTCCAGTGACAGTTGATCTTTTCTTATTCAAGAAAGCAAGTGAAGCAGCCTTCCTCATCAGGGCAGAACCAGCGATGCATCCCAAAACTAAAGGATTTTTACAACTACAACAATGATATGGTTCAGGATTTAAGTACATAATCAATAGTCAAAGATAGGCCAAAACAGGAGATATTCCTCTTGGAATGTAGTTAAAGACATCAACATAGAACCTGAGATTTAAATTTGGCTCAGCAGCTAGCATGTGTTGACGGGCCCATGACGAAAAGACAGCAACACTGTAGCAATTAGAGAAATAATACATTTTTATTACTAAAAACATTAAAATCAACAACATAAATTTGATGAATCAAATCTATGTTCTATGTACCACTGGAATACCGGTCAGCTATAAATTTGCTTAAATTCTTCAAGGTATGTTTCTTGTGTTTAAGAATGATAAGGGAAACCTGCAGTAACCAGTAAACACTACATTTTTCTCAAGCAAATCTGTTGGTCCAACTCTAGACAAGCTCACTTTAAATATAGGACAAGAAAAAGGTGGAACCTTAACAAATTAGGAATGTAGTAACCATGGTGTTGAATTTCCTTTATGATACAAGCTTGTAGTTTATAAGTAATTTTTTGATTGGATGAAAGCTCTATTCCATAAATTTTTTAAACACCATAATTTGTTTCTTGAATGCAGTTGGATAATGGTAACAATAATGCAGACCCCTCTGTACTTTGAGTTCTGCCACCTTTACTTCCTAAATACAGCTTTTGCTTATCAAATTGAGCCTTATACAATTACACGTACCAATGCTAACGAATCTCGAAGGCTATCTTTTAAGTACTGGATGTAATTAGATCCTGCTAATGACTGAGAGGAGAACTTAATTCATTGAAGAACAAATTCGATCCCATCATGAGTATGTAACTAAATTTTGTGACAGATGTGCATCAAGACAAAGGGAGTAAAAAAATTAATGATAAAAAAAAAAACTCCATATAGTGCACAAGCCATCCAAACGTGAAATTTCCCGCAAAGTAATTTTACTAACACCAAGAAAATGACTTGCCTTCCAGACAGGATATCACCCTGACCACCACAACGTCTAGGAGAACCACAGATGCTTACTGCTTTGACTGCATGAAAAATAATACCATTCCGATGATTTTCTAACATCTGCAAATTGCTATAACTTATATATCCCATGTACTGGTGCCATGTGCATACAGGAATATATACCATCATTATATGCAAAGCCCTGGGTTTCACATCATGCTTGGCAGACATCGCTGTGCCTGTCTGTTCCAAAACCTAAAGTGTTATCTTTCCTATATTGACTTTGTTACTTTCTGAAGATAAATCATCTAAAGACAGAATAATTAAGAAGGACAGAGTTCAGTTGCAAAAGTAAACTTGCAGTCCTATTATCTAAAATGCATATGACATCATCATGCAGTCACTGGGAGCTATTAACATTGTGTAACAAGAAATAAATAATACATGAAAAATTATATTCATCGGTATTAGAAGAGAGAGAGAGAGCATGACTGTTATATTCATCAAAGACTTACCAGTGTCACCATCACTTATGAGATCAGATTTCCCTTTACGTAGGATAGTTACTCCACCAATCCTGCCCAAGAATCCATAAATTGCAGGTTTCATTAACTAATTGATTTACTCCTAGATAATCATGAGAAATCCCTGTAGTGTATCAGTGATCAAAATAAACTACTCAGCAAGCTCTAGTTCCCTGTACTGCTGAAAGATGCTATTAAAATTTCATAAAGGATTATAATCTGTTTCCGCAATACTGGACCTGTACATGATGTGAATTAGCAGGATATCAAACAAATACTGTCCATGAAATGAATCTTAATCAGGATTAAATAAGCTCACATTATACTCCTTTAAGATTAATTGTCTTAATAAAAAAAATGCTTTCACAAAGAAAAAAAGAGTCAGAGGTTGTTTGGAAAGGTCTTAATGACAGTAGTTAAAATTTTTTTTTATCATAAGATGGTTGAAAAGATTGAGTTCATTTGAGAAATACAACCAACCATTTAGTGCTTGAGTACTTTTGCAAGATTTTTAAGTTTAAAGGACAATAGGGAGGGACCAGCATCTTGCTAGTGAAATTGCAATAATGGGGCTTGTCCGCCTATCAAGTCCTTGAGGATTGTCCATTGTTGGTAGAGAGCACCATTCTTAATATAAGGTGTGAGTAGATGAAACTCGCCACTACCAAGTGAATTTCAAAATATACAGAATGGAGGGTAACGGACTAACATTAAGTTGTTTAAATCTCTGTCAGTATTTGGCCCAAAAAAAAAAAAAATCTCTGTCAGTATGAGTGGGTTTATGAATGCAGACAAATCTGCATGGTCAAATTGCATTTGATTAAATAATCTAACCCACTAATGTTATTCCTCAGCAGAAACAAAAATAAGAAATTAAATACAATAATATACATGGATCAATTTCCCCCCAAGGAAAAAAACACATACACCTAAGAACTTGAAAGGAAAAAACTTACTGTTTGGCAAGAGATAGCAATTGCTGAGGAGCATCAAGTTCATTAACGTCAGAAGTCAGAACTTTCCGAACTAGACGCTTATATTCATTGACATTTGGGGTTAAAACAGCTAAGTCATAGCCACTAACAAGATCAAGATTGTTTGTAACAAGAAATAGTCCATCCTGCAAAAAAACCATAAATTGTTTGGAATGTCCAAGCATAAATACAAATTGAAATGCAGTCAGAATATACATATGTCAAACAGACCACACATAAGGCATCTAACCTTATTATACATACCCCATCTATAACCATAGGGATGTGTGACTTTCTTGCATGTTTCATGATTTCACTCACACAGTCCTGAAAACATGTAAATGTTAGAATTAGTTATAATGGCCATAGGCAAGAGGGAGGTGATGAGTATGCAAGACGATATCACATAACTCAAAGGAAGAACATTTACAAACATATCAAGTTACCACTGATCTGAGTCAAAATTAATGAGTATATCCTTGAAGGCTAAACTTTCTAATACCACTAAAAAATATTTACTTTGGACAGGTGAGTGGTTCTTTAACGTAATACCAAAATAAGATTAACCAAGTAGTCTCTAGTCCAGCAATACAAAGAAGCACTGATTTTCAATGGTTATGGGCCTGATCGTTGTCCACAATATAAGTCCAGTGGGATTTCATATGAGAAGCAAAACTATTCTTAGATCCTTCTCTAATAATATTTATCTTTAGGTTGTAGATTGAGTACTTGTTTTGCAGTCTTTTAGGCATTTTTATGCCATGGTTGGGTTGCAGCCTGCAATTAACATCACATGCATGCAAAAGAGCATAACTGCCTGAATAAATAAAAAGTATTTCACCCAGATCATTACATGTTGCACGTACAAGGAAATGGCATAGATCTGGAAACTAGCCCCCCAAGTGTAAGGTCAGATGACTTGTGGTCATCAAAAAAATTATATATTCAGAAGCCTAAATATGCATGCTGTAACAACTTTCTTACAAAGTATAAAATTTATTATAAATTTCAGTTAATATTACTATGCATCGAGAATTATGAAATATGCACTAGAATATCTAAAACACATTAGTTTAATTATAGATAGTAAATATTCATACATTCATTAGTTCATACAACCGTATAGATAATTTAACAAAAACTGGGAGAAGGGATATTAGGCCTATATCTATATTTATATCTGTATCTGTCTGAATTAGGCCTAATATTAAGGATTTATTCAGGAGTTGAAAAACTAGTAAGATTTATACTTACTTGTGACACAAACATAAGAGGTATGACGCGTAAGGCCATATCACACCTTGCAAAGACGATTTTAATAACAAGCGCTTCCCAATTGATGGGACAAATACTCATTTTGCATAAATTTCAAGAGAAATTTGGTAATTCTTCATATAAAAACATCATTAATAGAGTGGTGAGAATAGTTTCTCAATAACATGAAAAATCATATATAATACTTGAAATATTCATGAAATATAATATGACTATAAATTATGATATTTATGAAATATGTGTGGATGTCATTTATCATAATATACAAATATGCATTTGCAAACATATGACAAACAAAAGTAGACAATGTCCTCAACCATAAGGCATTAGGAAGTCATATTTGAGTTATTCGAGTCTTATTAAATCCAATATATGACTGTTATACCCAAGCGATTGAGTCTCACAAACCCCAGTGTACAATACCTGATCGACAGGCACGACCCTACCTTTAGCTGAGACATCTCCTAGCGGGTATTCAAGACAAAGTCAGGCAATATAATCTTTATCTTAATATGCCACCTAAGTCATTATATAGTCAATATTGGATTAGTTTAAGAGATAACTATCAAAATTTTTTTTGAAATCCTCGAAGCACTAATGTTCTTATGACAGTTAGGAATCCCTTTAGTGTCAATTAAATTCAAGATGTTCCTAGCAAGGGTATATTCTTGTCATTTCCTGAATTCTTAAGGTCATTTCCTGAATTCTTAAGTTCATTTAGGCGGCACTGCCTGCCATTGATCTTTGAATTCAAGTTGTGGCCCAAGAAGTGTAATAACACTATTTCCTTGTAATCATTTAAGCGGTATAACCTACCATAAATTATAAGATTTATAAGGTATAATGCCTTGTTAAGGAACTCATAAGGTTCACAATATATATTAAAGTAGCATAGCTAGCTATTATAAAATGGTTCATAATATATATATTAAAGCGACATAACCAGCCATCATTAAATGGTTCACAACATATATATATATATATATATATATATATATATATATATATTAAGGCGGTATAACCAGCCATTATTAAATGGGATTCCAAACTATCAATAAGTACATAGTGTACAAGAATTAGTTTATTCTCACAAAGAGTAGTTCTTTTCTCAAACAACCATATTGTCATCCCATCATACAAAGTTGAAATACACAATAACATAGGCAATTATAGTGTATGAATAACAAAAAATTTATGCAAGGATACATAATGCATAAAAAAATTCACACATCAAAATTCTTACCCTAAAATTGTTATGGCTTACATAATATTTTCCTAGATATTTCAAAATATCTATCGAGCCTCTTTCTTATTTAATTCGATCCTTCTTAGACCTTGAATGGACTCATGGAAGGTCATGATAACAAAATTTCAAGATAAATGACTATAAGCCAGAAAGGGATTACCATGAAAGATCATTCAAGAAGAAGAAGGAAAGGAGAAAAAGAGAAACTAGAATATGCTAAATTATGTTACTTGGATATACTATCCTTTCTTATAATTCTCCTAAAATTGGTCCCTTCCTTCTTGATCAAAGTGTGGAGTGGAGAGCTGAGAGGGAGTGAAATGGGTATGAGAAGAATGTAGGGAATGGTGTGAAGAAAAAGGATAGGGAGTAGCGTATTTGAAGAGAAATCGATGGTCAGAATTTAACCACTTATTTTTAATCCAATAGTTGTGATTCAATCTCAAATCATAATTATCTAAGATATAATTATGTTGTGAGTTTCACAGATATTTAATATTTTATTATAGTGTGAGTTCCACGGATATATAATATTTTATTATGGTGTAGGCCCCATGAATATCTAATATTTTGTTATGGTGTGAGCCCCACATGTTGTGGTAATGCTACACGTCCCTCTTTGTGAATTTACTATTTTACCTTCAGCATTTTTTCAAAATGACCGTTTTGCCCCTATGCAGCTATAGGTTGTTTTCATTAAATAATTCAACTGGGCATATTTATTCTTGTTTAATTCTTTCTAGTTTCTCCTAAATAATTTAACTTATATTAAAAATCATTAAATTAGGGATGTTACCTCACTCTAAATCAGACAAGGAAGTTAAGACATTTATGACTATGAGCAAACATGATAAGTCAAAAATTAAGCAAGCAATTCTGATTTGCATAAAAAAAGTTGACATCCAGCCAAGTATTTCATGACAAGCATACCAGAAGAAATGCGTCCCTTCCAAGTCCAGGACCAATCACAAGGAAGTCAAATCTTTCCATCCACTTATCAACTTCAGCTAAAATCTTGCTTGATATGGATTTGCTGTCCTTGTCTCTGAAATCAGTCTTGAATCGACATCAACTTGGTCATCAAAATTTTCATATGGAAAGACAGGTTAGGTTGAGTTCACACCTGACACAGTAAGATTCCTCCAAAATGGGGTGCACAATTAATTCAGGACTATAGCTTTTTATGACAGGACCAGCATCTTTTGTACAGAAAACATGGGACAGATCGGCACCCTGTAAAGAAGGGAATATAGTCAAATAATATGAATGATGGGAATAGATTAAAAAGGAACTACCAAAACAAAAAAGCTTTCAATGAAGGGGGGCGCAGATTGGTCTCAGCAATGCAATGTAAATGAACCAGGAGGAGAATTCAGTAAAGGTAAAGAGGAAGAGTGCAAAAACCAACTATTTTTAAGGCTGAAATAGCAGCAAAATATGGAGCTCCTGTGTATTCACGACACCCTCCAATCACCGCTATCTTCCCTAATTAGAAGCATAAAGTAAATGAAATAAACATTAGATTTTTTTTCTCGGTCCAATTACAAACCTAAAAGTTCACAATTCGGGCAACAAGAATTATAAATCAGCGTTTTAAATTAAGAGCAATTCCTCCGGCTTGAAGTGGTAGAAATGAATTATTGCCTCTCATTCAGCTTATCATAAATAAATAATCTTAGCCCTAGTTCTATTTATCACATGAAACAAATGAAGTAACCAACAGACGGAAACTGTTATACCTGCTTGGCCTTTATGTCTACTGGGATCAAGGGGAGGAGTTACTGTTTTTAGAATGCTCTCAGCATCAGCCTCAACAGTTGTAAGGTTTTGCATCTTTCTAAAGTCAGCTTGTTGACAACTGGCACCTCCAAGAGATCTTATCAAGAACTGTTGTCTTCTTAAAACAGGTGAAGAAGCCAATATACAACTTTTGGAACCATCCAAGTAGGTCAATCGGGAGATCATGCCATGCTTCATTAAAATAAGCAGAAAGATATCCCCTATCACAAACCAAGCATAAATAATATTTAAATCTCCAAAATTTAGAAACTGCTAACCCCATCTTTTTACCAAGAAAGAGCAACAGAAGTCACATTATACTAATATATAAGATGAATTCAGGAAGTTAAAAGAAAGACAAATGAACTCAATAGCAGTGCCAAAATTTGTTTCCTATAGTCTAGAGAAACTTGCTGAGAGTTTCTTTTTCACATTAATTTATTTTAAAATTAAGATCGAAGTTGAAAACTAGTTAACCTAATAAACCGTTTCAAAGGGGAAAAATGGTAACATAATGAAATAATCCCACACAAAAAGAATTACTTGTTTATTTATTAATTTTTTGTGAACCATAATTACAGAATGAGATATTAATCATCAAAACAAGAGTCGCATTCATAAAAATATTAAACCAGATGCCAATCCCATATGCAAATGGTAAAGCTAATTCTATATGCATGTCAACACCAAAAGGTAATTGTATTTCAATATTATCATTACGGGGTATGTTCCTCTTTTCTTCAATTATCATAGGCTACTAAAATGAAGTTCTGTCTGGGAATAGCTCAAAAGATGCAGATAAATAGTGAAACAAACCAAAGTCTTCAGAAGATACAGCACATTATCCCACTCACAGAAATTTGAGGTACGAAGAATAGAAAAGATTGCTATCAAACCTGAAAGCCAATCGAAAATGAATCACAGAAAATTTTACAAAGTCCCCAGAGCTTCAAGATGTATTTTTCAGTGAGCTTCGCTTGGATGGCTCAGCTCGGTATTCCGCTTCCGGGGTTGGCTATTTGGCTATTTGCCAAAGCTTACACGTGAGCCCCCATATCACACCAGAAAAACGACATGTCGTTGTTACCTTTGCCATTCTGCCGTCTGAAGTCCTTTCTCAGGAAAGATCACGTGGAAGGGGACGTTTATCTCAAGAGAAAAAAAATAATTGTTACATTTTGAAAAAGGTACTTCTGTTATTATTAATTTTTTTTTAATAACTCAAAATTAACGTAGTTTCTGCCCTTAATTGTAAAGAATCTAAATCTATAATGTTTTGCAATGTTTATTTATAGAATCGTACACATTGCTGATCAATCTTGAGACTTTTCCAATTAACATTAAGATAAACTTTAAACACACACACACACACACATGTTTAAATAAGTATATAACATAAGTAAAATAAATTTAAAAAAATTCATTTTGAGTAAAATACACTTATAGTATCTCAATTATCACAAAATTATCATTTTAATCCCTCATTCATTGAGATGTCTAAAATAATTTTTACTCATTAGAAAATATCATATTTGGTCCATCACTTTTTAAAAAAATACTAGACTTAGTTCCTTAGATTTAAAATATAAGATTTGATAGAGAGATTAAATTTGATAACTTTTTAAAAGTAAAGATCAAGTATGACATTTTTCAATGAGTGCGGAATTATTTTAGATATTTTAGATGGTAATTTTATGATAAATAAGAGATCAAAAATGTATTTTTTCAATTAATTTTATAGTTGAATGTATTATTCCATTGTTTAAAAATTTAATGAAAAAATAGAATATTATTATCAATGAAACAAATGATTTACTTATTATTTTATAACATTATTTTTTATAAAAAAGTATTATAGTAAACTTTTATATTAAGAAAACAACGTAATAGAAAAAAAATTATAAATAATTTTTATATCTTTATTATGTTTTTTTAAATATTTAGTTTTTTAATTATATCATGACACTAGTCATATTTTAATTAAAAAAAAGTGTATAAGTATTCTATTACAATAATTGCATTATTTAACTATTCTATTTTATTTCAAACCCTCGATTTAAAATATAAAAAAATAGAGTTCTAGATTATAATGAAAATTTACGTGATTTCCCTTTTATTCTTTTATTCTATATTGAAAAAAGTTTTAAATATTGATGTATTCCAAATTAACATCTATCCAAATATATTCTAATTATAGTTATATTTAAAATTTAATAACAAAAATATTAAAACTACAGCTGCCGTGTCAGCATGTCTGATTCCGTTTTGTTTGTTATAATGTTAGCCACGTGTAAGTGACTCAACCTCCAATTCTTGGAGGTCCTAGATCGCCACATTAAATTGAATTAAATTTTAAACTTAAAAAAAAAATCCTCAACATTACGTGCGGATAATTACCTGTTATATCATATTTTTAGTAGTAAAATAAAAAATTAATTAATGAAAACAATTCATTTGCATATAATCTTAAATTAAGAAAGATTCATTATTAAATCTTAAAAATTAATAAATTACTCGTATATGATCCAATGTTGAAAAAAAAGATAACTAGTGTTCTTAGAGTAGTGATGAAAGATTATTTATTATCATAATAAATTAATTTTAATCAATAAAATTAGTTAAAAATTTATATTAATTACTAATAATAATAAATATTTATATATTAGTTTTATTAATTAATATTAATTTATTATAAATAATAAATGATCATTAACTAATATACTTATCTTAAATAAAATTATATGTGCATTTTATCTTATAATTGATTACCAAATATTAAAATTTTCATGTTCACGTGAAAACGTAATCAACTTTATGATATTCTTTATTTATACTCCATCTTCGGTTCGCTTTATTGATGGATGATGGATGCAAGATCCTAGAAGGTTTAGCAATTCGATGAGTCAGTTTTCCAAAAGTTAACTTTTTTATTTAATTTGGCTTTTCAAATTAATTATTTTACCCATTGTACGCAGCCAGAAGATACAAATTGGGTTGAATATAAGAATACATTTAGATTTTTTTTGGTCGAAGAAGAAAAATTTGGATCGTAAAAATGATATTAGATTAATTTAATTTTTAAAAATTAATTATGATTGAATGTGATTTTATAGTATCATGATTTATGTTTAAAAAATTATTATAACAATTAAATTTTATTATTAATATAATTTATTTATCGTAAAAGTAATTTTTTCTAGAATAATGTTTAGCCTTTGTAAACAACTTGAAGCCAACTCTTACTCTTCGTAAATATCAAAGAGAAATTTAAAAAATATACTAAATTAAATCATTAAATATAATCTGATCCGTTTCCAATCGGTTAATATTATATATTGCTTTCTATCATAGTTTATGCTGAACCTAGTGAACTTACTTCCATATGTAATTATTTATTTAATTAATCAATAAAATGGCATAGCTTTTTGGAATTTCAGAAGGCACTAATTAAGAAAGTTCCATTTTAATTTGTCTGCGACTTCCATGCATTCAATCTCACATTAATCAAAGGTGCCCACCAAAGTGGATCATATCTTGTTTCTGTGTACACCGACGGCTGCATTGAAGTTTCCTCCATGAAATAAAAAATGGAAACATTTAGAATACAAAGGGAAAAAAAATATATTTTGGTTCTTTCATTTTATTTAAAATTTCATTATCATCCCTTAACTTAAGTTCAATCAAATATGATCTTTAACTTAATCTAAAATTCTATATTAATTCTTGAAATTCATTTAATTTTAATTTAGTTAGGATAAAAAACTAAATATATTAATGTTTATATTAACGAAGAATCAAAAGTAGTAATGTTCTTAAGAGTAAATAACCAAATTGAAAATAAAAATTAATAAAAGGCTAAATTAAAAATATATTGATAAGTAAGAGATTAAATTATGAATAGACTTATCAATGAAGGACCATATGAAAAATGGAAATCAATGAGTAAAATACCTTTTTGATTTATTACTTATTATAAAATTATCATTTTAGTCATTCACTTATTGAAATATTCAAAAAAAATTTTTACTTGTTAAAAAATGTCATGTCTATCACTTTTAAAAAATTACTAGATTTAATTCCATGATTTTAGAGTTTAAAATTTATAAAAAAAATACTAAATATGATAATTTTTTAAAAAGTAGGAATCAAGTATAATATTTTTACATATAATTTTATGTATTTAATGAATAAATTATCAAAATGATACTTTTATGATAAATGAAAAACTAAAAAGATATTTCCCTCTCTTGTTAGCACTATTCATTGCGTTTTGTACATTGATAAATTAAATTGAAACAAAATAAAATAAAATGAAAAAAGTTAAACTTGATACAAAATTTAAAAATAATATAGGACAAAATTAAGAGGTAAAAATGAAATTTAAGATAAATTTAAATAATAATTGAAATAAAATTAAGTTAAAGGATAAAATGAAATTTAAGGTAAAGTAAATGAATATATATTTTTTTTCCTTTTCGGTCAAATGCATAGCGTACCATCACGAAAATGATTTAAAATACAAAAGGGTGTTATCATACATGAATGATTCAAGGGAGGACAATTTCGTCAAAACACAATCTGAGAGCCCTTCATTGACATAGTATTAGCCGAAGGAGTGGCATTGTAGTAATCGTCAAATTGAAGCCAATCGCCCACGCTCGTCTTGTGAGAGCGTAACGCACGTTCCAATCAGAACACGAGTTTCACCCACTCTCTCCAAACGAACGCCCCACGTCCTTCCAATTTCCGTTGTGCACTTACCCGCGTTCACACGCACCATTTTCATCTTCCTCAGAGGAAAAAATTTTGAATCAAAACGCTTTGTGTTATTGGTTAATATGGAAAGCGAAACATTTATTTCAATCCCTCGTAAATGGATAAATTTTCAAAGTAGTCTTTTATAAATTTTTTAATTATTTTATTATTAAGATATTTAAAACGTTTCTTATTTCATCATCATTTTATTCAAATTTTAATATTAAATCGAATTAATATGTTGATTTTATCTTTTTCGCCACCTATTATTGTCGTTTTGTAGTATTTAAATTAACAAATTATTTTATTTGAAATGTTAACGTGCCACAAATTTAACAATAATAATAAGTGATAAATAACATCAAAATTAAGGGAAAAAATACATGTTTGATCTAATAGTTATTATAAAATTATTTTTTTAGTCTCTTATTCATTGAAATATTTAAAATAATTTTTACTTATTGAAAAATATCATACTTGATTTATCACTTTTCAAAAAATTATTAAATTTAATTTCTTTATCAAACTTTAAATCCTATATTTAAAAGACTAAATTTAAAAGTTTTTAAAAAATTAAGGATTAAATGTGATATTTTTTTAATAATAATTAACTATTTTTAATATTTTATTGAGTGAATGACTAAAAAGATAATTATATAAAAAATAAAAAGTCAAGAGTATATTTTACTCAAATAAAGATATTGATAGATTTAATGATATCCGTTGGATAAAACAAAGTGATTGCAAGTGTTCTAATAATTGAGGAGAATTCAGATAAATAATTGTAAATGGCTAAAATGAAAGAGTGCCTATAGTTTTGGGGTTAAAATATCATTTCCCTCTTGTTTAAATCTCCCGCAAGTTTAAAACAAAATCTTCGTTGCCGTGGCAGACCCTGCTGGTGCTAATCAATAGCTTACCATTTCCGTCCCCCCCCCCCCCCCCTCTCTCTCTCTCTCTCTAAAAAAGCAATTGAAAAATAAGTGAAGGAAAGTATATATATTATGCAGCCATGAATGCTCCCTTGCTTCCTCCACACCCATCTCTTCCTTTCTCTTTCAACTTTTCATTCTTTCATTTAATGATTCATGATATTACCAAACTGACCTACCAAGCAAAGTAAGCAAACCATGCTTCAGTTCGATTGGGGGGGCCATTAATACCATATTGCTTGCATGCTACACCTCTGTATCATCCCCCTGTGTTTACAAGCTTCCATCTTTCGTTGTTCTTTGACCACTTCCAGCGTCAGAACAATACCCCATATTGTGAAATTGTGAATTTTTTTTTAACCCAAATGTCTAAGAGCTCCTCCAAGCAGGACATTGAAGCCATGTCAGTGTTCGGAGCTCTTAGGAGGATCAAGCGTCTGAGGTGGTTCGAGCCTTCTCTGGGTGTTCTGGGGTTCTCTGCTGTCACTGCCTTTATGATTTTTTCCTTCTTCTATTTGGATTGCAGAGATTTCGCTGGAAGATTCGGGACATCGGGTCAATCCCAGAGGTTTTCTTGGTTGCAGATGAAAGGGTCAGAACAAGAACAGAGAGTTGAATTTCTGGGAGAAAAAGGTAGTACTTGTGATTTGTTTAATGGCAAATGGGTCTGGGACGAGAACTACCCCTTGTATCAGTCAAAAGATTGTAGCTTCCTGGATCAAGGATTTCGGTGTTCTGAGAATGGACGTCCCGATTTGTTTTACACCAAATGGAGATGGCAACCCATAGACTGCAACTTGCCCAGGTACCTATGATGTTTCTTCTCTTTTCTTAAATCCCCTATACTATAAATTACATTTGAACATTATATTCATGTTTCTTAGCTCGTAGTAAAATTTTTTCCTTAGAAATTGATAAAGATGGAATCAAATTTAAAATAACAGCTGACCAATTTATGGGCACTGTTATCTCAGCTACATCGACTACTGGCTGAGAAAACGAGAAAATGAGAGGCAGGAGTGATGTGCTAACATGTGGAATAAACTAAAGTATGGGGCCTTTTTTACTTGGTCATTTAAAGAGTCTATGACCTGAATAGTTGTAATCTGTTTTCCTCTGGCACCTTGAAAGCGACCCCAGGTTGAGTGCCAATAAGGTATTCGTCGTTTGTATTATAGACACTTGGTGAGGCCATGATATAACTTGCTGCCATTTCTTCTTTTACTAGTATTCCTAAGTTGTTTTATCTCTTGTTTTCTCTTTCTACATCACTTTCAGTTTTTCTCTACCAATACATCATTTTCAGTATTTCTCTACCAATACATCATTTTCGGTATTTTTCTACCACTACTTTATTTTCGGTATTTTTCTACCCACCCGTCCTTTCAGATACAGCAACCCATGTTATCTTCCTCAGTTTTGACTCTTGAAATCTTCTATTTTACATATTAGCAACACCATTGCTTTTGGGGTGTATCGTGGACCAAACGGTTAAGACTAAATTGTGTATTTTTTAAGATTCAGAGACCAAATGATTGAGGCATGTAGATTTCAGAAAATACAAACACGTTCCCTCTAAATCTTGTGTCAAATTATTTCCCGTTCAAATTTATTTCAACGCTGCCAGTTTGAGTACATGAGATAATATGATTAAAAAGTGTTGGTGCCAATGAACTTTTACCTTACATGATGCCAGTAATGATAATCTGATTATGGTATTGTATAAATGTGATCAGTGGCTATCTTTTTCACTTGAAACATTTGATAAAAATCAGATTCAATGCAACACTGATGTTGGAAAAACTGAGAAACAAACGGTTAGTGTTCGCTGGGGACTCAATTGGGAGAAACCAATGGGAATCACTGTTATGCATGCTGTCTTCTGGAGTTGCTAACAAGGAATCAATCTATGAAGTGAATGGCAGCCCTATCACAAAGCACAAAGGGTTCTTGGTGTTCAGATTCAGAGACTATAACTGCACTGTGGAATACTACAGAGCTCCATTTCTTGTTCTGCAGAGCCGGCCTCCTCCTGCATCTCCTGCAAATATTATGTCGACAGTGAAATTGGGTGAGATGGATTGGAACTCTCTGAAATGGAGAGATGCAGATGTTCTGCTTCTTAACACAGGCCACTGGTGGAACTATGAGAAAACCATAAGAGGGTAATTTAACTGCATAAGCTTGTCCTGTTAGTGGAAGTTGCATCATTTGGTGAATTTCATATTTGGTCTATGGTTATTTGTGCAGGGGTTGTTATTTCCAAGAAGGTTCGGAAATTAAGTGGGATATGAAAGTAGAAGAGGCATATAAGAAGTCCATCCAGACTGTGCTGAACTGGATACAAGAAGCAGTAAATCCTAGCAAGACCCAGATATTCTTTCGTAGTTTTGCCCCTGTGCATTTCAGGTTTGTTTGATGGTTCAAATAGCTTACTGTTTCTAACACTTCAGATCTTGGTTAAATATTATGAAATATATGATAACTTATAATATCACAGCAAACCTCTCTTTTGACTAATATGCATTTCAAGGTTGTTGCTATAGAACCCATCACCCTATCTGTAATTTCTCCCCAACCCTCTCTCTCTCTCTCTCTCTCTCTCTCTCTAGAGGAAGCAAGATGTGCCTTACTTTCTTCAACCTTTTGGTAGAAGATGAAGGTTTTCTTTCCCTGAATGAATGATATCTTTCAATATGCTTTTCTTAAAGAACTGACAAACTTACATGTCCATTAATCTTCAAAACTAAAGAACTTCAGGATTCATGATACAGGGGTGGAGATTGGAAAAATGGTGGAAACTGTCATCTGGAAACATTGCCAGACCTTGGCTCTTCCTCGTTGGTGCCTAGTGATAACTGGTCTCAATTCAAAATAGCCAATGCACTGTTATCTTTATCAGCAAACACAAACACATCGGGAAATGGAACTGTGAAAGTGCAGGTATTGAATATAACCCACATGACAGCTCAGAGGAAAGATGGACATTCATCTCTCTATTATCTTGGTCCTAATGTGGGCCCCGCATCTCCACGTAGGCAAGATTGCAGCCATTGGTGTCTTCCTGGTGTTCCTGATTCATGGAATGAGCTGCTTTATGCACTTTTTCTGAAACATGAAGAAGCTTCTTCGCTGTCACAAGTATGATTCTCTGAGGAAGCCTTTGAAGTTGCAATGCATGGATATGTGGAGCTTGATGCACGGTGGTTTTCAACAGAGACAAAGGTCTCTGTTTTTTTATTTCTGGGCATCAATTTTTGATAGAATGCTGTTAGTGTAGGAGATCAAAGTCTCTTACATTTTGTTATATTGTTGTAGTTAGATTGGGGGGATGGTGTAATTATCAATTTGTTTGTAAATTGTTTTTTCAAACAGTTTTGATACAGATTAAAGATTAGTAAAACGAAAATACTTCTTGCAACTTCGGCATCCAACTCACAACCTTTGAATCAATGTTTTAAAAATAGAGCTGATCATTGAATCAAAATAAAAAAGGGTTTATAATACAATGGTCCCATTGTAATATTTTATCATTATATTAATACATATGTTATAAAATAAAATTTATAATAAATATAAATATTTAAAAAATAAAAATTAATTAAACCATTTTGCCTAGGACAACAAATCCATAAAAATGAGTTAAATAGATTCCATTAACTTAAATTTATATTGTAGGATACAAAATTTTGATTTGAAAACAAAATTAATTGGTTCAGTATCAAACTTTATTATTTTTTAATCGATTTAAACTAATTTTAACAAATATTATTGTTCGTTTATTGTATATACAGATTGTCATTAGTTATTATCGTTGATCATTTTAACAGGATTCATATTCATCCGAAATATGAAATTAAATGCCCAAGACTAATTGTAAAAGTTTTAAAAGAATCAAGAGAATAACATAAGCAATCCAACAACGAGTATTAGAATATCAATAATATCATTTGCAGGGAGTTTTACTCATATTTTCAATTAATTATTATACATAATTAAGAATGTCATCTGTTTTAAATAATTTTATTATTTAAACAAAAGTCCACATTTTTACCTGCAGTACTAATTCAAAAACACGGACCTCGGACCATTTTCAGTCAAATCGTTGGAAATTTTGAATAAATTTGATAATGAATTATTAAAAAAACTATTACCAATAATTTTAAAATATTTGCATTAAAAAATTATATATTGATTAAATGATAATAAAACAAACTTTGTACTTTACCTGTATTGCCGTTGGATACTACAGGTGTTCCTCTCTCTGTAAAACGACGCGTAGTTCATATCCCTTTACTGTATTCGTCTTGTTTCGCCATACGGCTACATCGAAGAGCGTAAAAGGCAAGCCACTATATTTCCCGTTTCTACTTCTCGCTGGTTCGTGAAATTCTCAGTGGGGTTTTTGATTTTCAGCTGCAAAACCCAATAGAGCGACAGCTATGGCGGATGGCTCAGCGCAACCGAGTCGATCGAGGGATCTTGACAAGCTTCTTCTTAGGCCTGGTAATCTTGTTGGTCCCAGGTTCGAACCTGGCCCTGAGGTACTTTCTCCTCCTCTCGTTTTTCTTTCAGCAAGCGAGCATACGCTATAATTCTAAGCATGTTTGCTGCTTTTTGGTTTCTTGGACTAATCTACGTTGGCCCATTGCAGATGAGAGATGACCTTCAGACATACGCCAGAGTGTTAGTAGTAGGGGCAGGTGGGTTGGGATGTGAGTTGTTGAAAGATTTAGCCCTCTCTGGTTTTCGAAACCTTGAGGTCATAGATATGGATCGTATAGAGGTTACTAATCTCAATCGACAATTCTTGTTCAGGTTAATCCATATGCTTTAAGTGCGTATCTTTTTAGTAGATGTTTTAATTCTGTAATACCTTTAAATATTGTCAGAGGGGAAAAGGGGTCTTTGATCCTAGTCATATCTGATGAGCTTGCTTGTCACCTTTGTTTGTGTGCTATGATTCTAACTGGTTTGCTGCTAGCTTTTACTGGTTTTCTACAAGCTTCAGAGGGCAGATAGTTTCTTGTACTTTGAATTGGTATGAACTTGATTTGGACATTATTATTTTAGACTTGAAGACGTTGGCAAACCAAAAGCTGAGGTTGCTGCCAAGCGTGTGATGGAAAGAATCAGTGGTGTAAATATTGTACCGCATTTTTGCCGGATTGAGGACAAGGACATCTCTTTTTATAACGATTTCAATATTATTGCCCTTGGTCTTGATTCCATTGAGGCCCGTAGCTACATAAATGCTGTTGCTTGCAGTTTTCTAGGTATGTATCAATTTGACTTGTTCTGCTAATTTCTGTCTGGAGTAGTTCTTACTAAACTTAATACGTTCTTTTGCTTGATTTTTTGAGGAATATGATTGCATTGTAGTACTTTAGTTGTTGCATTGCATATCATGCATTGGTTGCTTCTGCTTTGTAATGAACAATAACGTGCATTCCCCTTGGTACATCTTTTTTTCCTTTTGATTTTACTAATAGAAATATCACTGAATTGGAAAAATGAAATTATGAACGAAATATGAAACATATATATATGATCTAGAAGGAAATAGAGCCCATATAACATGAATTTGAGAGCAAGGGATGCTTGTCCTCCTATGAGGCAGAGCTTTGCTCATCTACTCTATGCATAGAAGGATAGACTTCTGATTTTTATCCAAAATTTAAATGTAGTAACGATGCAAATATGGGGAAGATAATATATGCATAAAATCCACATTTTGGGGATTGGTTTATTTTTTTTTTGGGGGGGGGGGGGGGTGTGAAGGTGTTGTTTAGGTGCTGCAAAACTACTTAGACGTCAATAACTTTGTCCTGTAGGCCTGTTATTTATATTGTGCTTCTTCCTCTGCCCCATGAATAACATGATGACAGTAACCTAAATTTTACATGTGATGTGAATTCCATCTTCATTGTGAAACTATCTTTTACAGACGGAAGATGCTTTGTTTATCACCTTTTTTTTTTCATACATTTGTGTCTATATGATCAGCGTTAGTTCAATTCCACTGTGGAACTCACTTTTACAGAGAAAAGATGGTATGCTTATTAATTGTTTTTGTTTGATGTATATGTTAATTCTATAGTGAGAACAGTAATAAAATTTACATTTCTGGAAGCCACAGTAGACTTTATCTTTTTGTTACAGTTTTGGTTCCTTAACCTTTTTACTGGTGTTGCATGATATATAAGATCCCAAATGGGCCAAATCCCAATCCCAACTTGCTTTATATATATATATATATATATATATATATATATATAAATTAAGAGCATTCTCTTCTCCAGGCGTTTGAGCCAAAGGTTGCTATTTTGTATTAGACCATTTTTTCTTTTACCTGGGCTTCAAAATTTTGTTGCTGACTGCTTAGGCTAATCCTCAGTTTCTTTTCGTTTCCTTGATTAATTTAGAGTATGATTCTGACAATAATCCACGGGAAGAAACAATCAAACCTATGGTAGATGGTGGGACTGAAGGTTTCAAGGGCCATGCTAGGGTTATCTTGCCAGGGATCACACCATGCTTTGAGTGTACAATCTGGCTTTTTCCACCTCAAGTGAAGTTTCCTTTATGCACTCTTGCAGAAACCCCTAGAACAGCCGCTCATTGTATTGAATATGCTCACTTGATTAAATGGAATGAGGTATTTCATTGCATGGTTTCTTGTTACTTTCTTTGTCATTTCATACAATTCAAAAATTTCAATGTGTATTTATGATGTGCAGGTTCATGGTGGAACGGCTTTTGATCCAGATAACCCCAAGCATATGAAATGGGTCTATGAAGAGGTTGCTGTATAAAGTTATTTTCATGATTAGTTTCCTGATGGACATGCACTTTTATCCTGTTTGTTACAAGTAATCATCATTATTATTTTGTAGGCTCTTAAGAGAGCTGAGCTTTTTGGCATTCCAGGAGTTACTTATTCTCTTACCCAGGTAAATGAAATGGATGTTAGTTTTTCCTAGAAAAATTTCGAATTTTTACGTGATGTGTGTGGTTTTAGGGTTTTGTCTTCCAGCCTTTTGTCTTCTTTTAGGTTTGTTTGGAGTTTTGAAGATAGTCAGCTGGGGGAAAATTTCCACTCCCCATTGTTTGGAAGTTACAATGTCATTAAGGGAGTGGGGTGGGTTTAAAAGGAGAAATTTTCAATATTACCTTAATGCATATTTTCTTTTAATATGAAAAAGAAAAGGGAATTGAGAGGGTAAAAGATTATCTTAAAAGGAAGAGGAACTCTAACCATCCCAAACCTCCTAGTTTAGGTAGGTTTTGGAAATTGAGGTGCCAACCTATCTTAACCCACCCCTCCCTGTTACTCTTTTACATTCAAACATTGGCTTGAAGATTTCCCCCTCCCCCAGCCCATCCTTCCAAACAAGTCCTTAGAATTTCTATGAATTGTTAGATACTTGTGTTTTTCTCTTTTACAGTTTGCCATTGTGAAAGTCTGAGTACATTTTCCTGACTGCTAAGCAATTACTTATTTGATAGGGTGTTGTGAAGAACATTATTCCAGCTATAGCTTCTACAAATGCAATTATATCAGCTGCATGTACGTTGGAAACATTGAAAATTGCAACAGAGTGCAGCAAAACTTTGTCAAATTATTTAACGTATGTACTTTCTTTTCTATAATATTTGGTATTTCCAATATTTAATCCTGTTGTTATAGTCTTTTTTTTTTTTATTCGTTTTATGCATAGTGCACAGGATACAAGCATGGAACATAGGATACTAAACATGGACATAGCAACACAACACTTTTTTCCCTCGCTAAAAAGGACATTATGCAACATATATGCCGATCAATATAACTGCTTAAAATTGTGGATTCTCCAATATGTTAGATATTTTTTTTATGATTTTGCTTGAGTCTATTTTATTGTGCTACTTGTATAATTTTCAATACTTGATCTGCTATGGTTATCAAGGATCAAGTTATCCTAAAAGCCTAAGTTGTGAGGAGAAAGCCCATGAATGTTTTATGATACATGTTTAACATACCTCCTTGCGCCAAAGCCATTGGGCTTGGACAATGGGCAAAGCTGTCTTCCCCTACCTTTTGTGGAAAGGAGAAAGCCCATCAATGATTTTATTAACATATCTCTGACAATGGTAATATGCCCAATATTTCTTGTACTGAAAGCTGAGATGTCTTGAAATCTCAGATGATTAAATTTACTCAAACAAGGGTTTGGGGCTAGATCTTTGCGTCATAATATACAAATGGTCAATGTTGCATAATTTGAGTTTTTCACTTTCTCCACTTTCACTGCAGCTATCTGTCAATCTAGCATTATTAATTTCACTTTAGCTCCTATAGTATTCTTTTTTTGCTCGACAGGTTTTAAAGAATTTCTTTTTTAACTATTGTGTCAGAACTTGTTTTCCTAATTACAAATATTTCTTCATCTAAAGTTTGGAATCAAATGCTTAAGGACAAGTATGAATTGTTTATATATTTATACATACAACTGTTTGTGCACACACTATCTGAGATATGCTTGTTGTTTTTGTGGCTTAGATGCTTAATATAAAGTATGGGCATTGTTTACTAATTAATCCCATATCTTATGTTAGGTATAATGGAGCAGAAGGCCTCCATACTAAAGTGACAGAATTTGAGAGGGACAAAGACTGTCTTGTATGCGGTCCAGGTATACTTATTGAAGTGGACCCTTCAGTCACGTTGCAAAAGGTTATTTCTCAGCTGCTGATTCTTGAACATCTTTATTTATTAATTAGGAATACATTAAAGTTCTTTGTATTTCAGTTTTGTTTGTCCATTCTTGGTGTCTTATGAGGGACCAGACCAACAATTGCTTGAAATCATAATAATAATAATGATGATGAAATTTTAACTGCCATAAATTACCTGGTGCATATACCTTCTCTCTTACTGATGCCTTCTTTTACCATTACTGTGCAATGCATAATAAATTGCTGCTAAAACGAAGTATTTAAATTTAGCTATCATCATCATCATTATAATCATGAAATCGTAACTGCCATAAAGATTTGGCTGCAGCTTTTACCTGGTGCATATACCTTCTTTCTCTCTTACTGACGCCTTCTTTTACCATTATCTTTTTCATCTAATACTGTGCATATTAAATTGCTGTTAACATGAAGTATTTAAAATTAGCTATTTTATTATCTGGATCATGCAGAGTAGCTCCTTGTAACTTTAAAAGACTGTGTCCTCCGGGAGAATGTGAAAGATTATTTTGGAGACACAAGAAGTATTTTGATGCATCAAACCTTGATAGTTTCATTATTAGTACTTCTTTAACTCCCTGTTTATGTTTTCTCTTTTTTAGTTAATGACGTATAAGGAACTTTCAAGTCCAGAGTAGGTAGTAGGAAACAAGAAGTATTCCTGTTTTGGAAACAACGACAGTCTGAATCTTCAGCATGAGGGTCATGCCTTCCTTCATTTTAGCTGATGGGATACTTGTGTTCATTTCATGCAATTCACGTCATGTTAAAACACAAACTTTTCCGTTACCCATGAAATAGTTTGCATCTTGACTCAGTGAAATTAGTACTGTACCATGCTTATGCGCTAGTGATTATTTGCCTTTTCTTTGGTGAGGTTGTTCTTTTACTGCTGTTTTTGGTTAAATTTAAGCAAATGGTATTTGATGTATCTTGGGCCCATTCCCTTCTAATGTGTTTTTAACTATATTGTGGCAACAGTTCATTGATCTTCTGGAAGAACATCCTGAGCTGCAGTTATCACGAGCCAGTGTTACACATCGAGGAAAGAATCTATACATGCAAGCACCCCCTGTATTGGAAGAAATGACTAGATCAAACCTGAGTCTTACTCTTTTTGACCTTATGGGTAAACTATCCAAGGATGTTGTCCATGTGAATGGTACAACCACCAAGAACGACCAAAAAACCTCCTGTTTGAGAAAATTATGTGTTGTTTTCAAGGGAATTGATGGGGTTACAGATATGGATACTGCTGGAGGAGCATAAATTTGTGCATCCAGATATGCTATACTGCTTCAAGGCTTTACAAGCATAGTTGGATGATCATGGCAGATTGCTGATAGCGTTGAGGCACAGAGAATTATGAAAAAGGATCGAAGTATGATGATTTTTATCTATAAGAATCAAACACACAATGTGGTTATTCAATTCAAAACTAAATTTGAACTACATAGCCATATGGTATGATTGTTTGGTCCTCATAGATGAAATTAGCATAGACAGGGCCAAATTTATGTACTTTCTCAGTTTCCTTCTGCTGAGATTTGTTCTTAGATGTCTAGTCTATAGCACTTGGTGCTGAGGATTTGTTGCCCAACAGGGCCTTGACTTATTGGCAAATTCTTTTTTTATCATATGCTAATTAGATTGATGAGCACTGTTCCGCTGTGGCTTTCTGATGGAATGTAGTTACCAATATGTTTCACCCTTTGCCTAGTAATGCACAAGTTCGCCCTACATGAAGTTGAAAGGGAACAAATTATAGGTTGAGTCTGCTATGTAAAAAGATAGATCGAGTTAAATTATCAGGATTCAATAAAGCGAATATAATAAAAAAAAGTGAGGAAAGAAATTGAAGAATCAAATTGTTTATAAGAACAACAGTTTTTATGGAAGATCTGCCTTCACAAGAATGGTAGTTTTGTTATATCACTTGAAGTTTGCAGTTAGCGTAATCATACATGTTACTTGGAAAAGAAGGCTTGGTGAGGTGTGCGTTTTAGCTTTTGAGTTTACATTTTCTATAACATGAAGCTGGTTGCCTCAAATTCTCGTGTTTCTTCTCCTCATGTGACACTCGCATGCCATTGCACCTCCTAATAGAAAAAGCTCCCAGATAGTCATGTGCTGTTGCTACTATTGGGTCCGCACTGATCTACTGACAACTACATATAAAGGATTTTGCCTGGCTGGTTTCATTTCAATCATTAGCATGATACAAAACTGATAATCCGTACAAAATTGTCATGCATGCATTTTTGGAGTATTATGAGCCACGGCGAGTCTGAGAAGATCCAAGTAAGACAGAAAAAAAGAAATCCATCCACAATTCTATCTTCAACTAGATTCTTGGGCATCAGTTATTGCCTGATACCTCATCTATTATGCTCAACTGGATAATATCAACATACACTTCGTGATTCTTGTGGGGAATTTCTGGGTCTCCCCACCGGTCAACATCCCCACAATTATATTCTGACTCACTCTCTTCACCTTGTTTACTATATAAACCCGGGAATGTGGGATTAAAGTCGAAAGAGACAAACATAATTTAGATAGTGGGATTAGAAGTCTAATGCCTGTTTCGACTTTGATGCCAAAATAGAAAACTCTTCAAGCTATATATGGAAGCTGTAATGGAACTAGAAGATGATTTATATTATACTGATTTGAGCAAGCAACTATTACTTCTAATTATGGATGAAGATGAGGACCCTCTTGCTTCTTATCCTGCAGTCGCTCTCCGGGTCCTTAATTAAACTCACTAACGTCAATTTCTTCAGTTCCATTTACACAGTAATATTCTTGAAATGACTACATACTTTTTCAGGCTTCCTCAGCTGAAACAATTATCCATCATCCTCCTCCTCAGTCTGTGTTGCTCAACGAGCGGGCTTTGAGAAGAGAAAGCAAAGGGACAGGGGTGTTTATCCCCAAGTTCATTCAGCCCAGGAGGAAGCACAGGAAAGAAAGATCCAGTTCATACCAGAAGCACTCTCAAGATAACACAATAAATTCTCAAGCTCCTTACCGTTATCCTTTCCAACCCAGAAATAGCTGAAGCATATATATGTGTGTCATAATCTATCCGTCTGTAAAGAAGCGTTATTCCGTCCATGCTTAATTATTTAGAAGTCTAATTCTGTAGTCTTAAACAGAGTGTCAAAGGGTCAGTTTTGGTGGCCCACGTGAGTTGTCCATTCAAATTTCAATTTATTTTATTTGATCCGTTTAATTTATTAAAAAATAAAATAAATTATAAAAATTTAAATATAATTTTATTTAAATATAAATTTTATTTAATTAATTAATTTTTATATTAATATAAATAAATAAAAAAATAACTAAAATAAAAAATAAGTTTGAATTGATTAAAATAAATAAAATAATCTAATAATTTAATAATAATTAAAATATAATTATAAATAGAATATTTAAATATAATAAATTATAAAATAATAAAAACAAATAAATAACATAATATATACATTAGGATTAATTTTATTTTTAAATAAAAAAGTACAATAAATTTGAGTATCGATCTAAATGAGTAAAAAAAAAAAGAAATAATTCGTTTAACTTAAAAATTTACTTATTTAATTTACAAATTAAATAAATTAAATTAATAAAAATATATTAAACTAATTTTTAAAAACAACCGACTAACCCAATCTACCCCTTAGCTGAATTAAATGGACTAAGACATAGTTTTCGACCAATAATTCCATTGTCTTTAATGCTTCATATGTGCCTTCATGGTGAACAAATATTTACTGTGGGAGAAATGAGAATTGACTTCACGGTTTCCATCTTCAATTTTTAATTTTCTTTTCTTTCTACTTCGATCAAACATATTCTCAATTCAAAAAACTTGTCAATTGCATTATTTTTCTATTGGGAGATTTTGCAGCCTTTGTCCCCATTTTTTCCACGAAAGCATTAAACATCCATGGTGATTTAAATATATTATATATACAAAATTTATAAGTTACTTTTACTATTTTTTACCGTGGATTTTCGTTGTCCTCCAGAATATATGTTGAAGGTATCATAGAATTTAAAATTTAAAATTATTTAAAAAACTGAGTGATTTTTATGGATCCTATTAGGTAGGACTCAGTCTTGAGATTTTTCCTTATATATTCCCAAATTTCTTAAACAAAATTCTTCATAATAAATGAAAGTAATCATTTTAAAATTTAACCTCTTTTATTATGAATTTTAAGAATTGTACCCCACGCACAAATGTTCGAACTTGAGGACGGCTGAATTGGAACCATTACTATTGCTGCTGAACGGAAGTGAAAAAAAGTCGCGACCTTTTTCGAAGTCTTCGAGGATCCAGTAATGGCGGTCTTCTACTTCGCCTTCTTCGCTCTGTTTGTTCTACTTCCTGTCGCTATCCTGATCCTTCTCTACGTTATCGTGCGGCCCCGTCCGGTGAAGATTCCGATCAAAAACCGCCACGTATTCATTACCGGAGGATCGAGCGGGATCGGTCTCGAACTGGCCCGCCAGGCTGCGGCCGAGGGCGCTCGCGTCTCGATCCTTGCTCGGTCGATGGACAAGCTCGAGGAGGCCAGGAATTCGATTCGTCTCTCCACTGGCATCGATGTGGCCGTCTTCTCCGCCGATGTACGCGATTACGAAGCCCTGAAACGGGCGGTGGATGAAGCGGGACCTATAGATGTGTTGATTGTGAACCACGGGGTGTTTTGGGCTACGGAGATTGATAAGCAGGAATTGTTTGGGGTGAAGTTCATTATGGATGTGAATTTGATGGGGAGTTTCAACTTGATCAAGGCTGCATTGCCAGCAATGAAGAACAGGATGGACCGAGGACCCGCTTCGATTGCTATTATGTCGTCACAGGCCGGTCAGGTATATTCGGAGCTTTCTTAATTATTGTACATTTGTAAGCAAATTAAAGCTTGAAACGCATATACTTCGAAAGGATCATAATGCTTCATTATTAATGTTTCGTTCATACAATTGCTTGTGCAAACTTCTAATAAATGTTTTATTTTAGCTTGCTGTCTATATGGGATCTGTATAAATTTTACAGGAAACTAGATATTCTCATTGGTTTGTAGGATTAGTTCAGAAGTCTTTCGTTTTTTATTATGACATTACAGTTTAACGCTGTTCCGTGTAAACATTACTAAAAGAGAGAAAACTTTCACTCACTTATTCGGTAGAAGTTGCTTCAAATGTTATTGTCTGAGTTCCGAACCTGTATATTTTAATGTTCATTTAAAATTTATTATGTACTGATTACTAGATACACTCATGATATAGACCTTATAAACCAATTATGGTTAGGATTCTATGATTTCATAAATTATTAACGACGTTTTTGGATTTTACCTTCTAGATGTCTTGATGGGCAACCTTTAAGCAACATTACTGAAAATTTGACCTTGCCCTGTTTTAGCAGGCTGGCTTTTGTTCTTTATAACATTGTTCTTCAACCCAACTAATACTATGGTCATGCTCTAATTTTTTCCTTACCTGGGGTAAGTGATCTTATAATAGTTCTCCAAAATGTAGAATTTCAAGGTTGATTGTTTGATCATAATGTTACTTATCTCTTTGCTTTGGATTCTGGAACTTATTATTAATTTTAAGTTAGTATTATAATGTTATATATCTATTGACATGAATTTATATATATTTTTAGGTAGGTATTTATGGTTATACAGCCTATTCTGCCAGTAAATTTGGGCTTCGTGGTCTAGCAGAAGCATTGCAACAGGAGGTTATAGCAGATAATATTTATGTGTCTCTTATATTTCCTCCAGACACAGATACTCCTGGTCTAGTGGAAGGTATTAACTTTAGTTCTTGAGCGTATTTATTCAAATACATCATTTTAGGCAACTCATTAATATTCATTTTGTACTGGTAACGAGTAAAGTAGCCTCTGTTAGAACATCTGTTATGAATTTGATCCTGTTAGTTGAAGCTCATCTTGAAAGTAAGGAGCCAGGGTCTACAGAATGGAGTACTTGAATCCATAACATGGAATATTTTATTAATTAGATGCTGATTGCCATATATCTTTTCCAGCTAAAGATTTTCTTTTGGTGGCCACAGACAGTATATAGATCCCTCTTGTAAATCCAGGCTTACTCAGGATGTCAATATTGACTTTTTATTTTTCTTTCTGTGGTCTGTGTTTCAAATTTCAAATATATATTGTCAGCAAGTTGTGAGATCAATCCTGATGGAAGTAGTATAAATTGAGAGAATACTCATAACTCATGGTACTGATTACTGAACTCAAACATTTCAGTACATGACTATCTGCATTCTTAAAATTTTTGACCTCATGGAATAGATAGAGTGTGAAAATTTGTTCCTTTCATATGTATTGTGTATCATATATCAGACTATGTAATCTCTTGGGAAATTAATTTTTTTTTTTCCTGTAACCAAAGTGAATTTACAAACTGAAATGTGCTCTCTACAGAAAACAAGAACAAACCACAGATCACCAGTATAATTGTAGCCTCCTCTGGTATGATGAAAGCAGATGAAGTTGCTCGGAAGGCTCTAAATGGCATTAAATCTGGCAGTTTTACCATCCCCTGCAATTTGGAGGGACACCTGCTGGCCCTAGCAACTTCAGGTTTTTCCCCACAAAGCTCGTTCTTGATGGCATTTCTTGAGGTTGTTGCTGCTGGAATTATGCGTATTGCAGCACTATGCTTTCAGTGGAATTGGTACTCAAGTATTGAGAAGGTGCATGCGCAAAGACATGGTAAGAGCTGCACAAATTGATATATCTATGAAGGGAATGGGAAAAAATCTCATGCTTGATTCCTAATTTAACCAAGCTGAAGGTATCTATCTCAAATATGCAAAACTTCTTTGGTTAGGATAAAAGTAATTCATATTTGGTTGCTTCTGTAATTATGTCAACATATAATGTCATGGCGTTAGCATTTCTGATGTGTAAAGTATCCCCATAGCTGTAGCTTAGGCTAGTTGTTTGCCAAATTGGAATATAGTTTAGTTCAGAGAACATTGAAATATTTGCATTGTTCTCTCCTTATTTGCTTGAGTAAGTTATGACTTTACTCTGGCGTGGTCTTTCTAATTGGTTTAGAAGAATTGTCATTACTCATTGGAATTAAGTGTAAGATTCGTTGAAAGGAAAAAAGAATAGAAGAAATGATTTCTTTAAATTGGTCAAGACCTTGCAAAATTCTAATTTCCTGGAGTTTATTTAATGGAATTAACCTTGTACTGTGCACTCAGTCTCCATAAACTTGGTAAGGTTCACATACCTATGTTTGCTTATTGATTTGAACTAATGCTTGAAAATTTTTGTATTATGGTCCTAGAACTGTTTCATCCTTTCAATGTGGCAACATCAACTTTGCATTGATTTGTTATAACAAGCTGTTAGAAATGCCATTATAATTTTGCATGACGACATCATTTGTATATAGGAATACTAAGCCTGTATTTTTTATATATATTTTTAGGCATTTAGATGTTGTTGGTGGAATTTTTCACTGAGTTTCTGCTTCCATAGCTGCCTTGTAGAACTTAAATCACAGTGTAGAGTCTCCTGAAGCTGCTAAAATACTACAAGCTGATTCAAATAACTATCCAGCTGGCTGCTTGCGAAATAGATGATTTGTACTTCTAACAGGTCCAGACTATCCTCCAAGAAGCTGAAGCTCTCCCTATGCCTTGTTACGGACATGTCATAGTAGATATTAGGATTATGCTTTTTTCCGTTCTGTTCAATGTTGAGATTATGATGAACGTGAACTTACTCATTGAATCAATTTTTTAGTCAGAGTCAAGTTCAGGTTTGTGGTTTCTTTTCTTCTTCTATGAGAATGAACTTTGTTAAATTCGTTGTTTTGGCAGAGGGTGTGCTTGGCCGGAAAGGTAGAGATAGAGGGCAGTGTAAATGGAATGGTTTTATTTTCAGTCTTGGTACATGGTAGTAAGTTGCATATCATTTCCAACCATCTTTTATTTCTGTTGTACTTGACTATTGTAAAATTATTTTGCATCCCGGATTTTTAACCCATCTACTTTTCACCATCCTACTCTCTAGTTCTAACTCTACCCAGCAGGACCAGATGTGTTGAAAGCAAATTGTTTATGAATCTTAATTTCAGCCAATATGCAAAAAAAAAAAAAAAAAAAAGTAAACTAAGGGTTGTGCAATTTACTCTTCTCAACTTTAAAATTTGATCAGACTCCAAAATTATCAGTTTTGTGCAACATAACTCCTCTCAAACTTTTGGTCCAAAACTCTAAGCCCACTTATGTATGTTAGCTGAAGAGGGCAAATTAATATATACACAGATGTCGTGTACTAGATTTTAATTCTTATTTTTCATACTATTTTCAAAGCTGCAATTTCTTTATAACAAAGTCCGTACAAAATTTTTGGTCCTAACAACAAAATCCTAAATCCTGAACTCTAGATTATATGCACCTTGGTCCTAACAACATGTAACATAATTTTGAATCTTGGACTAACCCTGAATCCCTATCAACATGATTCTTCATAAATAAATTATTTCTTAATTTAGTTTCTAATTAAATTATCTTTTCAATTTGATCTATTACAAATAAAACTATTATCTTATTAATTTATTATGAATGAAATTAACGGTATATTAATAGAATGTTGTTGATAACTTATGGAAAAATGTCATACGAGATCACATGGTTGATTTTATTTATAGTAGATTGATAGAAGGATATTATTGATAAAAAAAATTTTCCAATAAGGACCAAATTAAACAATATAAGTTCAGAATTGAATTGGAAAGGCAATTTTATAAGGGGTTAAAATAGAGTTTACCTTAAAAGTTTGGGCTACTGCACACTAGTATCCAACCATGGGACACTGGGCCTATTGGGAAGGAAAAGTCCAATGAATACAGATCCTAGGACCAGAGAAAGATTGCGAAAAGGGGAAGCTTCAGCCCGAGTAAGTCGGAGGGTCCGTTAGAAGAAATCTTCTTACGTCGTCTCTTTCTACCTTCAGAATCCGGTGACCTTGGAGAAGGAGCAAGTTTGAAGCGGACATGGCATCCAGTATCGTGAAGCGAGCTACTTGCTCGGCCGTCAACACGGCGGTGGCAGGTCTTCGAATCGGAGCGTCACTGAGGTCTTACGCTAAGGTTGCAGCCGGCTCCGACGTAGTCGCCGCCGCACCCAATGTTTCTCTCCAGAAAGCTCGAACCTGGGATGAAGGCGTCTCATCTCAGTTTTCCTCCACTCCTCTCAAAGATATATTCAAGGTTTTTCTTTGGTTAATTGGTTTTTTCTCCCTCTAGGAAATCTCTGTAAGAAGGGGAATTTTCTATTTAGATGGTTCTTTATTCGTGGAAATACTTGCAATGTTAAAATAAATACAATGGCAGAAATGCAAGTATTTTATGGATTGAACTAAGTTGAAAGAAATGATAAAAATTCATCTATCTTTAGATTTTTGTTTTCCTTGCTTTTACTTTGTTGCTTTCATTACGCCACTCTCTAGGTTTGTTCTCCAGTTCAATTATCCTCGTTTAGCCTCATTGGTTCACTTGCTAATGTATTTTTCACCCCGCGATTTGATGTTTCAGGACAAGAAAGTTGTCATCTTTGGGCTTCCAGTAAGTCAACTTGATAATTTATTGTTGTTGATGTATTTTGTTTGTTCTTGAGGTATTTGTTGTCCTCTTTCTGGAGACAAAAATTAAAGGAAAAAACAATGTTGTAATGAGGGAAGGATGCTTTCTATATATATATATAAGAAATTGAGCTGTTTAAAAGAGTCGTGTTATGTTTTACTCTTATTACAGAGAAGCTACGACATTTGTATTTATTGATGCTTTGAACTGTCTCAGGGTGCATACACAGGAGTTTGTTCCAACAAACACGTTCCTACTTACAAAGATAATATTGAAAAGTTTAAGGCTAAAGGCATTGATTCCGTTATTTGCGTGGCTATTAATGATCCTTATGTTATGAATGCGTGGGCAGAGAAACTTCAAGCCAAAGAAGCTGTAAGTTAGCCTTGCCTTTTTCCTTGAGTATTAAGAGAACCATGTAGTTTGGGCTTTTAGCCTTGAAAAATTAATCATTGTCTATTTTTACTTCCACTTTTGCGGTCTTATTGTTACCGATTTCTTGTTTGCCAACTCAAAAGATCATTTATTTCACTTTGAAGCACTGTGTCTCATCCTCATACTATTAGTGTTAGCCATGAGTTGATCTTGTTTACCAGGTATTGCAACACATAATAATAGTCCGTTTCTTCTAGCATTGAATTTTCAGAAAATGAGAAGGATTAGAGACTTTTGGTTTTATTATTATATTGATTTGACTGGATACTTTTGTTTTGGCAAAGGTTGAGTTTTTTCAATTTTTATGTTGTGATTGGATGACTAGAATACCTAATGTTGTAATAATTGTTGACGTGCAAGAAGAATAAAGGGATTTATAAGAACTTCAACCTCTAGGAAGTCCAAAAATGTTTCTAATCTGTACAAAGATGGTGTTCTTCGAAATACACAATATGGTCAGAGTTGCAGTGATATGTTTATGTCAAGTTGTCATACTTCAATAACTTCTTTTGGCGTTTAAAACACTTCTTTGCAGATTGAATTTTATGGGGATTTTGATGGGAGCTTCCACAAAAGCTTGGATTTAGTAACAGATCTTTCTGGTGCTTTGCTCGGAACCCGATCTCAAAGGTATATTGTTAATCCTACATAAGATAGTGGTCTTTAGGATACTTTTGCAGTTTCTGTCATGGAATTGGAGTGGACTCCTTGACATGAACGTCTTGAGGGCTTCATGTTTGAGAGAACTTGCTTTCTTCAAGAGACATCTTTTCTACCTTTTTAACTGTTTTTTTTTTTTTTTTCATTTCTCTAAAGAATAGCTGCTGTTTTGGTGCAGATGGTCAGCATACGTGGTAGATGGGAAAGTTAAGGCACTTAACGTTGAAGAAGCTCCATCTGATGTCAAGGTTTCTGGTGCAGAGACCATTTTGGGACAGATTTGAAGTTTCCCTGGTTTTGCATGCACATAGGATTTAACTCTCCAATAAAATGTATCTGATGCTTCCAACAGAGACATGTTGTGACTCGAGAGTCTGTTGTTTCCTTTGTTTTTCAGATTTGTCACTAATAACTGTTTCTTGTTTCAAGTCCACTGTTTCATATGGGGCAAAGGAATTTCTGGCATGAAGCATGAGTTCGATATGTAATCTATTACTTATCCTTCTTCAGGCTTCGATACCCAGTCTTTTTACGATACATTTTTCCCATGTTCACTTCGGTGTGGTTCTGATGTTCTACACATGCCTCAAGTAAAACATCATGGTGTCTTACTTATGAATTTAGATTCAATATGGTTTTTCATTAATTGTTAATTTTAATTTAGTCTGTTGTTAATATGAATGTTAACATAATTAATTCAAAATTAGTTAAAATTGAGAGATTGACTCTGAATTTTTATATTAATGAGGGACTTAATTAAAATTAAAAATTAGTAAAAGATTAACTTGGAATTAGATTTGTACGTGATACTTACGAGGGACCACAACACTCGCACTTCCAAAGCATAGCAACTACGATTTGGCCATTTTAAAGTCAACCAAATGTCTAAATGTACTCTCATAGTGGTGCTGTTTCATATAGGTCTTTAAATATTGAAATTAAACGACCATCTTTTGATTTATATATAGCTGAACTCAAAGAGAAGGTTGAAATCTTTAATATGAAAAAGCTTGAGAATAACTGTGGAGAAAAATATATTTCTGATCTCTTAATGTTATTTAATTTAATTATTCAATTTAATTTTAAATTTTATTTTTGTCTTCTAAATTCATTTGTTTCTAAGTTAATTATAAACTTTATTCTTGTCCTCTATTTTTACTTTATTTTAACTTAGTCTTTAATTTTAACAAATTATTTAAATGTTCTATCTCTTCTAACATTATCAAATTAAAATGCTTAGCATGAAAGCTTTATTTAATTCCTCAATTATCTAATTTTAATAACCTCTAACAAACTTAGATTTAACTTAATTACAGAGTATTTCATTCCCTCTAACGTGAACAAATTAAAATGCTTGACGAAAAAATCTTAAACAACTGCTTTAATTTTAATATTCTCTTATTAATTTGAATTTGCCTTTTAGAATACCATTCTATCACTGTACAGTTTATGGTGACTTCAAAACCAGCGTTTGCAAAGGCTAGAAAATAAACGTCGCTAGGAATACAAGTAGTAGCAATAGTCACTAATTAGTCACATAGATGCAGCTGAACCCCATCGCTTGAGCTTGTCCCAAGTCTAACTCCTCTCCGTGTGAGCATGACCAGAGACCTCCACGTATGAAGATCAAGTGATACGTTGGCATTAGACACTTATACGTGGCACCCCCATCATTTCATTACTCATCCCTACAACATCATCCTTTGCACATTGTCACGACACGTAGTTCTAAGTCCTTTTCTACTTATATTATCGTACTATGCATTCATTTTCATCCTTCAAGCAGCAGCAATCACAATCTGCTGTTGATTCTGCAGAAATGGCGAGCACCGAGCAGAAGTTTCCTCCTCAAACCCAACAAACTCAACCCGGAAAAGAACATGTCATGGAACCAACCCCCCAACCCACGATTCCTGACTACAAGCCTTGTAATAAGCTCCAGGTATACAATATACTTCTGACAACAAGTATTTAAATTAATTTTGCTAGAGTTATATATCTTCATCATTTCGCATGTTATGCTGCGGGAGAATAGTACTATAAGAAAAAGCATGTATTTTAATCTGATATAGTGTAAGTTAGCTCGTCACAAGTCGCTAAGCTAGCCTGTTTCGAATGCTGGTTCTATGGTATGAATTCTGTAATGTTGGACTGCGTTCAAAACAGGGAAAGGTGGCGTTGGTGACAGGAGGTGACTCAGGAATAGGAAGAGCGGTGTGCATAAGTTTTGCAAGGGAAGGTGCAACAGTGGCCTTCACGTACGTGAAGGGACAAGAGGACAAGGACAAGGACGACACTCTGCAGATGCTGCTTCAGGCTAAGACATCGGACGCACAAGAGCCCTTGGCCCTAGCCTGTGATATAGGATATGACGAGCACTGCATGCAGGTGGTTGATCTAGTTGTCAAAGAATATGGACGCATCGATATTCTGGTGAACAATGCAGCAGAACAGCACCTGACAAACTCAGTGGAGGAAATCACTGAACAGCGGCTTGAAAGGGTCTTCAGGACCAATATCTTCTCACAATTCTTCTTGGTCAGGTAAGCACCGTGGGAATCCATGCCATTCATAAGAATTACAGTGAGATTTTTTAAAAATTTCATGTGTATTGCACTTCCGTATAAGATGTTTGGTATCTTTCGAGATGTCTGCACTTACAGTATGTTAATAAACCTTTACTTAACATGTTAGAAAATAAAGAATGATTCATGTCACTTAAAGACCAACGAGATCACATCATGGTACTGGAGCCTGTGAGTATTACATATTAGAAGCAAGTGGATTTTGCATTAAATATTTCCAAATTCCGCCTATATATGCTTACCAATTAATGCGACTTAAGTCGCGAGAAAACCATATTCTAAGAGACTAGTTTGTTTGGATGGGAGCAATTCAAGTACTATTTTCAGTCTTCATTGTTGTTCGATGTCAAAAATATGAAAACTATAGTGTTTCATAAGTTCCTTAAAACTGCTATTTCAGCCTTGCCAGTTGGTGCAGGCATGCTTTGAAGCACATGAAAGAAGGGAGCTCCATAATCAACTCAACTTCAGTGGACGCCTACAGTGGGAACACTCAGACGCTGGACTACACCGCCACCAAGGGAGCCATTGTGGCTTTCACTAGAGCTCTTGCCCTCCACCTGGCGAGCAAGGGGATTAGGGTCAACGCCGTGGCTCCCGGTCCGGTCTGGACGCCACTGCAGCCGGCGTCCATGCCTCCTGAGATGATCCAGAACCTGGGATCTGAGGTCCCCATGAAGCGAGCTGCTCAGCCTGCTGAGATTGCACCATGTTATGTTTTCCTCGCATCCCTTCAGGACTCATCTTACTTCACTGGCCAAGTCCTCCATCCAAATGGTCCGTGGATTCTTCTTCCCAAGAAATACTTTCTTGGATTCACACACACACACACACACACACACACACACACATATATATATATAGTGTCGTCAGTGTATCAGTAAATTTCACCACCTGTAATGCTGACTTCGATGAGTGTTTATTGGTTTATGATATAGTCACATGATACATTATATATACATAAACAGTAACAAATTTTGGGAAATTCTGGCTTACATTTTTTTACTTTTTTTTTTTTTTTAAACAGGTGGGATGATCATCAATGCTTGAAGCCTTGAATTCTCAACTGTTAATCTGCTTTGTGTTTCTTCTGGGAAGCATGTAATCACAGATGAACTCCATGGAATGCTTGTTTCTATGTGTATTTTTGTTTCTATATGTATTTATGATGATAAAGAATTTGAGTCAAGAGTATATGAGAGAATAGTGTTTACTGTATTGCTGGTTCATTATGTTGTCATCGTTTTGTTTGCTGTCCTCAGATCCTAGTGCAAGAAAGCCAGAAGTTCTCTTTCGTTCGCTGTCCTTCCGTTTGATGACCTGAACCTTCATATACTATAGAGGGAAATTTGCCTAGTTAAACTTAATACATAAATTTTAAAATATAATAAAACACATCTTAAATACGAATATTTTGTCATCTGTAATTAAATTTAAGTTCATCTGATAAAATGTAATTTTTTAAACTTTATGAAAAATTTCTTGTAACACTCGAAGACGGAAAGTAGATGACCTCAATATTATTTGACTGAACTGGATCGAGTACAAAATCTGAAGAAAATTACAAGAACAGACATGAATAAGGATCCAAGCATATTTATACTAAAGGCGTATGACAGGTTCATTCTTTATTGAATACTGGAAGTGAAATATTGAACATTCCAGATATCATCTCAACTAATATAATTTCTCGTAGCTTGTATATAAAACTTGATACTCACATGTTAGAAGATGCATCCTCAATTGTGGGAATCACATAAACATGAGTTTTTGTTAAGGTAATTTGAAATTTATAAGGACAAAAAAGACATACAAACAGCATGGTCATATTTCTTTATTCCCATCCTAATTCATGGGAAAATAGGTGAAGCGATGGAATAATACTTTAAATGACCAAGCCATCTTCTATTACTGAGTTTTTCAATATAATGGTAACACCAGACCGGATGTAAAACCCTTCTGAAGATCTATCAGCCTCTTGTATGCCCTGCAGTTCATGCAAAAGCAGAAATTTAGTACATATTTCATCATTTAAACCATACTCTCACTAATGGCATTACTGCCAAACAATGTCCATTTTCATTCTTTTCTGGTTTTAATTTCCTCTCCAAGGCAATAACAATTAGTCCACTTCACAACTAAAAGAAACAAATTAATCTAGAGTTGAATCAAACCATTTATAAAGAGACATATAAGCATGTCATATGCGTTTCTCAATGAAACCTATCTGTCATATGCTTATATAACTTTATATTTATTATTGACTTGGTCTACTCAAAAAACTTTTCAGTAATATATAAGGGCAGTAAAAGGAAGTCAGATATTAGATGGAAGTGTATCACATCACTCTTAGCGTACAGCTCTATAAATATTTAAACTTTGAGGAATCATACCTCTGAGTTTTCTATAACAACGTTCTTTCCAATTCTAGCATTTTTGTCAATAATGCAGTCTCTGCAGGTTAGTGAGAAGAAGTGAGAAACCACTGCAATTGAAACTAAATGTTAGTGATAAAGAATTTGATTTGCTGTTTGTACTTGATCTTAGTATTTTCTCCTATCCCTATTGGAACTTTTCCCTCATTTAATAGTGCTGCTATTTCGTCGTCGGTTTCATAGAAATCAGCTCCAAGCACCACAGTATCCTGCATCAAAATGCAAAACATTAGTTAGATGAGCATAATCGTAATAAGCATACCACATTATCTATTATTACTAAGAATATGTCTTAGATTTTTTGAGTGAACAAGAGACTTATGGAGTGCTTAATTAATAAAATTGAGAATTGCTATGAATATGCAGATACGGCTAAGAATTTACTATCATCCTCCTGTAATATACCAGACCTTCAAGTGAACGTTTGAGTTAATTCTGGATCTGATTCCAACTACACTATGCTCTATGAAGGAATTAGTCAAGAAGCTTCCATGTGATATGATCGAATCAACAATCTGATGCACAAGGACGAAAACCAATATCATAGATTAAAATTAGAAAGCAAAGAAAAGGTCGGGGTAGAACAGGAAGAAAGAAAAGATGTTGGACATGCAATTTCATATCAAGAAACTTTATGCTTCTAATTGTATACCTAACTAGTTCGCACTCTAGCTATCTACGATGCTTCTTAGAGTAGATATCCCATCAGAAATCTTATAGAGTAAATTTAAAGACAAAGACACTAACCTTGCACTTGTCAATCTTTGATGGTGGTAAGTTTCTCCTTGATGTATACATTGGTTTCGCTGCATCATAAAAGCTAAACCTGGGTGGCTGCAAATTACAAAATTTAGTTTCAAGATGCCAAATATTTTGGGTCTCGGTTGTGGAAAAGTGAACATATTACTTTGACGCCAAAATATCAGACTGATTTAAAGATATTTACTCTTTAGAATTTTAGAAGTTTGAAGTTTAATTGACTTCAGAGGTTCACCTGGACCAGAGGTCAACATACTGAAGCTCAATAAGAGTGGGAAGCAAAACAGATAAATTAGACACTCACATGCTCAGTAAGCGCTAAATTTGCCTCAAAGAAGGATCTGATGGTCCCTATATCCTCCCAGTAGTCATTGAAGAGATAAGCCTGCATGCAAATTATTACTTCAATCAGATATTCATAAATCATAATATGTGAAAATGAATTTCCAGCTAAAATGCAACTTGAAGCGGACAATCTTTATATCATGCCATAAGTAAAAATATTAAGCAATCATATAGAATTACGTTTTAAGGCTATGAAATAGATATGGAGTCAAACCTTCATGTAGAATTCTCTTGCTGAGGCCGGAATGACCTCTGATCCAAAATCATTTGCAGTTGGAAAACGCCATCTGAATGGAATGAAAATGATTAAAGGACTAAGCAATAGATGCAAGAGGATAGAGAAAAATGCCTTAGATGAAGCTAGGTTATTACTTACTAGTACCTCAATAGGTTTAGAAGTATCTCCTTCTTGAAGACATACACTCCCATGGAAGCAATGTATGGTTTCTTTTGAGCCTCATCCCGTGAAAGGCCCAGCACTGTTGTATCTACTTGCTAAAATATGAAGCACCACTAGCATACTAAGTCTAATTTCTGAAATTCCTGGTGTGTTAGCAGTATGATAAACATGAGTATTACCATTGCTTTCAGGTCTTCCCCCTTTGGTTTTTCACTGAATGAAAGTATCCTTCCATTATTGTCTATCTTCATCAGACCAAAATCTGAGGCGCGGCTATCATGAATTCATAGTAGAGTTTCAAAATAGTAATAAATGTAATGATTATCGAACTTGGAGATAAAACAAATTAGTATAAAATAATTGAACCACTTGAACGTCTCATTCACTATATTAACAAACACCAGAACTCTGAGCAGCCCTAACTATGGTTATATATTGTCTTAGTTATGAGAAAGACGAATAAGTCATGGTAATCCCAAAGCTACACATGTGAGTGATGGATAATGAAATAAAATGTGGTTAGCACCATTTTCAAAATAAAATAAATAGTACAGAGATTTTTAGGTGAAACCTTTTTATAAGAGATAAGTAAATTAAATCATTCATAAAGGCATGAAAAGTATTTCAAACACACTTCCTAACGAGACCATCTCTGACATACTTACGTGTTTACTTGTGATTGACTTGTCTAGCTATCTTTCTTAGATCAGTTCCACCTAATAATCTCTATACATGAGAAACCAATATATGAGGCCAAGTAACCTACCTGTCATCCATTGGAAGACAAGAAAGAGTAATGTCAGCACCACTCTGCCGATGATTCTGCAAATGATGAGTCATGACATATAAGAGTTCAAACTTTGAATGCTTGAGTTAAATGTAAGACGAGAGCAAGCACCCTTTAACTGGCTTGCATAGGGGCTTACGTGAACAAAGTCCATATAGTCCATCCTGTATAGATGATCCCCAGAAAGAATCAATACATCTTCAATATCCTTACTTCTCGGATCCTACAACAATCAAAAGCATACTCTAAATCATCAAGCCAAACATCATAGCAGCATTCAGATTCTGTTTGGCCTTTGTTGTGAATCTTGTGGCAAGGAAAGAAAGGAAATAACAAGAGGAAAAGAAGGCATAAAAATAAACTATTATAGGTAATGCTAGTTGGATGGACAGTTCAAAACTTGATGGTTACTCTGATTGAAAAAGATTAATACCTCAAAGAGCCAATGGAACTGACGCACAGCATCTGCGGTACCCAGAAACCAATTCTTCCCTTCCACCCCTGGAGTTTGAGTGGCTGCAAGAACCTGAAACAGAACAAGCAGCCCTAAACACATAAGATCATATAGAATGAATAGCTGCTAAGCAAGACAATACATTATAAAGGATATGATATATACTTCGACATAGCCATCCCCGAAGGAGACTCCAGTGCCAGAGCTGTAAGCACGTGCAATGTGCCTGTTAAGTGATTGTGAATTGAACTGAGTCAGAATGTACACTTTGTTGATCCCACTATTGATGCAGTTGCTCATTGGGACATCAATTAGTCTGTAAGCACCTCCAATAGGAACCTATAATGGGATAACTCAAAATGTTTATTTCCTGATACAGAAACGGCAGTATATTGTGCTAATAAAATTTAGCAGATATAGATGTACTCATGCATTCATGATGTTATGGCAGCAACCAATCTTAAAAGAAGAGAAAATAGAGACTCACAGCAGGCTTGGCACGACGCTTAGTGAGAGGGAAGAGACGAGTTCCAGCTCCTCCACCAAGTATGACTGCCACGACCGTCCTTGGGTCCTTTCTTTCCATATCTAGGTCCCTCAACTGCACTACCCCATAGGCCCATTCATCAAAATTTTATACTGTTCACTAAATTAGAATTTTCAGACTTGTCACGTCATTATAGAGTCCACTCACAAATAAACAAGCATCAATAATCAAATTTATAACTTTAATATAGAGAAGCCTCCTTGAATCAAATTTTCCATGGCAACGTTATCTAATGCACACTGCACTACCCCATATGCCCGACATTCATCTAGAGTCAATAAAACAGAATAAGGATTGTAATGAGGTAGGCTCAAGCAGCAAAGCTGCTGTCTTTTCAGTAAACTAACAGCAACTTTCAATAAAAATTTAAACTTCATATATACTTCTCAAATTTGATTGACGCTATTTTGATTTACTTTCTAGCACAAAGTTAGAGAGGTAGCTAACCTTGGATTCGCTGGCCACATCAGTAATTAGAGACAAGCAGATGTGTTTCCTACCATTGTTAGAGCAACCAACTCCTTGTTGCATAAGTTGGGTTGGCTTCAGCTTCTGACCCATGAAATCCCCATTACTAAACTTCACAAACCTCCAGTTCCTACCAGCCAATCCTGTCGCTCTACGTAACTGGACGGCAGAGGAGAGAGATAACCGGCCATCCGCCGAGAATGCCATATTTTACGGTGATTATAACGTGCTTCTGCTTCACATGAAGCTGAGAGGAATGGCTTGTGCTTACATGGACGGTAGGCTATTGGAGGATTGTGCCACGTTATCCACATTCAATTGCATCCACCAATTTCTGAAAGATGGGCGCTTTGAGGAAAAAGACAATTTAGCCCAGGACTTAACTGGCCTGAGAAATAGTATATTCTTGTCGAGCAGTCTGAGTTCAATTTTCTCGAGCGTATCTTTGAAATAAATTATCTTTAAAAAGTGTAATATGCATTCATGAGGAAAAACGTTGAAGAAGGTTGTGCACTAACGAAGCATTTATGAAAAACCTTTATAGAAAACCTCTTGTAGCTGTTGCAAGTTGAGAAGGAAGCAATTGCAAGCAGCGTCTAACTTCATATAATTGGTATTTAAGATGCGATATATGAAGAAAACAAGCTATATTTAGTGTGTTAAACAGCTATTAATTTGACAATTAAATGTAGTTAGTTAAATTTTTTATAAATAAATTATGCAGTTATTTTTTAATTTGATTGTTAAATTAGTTAAAATTTCAGTTGAGTTGCAATCATTATCTTACATAAGTACTTGAAGTTAATTTATAAATGCATAGCACAATAAGATGATAAAACGAAGAGTTTTAAGATTTTTTTAATCATTTTTTTTTTGTATTTTTTGACTCTATACAAAATTTTTTCAAACCTTTTTTTAACATAGTCCCCAAGACATGACTGTTCTAGTTAGTCCTTAAATCTGCCTTCATTCCAACACTGAGCTCTTCTATTATTGCTTACTATGCATTGAATAACTATGCCTTAGTTGAATGCACTTATCATATGTAGCAAGTAGTCTAATGAACAGTTGTTTTTCATCTCCACCATTTTGTTAGTCTGGGGTTCGAAGAACGTGTGGGAATTATATTATTTGTTTGAGGAATTATAGCAAGTAGTCTTTGGAGCCTGGGGTTAACTTGTTTTGGGTTTAAAAGTTTGTGTAAATCAAGTGTTGAAATTACTTGGTGTTTTAAGTATAAAAGCACTTGAGTGTTGTAATTAGGTGACAGGATTATCTAGTTGCTTTATAATTTCTCCTTGTTAGTGAAAATTCGGTTGTTTTATCTTCGCAGAGTAGATGTAAAAACATTTTGGTCTAAATCACTTTAATCTTAATAATGTGACATTTCCTTCTTTTTTTTTTTTTTTATAATTTCATTTTCTGGTTGCAGTTTAGACTTTAAAGTGAGTTAAATTTCACTTCAATTTATTGTGTCACGCTAATTTTTAATAATTCTAGAAGTTATTCAAAATTTTCAAAAATTAAAATCTCTCCAGCCGTTGAAAATTTTATAAATGTACAAACACACTCACAGGCAGTGGAGTGAATTTCATGTCAGGCAAATACAAAATTGTAAAACATACACCGAATCTCACATTTAAGTCTAAATAGATAAATTTTACATCGTCTTGGAGAAAACTTACAACATACGTGGGAGACATGGGCAAAACGTTGTCGTTGTGACTGTTGGAACGTCTTCCTCAGTCCAGTGTCTGTCTGCCTGCCTTCGTATCACCTGAAGGAACAGTACAACCACCAACCTAACCCAAGCACATTTACAGTCGCGCCCACGCATAGAAAGCCAATATCAAGTACCAAGTCTTTTCTCTACCTTCTTACCACCATTTCTCCTTTTCATGGCATTCGCCAGGTTCTCTCTGCTTTTCTCACTGCTTCTGTCTTCCATTCTCTTCAATCATCCAGTTGTATGCGACGACGGTGAGTGTTCCCGTTCTCTCTCTCTCTCTCTCGAATTCTATTTTATTTTTTTGGTCTTCTTTATGTATCCTCCTACGGGTTTCACTTATGATGTGAATTATGACATCCATTTTTAGCACATAAAGTCTTCTACTTTCTGCTTCTTGGTCTTTTATTTTTTCTATGTATCTTTTCGAGCGTAGAACTTGGTCAATGCAAGCTAGATCTGATTTGAAGTGATTGATCTGGGATTGCTGAGTCAGGTAGGGGAATATAATTTGAATTTTTTTGGTTGCTGATCTATTAGATTTGTTCATTAATTTTGATGTTGCTTTAATTGGCCATTTGGGATCTAAACTAGATTTTAGTTCATGGAACATTGGTTCCTAACTCCTGCTCGATCCAAATGGTTCCAAAGGAGAGAACAGGATTGAGTTTTGAATGGATTATGATCCATTGTTGATTGGAAGTACTTTGTTTTGAATGTCCTTGGATCTTCGTCCAATAAAGAAATTGTCTTTGGATGTCAAGAAACGATTTTGAAATGATAATGAGCTTAGGGGATCCATCCAATAGAAACAGAACTCCTGCAGACTAATATGTTTGCACGGTAATTGTTGATTTCTGGATGCAAGTCAACTAACATCTTAGAAACTACTTGAAACTATTTGGTTCAGATTATTGTAACACATTGTTGTTCCAGGACTGTCAGATATTTAGACCATTGATAAGCTTCCTCTAGTAAAGGTCTTTTCTTTCATAGACAATGTATCTTTGTTTCTGCGGGACTCTAGTAGTTTAACTAGTGCTTTGCTGAGTAAACTACATTACTACAGGAACTTTAAAGTTTCTCTATTTCCTTGAGGATAGCATTCACCTTTTGGCACAGATAAGCATATGTTCTGGCATCTAGCTGCTACTGTCACTCTCATTCTTTCTTCTTCATTTTAATCAACTTAGTTATAAGATTCCCTTCACTATAAGTTTTACGTGTTGAAATATGAAATCATTGCCTTCTTTAGATTAGAGTTTTACAAGAACTTCAAAACTGAAATCTTCACTCCCAATAACTAAAATCACATGTACTTGGAAAAGTTTAGTCTCTTTCCTGATAGGTGAACAAGATACCTGTATTCCCCAACCCCATTAGAAATTGATGTGACTAATGTGACTGAAATATACTGCCTAGAATATATTGATTTTCCGCTGCTATCTGGCATGTTTGTGCTTTCTATACTTGTCACTAGACATAGCAGAAGCACTGGATGGGAAATAATAGAAATTGATGTGACTAAAATCACTTGTACTTGGAAAAGTTTGGTCCCTTTCCTGATAGGTGAACTGGATATGTGTCTTTGCCAATCCTGTAGTAATTGACGTAACTAATCTGACTGAAACATACTGCTCGTCTGCTGGTATCTGGCATGTTTCTGCTTTCTATACATGTCACCTTATATGTCAGTTACACCATATGGAACATAATAGAGATATATAACAATAACACCATATACCATTGGAAGTCTCTCCAATCTCTTCTCCTGGCAGACACCGACATGCATACTCAATAAAGTTGGTATCTTGAGACTGTACTTACTTAATATTTGCCTGCAGAAGAAGATAATCTTTATCAGGGAATCAACAAGTATCGAACGTCCTTAAACCTGACAGCTTTAACAGAAAATGACAATGCAAAGTGCTTTGCTGATGAAATGGCTGACCAGTTTAAGAATCAACCATGTTCAAATACCACAGGTTCTAACACAGTACCAGGCACAGAGCCTCAGTTTTCCAATTACCCAGACCTTTTAACTAAATGTCACTTGAATGTTTCCAACACAAGGGATGGAGCTGTATTGCCCGCTTGCATTCCTGGCCTGGCTCCAAGCCTTGTCCTCACTAATTTCACACAGTCTCTCTACTCAGGTGAGCTCAATGACACAAAGTATACCGGAATTGGTATTGGTTCTGAAGGTAACTGGATTGTTGTTGTGCTGACCACTAACACCTCAGAGGGAAGCTTTATGCCTGCTAGTTCTAATGGTGCCAATATGAAATCAAACATCAGTTTGATTTCCTGTTCAATGCTATTGCTACTACTTGGTAACATGTTCCTGTTGTGAATTCAGAAGATGGCTATTAGCTAGGGAAGGTCTTCCTTTTTGGTTTCAGAAGGGAATTGTAAACATTGAAGACAACTGCTTTTGAAGAGATAAAGAAATCCCTGTGTAACTGTTGTTTCAGTATTGATTGTCTGTAGAATGCTAGAGAAAACGAATACAACAAAGAAACAATTTTCCCCCATTGGTTGTTATATTATTGTCATTATCATGAACAATTTTGACGTTGGAAGTTTGGCCTTTCCAAATAAGAACTGAAAGCAATAAATTGTATTATTTCTGGCAACTTACGAGTACTTATTTGAGGTTGAGATTGGTCTTATGTGCAGTATTAAAACCTTATTCTAATTCTGTTTTAAGTGTGTGCAAAATTTCAAATGTATGCCAAGATGGTTAACATTTATATTAGTTAAAGTTTTAATTATGAACTTAAAGGATTTTAAGAGCTGTGACTTCTAGTTTTGATGTCCTTACATGACTGAGTCCCTTTATTTTGTAGGAGTTTTATGAATTTGAAATTTTCTGATTTTCGGGGAACATAGTAATGATAAGTGCATATTGCTGAGATAATGCATTAACAGCATTAGGAAGGAAGTTAACATCATACGCCTATATGGATCACAATTGGGTTAGGCTGTGCATTTCCAGACTAGTGTTATTCTATGTGTCCTTACATTTTCCTATGGGAAAAAAATAAATAAATAAAGATGAGTGATCATGTAATGTTATTATTGGTGCAACTGCAAAATGCAAAAGTTTACCATAAAAAGTAACCTTGTAGTGTCAACATTAAAATAAATGTTGTACCATCCAAATTTGCTAAAAGTTTTGGTTCACACTTGGCCTTAAAAAATGAAATTAAAAGCACAATTTTCTTTTCAGGTCCATGAAAGATTGCTAGATAGGAATATAAGTGCACTGAGTTTAGTATAAAATGTATTACTTTGATAGAAATTAGCAAAAAGAATGTATCATGCAGCTTTCACAGTTCACTTTTTGTCTTAGTGATATATAGAATGCTTATTGATATATAATGGTGTTTACCTAGTCTTAAATTTTTTGCCAAAGATGAAATAAACACAAATGAGGGAGAGAGATGATCTCTCTATTGGAGCTTACAATGTTTAATAAAACAAAATGAATGTAATTGTATAGACGTTGCACAAAAACAAAAGCTTTGGGCTTGGTACAGAGAAATACTTGATTATATTTTAGAAAATCATACTCACCTCGTACATCCCAATTCCCTTCCTTATTATACCTCTCCCCTTCTGTTTATTCCATACAACTAACTATAACAGAATAACAACCTAACCATCCCTTTCTGTTCTTACAACTAACTATAACAACAATAAAAGAATAACAACCTAACTATTCAACGACTAAGTTCTTAATCATTCACCACATATCAATTACACCCCCTTTGAAAATAGGATCCTTGACCTAAAGGATTAGAAATTCAAACAATAGAAAACTCAGGGTATAAATCTCGAATAACAGTAGCATCCTCTGGATTGGTGAACTTCCACTGCACCAAAAGTTGAGTGATTGGTAACTGACCTCTTTGTATAATCTTTCTGCCCAAAGTCTTGTCTGGTTCTAAATCAAAATAACCATGCTGGTCAACTTTAGGAAATGATGAATACATTTTGATTGACTCCCCCACATGTTTCTTAAGCAACGAAACATAAAAAACTGGATGAACTCTAGTTGTTGAAGGTAGATCCAGTTTGTATTCAACAGTACCCACACGCTCCAATACTTTGAAAGGACCAAAGTATTTAGCAGCCAACTTGTGCAGTGAAGAACCTGTGAGTTGATTCCTGCGTAATGGTTGTATTTTAACATACACCATGTCTCCTTGCAAAACTCTATCAGTCCCCTTATTGTTCGCAAACCGCAACATTCTATTTTGGGCTTTTTTATGATTCTCTTTCTATATTGTAAGTGGATTGGTGGCGGTCTCCAAAAATAGCCTCAAATGGTGACATTCCTATTGTTGAATGATAGGAAGTGTTATACCAATATTTGACTAAGGATAACCACTTAACCCATTGCTTAGTATAGTCACCCATCATACAACACAGATAACACTCAAGGCATCTATTTAATACTTTAGTTTGACCATTGGACTTAGGATGATCAGCTGAAGAATAACACAGTTTGACTTTATGCAGCTTAAACAATCCCCTCTAAAATTTTTCACAAAAAATAGGGTCCCTATCTGTTACAATAGTTTGATGAAATACATGCAATAGGATAATCTGATCAAAAAATAACTGAACCACATCCACAGCTTCGAAAGGATGTTTCAAAGCCATAAAATGAGCATGCTTTGAAAGTTTATCCACCATTACTAGAATGATTGATTTACCAAAGGATTAATGCAACCCTACAATAAAATTTGGCTAAAGCTATCCTGGGGTAGCCACATTTTCACTTTTATTCATCTGACACACTGAACATTCTCTCACAAAGTCCTTGTGTCTGTTTCCATCCCTTTCCAATAATGATAATCTCTTATAAGTGCCCAGCATTTCCGAATGTCCTCCTGTAGGATCAGTATGAAAATGCTGAAGTAAATCTCTTCTTAACTCAGCATCATTCCCCATCACCAACTTCCCTTTTTGTCGCAATGAATTATTGACCCACTGAAACTTTGGATGTGAAGTTGGATTGTTCTGTACTTCTGTAATAAGAGTTGCCAATTGATCATCTTCACTCCAAGTATCTTGGATGTGTTTATTAAGACTAGAAACAATTGAAATAACTGCTTAACAGAAAATTTCATCATTTCTGGACAAAGCATTAGCTACAACATTGTCGCTTCCTTTTTTGTAACAAATCTTAATCTAGACCCCACAATTTGTGCACCCACTTGAAATACTCAGAAGAAATAGACTTCTAATCTAGCAAAATACTAAAGTGGAAAATGATTAGTTCTTATGATAAAGTGCAGTCCATAAAGATATTGCTTCTATTGCTTCATAGCAAGTATAACTGCTTTAACTCCCTTTTATATGCTGATAATACTTTCTTCTTAATGTTGAAAGCTTTACTTGCAAATGCTATTGGCTATTCACCTTGAAGAAGTTCAGCCCCCATCCCAACATTAAAACCATCTGTCTCAACAACAAATGTCTCAGAGAAATCAGGTAGCAACAACACTAGCGTAGACGACATAGCCTGTTTGAGTTCTTTGAATGCATTATCAGCTTCTTCACTCCATGTAAAACTCCCTCCTTTTTTTTTTTTAAATGATTTTGAAAGTAGCTTACTTATCACTCCATAATTGCATACAAATATCCTACAATATCTGATCAAGCTTAAAAAAACACTAAGAGTTTGATATTAGTAGGAACAGGCCGATTGATCATAGAATTTATCTTCTTTGGATCTGCCTCCACTCATTTTTTGGAAATAATGTGACCCAAATAGTCAACTTCCAAAGCACCAAAAGTACATTTCAAACATTTAGCATACAACACATTATCTATTGAGGTAATTTCAAGGTGTCTCAAATGATCCGCCCAATTAGAGCTATAGACGAGGATATCATAAAAAAAGACTGTTGTTATTATTGCACAGGAACAACCAATAAATGATAGCAGAGGAAAAAAAAACAATTACTATAGTCTGGAAGGTCACACAAATTTTATTAATCAAGGCTTATATTTATACATTTGAGATGAAACAAAATATCTTAACAAATTGCATAAAAATCTGAACAATTAAACAGATGCTAACAAACTATTTAAAACTTGAAATTTAAAAAACTGATCAGCCTCCTTATTTGTACCATTATCCCAATCTTTTTTTTTTGTAACTGCATCAGCATCAAGCATCTGAGGCATAAATCTAATACTCCTCCTTGCATCAGTTTCTGTAGATGCTTAATTTGCTCCTTAAAATTTCAAATCTTGCCTTGGACATTGCCTTAGTTAAAATATCTGCAACTTGCTCTTCTGTTTGCAATAAAGTAGAGATACTTCACCTTCTTTTTGTACTTCTATTAAGAAATAAAACTTTATCTTAAAATGCTTTGTCTTTCCATGAAAGACTGGATTATTGGATATGGAGATTGCTACTTGATTATCAACAAAAATGTTTGTGCTTTCTTCTTGTACCATGTGCAAATCAGATAACACTTTCCTAAACCATAAAGCTTGATTAACAGTTGCTGTAGCAGCTATATACTCAGCTTCAGCAGTGCATTGTGCCATAATTTCTTGTTTCTTTGAACACCAAAAAAACATGCCAGATCCAAAACTGAAACAAAACCCAGTTGTGCTTCTCATATCATTCATAGAACCTGCCCAATCACTATCACATAAACAATGCAATTTGAAATCTTGACAGTAAGAATATTTGATACCATAATTCAATGTGCCTTTTATGTATCTCACTATTCTTTTAGCTGCCTGAAAATGCACCTCACTAGCACAATGAATAAATCGTGAAAGCAGGCTCAGCAAACATTATATCAGGTTTGGTTGCTGTAAGGTACATCAAACACCCAATCATACTTATGTAGAGGCTCTTTTCAACCTTTTCAGCACCATCATCTTTGCTAAATGTATCCTTTTGATTTATAGGAGTATTTGTTGGCTTGCATTCTTCCATATAAAATGTTTATAGAATCTGCGTTGCATACTAATGCTAACAGATAAATACATCATTTAGTTTCTGCTTTATCTCCAATCCAAGGAAATAGGACATAGCTCCCAAGTTAGTCATTTCAATGACTTTTAGCATCTCAGCTTTGAACTCCTTTATAAGCTCCAGATTATAACCTGTTACAAGTAAATCATTAATATAAATAGACACAATTATTGAATCATTAGCTTCTTTCTTCACATATAGAGTAGGTTCACTAAGGCTCCTCTTGAACCTTTGACATTGCTTATGATCATCAATTCTACTATACCCAGCTCTTTGAGCTTATTTAAGACCATATATGGCCTTTTTTAGCATGTACACCTTCTCTTTATGTCCTTTCACAACAAAGCCTTTTGGTAGCTCCACATATATTTCTTCCTCTAAGAAACCATTAATTAAAGTTGATTTGACATCTAACTGATACACTTTCCATCACTTTTGTGTTGCAATTGCTAGTAATAATATGATTGTATCCAACCTTGCAACTGGTGCAAAGGTTTCGAAGTAATGCATTCCAAACATTTGACCATAACCTTTTACTACAAGCCTTGCTTTATGCTTGTTTATTGAACCATTTACATTTTACTTAGTTCTAAACACCCATATTCGACTCCAATGATTTTTCTATTTTGAGATCTTTCCACTAGTACCCAAGTGTGATTTTTGTCAATCATCCTCAATTCTTCTTTCATAACTTCAACCCACTTTTGATCCTTTTGAGCTTCATCAAATCCAACAGGTTCTAAGATAGCTACATTACAACTTCGATAAATTTATGAAAGTGGTCTTGTTCCTCTTATTGGTATATCATCATCATCAATAAAAAGGTTGCAAAGAATGCTTTTCTTTTGCCTACTCTCAGTCTCATTGCTTGCTCTCCATAAAATTGACATCTCTACTTATTGGAATTTTTCCTGTTTGAGGCTAAAAAATTCTATAAGCTTTAGATTTGTCATTGTAGCCAATAAACACTCCAGATTCTGTTCTTTTATCCAACCTATCTCTTTTTTCTACAGGAACATAAGAAAAACACAAACAACCAAATATTTTTAAGTAGTGTAAGGAAGGTTTGTATCCATACTATGCCTTAAAGGTGTCATAACGACCATCATTTATTTGCTTATAAAATCAATACTAAAAACTTTAATTTTAAGAGATTTCTTTTGAAAAGAAAAAGAAAAAAATGATCATGTTATGAATGATGTGATAACATGTATATGGTTGAAATATGCTCCTCCAATGTCCTATCTCAGGTCAACCCTAAATAAGGAGATGTTACCCTAAAGATGGTATGCCTTAGAAAGGTTAGTTGCCAGGCTTTGTTTAATAATGTGCAAGGCGCCTAGGGTAGGTCTAACATCTTAAAGGAATATTAGTCTCTAGATTGCCCCCACTAAGAAAGTGAAAATCTCATGACATAAGTCAAACTAAAAAAGGAAGGAAATCCTACTTAAGTCAAAGCCATATAATGAGCACAATTTAGGTGAGTGAGGTCTTCATGGTAATATTTAGAAGTGTAAAGCCTCATAGGAAAATCAATATAAACCTTTACTAACCTAGGGAAAGCAAGGATCTGAGTATAGGGCCCAATATGTATGTAAGGTAAGAAGTGTAGGAGCTTGGTGTGTGAGGAGAGTAAACAAACTTGTGAACTTAAAGTCTACTTAACCCTCATCTACGAAGCAAATAGACTGCAAAAGAAAGCCAAGAGCATATAATATTGATAAGAGTTGTCTACCCTAAGGTTTTATTCTGCATTATCTACACTAACACATACAATAGAGATAAACAACAAATAAATGATAACATATAACAGGAATAAACAACAAATAAATAAGGACATTTAAATGTTATACAACTAAAATAGGGAACATACTTAAACCAATGCACAAAAATGTGATAGATAAATAGATAATAATAGAAAAAAGAAAAAAAAAGAAGGATAATTAGAATAAAAGGAAGGTTACATCCTTCAATTAACTAATCAAACAGGCTTGACTCTCGAACTATCCCTAGTGGAATTACCAAATTGTCACACCTAACAACCAAGTTGCACATGACGTGAATGGCGTAAAAAGAAAAGAGAAACAAATTGACTTCCTAGATAATTTAAAAACCAATTTACTTAGGAGTTGGTACCAAAATTTTTAAAGGAAAACTTTGGAATACCACTTTACAGCAAAAAGAAAAGGCAAAATGGTATATGAAAATAGAGATGGGATCAGGAGTCTGTTTGATTGTGGGGAAAATGTTAGACACCCCACAACACCCATCCGCAGGGATGGTTACCTTAAATTAGTGAACAAAAATTAATGTAATATGACCTTAAATTTATCTAAACTATCCCTATTAAAACACAAAAAAGGAAATAAATAGAGAAAATAAAACATAATTAATGTAAACAAAACAAGAATATTTATAGAGGGTAGAATGGACTTAGGATGAGTACCTAAAGCCTACGTACCTGTGATAGGAATTAAAATCTATGTAGTTCATCAAGAAATGCGTGTTAATTAGTTGGTGATTTTTATTTTTACAAAAAGAACAAACTAGTTGAAATTAACCAGATTTTATAAAAATAAGCTTAAATTTGGTTGTTGTATTTTAATTTACAAAATCAGTGTAATCTCAATATATTTGCTCTCCTCATTTTCTCTCTTTTTATTTTTTAGATTTTTTGGAATTTGAATTTTAACTTTGAAATTGAAATAAAATTATGATGGAAAAGTATTTTTAGGATTTTTGAATTTATGTATTTTTTGGATTTTTGAAGTTGGCAATTTTATTTTAAATTCAAGAAGTAAGTGAAATTATTGAGGTAGAAGGTTTTTAAGATTTTTGAAGTTATAATTTTTATTTTAAATTTTCAAAGGTATTTTGGTTTACAATTCCCAGGCAAAATAAATAATGATTAATTCTTCGATGCCTATAGAGACTGAAGTCTCACACAACTTTTACTAATTAACTCTAAAATGCCTTTGGTGACTAATAATCTCACATGACGACCACTTAATTGAAAAAAAAAAAAACTGAAAGATAGATTATTTTAGTGGCTTAGCAACTCTTTTATTTTGAATGTTTGAAAATTGGATGTGAACTTTCAAAGCTTGAGGAAACTAGAGTCTCACATGGCATTTACCGATTGATTTTTAGGTGTCTTAGGAGACTAATGATCTCATATGGAAAGCTTCAGAAAACAAACAAATGTATTTACTTTTGTAATTTAAAAATTATTTGACCCTATTACTATTTATTTAGGAAATTGCATATCAACTTTCAAAAACTTAGGAGACTAAATTCTCACACGGACATTACTTGTTGATTCTTAAGTGCTAAAAAAGTAATAAATGACATATTGTTTCATTAGAGGAGACCAATACGCGTTTGGATATGCTCTTATAATGTAGTTTTATAGGATCCATTCTTGTAATCAATCTCAGCCATCCACTCCCACACCCTGCAATGCGTCACGTCATTGAGGCCTTCGAAACGCACCATTTCACTTAAGTGAAACGGTACGTTTTAGAGGCAAATTCTTTTGATCCCTAATGCTCGAAATGACATTGTTTTATATGGATAAACTAAGGGTATGTTGGACCAGTGCATTTTGAGGGCAAAATTTTTTGCCACCATACTATATAGAAACAGAGTCATTTTTTTAGAGTTGGTTTGACACTGACTTCTTCTTCCTCCTCTTCCTGCACGACGTTGTATCTGTGCGTTATATGTGAACTCATTTTCCTACCCTTAAAATGCTCCATTCTCCAGCCCACTGACCAAGAAGAAGACACAGGTTACCTCCAAGTAATGTGTCTCCACCAATGTCATGTAACAAGGCATCCTTTCAATGAAGTCTGGGACAAAAAATGTAGGTAAAGATGGATGATTTAAAAGTGGATTTTCATTGTTGAATGATTTAGTCTAATGAAAGTTTTGTCTTTTAGATGATGCATTGCGTATTTGAATGTTTTGAACTAATATTGAAGATGAATCAAGTGAGCATTGTTATGAAAAAGGCTAAGCTCATCTCATCTTTATTGTACCTTATATGTCTTTGGGAACATGGGGAATGCCATAGAAAAAGAATAGAGGGAAGAATGCTACTAAATATATTTTATACATTTGAACATTCTAATAGCAAATATTGAAAATTGGTTTTTTGCTTTCTTTTGTTTATTTACTTCAATATGTGCCATGTTTTGATCCTCGCCTCATTTCATATAGTGTGTTTTGCATTGAGACATCAGTAAACATGATATTGGAAAGATAGTATTTTAAACTGTGTCACCCTAATATATATATATATATATATATATATATATATATATATATACATATCAGCTTTCACCTTAAGTAACATATATAATGCATTATAGAGTGCAAGCATTTACCTAGAAAAAAGAAGAGGATGATGTTGCCTTTTGTCGAACTACTTATTACAGCAAGAGGTAGAGGATGATGACAAGAAAGAAGAAGAAACAAAGAGCATACCAACATCTTATAAGCGTTTCAAAGATTTAATTTACTTATGAATAAGAAAATATGAGTTATGAAGTGTTAATTCCTTAATGTGTAATCACTCTATCAAAAATATAATAACATTGTTTGTCTTGTAATTTTTATTCATGTGATTGGGTAGACCTCTAAGTAACCCACTTTGAATAATGTTTTTGTCAAGGAATGATCTTGCTTTAAGTTGGCCTACTCTCGATTTGTTATAATATAATCTAACATAGCATGCAATTGTCAGGTTTAAAATGATGTAAATTTGAAATAATAATGTTAATGAAGTTGTGTGCTTTTCTTTAAGTAGATTCATCTTAATTTTTCTAGTTGTAATAATGATGTAAATTTTTTCTTCAAGTAGATAAATGTATTTCTGTAAGTAAGAACATTATTTTTTAGGAGCATGTTTCAAATATGGTATTTGTACTTTTCTAGTTAGGAGTGGAAAGTGCAATCATTAATTTACAGTAAACAAAAAGAATTATTTAGTATAATATGGTGTTTATATATAGTGGTCAGGGTTTTTTTCTACAATCTCATGGAAACCCCACTTCCAATATTAAATGTACTATACATATTGGCTCCCCTTTTGAATTGTCACTATTTAACATATTTTAATCAAATTGTGGTGGTTTTCTCATGTTTTGGCGGCAAATTGTAAGTCAATTATTGCTAATAATGGACTCAAGGCTTAGAGTTGGTATGTAATTTGATAATGCAGAAGATGCATGGCAATTCTGGATTAACTATAGTGGGAAGATGGGTTTTGGGGTAACCTAAACAAGAACGGATCAATGACTTATTGTAGGTTCATATGTAGCAATAAGGGAGTTTGGAAGTTAGACAAAAGAGACAAAGTAGTTATCAATCCTAAACTAATTGTAATGCCCAAATTAACCTTGTTATAATTAATGGAAATTTGGTGATCAATGAGTTCATGGAGCTTTACAACCACCATCTTCAACTTTTAGAGACAACACATATGGTGTCCTCACAACAAAAGATATCTGAAGTTCAAAGACATCAAATTGAAATGGCTGAGGACTTTGGATTGCAGCAAAAAATAACATTTTAGTTAAAGAACCAATCTTGGTTTCACCCAATTGGATACCAAAAATTATCTATGATCAAGAAGGCAATGCCACATGGTTTATAAGGATGTTGGTTATCTTCTGCAATATTTCCAACATGAGTTGTTTGAAAACCTATCTTTTTTCCATACCTATTAGGTTGATGTAGATGAGCTGATCACACATGTTTTTTAGGCTTATGCATACATGATTATCAACTATGAATATTTTGGTGATGGTGTCTCTATAAACATAACTTATTAGACAAATCGTGCACATAGGTTGTTTTTCTTGTTCTCTGGATTCAATCAATATAGGCAAACAATCATGTTTGACGTTGCATTGTTGTATGATGAGACAGTTGGGTCATTTAGGTGGTTTAAGACCTTTTTGGAAGCTCATGGTCAGAAAAGGCCACTGACTATCTTCACTGACTAGGATGCTGCAATATTGAAAGCACTAGGTGATTAAAATGTGTATATAACATTAAATATGTACTCTTAATTGACTAATATTTTGATTTTTGTTTTAGTTAATTTTCATTATAGGTGAGGTGATGCCTGAAGCGTATCATAGCCTTTGTATGTGGCATTTAATGTAGAATAGGATTAAGCACCTATGCCATCTAATGAAAGATGGATCCAACTTCTTAATTGATTTTAAGAGGTGCATGTATGGTTACGTTAATGAAGTTTAGTTTGAGTTATCTTGGATGAAGATGTTGTTTAATTATAATGTTCACGAGAATAGTTGGTTAAAAGCAGTGCATGCAATATGAGAAAAATAGGCAACGTGTCATATAAGACACACATTCACGTTGGTAATAAGGAGCACCCAACCTAGTGAGAGCTTGAACTCTGGTTTCAAGGCATGTATGAAACCAAACTTAAACTTTCTATAATTACTTAAGGTGTATGAATGAGTGGTAGCAGGGAAATGGTATAACGAGTTGAAAAGTAAGTTTGATGCTCGACACAAGTTGTTCAGGTTGAATTATCCATATTCAGCGATGTTACATCAAGTTGCAAAGGTATACACATTTCCAATATTTAATCTATTCCAAAGAGAGTTTGACTTGTTATTTGCAACATTCATTAAGAATAGAATGAAAACATAACTGGATTTTACGGAATCAAAAAAACATGTAATTCAAAATATAATTTGGGAGAATAAATCAACTGTCTGACCTGATGGAGACGACATCGTTACTCTGAATGTTGGTTGAGTCCAATGAGTTCAACTCACAATACCCAAGAGTGTTTCACAGAACGTCTTGACGGCAGAGAGAGAGAGCTATAAAATTTTTTGTGTGTATTTCAAACTAAGGCTTCATTCTGTCATTTATAGAATTTTATTAATTAATATAATTAATCAATATTATTCAGTAAAATCCTCCAGAATCTTTAAAATAAATTTAGATTTAAAATTAAGCCCATAAAATCTCTCTCTCTGGATAACAAACTTGGATTAGTAATCTGACGGGATGATTACTAATACTCTCGGGCTGTGGGTTGGGTTTTCCGCCCAGCGGGCTTGTGGATAATCGAACCCATCACCGATTATCCACACATATTAAAATAAAAACTCAGTCCATTCTCAGTTTATAAATTATAACATTAATTGCCTAATTAAGTACTGATCAAATGAAAATAATTAATGTTAATCCAACAATAATTGAAAATTATTCCAACAATAATTGAAAATTATTCCAACATAGAAATGAAACTCACCCTATATTTGAGTATACAATGTCCACAGCCAATCAAGATAGGGAACACATAGTCATATTTAATCCTGTCTTAAAGACCATTTCTTGCAGTTATATGAAGTTCAGGTCACTTGGAATACTATGTAGTAATGCATTGAAAGTATTTATTACGATGAATGTTGACTAGGTGCCTGACCAGCATATCTTGAAGAGAAGGACAAAAAATGCACATAATGGTATTGTGTATGATTCAAAGAAGAATGAAGTTAAAGGAGACCATAAATTGGCTAGCACATGACAATACAAGTAACTTTGTTTGAAGTTGATTAGATTGGCATCGGAGGTTGCTATATGTCAGGGGCTATATTCCATGGTTGAAAAAGAGGTAGATGACTTGTGCAAGAGAGTTACAAATGTTCAATCAAGACAATATAACCTAGACAATGTTAGTGATCAAGCCACAATCCCTATAAGTAATGGAGTGGGGCAAGCGAATGGGTTCAAATAACGAGATGGGACCAAGAGACACCAATGGCCAAAAAGTAGGGTTCGTGGATCACAGCAATGTAGCCTTCCAAAATAATGTTTGTTCTTGAATGAGCCAATGTAACTTGGCCAAGCCTCCGACGTGAACTCTTTCTTGTTTTTGTCTTTTTTCCTTCTATTTTGTTATATTTGAAGCCTCTTTTCTCTTTTATTCTCTTCTTGTTTTATGATTTGATTTTTATTTTTCAATTTCATTTTTGTTTTTTTTTAATTATTCAAAGCCCTTTTCCTTTTTCTATATTTTATTTTGATCTCTTAAGTTTATTTTTATAATTATTTTTTCTTTTTTGTTAATTCCCCTCTTTGTTACTTTCATTCTTCTAAATTTTGTTTGTTTGTTTTTCTTGCTATTTATTTATTTATTTTTATTTTGACTTTTTAATTTCACTTTTTGTAATTTTTTTTATTTTTTTGACTCATTTTTTAATTCCATTTTCAACTTTTTAATCTTTCATATTTTTATTTTTATTTTTTAAATAGAGTGTTCACATTGTGACATGTATTCACCTATAGTACTTCATTCATATTCAAGTTAGTAACATATCTTAGTTCAACGACATGCCTCAAGCAATGTCAAGTATCTATAAAATATTTAATGGCCAAGCATTCACCCAATATGTTACATTGAGGTCTTATCTTGTTGAAATGAGGCATGAGCCAAAATGCATGTACAATAATCGATGGTCAAGCATAGTTAATAATCCCAATATGCTTAATTGATCTTAGCTTAACAAAATGAAGCCGGGATCAAAATATGGTCATAACACAACACAGTATACACCTTCATTCCTTCATATATATATATATATATATATATATATATATATATATATATGTCGCATCATTAAATTATATCCTTCACTTATATGATATCATTTTCAATATAAACTAATATCAATTTATGACTATACCAAATAATATCTTGCCGACAAGGTATGTTCGATTTTTGAATAGTCTATTTCACCCCCCATTTATGTACAAAAAAATTTCCAACCATAATTATACATACTATAGTGTGATAGAGTATGTTAATATTACTTGTGAAATATGTCACATGTCCAATAATGAAATAAAAAATTAAATACATTTAACGAAATATATAATAGGTAGATGCATTGATAGCCAATTAAAATAAGACTATATGATGTTGGGTTGCGATAAAAAGACGTATTTACCTCCATACATAAATAATAGTAATAATATAATTAAATATTAAATATTTAAAAATAAAAAATATTACTTGATATTATATTATATTAAATCTTATCTAAAAATTTTATGAAATCTTTTAAATGAACTAATTCATTAATCTATTAAATTAATTTGCTTAAAACGCAAATTCAATAAACTGGGTTAGTCTAGTAGTTAAAAATTATAAACCCAAACCTACCATTTTGATTGGCTAACCCTAACCTAGGGGGTTGAATATGTTTTAATGACTCTGCTGATACATTATAATAATCTTTTCCAAAAACTAAACAAGTTTTAATGTTAAATTTTTAACGTTAGAAGGAGATATGGTGCCTCACCTCTTTCAATCTAATTCTCTGTGGATGATAGTCAGGATGATTATACTAAGAATATTAATATTTTTCTGCGTGTTTTCACGATTCTCATTCCAGAACAAATTGAAATTTGTCTAAATTTAACGAAACAAGGAAGAAAGAAAACAGCTGCCTTTCTGACACACAAAATGTCAGAGCAGAGCAGAGGGGATCCCTACGTGTGAAAGCCATTAATAGAACATGAAAGCTTGAGAAGACAGGAACTAAACATGGACACGAGTCATAGGGTCGAACAAGGTAGAGGGCGGTCCAGTGTTGCTTCTTCCTTGTATGTGGAAGGATCTAAATCACCCATACACACAAAGATGTCTGCAATTCTCCAGCCATAATTAATAAGTGAAAAGTAATCATTTTAAAATTTAACCTCTTTTATTATGAATTTTAAGAATTGTACCCCACGCACAACTGTTCAAAATTAGAAGGAGTAAGGACGGATGAATTGGATCCACTACCATTGTTGCTGAAGATAAGTGAACAGAAGTCGCTACCTTTCTCGAAGTCTTCGAGGATTCAGTGATGGCGGTCTTCTACTTTGCCTTCTTCGCTCTGTTTGTTCTACTTCCTGTCGCTATTCTGATCCTTCTCTACGTTATCGTGCGGCCCCGTCCGGTGAAGATCCCGATCAAAAACCGCCACGTGTTCATTACCGGAGGATCAAGCGGGATCGGTCTTGCCCTGGCCCGCCAGGCTGCGGCCGAGGGCGCTCGCGTCTCGATCCTTGCTCGGTCGATGGAAAAGCTCGAGGAGGCCAGGAATTCGATTCGTCTCTCCACTGGCATCGATGTGGCCGTCTTCTCCGCCGATGTACGCGATTACGAAGCCCTGAAACGGGCGGTGGATGAAGCGGGACCTATAGATGTGTTAATTGTGAACCACGGGGTGTTTTGGGCTACGGAGATCGATAAGCAGGAATTGTTTGGGGTGAAGTTCATTATGGACGTGAATTTGATGGGGAGTTTCAACTTGATCAAGGCTGCATTGCCAGCAATGAAGAACAGGATGGACCGAGGACCCGCTTCGATTGCTATTATGTCGTCACAGGCCGGTCAGGTATATTCGGAGCTTTCTTAATTATTGTACATTTGTAAGCAACTTAAAGCTTGAAACGCATATACTTCGAAAGGATGTTTCGTTCATACAATTGCTTGTGCAAACTTCTAATAAATGGTTTTATTTTAGCTTGCTGTCTATATGGGATTTGTATAAATTTTACAGGAAACTAGATATTCTCATTGGTTTTGTAGGATTAGTTCAGAAGTCTTTCGTTTTTTATTATGAGAATACAATTTAACGCTGTTCCGTGTAAACATTACTAAAAGAGTGAAAACTTTCACTCACTTCGTCTGTAGAAGTTGCTTCAAATGTTATTGTCTGAGTTCGAACCTGTATATTTTAATGTTCGTTTAAAATTTATTATGTATTGATTACTAGATATACTCATGATATAGACCTTGTAAAACACTTATGTTTAGGTTTCTATGATTTCATAAATCGTTAACGACATTTTTGCGTTTGACCTTCTAGATGTCTTAATGGGCAACCTTTATGCAACATTAGCAGAAACTTGACCTTGCCCTGTTAAAGCAGGCTGGCATTTCTTCTTTATAACATTGTTCTTCAACCCAACTAATACTATGATCATATTCTAATTTTTTTTCTTACCTGGGGTAAGTGATCTTATAATAATTCTCCAAAATGTAGAATTTCAAGGTTGATTGTTTGATCATATTTTTACTTATCTCTTCGCTTTGGATTCTGGAACTTCCAATAAATTTTAAGTTAGTATTATAAAGTTATATATCTATTGATATGAATTAATATATATTTCTAGGTGGGTATTTATGGTTACACAGCCTATTCTGCCAGTAAATTTGGGCTTCGTGGTCTAGCAGAAGCATTGCAACAGGAGGTTATAGCAGATAATATTCATGTTTCTCTTATATTTCCTCCAGACACAGATACTCCTGGTCTAGTGGAAGGTATTAAATTTAGTTCTTGAGCTTATTTATTGAAATACATCATTTTAGGCGACTCATCAATATTCATTTTCTGCTAGTAATGAGTAAAGTAGCCTCCGTGAGAACATCTGTTATGAATTTGATCCTGTTAGTTCAAGCTCATCTTGGAAGTAAGGAGCCTGGGTCTAAAGAATGGAGTACTTGCCCATAACATAGAATAGTTTATTACTTAGATGCTGATTGCCTTATATCTTTTCCAGCTTAAGATTTTCTTTTGGTGGCCACAGACAGTATATAAAAATTCCGTCTTGTAAATCTAGGCTTACTCAAGATCTCGATATTGATTGTTTATTTGTCTGTCTGGTTTGTGATTCAAATTTCAAATATATATTGTCATAACGCAAGTTGTGTGATCAATCATGATGGAAGTAGTATAAATTGAGAGAATACCCATAACTCGTGGTACTCATTACTGAACTCAAATATTTGAGTACATGACTATCTGCATTCTTAAAATTTTTGACATCATGGAATAGAGTGTGAAAATTTGTTCCTTTCATATGTACTGTGTATCAAATACCAGACTATGTAATCTCTTGAGAAATTGATTTTTTTTTTTTTTTCTGTAACCAAAGTGAATTTACAAACTGAAACGTGCTCTCTACAGAAAACAAGAACAAACCACAGATCACCAGTATGATTCTGGCCTGCTCTGGTATGATGAAAGCCGATGAAGTTGCTCGGAAGGCTCTAAATGGCATTAAATCTGGCAGTTTTACCATCCCCTGCAATTTTGAGGGACACTTGCTGGCCCTAGCAACCTCAGGTTTTTCCCCACAAAGCTCATTCTTGGTGGCATTTCTTGAGGTTGTTGCTGCTGGAATTGTGCGTATTGCAGCACTATGGTTTCAGTGGAATTGGTACTCAAGTATAGAGAAGGTGCATGCCCAAAGACGTGGTAAGTGCTGCACAAATTGATATATCTATGAAGTGAATGGGAAAACATCTCATGCTTAATTCCTTAATTTAACTATGCTGAAGGTATCTATCTCATATATGCAAAAGTTTGTTGGTTAGGATAAAAGTAATTCATTTTTGGTTGCTTATGTAATTATGTTATCATAAAATGTCATGGCGTTAGCATTTATCATGTGTAAAGTATCCCCATAGCTGTGGCTTAGGCTAGTTGTTAACCAAATTGGAATATAGATTAGTTCAGAGAACATTGAAATATTTGTATTGTTCTCTCTTCCTTTGCTTGAGTCTGTTATAACTTTACACTAGAGCAGTCTTTCTAATTAGTTTAGAAGAAAATTCATTACTCATTAGAATTAAGTGCAAGACTCCTGGAGATTATTTGATGGAATTAACCTTGTACTGTGCACTCAGTCTCCATAAACTTGGTAAGGTTCACATACCTATGTTTGCTTATTGATTTGAACTAATGCTTTGAAAATTTTTGTACTATGGTCCTAGATCTGTTTCATCCTTTCAATGTGGCAAAATCAACTTTGCATTGATTTGTTATAACAAGCTGTTAGAAATGCCAGTGTAATTTTGCATGACGACATCATTTGTATACAGGAATACTAATCCTTTATTTTTCATATATATATATATATATATATATATATATATATTTGTAGGCATTTAGATGTTGTAGGTGGAATTTTTCACCTGAGTTTCTGCTTTCATAGCTGACTGGTAGAACTTAAATTACAGTGTAGAGTCTCCTGAAGCTGCTAAAGTACTACAAGCTGATTCAAATAACTATCCAGCTGTGCTGCTTGCGAAATGGATGATTTGTAATTCTAACAGGTTCAGACTGTCCTCCAAGAAGCTGAAGCTCTCCCTATGCCTTGTTTTCAGACATGTCATAGTAGATATTAGGATTACGCTTTTTTCCAGTCTGTTCAATGTTGAGACTATAATGAGCGTGGACTTACTCAATGAATGAATTTTTTAATCAGAGAAAAATTCAGGTTTGTGGTTTCTTTTCTTCTTCCATGAAAATGAACCTTGTTAATTTCATTGTTTTGGCGAAGGGTGTGCTTGTCAGGAAAGGTAGAAATAGAGGGCAGTGTAAATGGAATGTTTTGATTTTCAGTCTTGGTACTTGGTAGTAAGTTGCATATAATTTTCAACCATCTATTGTTTCTGATGTACTTGACTATTGTAAAATGATTTTGCATCCTGGATTTTCAACCCATCTACTTTTCACCATCCTACTCTCAAGTTCTAACTCTACCAAGCAGAACCAGATGTGTTGGAAGCAAAATGTTTATGCTTCTTAATTTTAGCCAATATGCAAAAAAAGAAAGAAAAAAGAATGTAACCTAAGGGTTGTGCAATTTACTCTTCTCAACTTTAAAAATTGATCGGACTCCAAAATTTTCAGTCAAATTAATATATTTAGAGATGTAATGTGTATGAACTTAATTTTTATTCTTATTTTTCATACTATTTTCAAAACTGTGTTTCTCTTATAACAAAACCTGTACACTTCTTTGTTTTTTTTTTTTGGGTCCTAATAACAAATCCTAAATCCTGAACTTTGGAATCATATGCACATTAGTCCTAACAACGTGTAACATGATTTTGAATCTTGGATTGACCCTGAATCTCTATCAACATGATCCCTCATAAATAAAATTATTTCTTAATTTGGTTTCTCATTAAATTTTCTTTTTCATTGATCCATCACAAATAAAACTATCATCTTATTAATTTCTTATAAATGAAATTAATAGTATATTAATAGAATGTTATTGATATCTTATAAAAAAATGTCATATGAGATCATATTTGTTGATTTTATTTATTGTAGGATTGATGGAAGGATATTATTGATAAAAAATTTATTTAATAAGGACCAAATTGAAAAGTATTTAAGTTAGGAAGTAAATTGGAAAGATAATTTTATAAGAGATTAAAGCCGAGTTTACCATTTCATTATGGGCTACTGCACGCTAGTACTAATCCATAGGACACAGGGCCTACGGTGAAGGAAAAGTCCAATGAATACAGATGGTAGGACCAGAGAAAGATGCAGAAGAGGTGAAGCTTCAGCCCGGGTAGCCATCCTAGTAGTTCTTCATATAAACAGCATATAGACGGCATGGTCATATTTCTCCATTCCCATCCTAAGTCATGGGAAAATAGGTGAAACGATGGAATAATACTTGAAATGAATAAGCCATCTTCAATTACTGAGTTTCTCAATGTAATGGTAACTCCAGACGGGATGTAAAACCATCATGAAGATCTATGAGCCTCTTGTTTGCCCTGCAGTTCATGCAAAAGCAGAAATTTAGTACATATTTCATCATTTAAACCATAATCTCACTTATGGCATTAATGCCAAACAATGTCCATTTTCATTCTTTTCTTGTATTATTTTTCTCTCCAAGGCAATAACAATTAGTCCACACCACAACTAAATGAAACACCAATCTAGAGTTGAACCAAACCATTTATAAAGAGATATATAAGCATGTCATATGCGCTTCTCAATGAAACCTATCTTCTTCTTTTTTTTTTTTTTTTAAGTGAGGTACCATAGGAAATAGATATTAAAGACTCAAAATATTACGGGTCCTAACTAATCTACTCTTACCGGTAAAATAGTTGATCCAAGGTCCCTTACTATCCTCAGCACTTGTGTTCAAAGAATGTTCTTTGAACCTAAAAAGGAGGCTATGTATGTCTAGACCTATAGCTCGAAATTGGTAGTTTAGGGTTAAATGTTGCGAGAAGACGTCTAGATTAGTGTGTGAGGTTGTGAGTATTTGGATCTTATTGTCTAAGGAGTTAAGGGATTGTTCCTCTTAGTGGATCCAAGTCAGTACTTGTTGAAGAGCAAGTTTGATAGTCATTGTGTTGTTGTGGTGCTTATCCTTTCTCAAGTACCAATCTTGAACATGATGACCATTTAGGATAGGAGAGATTATGACCAAACATTATCTTCTAAGGGGTTTGGTTTTACTAGTCCAAAGCACAAGGCACCATCCTTCAATTTTGTCCAAAGGGACGATTTTGTCCATGTTGGCTAGTTAGGGGGTGGCGAGGGTGTGATTTTAATTGACTTCCAAGCAAGTTCAGAGCTCCCTACTATTCTCCTAATTTCAGCTACTGCTTAGGAGGGATGGGGATGAAGGCCTTCATGTAGAATTCTATTTATGTGTGTTCTAAATTGTGTATAGCCCTGCTATTAGAAATTTAGTCATGCCTTTAGTGTTATCCCTATTTCATTTATAATATTGGAACGAATATTGTATCCAAAGGATAAGGTCTTAGCTTTGAAGTGAGTCAATGTTGAGTCCCCATGGGTTGGCAAACCAGATCACTCTCGCGAAATTACATTGTAGAAAGACATGATTGATTCTTTCCACGGAATCTTGACTGAAAAGGCAAGGTACTGAAACATGTAAATGGTGCTCCTGCAGCACTTCTCCAATTAGGATGGCTTGATTGAGTAGTTTCCAAGTGAAGTTAAGAATGTGGAAGGAATGCTTAAATCTCTAAAGTGCTTCCCAGTTGTTAAATTGGCATGGGTTGTTATAGTCACTTTGGAGAAGAATATATCTTTTTGTAACTGAGTAATTTCCATATGTGCTTCCATTCCATGGCATAGTGTCTAGGATGCTTGTTGTAAAGAAGGCTAGGTTCTTTTTATTTTTTTAGTTTCAATCGGGTCATAAAGGGAGTTGAGTTTCTCCGTATGCCACCTTGATTTATTTGCTAGAAGTAAATTACTTACCATGATGTGGGCGATCTAAACTCTGTTTGATTGGCACCCAGTATTTGTGATTGATTGGTATTATGCAGCTTGTTCCTATACTCATTGTAGACTTCCCAAAATGAGGTCTTGTGACTTAAGGAGACCTTTGCACATCCACAAGCATTTGGTCCTATTTACCAGAGTAGGTCCTACAACATCTATGTATTTATTTGCTAGGACTTTTGTGAGATTAGCTTCTCTTTCCAGTTTTAGAACCCTCCATATCTATTTGGCCATCAGGGCCTTGTTGAAATGGTAAGTGTTTCTTATCCTAAATCCTCCTTTGTTTTTAGGAAGTTGTAGCTTTCTCCAACTAGTGAGATACATTTTAGGTTTTTGGTTGGAAAAGCCCTAGTAAAAGTTGTAGATTTTTGTGTTAATTCTGGCACATTATTTTTTGGGTAGGCTAACACATGAGTGATCATATATGATGGGTTGAGTTAAGCACATATTTAATGAGGGTACAATGACCTGCTTAGTGAAACAGAGAAGCTTTCCAGGCTTGGAGTTTGTTATCTATTTTGTTAACTTTGTTAAGATAGACTTGGATCTTATTTGAGCCTAAATCAATGTAATGTCTTAGTTTTTTGTTTCTAGTCACTTGCTTGATCCTAAAGGTACTTACCAAGAATTTCCAGAATTTTCTAGGAGTGTTTAGACTAAATACCATGGTGGATTTCTCCTTGTTGATTTTTAGTCTTATTATGCCACTAGACAACTCAAGAACTAATTTGACCTTTGTGCATACTACTAGTTTTGCTTCGAAGAAAAGGAATGCATCATCTACATACATTAGGTGTGTCATTGGAGATACGAGCCTACTGATTTTAACCCATGTCTAAGCTTTCTTCTTTTCTTCAACTATTATCATGCATGATAGTATGTTTAAGCATAAGATAAAGAGGTATGGAGATAAGGGGTCTCATTGTCTAATTTTCCTCCTTGGGGTGAAGATGGGTGACCTACTACCATTAATTAAAACTTGATAGGATACGCTAGTGACACAATACATAATATTACCTTCTAGCAAATAAATGGGAATTTATTTTCCTAAGTATTGTAGAAAGGAATGTCCAAGATAGGCTATCAAATGCCTTAGAGATGTCTAACTTGAGGGCACATTCCATTTTGTTGGTTTTACAGGGGCTATGAATTGAATTCATTACCTTAGATGCAATTAGAACATTAACTGTGATGAGTCTGCCCTTTATATATGCACTTTGGGAAGGGGAAATGTACCTTTTAAGGATTTCCTTGAGTCTTGTGTAGATGATCTTAAAGATAATTTTATATGCAATCTTACACATACTAATAGGCTTGTAGTCTTTTATTGATTGAGGGGATTTTTTTTCTAGGAATTAAGGTAATAATGGTTTTGTTCAGGTTAATGGAGAAATGCTCATTATTAAAAAAGGACAAGACTATTTGGATTGTGTCCTTTTTAACAGTGTCCTAATATTATTAGTATAACTTAGCGTTATAGCCATCCGACCCTGAGGCACTATCAGGTTTAAGACTAAACATGGCCCTAGTGATATCCTTTTCCATTATTGGCTTTTCCAATTAACCAATATGCTCTGAATTCATTTATGAGATTTCCAAGTTCCAAAGAAAGTTTAAAGTTTCATAAAAGAAAAATAGGTCAAGTTGACAATATACCTTGCGAAAGTATATGATAACATGGTTCTCACTCTAGTTCTGCTCTTTCATCCAAGCTCCTTCATCATTTTTTAGTCTTATGATTTTCCTAGAGTTGTGTCTTTTAGAGACTAAGGCATGAAAATACTTTGTATTCTTGTTGCCCATGATCATCCATGATTGTTTTGCCCTTTATGCCTATAACATTTCTTCGCAGTCATATAGAAATTCTAGGTCATGTCTTAATTCCCTTTTCACTACAACTATATCAATTACATGAACCTCATTTTGTAGCCTTTGTAGAGATAACTCAACCTTCTTTATTCAACGTTGTAAGCTTTTAAAAACTGTGGAATCCCATATTTTTAGTGTTGTCATTGTTATGTTAAGCTTACAGTGGAATGCAAAGCTTAGAGAGTGTGAACACCAAAATTTGTCTGGGCAACTTTTAAAAATAGCAATAATTAAGGGGATCTTAAACAACTTAATTCGCAAAAATATGTGAAAAATTTTAAAAAGTAAAAGTAAATATGTAAAAAAAAAAAGTTGATTGAAAAATTTAAAAAAAAAAAAAAAGAAGAAGAAAAACAAAAAATGGGAATTTAGAGTGATAAAGTGTAAAATAAAAAGAGCAAGCGATTGGGTCCAAAAAAAAAAAAGAGAAGATACAAACGACCTTAGAAAAATAAAGAAAATTAAAAATAAAATTGGGCTTCCTCTTTTTTTTTTTTTTTAAAAAAAATCAATTTATTTGGGAATTAGGCCCAAAAGAAAAATGAAAATGTATGAATGAGTTTAATGAATTAAAGAAATTGAAAAAGGAAATAAATGGGAGAATTTCCTTTCTTGAAAACCAAGACACAATGGGAAATTAGCAAAAATAAATCAATGACTGAGCAAGAAAAAGGAAACGAAGAAGGTGATTTCTTTTCTTAAAAATCATGGCATAATGGAAATAGGAAATTCTAGACAAGGAAAAATTGGAAAGGGTTAATGGATAATTTGACAAATTCTCAAAGAAACCCTAGTTTTTTTTTTTAATCATAAAAAAGAGAGAGGGCTCTTACACGTAGAGATTGTTAGAGATTTTCTTGGCTCTTGGGAGAGGGCTTGGGCACTAGACTAAAGAGGAGGAAAATGGCTAAGGGAGACGTAATACTGGCCTTAGGAAAATACACATACCTTATTTTAGGACAATTAGCTTTCATCATCTCTTCCTAAGAGGCTTTGGACATGATCCCTATGGAATTCTCTCTTCTTGCTCAAGATCAACTAAGCTACTAGAGGCAAAGAGTGCTTCTGACTAGAGAGGAGGTAATTTTCTTTCTTAATTCTTCATTTCTCTTTTCCTTTCTATCTTTGGTTCATATTTAGGATGGCTTCCAATTGAGTTTTAGTTAGAATTAAGGGCTGAAAATTACGTTGAGTGTGGCATGTTATTATACCTAAGGTTAAAGATAGTGAGGTATGAATAATTCTAAGTATGTGATACTTGTATGCTATGATATTGGGCCAAAAAATGTGATGTGTCTAGATGGCTTTCTTGATGAATTTTACTTCTTTATAGGCTGTCAAACACTGATGAAAATATGCTCCAATTGATCTCAATTATATGCTGAAAATTATGTAGTGTTTGGGTTATGCTACTTAAGTATTTGATGAAATGTCCATGTGATATTTGGTGAGAAAGTTTTTTGCATTTTTAGTTCTATGTTATTTCTATGATTTGAAGTCACAATTTAATGTCTAATGGTGAGATTATGTGTTGATAATATGATACGTGTTTCACATCAATATGGCATGTTTTTCATCATGAATTGTTGTTCCATGTGGCGTGTTGATCACTGTAGATTTGGTTCAATGTGGTGTGTTGGTCATGATGAATTTTAGTTCAATATAGTGTGTTAATCCTAATTATTCTTTGTCAAAAGTTGAAATTTGTGGTGTTTATGTTATGTAATCATGTGTTTAATGAAATGTCATTGAGTGTAGAAAATGTAAGTTTGCTTATCTTATTTGCTTTACTCTATAAATTTATTACATGACTAATTCTTGTGTTATTCAATGATGGTTATGAATGCATGAAGGATCTTGGTGATTTGAACATTGGGAGCCTTGGCTAAGAGGCATTCAAATCAAGGAACAAGGGACACTCAAGTAAGGATGGTAAATTAGTGGCAAGACTAGTAAGATTAAGTTGTTACATGATTTTGAGCTTGATTGAAGCTGATGTACTCTTGTTCCCTTGTAATTACTATGTAATGATGAATATTTGATTGAACACTCACACACATAAACACCCATGAATGTTTTATTTGACACTAACACACACCCTTATCTATAGCTGATTGATCAAACATTCACACAATAAACACTAACACTTATTTTTTAAAAAATAATGTCATGTGAGGTCCAATACCTTTATAGGTACTCTCTTTTAAAAACGTGTTATGTGAGGTCTTATGCCTCTATAGTTATTCTTTTTTGGGTTCCTTGCCATGTGAGGTCCAACGCCTCTATAGGCTTATCTTATAGACATTTATGGTTTTTAACACTAATGTTGCCAAGTGAGACCAATGTCATCGTGAGCGCTTAATGAGATATTAGTGTTGCCATGGGAGACCAATGTCTTCATAAGCACCTAATAATTCACCAGTGGGGCCATGTAAGATCCAACGATTCCATAGGCATATCCCAATACTGGTCAAATGCATTTGAATTAAACTTGGGGTTCCAACAACCCGTATTATGTTATGTGTGTTTTTCTAAAAGTAAAGGTGGGCTTCAAGGGCCCATATCTGATCAATGTTTTTACAAAAATAAATAGATTTTAAATAATCTAATAAATACCAAAGTCATTCTTGAAATATTTTCCAATAAATATTGAGTTCAAAGTCTTTTGTTTTCCAAAAATTTATTTTGTTTATGATCTAAAAAGTAATATAATAAAAAAAATAAAAAAACAAATGTTCATATTTTTCCATAAATATTTCAATGGAAATACCAATAAATCATGTTTACAAAATAAAAAAAAGAATTCAAATTAGGAGAGCAACGAAGTGAGATTAAGACGATTTTGTAAATTAAAACACATCAACTAATCTCTACATTGTTTTATTTGCGAAAATTGGCTCGATTTCAATTGTCCTTGTCCTTTTCACAAAAATAAAAATACCAACCCAATAGCATGTCTTTCTAGATGAACTACGTGGACTTTAATCCTTATAATAGGGTACATAAGCCCTTAGCTTTCATCCTAAGTCAAGTCTACTCTTTGTAAATATCTATTTTTTATTATGTTAATTTTATTTTTCTTTGTTATTTTTGTACGTGTTTTGATGTGGGTTATTTACAATAAGTTTAAGGTCGTATTCTTTACTTGAATAATTTAGAGTGATTGTCTTTACAGACGGGTGTTGTGGGGTACCTAACACCTTTCCCACGCTCAAGTGAAATCCCGAACCTATATTGGTTACACAAACCACCCTTTCATTTTCATTTGGCTTTCCAAAATTTTCCTTTTAAAAATTATGGTGGCTTCTCCAGTATATTGGTTTTTGAAATTAGTTTTGAGAATCAATTTATACCTCTTTTTTACTTATTAGTTGCAATGTGAGTCATGACACAGAGCCTCTAATGGTAGTGTTCCATGATTCCTAAATTATGTTTTTGCAGTTAGGATATGTAGTTCAAAAATTTTCAACTCTAAAGTGTTTTTTTGCCTAGTCCCCTGCAAAGTGTGGGTACTGAGTATTAATGGGGAGTGGTCTAAGGTAGCAACTGGGAGGACTATGAGGGTAGTGATAGGAAGGGCATGCATCCAAGATGTATAATAGACTATTTTTTCCAATTGAGCCCACACATTATGTTGTTCTTTTCTATTATTTGTCCATGAGAACCATTGACTTAGGAAGGGTAGGTCAATGAGATTACAGTCTTCCATTAGGCAAGCCAATTCTGAGGTACTAGGCAAAGTAAGGCAAATGCTAAGTTTGTCTACCTCTGATAGGACTTGGTTGAAATCTCTAAGTATTAGCCAAGGCATAGTGATATTGGTGGTAAGGTTTCTTAGCCAATTCCATAGGATTTTCCTATTATTAAATTTGGGGAATCCATACATGAAAGCTCTAAAAAAATTGATATCACTTCATCATACAACTTCTAAAAGAGTGATTAGATCATGTATCTTTGTTGCTAAGCCCATTGGGTTTTCCATGCTTGGCTTGGATTGGTCCTCCTTGTCTTTCAAGAAGCCTAAGTCTGGGTGAGTGTCCAAGAAGGGAACCATGGTGGGCTCTCAATGGTCCAGGTCCATGCAAGTATGTTCATGCTCTATGCTTGAGTCTTAAGGGGCTCAATTGAAGTCGTTTGCCTCATTAAATAAGTAACTTGCATGAGGAATATATTCTATGTACGTCAACTGTTGATGCTAGTTTGTGTTTGAAAGCTTGTAGTGTCATGCTGAATTATCAGGATTAGCTGACCGAGGGGAGGTTGGAGTTGTTACTGGGTCTAACATTATGTTCAGGGTAAGTTTGGCCCTTGAGGTCAACTTATGCTTCTTCTGTAGAGGGTGGGCAAAGATCCGATTCATTGGAAGAGTCTTAAGAGAGTGACTCATCTTGTTCTTTTTGTTGGTGTCAGGTTTTTTATTGTGGATGTAACAAAAGCGTCCTTCTTCTATCTCTTACCATTGAACCTTTACTGTGTTACATGTCGTCCCCCCCCTTTTTTTAACGCTATGGAAAGTTTGATTTCCAGGGGAAAACGAAAGTCATGTATGAAGTCTACCTCATATTTGCCTTTGATGTTCTACTTGAGTGTTTCTGGAGCCTCTAGAACTTAATCTGCATCCCAGTTATAATTTTTAGTCATATGTCTGATTCGGTTGTATTGGCAACATTGTTAAAATACTTACTCGAATGTACATTCTATCCAGATTCGTTTGTCGTTGTCCATCTTGACTCTTACTGCCATTAACAGGGGAAGGTTATGATCTACATGGTATTAAACCCTCATGAATAGGAGGTTCTTTGAAAATAAGAACCCCCTTTGACTTCAGTAGATTCTCCAACTAAGTAACCTAAGATCTCTGTTGTATCTTCATTGTGATATTCTAATGAAAATCCCTAGAACTGTACCCATAAGGAGACTTTGTGAAGAGCTATCTCTTTCAAAATCATGTTTGATTTTCACTTGTCAATGATAAAAAGCAAATTTATGACTGTCCAGGGCTAGTTGCGGAGTATCAAGCGTTTGTCCTCCTCATTTTAAAACTCGATGAAGTATATATTCTAGTCTTAACCAAGGATATAAAAGTTGTCTTGAAGCTTCCATGCTCATTGTAAAGCGTAGTAAAGCTTGTGAACTAGGAGTATCTTATGGCCTATGAGGACAACAAGTATGCATGTTTCCCAAAATTAACGAGCTACATGCATAAAGTATTCATTTAACTTGATGTATGGTCTAACCTAAGGAATCCAGAATCCTTCATTTGCTTCTTCTGATTCAAACGAAGTGGCTGAGGGATCGGGGCTATTCAAGTTGCTTTTGGTCTATTAAAAGCCTTGGGCCAATTCATGTTGCTTGTCCATCATTGAACATAATTGTTCAAAGACTGAGGTTAGAAAGAATAAAAACTTAAGCCAAATAAAGCCAATGAGATAAAAGGTCAAGAATAGTAGGAGGTAAGGTAGAAGTGGTAAAGAAAGATAAGAGGTTCAAGGCATGAAACAAAGTTTAGAAGACTAGAAGAAGTGGAGTCAAGGAGTCAGGGAGGAGAGGTAAATAAACAATGAGCTCAGGCAATGGTTGAAGCTAATGGAACATAGTGGTACATAAAAGGATTAGTGTAGGGCATCTAGGCAAGGTAAAAAGTCAAAGACATTTCAATGGAAGGAAAATGGTGGTACTTGAGAGGGGCTGTAGGCCAGCTTTGGCATAATGACTCCTAGGTAGGGGATGAGAAAAAACTATTATCAACATTATAATTTATGAGACGTGCTCTCCAAATGTTGGTGCAGTGACATTAGGGATTCAAAGGGGCTTTATGAAGGGAGGGTGAAGTGATCGTGGTGCTAGTTAAGACAAGCAGAAAAGACAAAAGCCACCCAGTCAAGGGATTTACTTACACTAAAGGTGAGAGCTTCTCTCACTAAAAAGATCCCTTAATGAAACCTATCTGTCATTTGCTTATATCACTATATATTTATGATTGACTTGGTCTACATAATAAATTTTTAGTACTATATATGGGCAATAAAAGGAAGTTAGATATTAGATGGAAGTGTATCACATTAGTCTTAAAGTATAGCTCTATAATTGTTTGAACTTTAATGAATCATACCTCTAAGTTTGCTATTACAATGTTCTTTCCAATTCATGCATTTTTGTCAATAATGTAGTCTCTATAGGTTAGTGAGAAGAAGTGAGAAACTATTGCAATTGAAATTAAATAATTAGTGACAAAGAATTTAAGTTGCAGTTTGCACGTACTTGATTTTAGTATTTTCTCTTATCCCTATTGGAACTTTTCCTTCAGTTAATAGTATTGCTATTCCGTCATCGGTTTTATTGAAATTAACTCCAAGTTTTACAATATCCTGCATCAAAATGCTAAATATTACAACTAGATAAGCATACCACATTATCTGTTATTACTAAGAATATGTCTCAGATTTTTGTTGAACAAGAGACTTTTGGAATGCTAAATTAATAAAGCTGAGAATTGCTATGAATATGCATATACTACAAAGAATTTACTACCATCCTCTTGTAGTAGACCAGACCTTCAAGTGAACATTTGAGTTTGTTTTGGATCTGATTCCAACTACACTATGCTATATGAAGGAATTAGACAAGAAGCTTCCATGTAATATGATCAAATCAACAATTTGCATGCACAAGGATGAAAACCAATATCATGGATTAAAATTTGAAAGCAACGAAAAGGTGAGGGTAAAATAAGAAGAAAGAAAAGATGTTGGACATGCAATATTTTTTTTGTTTTAAATTTAGCTTATTTTTAATCTTATTTTGGTTTTATTTTTAGTGTTTTACTAATGAATTCAAACTATTTGTAATTATTTTTGTTGGTTTCATATTAAGGGGTGATTATATTGAAATTAGAGCTGAAGTAAGGTGTGGGCATGGATTACACTGCATTTGTGCTGGACACAATGGGATAAGTTGTGGGCACAACTTAAGAAGCTATTTTTAAAACTAAAAATGGGTAACTCAACATTTCCAACAACTTTTCTCTCTCTCGAGCATTGGAAGGTGAAGGAAATGGGCATAAGAACTTCTAAGGTTGATTTTAGAGCAATTTTCACATTTTTTTTTTTAGGAAATTTGTTTGGATTGAGAGGTTTTCATTTATGGGTTATTTTATTTTCCTTTTGGATGCCACTTTTTAGATCTAGGTTATTTTCAGCTTCTTCTTTTCTTTCTCCCCCTCATCTAGTTTTAGTGAGAGAAAATAGCTTGAATATGAATTATAGCCTTGTAATATGGATTTTGAGTATGGATTATGGATATTTACAATCATGAATAACTAATTTCATCATTCTAACTAAGGGGTATTGTATGGGTTCTTCAAATGTTGTGAGGCTTTCTAAACTTTCTTATCTTCTCTTTTTGGTTATTTACATTCCTATTTTGTTTACATCATTATAGGTGGATAATTGTATTTCATTTGGTTAAAGTAAATTCGTAATTGTTTATTTTGGCCAATATTAGTGTTGAGGATTGTTAGAACACTTTCTTCTATACAAATGGAATGTAAATGATGATTTGTTGAACATGCTTCATGTTTTGGCAAGTTAGAAATGATGATTTTTCATTCTTAATGTGATTGGTTAATTAAATTCTAGATGCTTACTTAGGATTGTTGACTAATTAAGGGTTGAGTTAAGATCTTCTTTTGACCAACATACTAAGAAAAGTTTAAGTTACTAGAGCTTGTTAGTAACCATAGCCACTTACCAAGAAGAGAGAGGAATTTATCTTAAGGCGTACCTAGAATCAACTTAGAAAAATCACATATTACTTCCCTTAGTTAAATGCTTATCTATTAACTAAGTTCATTTAGTTTGTTTTCCTCATATTTGAATTGCTTGTTTTGATTTTACTTATGTAATTATTGTTATTTTTTTATTTGATAAACCCTCATCTTTCTTTTATTTTTTAATGCGTTACATTAGTTAATCTAATTATGACCCTACTAATCATTATCACAATATATATTCACTTGAGAGTAGATAATTTAAGTTTAGTGAATTCAACACCCATCAAATTTTGATGTCATTGCCAAGAATTGGTTTTTGACTAATTTTAACTCTTTTGATGACCAGGACTTAATGTGTAGAAGAATTTTACTTTGATCCTGAGATTAAGAAGACTACTAAAAAACTAAGGGAACAACCAAGAAATAAAAAAAAGGCAAGTTTTCAAAGCTTCCTCGTTAACTTCTACACCTCGTCAAGCTTTAAAGGAAGAATGTGAGCTATCATTGGAACTTCTTGAATCACTAATTGAAGTGGAGCCAAGAGTTCAAGAAATGGATAGAGAAAGAACTCTAAGAGAGTTGGTTGCTCCTCCGTTGAACTAACTACCCTTGTGCATTACTAATCTAGACATGAGCACATCTCTTGAGCTTAAATCTAGGTTGATACACTTACTACCCAAGTTCAAAGGGTTGGCTAATGAATATCTTTATAAGTATCTCAAGGAGTTTCATATAGTTTGTTCAAGTATGAAGCCTCGAGGAGTATTTGAATAGTAAATTAAGCTAAGGCCATTTTTATTCTCCTTGGATGATATGGCAAATGATTGGTTATTCTATCTATCCCCAGGCTCTTTCACTACTTGGGAAGATATGGTGCAAATGTTTCTAGACAAGTACTTTATCACTTCTTAGGCTATTAGCATAAGAAGAGATATCTATGGGATAAAGCAAAAAGAAATTGAGACTCTTTATGAGTATAGGGAGAGATTCAAGAGATTATGTGCTAGTTGCCCTCAACACAACATTTCAGAGCAATCTCTTATCCAGTATTTCTATCAAGGGTTGTTATCCATAGAAATGAGGATGTTAGATATGGCCAGTAGAGGATCTATTATGAACAAAACTCCTCAAGAAGTTAAAGATTTTATTTCTATTATGGCAATCACATCACAAAAGTTTGGAAGCATAAAAGAGTCACCAAGGAGAGTCAATAAAGTGGGCAAGTCTTCATTGGAAGCTAAAATCAATTAACTTGGATTTTGTTCAAACCATAGTCATGGGTAGAATGCAACAAGCTAAGGGATGTGGCATTTATGACAATATGGGTCACCTTATTGATATATGCCCCACATTCCAAGAAGATAACCAATAAGTAAATGCCATTAGAGGTTTTCTGGGGCTGCCACAAAGAAGATTTGATCCTTACTCTAATAAATACAATCCAGGGTGGAGGAAGCGTCCCAACTTTAGTTATGGAGCAAGTTTTAATGCTTAACAATTCCAACCAAGGCGTATGGCACCTCAACAACCTTCCTCATCATCCTCTAAGTATGTCTCTTTCCACAAGAACACAACAATTTCAACAAATGGCAAGATTAAACATTCAAATCTTAGATAATCAAGTGTGCCAATTGGCCACCTCACTAAGCAAGTTAAAGTCCAAAGACAAGCTATTTGCTCAAACTAAAGCTAACCCAAGGAAAAGTGCATGTGCAATTACTTTGATAAGTGGAAAAGAATTGGTATATGTACCCAGGACTGTAAGCACAGCTTAACTACAGAAACAAAACCAGAAGCTGAAGTCATTGTGCCTAAACAAAACATAGACCTCCCCAAAGGAATAAATTTGTCTAGCAAAAGGAATTTGTCATTAAGCCTAATTTTCCTAAAAGATTTGTTAAATCCAAGAGGGATAGGGAAGAAAAGGAGATTTTAGAGACTTTTCGCAAGGTGGAGGTGAATATGCCACTTCTTGATGCCATTAAACAAATACCATGCTATGTAAAGTTTTTCAAGGAGTCGTTTACTAATAAGAGAAATTAATACGGTATTAGAATGTCAGTTTGTGATGTCTTAAAATTTTTTAACTAATAATTACCACTAGAATTTATAGACACATAACTGAAAGTAAATTTAAAGTGGTATCTTAAATACTATTGTAATTAAAATACAAAAAAACTATACATAGAGGTGTATATATTTTGAAAAAAGTATAAGCATCCAAAAGAAAATTTTAAAGATATTACATTTACTTACTTATAATTTATTTATACCCTCATATGATTAAAACTCATCATTATATCAATTCAAATATTCAATAAAATGTTACAATAATAACAACTTATATATACTTCAACGAATGTTTTAGAATACGAAATAAACAAATCTACATTTCGTACATTCTTTTAACCAATTAATCAAAACATAGTATATCCTATTCATTCATAAGTAAATGTAAATATTTCTATTTATGTAATAGGATTCTACTAACTCTCATGAAAGAATAATTAATAATTTATACAATACTCTTAACATTTGTGAAATGTCAATATCAACAAAATAATTTACGCTTTATGTGAACAAGTTCATACTTTAATTATCTAATATGTATAACAAGGCATAACTCCCTTAAATACAATGCTTAAAACATTTGACATTTAAGTAATCTTCGAAAATAAGATTTCATCTTATCCTTAACATTATAAAATAACCAATTGGCCAAAATACTAAATTGTTATTATACAAATTTATACTAATCCAAGACCATCTATTCCAACCATTTATAAAATAGATCACTTAAATATACATAACATAATGGAAACTTGTTTGGAAATGTCAAAAGAATACTATGTAAATTATGAACATCAAAGGACAAATTAATCAACAATTTGTCAACAAAACTTTATTTCAATTCTATACTAAGTAAGAAATGTATTTCTAAAATTTCATTAACCTTCTTAAAACTTATATGTTTATATATATATATATATATATATATATATATATGTATATTTCTAAGAGAAATTATTTTCTAATTAACTTATCATTTTCTAACTTTATCACCAAGTTTTATCAATCAAATACCATATCATAAAGTAACATATTACAACTTTATATGCAATACCATTTCAAATCTTTAAACAAGTATTAAAAACCTTTTATTGTAAAGCAACTAACCTTACACCATCTTTAAGTAATTTTACTTGTAGGTGTATCCAAAATAATTTTAACATATTTACCCTTAGTAATAAAAATAAATTTCCAAATATCAAATAATGGCTTTATGAGAATGGCATTTTGGTAATTTTTTAATCAAAACCATGTGCACACACATTATCTTCATGCGCGTGAATCCCTTCCAGTAACTGGAGGGGACTATTTTCTCCAATAATGTATTATAGCCATTGGATTTAGATCTAATGATCCTCAATTTTTGTATAAAATATATTTTTAAAAATTAAAAATAATTATTTTTATAAATAGATATATATATATATATATATTTTTTTAATATTTTAAATTATTTTTTTATACATAATGATATCTAGTTTAAAAAAATAGACTCTAAAATATACAAAATAAAATGTGAGATGTTAAAAATAATTTAATTTTTTTTATTTTTAACTATATATCATTTATTATTAAAAAATTTAAAATATAATATATTTATCTATAAAAAAATTATTTTTTATTTTTTAAAAATATATTTTATACAAAAATTGAGGACCATTAGATTTAAATCCAATGGTCCACTTTCTACGTGAGAAAACAGTTCCCTCCAGTAATATTAGAGGGGATCCGGATTCTTATCTTCATGCATTCTACGTATGTTGCATGGAGACTTTCTTTGTTTGACTAATTCTATCATAATTTATTTTATGTTTTTTATTTAATCCCTATGGAGTGAATTTCGAGTAAAGGTAGGTAAAAGTAGAATATTTGCAATTTAGTCCCATCATATAGGACATATAAAATTATATTTTGTTATATTAACCCCTTCCAACCATAATTTTGCATGTTAGTCCCTAATTACTATTCATTCATATTTTTATATTCCCATATGCAAACAAATTCATCAATATTTATGAACTATTCCATCTATTCAATTTATATTTTGATTCCCTTCATTCACCTACCCTATCTTGTCTAATCTTTGTATTTTTGCACCATGCATCTTTCCTATCAAGAATAATTTTACACTTATCCACCTAAAACTAAGTTTCCTAGCTATACTTTTCAGCCATTACATGATATAATACAAGAGTTAAACTATGGCCTTTATTACAACATTTTTGATGAATGAAACTAGGTTACAACATATTACAACTCTACAGAATATTGAGTGGCCTAAGTAGCATAAAAATGCCATCCTTGGCATAATGTCTACTTCATGGAAGTGTTCACCAACGTGCATCCTCCTTGTGGTTAATTCCACCACCATCTCCCTATTTATAAGAAAGATCAAAATAGTAAACACAAGGGTAAATTCATTGCTTTCTTGAACAAACCTAAACATGTCTCCAAGTGTCATCTTCACAGCTTAAAAATGGTAAGTTCATAACATGAGAATTTAAGCAAATTCTCAATAGTTAAACAAATCCATTATCACATTAATGCATAGATATATAACATATGTAAACAATAATTACAACTCAAGCGTATAATCATCACATAATTAGATCCGTAAACCACCACATGCATGCCAAATTACCTTGCTCCTAAAGCAAAGGTTTCAAAATGCTCAATACACCCCTCTTTGTGCCGCCACCATGGCAAATTCAACATGATACATAAATCTTATGCAAAATGAAATAAAAAGCAAGTTTAACTACCTTAGGTTGATTAGGTTTTCTCCTTGAATAATCCCTTAATGTCTCGGCTTAGGTAATAAAATGAAGAAAAGGAATGTGTATTTAAATTCTACTTGATCCTAAAGCATGTAAAAATAATAGAAACAAAGAATAAAATAAACCTTACTTGATTTCCTAGCTATATATTCCTCAGCCTTCATGCTTTCTTCATACGCTCTCACTCTAACTCACACTTTCTCACTCAAGATAAGCTTGCACAAGTTGATGAATGGCAAGGCTTACACTTCCTCTTATTTATAGGCTAGTTCCTTGCATGACATTTTTTTTTTTTTTTAGTATGTGTCAATTTCTTAAGTTAAATGGTTGTCTAATTCCTAAGTTAATCATCCATGCACTTTGACACCTTGCCTTGCAAGTTCTTAAATGATACTTAGCCCTAAGTAATCATACCACCAAGGATGCCAATATCCAAAGTTGTCTTACTTGAATTTTGTTAACTATGCCATTGGTTGGTTGAGAGCTATATAGTTCTTGTTTTGTTCCATTTCAACCAATATGATTCCATTTCAATGCTTCTTGTTACCTATTTATGATATTTATTCTTATCCCCCTCAACTTTCCTATTTATTTTTTGAACCCTAACCTTAAGAATTTATTACACTTTAGGATAATACTTTGTTATAATTTCCAAATTGCAAAGAAAACTATCCTTAAGGTTTACTAATTTACAAAGACTTCCCATGTCACTTTTTAATTGCCTCTTAATGTCATAACTTATAATTTCTTAATTACAAAGAAAACTATCCTTAATGTATTAACTTATATATTTTTCTATTTAAGGTTTTACATGAAAAATTATATCTTATTTTCAGTTTAGTCCTTAATTTATAACTATCTTTTCAATTAACGAGAGGGACTTAATTAAAAGAAAAATTTAAGATGTTACAAAGTTTGGAAGAGAATGTGTTTGCAGTAATTCAAAAGAAGTTACCTATTAAGAGCAAGGACCAAGGGATGTTTGCTATCTCTTGTAAAATTGGGAATGTAGGGATACAGAAGGCCATGTGTGATTTAGGTGCATCAGTAAATGTGATGTTGTTATTCATTTATTCAACCTTGAATGTAGGGAAATTAAAAGAGACTAGCGTTTCTATTCAACTTGTCAATAAACCATTTGTGCACCCTAAGGGAGTTCTAGAGGATGTCTTTGTTCAAGTAAATTATTTGGTTTTCCTTGCTGACTTCTTTAGTGTGGATATGGAAGATGATAACTCTTTCAAGACATTTGATATTTTATTGGAAAGACCATTCCTTAGTACTATTGGGACCAAAATTGATGTGTATGAGAGTATTCTCTCCATGGAATTTGATGGGGAGATTGTCAAGTTTAATATCTTTAATGCAATGAAATCTCTGAATGAGGTATCATCTCTTTGTTGCATTAATGTCATTGATCCTCTAGAGCAAGAAACAATTGGGTTGAATGATAGGAAGAAAGTGGATGTTGTATTGCCTACGAACACTAAATTTGATAGTCCAGCTAAGATTGAAGAAAAATTTGAAATTGGTGGTGAAGTGGAAGAAGTGGTTTCTCAATTGAAGTCCCATATACCTAAAAAAGTTTGGAAGCATTTGTTGTGAAAAAAGAAAGCTAAAAAAAAACAAATTCAATGGATAATACCCTTGCGAGAGCTTGATTTTGAGATAAATGATAAAAGAATTTGCTCATTGATCACCCTATTGCTTGCCCCTCATTGAGAAACAAATCACCTTGAAAGATCCAAGTTGATAGGCAAAAATGTCTAGCTTGGGACATTAAATATGAACATTTTTAATAGGTAACCTAATTTTCTCAAAGTTTTAATCTTATTTTGGTTTTATTTTTAGTGTTTTACTAATGAAATTAGATTATTTGTAATTATTTTGGCTGGTTTCAGGTTATGGGTGATTTTATTGAAATTAGAGCTAAAGTATAATGTGGGCAAAGATTACATTGCATTTAAGCTTGACACTAAGAGATAAGTCATGGGTACAACTTAAGATGTTATTTTTAAAATTAAAAATGGACAGCTTAGCATTTTTAACAACTTTCTCTCTCTTAGGTGTTGGAAGAGGAAGGGAATGGGCATGGGAACTTCTAGGGCTAAATTTAAAGCAATTTTCACATTTTTATTTAAGGAAATTTGTTGGAAATTAGTTAAGGCTAAGAATCTTATATTTTTCGGTCATGTTATTTTAGTATGGACACCACTTTTTAGATCTAGGTTATTTTCAACTTCTTTTTCTCTTTCTCTCTCTCCTTTGGTTTAGTGAGAGAAAGTAGCTTGGATTCTAATTACAACTTTGTAATATGGATTTTGAGCATGGATTATGGATATTTATAGTCATGAATAGCTAATTTCATCATTCTAATTAAGGGGTATTATATGGGTTCTTCAAAGGATGTGAGACTTTCTTAACTGTCTTTTCTTATCCTTTTTTTAGTTATTTACATTTCAATTTTGCATACGTCATTATGGCTTAATGATTGATTAGGTCCATTGTTTGTCTTGCCCATAATTGATTGTATTCCATTTGGTTAGAGTAAATATGTAATTGTATATTTTGACCAATATTAGTGAAAAATTAGTGTAAAGGATTCTTAAAACACTTTCTTCTATATTTAAGGAATGTAAATAATGATTTGTTAAACATGCTTTATGTTTTGGCAAGTTAGAAATTATGGACTTTTCATTCTTAATGCAATTAGTTAATTAAATTCTATGTGCTTACTTAGGATTGTTAACTGATTAGGGGTTAAGTTGAAGGCTTCTCTTAACTGACATACTTAAAAAAGTCTTGGTTACTAGAGCTTATTAGTCACCATAGCCATTTACCAAGAAGGGAAAGGAATTCATCTTAAGCCTTGCTTAGGATCAACTTAGAAAAACCATACGTTACTTCCCTTAGTTAGATGCTTATCTCTCAACTAAGCTTATTTAATTTGTTCTCTTCATATTTGAATTGCTTGTTTTGAATTTACTTGTTTTATTTTTTTGTTTTAATTATTGTTATTGTTGTCTTTGATTTGATAAACCCCCTTCTTTCTTTCATTCTTTGATGCATTATCTTGGTTCATCAAAATCATTGGAATTGCTAATCCATGTGAGTACGACCCTACTTATCATTATCACAATATATATTCATTTGAGAGTAGGTAATTTAAGTTTAGTGGATTCAACTCCCATTAATATCATATCAAGAAACCTTTTGTTTCTAATTTTTACCTGACTCATTTGCACTCTATCTATCCATGATGCTTCTTAGAGTAGATATCCTAACAGAAATCTTAAAAGTAAGTGTAAAGACAAATACACTAACAATGTTATTGTCAATCTTTGATGGTGGTAAATTTCTCCTTAATGTATACATTGGTTTCGCTGCATCATAAAAGTTAAACCTGGGTAATTGCATATTATAAAACTTAGTTTCAAAACAACTAATATTTTAGGTCCTAATTATAGAATAGTGAATACATTACATTGAAACCAAAATATAAGACTAATTTAATGATATTTACTGCTTAGAACTTCAAAAGTTTGAAGTTTAATTAACTTCATACGTTTACCTAGACCAAAGGTCAAGATATTGAAGCTCAATAAGAATGGTAAGAAGGACAATTTAATTAAACACTCATATGCTCAATAGGGGCTAGATTTGCATCAATAAGAATATGATGGTCCTTATATCCTCCTAGTAGTCATTAAAGAGATAAGCTTGCATGCAAATTATTACTTCAAATAGATATTCATCAATCATAATATGTGAAAATGAATTTCCTACTAAAACCAACTTGAAGTGGATAATCTTTATATCATACCATAAGTAAAAATTTTAAGTAATCATATAGAATTATATTTAGAGGCCATGAAATAGATATAGAGTTAAACCATCATGAATAACCTCTGATCTAAAACCATTTGTAGTTGGAAAATGCCATCTAATTGAAAATGATTAAAGCACTTAGCAATAGATGCAATGAAATAGAGAAAAAAGCCTTATATTAAGCTAAGTTATTATTAGTACCTTAATAGGTTTAAAAGTATCTCCTTCTTAAAGACATACACTCCCATGGAAGTAATGTACAGTTTCTTTTAAGCCTGTGAAAGGCCTAGCACTGTTATATCTACTTGCCAAAATATGAGGCACCACTAGTATACTAAGTCTAATTTCTGAAACTCTTGGTGTGTGAACAATATGATAAAGATGAGTATTACAATTGCTTTTAGGTCTTCCCCTTTTGGTTTTTCACTAAATGAAAGGAACCTTCCATTACTTTATATCTTTATTAGACTAAAATTTGAGGCGCGACAATCATGAATTCATAGTAAAGTTTTAAAATAGTAATAAATGTAATAATGATTGAACTTGGAGATAAAACAAATTCGTATAAAATAATTGAACCACATGAACATTTCATTCACTATAATAGTAAATACCAGACCATTGGGCAGTCACAACTATGGTTATATATTGTCTTAGGAATAAGAAAAAGGAATGAGCCATGGTAATCCCAAACCTTCAAATGTGTGTGATGGATAATGAAATAAAATGTGATTGGCACCCTTTTCAAAATTGAATAAATAGTAGAGAAATTTTTATATGAACCCTTTGTAAGAGATAAGTAAATTAAATCATTCATAAAAGCATGTAAAGTTTCACAGACACACTTTTTAGTGAGAACATCTTTGTGACAGGTGTTAGGTTATGTGGTTAGAAAAGAAAAAAGGAAATAACAAGGAAAAAAAATATAAAAATCAAAAGTAAGAATCTCATTCTAGAGTACATCTCAGCCCAATTCGAGAAAGGCTACTTTTTTAAAGTAATATTTCATAATAGATGTATGATAAAATTTGTACATCATTCCAAACTTAAATAGACATGCTACTGACCTAAATGAATTAACTGTCAAATTAAAGAGAGATGAGGGAAAAAGTGGGAAACTCATAGGACACAAATAATGACACAAACACAACTAACTTATAAATAACTACAATGACTCAAACTCTACTAATTTTGAAATAATTGATATCCATAACTGCTAGTATGAAATAATTGTTATACATAACTACTAATATGAAATTGCAATAAATAAACTTAAGGTATGAAATTCTTTCACTATCTTCTGCTCTCTATCACCCTTCCCTCTCTTTCTGTAACATGTTTGAAGTGGAGAAAGTAGGGTTGTATTAATAAATCTCCCCTATAAATTTAGCTTGTCCTCAAGTCGAATACAGGAAATTGTTGAGCAAGAAGGTTATAGTTCTGCTAGCTATCCTCTTCCAAGGGTCTGCCCTTCTAAAGAACTAATAACTCCAAATCATCTTTTTTGGCAACCTTAATCTAGCAGTGTGACAGTACTTTATTAGGAACAAAGTCAACTTCAAATTCAGATGTGATGGGTAATGACACTGGAGAAGGAGGCGTCCAAGGCCTACTGTTAGTCGTAATAGAGAGAAATGAAATATCGGATGAATTTGGTAGTCAGTGGGATGTTCTAGCTCATATGTTATTCGGACAACCCTTCTTTTGACTCTGTATGGACCAAAGAATCTAGGTGATAACTTTTCAAATCTTCATTTAGCTAATTAATGATGATAATAAGGTTGTAATCATAAGAAAATAGAATCTCAGCCATTAAATTAGAGCTCCCTCATGTGAGAGTTAGCCTCTTAGTTCATTTTAGATTATGTTGAGCAAGGTTGGAACTTAAGAGAGGGTGAATTGGGTTCTATAAAAACTTTTACTTAAAAACTCCTTTAGAAACAGAAATAATGGAATCAAGCTTGAAACAATAAATATAGAATATAAAAGGAGTAAGGGAGAAGTATTGGCACAAAGATTTATCCTAGATCGGCTTTTACCCAAGCTTGCATCTAGTCCCCAAGCAACCTCTTAGGATTTTTCACTATCTCAGACAATCAAGACAACACCCAGGATAACCTCTCATCATTCCCAAGCTCTCACAACTTGACATCTTTAAGGAACCTCCTTGAATTCTCTCTCTCATGGATATACTCCCCTTAAACCCCAAGCTCTATCTAGCTTGACTTATTCAAGGAACTTCTTTGAGTTTTTCTTTTAGAAGAAAGAAAAGATTTACAGATAAACAAACTTTATAAACAAAATAGATAATACAATAAAGCACTAATATGATAAAGAGCTAATAAGATTATGAAAACTAATGATATAATCAATCTTGAATGTTTTTCTTGTTGTTTCAAAGTCCAAAGGTTGAGTTTATATAGATTGAGGTCTAATAGATTTGTTAGGAGTGAGTGGAAAATGAGAGATTTCAAAATATAGTCGTTATAAATCTATTATGGCTTTTCTGCCACTTACCAATCAATTATTCACCACCGATCAGTTGACTACTCACAATTTTCAAATTCTAGACCTCGACAGTTAACTGTTCACTTTTGACCTGTCAACTGGTCACTCATAGAGAGCTCCTAGTCGATGGTCTCACAACTGGCAGTTGACAAATGTTTAATCTAAGTATGGTCAGTCAACTGCTAGCAAGTGGCCAGTTAATTGCTCACTTACAGAGAGCTCCTAGTTAATAAAACTTAAGCTGGCAGTTGACTGGTCTCATCTAAGAAGGTGACCAGTCGACTGCTGGCTTGTTACCAATTGACTGTTCACTCATAAAGAATGCCCAGTTGATTAGAATTCAAGCTAGTAGCAGATTGGGGGCTTCTCATAAGGTGACTAGTGGACTGCTGGATAGTGGTCAGTCAATTATTCACTTACAAAAAGCTTCTAAATAAGCTTTTCACAACCTTTAAGACATGTGATTGATTATACATTCATTTTAAATGATTTCTATCAGTTCAATATCATTTACAAAGGTTCTTAAGACATGATTAAGCATTGAAAACATCTAGAACCTAAGTAATACATAAGAAAACTTTTCTTCTTGTGTTGTTATCATCAAAACCTTGATTTCTCAGCAAATTGGCTCAACATATTGAGCCTTCAACAAATTCTCCTTAATTAATCTGAGCATGTCATCTCAAAGAATTAATTATTCTTCTAGCTTTGTTAGTCCAGTTTCCTTGGGAATATAAGGATGAAGTGGAGAAGGGTCTCATACATACACCATTTTGAAAGAAGTAACACCAATAGAAATGTCGAAACCAATATTGAAGGAGTACTCAGCCTAAGGTTAGAAGACACTCCATTTGGTGAGGTTGTTCATGGCAAAAATAGCATAAATATACCTTAATACATTAGTTAACCACCTCAGGTTGGCCATCAGATTAAAAGTGGTATGCAGTCTCCATCCTAAGGTGTGTCTTACTTACCTTAAATAACTCCTGCCAAAACAAGCTTTGAAAGATTACATCTGATCAAAAGGGATGGATTTAGGCACCCTATGTAACTGTACAATCTCTCTGCAAAATTTTTCAACCACTTGTTTGGCTATAAAAAGGGGAGATAATGTAATCAAATGAATATATTTACTTATCAAACACAACCAGTATAGTGTCAAATTTGCTAGATTTTCGAAGCTTAGTAATAAAATCGAGAGAGATATCTTCTCATATTTGTACAAGTAAGGGGACAGGTTGTAGTAAACTAGCTGGAGCTAATGTCTAGTCTTTAACCTATTGACATGTGAGGTAATTCAAACATATGTTTTAACATCATTTTTATAAGCAAGTCATTAAAAATTAGAATAGAGCCTTTTAAGGGTCTTTAAATAACCTTCATGTCCAACGGCTGCAGTATCATATGCCTTAAAAATTAATTTCAGCCTTAATTCTTTATGGTTTGGAATGACCAAGCAATTTTTATAAAATAGCCTTTGGTTAACAACCTAGAAATCAGGATAAGAAGCAGCATCTTTTCCAAGAAAGGCAATAATATGGTTGGTGCCATTAGTGCCTTTGGTAAGTCAGTAAAATCTGAAGGTATTAGTAGAGCTAACATAAAAAATTCAAATGAGTAAGCGTAATGAAGATATATAGACAAGGCATCTGCACCTTTTTTTTCTTTTCTAGCTTTTCAAATAATAGAAAAATCAAACGACAAGAGTTTAATGAGTAACCACTGCTGTTGAGTAATAGTAATACACTACTCCAATAAGTATTTTATGCTGAAATGGTTTATCTTCACATATAAATATCTCCTTGAAAGGTAATGCCACCATTTTTGTAAGGTTAAGACAAGGGCAAGTAGTTCCTTGTCATAGGAAAACTTTAAACGGTTTGAATAAGATAGCCCATTACTGACTTGGTGTTCTTCTTGTATGAGAATTGGCTCAATTCCTTCAGTTGATGTGTCGCACTTTACCATAAAAGGTTGATGGAAGTTAGGTAGTCACAATACAGGTACCGTGGTCAAGGCATCCTTTAGTTTTTGAAAGTTTCTTGGCAATTTAGGACTAGCAGAAGCCATGTTTCTTTGTTAATCATGTTAAGGGTGGAGCAATCAAGCTATATCCTTTAACAAATCTTCTATAATACCTTGTGAATCTTAAAAATCCTCTCAATTCCTTAAAATTTGAGGGCAAGGGCCAATCATGAACAGCCTGGACTTTCTCCTTTTCCACTTCAACACCCCTAATTGACACCATGTGTCTCAAGAAGGAGACGTGAACTTGTCCAAATAAACACTTATAATGTTTTGTATAAAATTAGTGCTCCTTTAGTAGTTGTAGGGCACACCTTAGATGAATTAAATTGTGCTTTAGGTTTGTGCTATAAATAAGTATGTCATCAAAGAATACCAAGATAAATTTGTAGAAGTGAGGTCGAAAAAGGTCATTCATGGCAACTCGAAAGGCTAAGGTGCATTAGCTAGGCCAAATGGCACAACCACATACTCATAATGACCCAAGTGAGTTCTAAAGGTCATTTTAGGTATGTCAAAAGGATTAACCCTTAACAGATGATACCTAGAATAAAGATCAATTTTTGAAAAAATAGTAGCACCATGTAACTTATCTGAGAGCTCATTAATGTTGGGGATAGGGTATTTATTTAGGATGGTGATTTGATTGAGGGCTCTATAATTATTGTACAATCCCTAAGAGTAATCTTTTTTCTTAACCAATAAGACATGACTAGCATAAGGGCCTAATGTTGGGTGGTTTGGTGTTTGGAATAAGGTTAATAAAGTGTGTATGTGAACGAAAGGGAGGTAGGGAGGAAGGCTCTTGAAATTCAACAATCAAGTTTTGGATATTAGTATGTACCATAACAGAAATATCTGAAACAACATTTTCAATAGCAAGATACTAGAAGATGGCTCCTGTAGGCACTTTGTGTGGGATGCATTGCAATTTATACTTCTTCACTTCCCAAATGAAGATTAGAAGCATTTCATTACAGTTGGCCTATGTGGTGATGCAAGCCACTAGATACCTAATACTATATCAATGCCTCCAATAGAGAATGGGTAGAAATGTTGCTTGACCATCAAGCTTGGTAATTGAACCTTAGCATCTTTGCAAACTTGATTACATTTTTTGATTTCACCATTTCCAATCAGCACTCTAAAGGGTGGCATGTGCTATATAGGTAGTTTCAAGTCTGCAACAAGGTACTCAGTAACAACATTATGAGTAAAACCACTGTCAATTAAAATAATCATCTCTTTACCACAAAGGGTTCCTCTCAACTTCATGGTGGACATAGCTAATTTGCCCAATGTTGCATGAAAGTTTATTTCAACCACTTCTTTTGGGTTGTATAGCTCAAGAATGTCTTCATTTTTATCCTCCTTATTGCAGTCTTTTTCTTCTTTCCCTTCAGCAATTTCTAATAGAGAAAAAGTCCCTAGTTTGCAATGATGTCCAAGGGAAAATTTCTTATTGCATCGAAAGCACAACCCTTTAACAATTAGAGTTTGTTTCTCTTGGTCCCAAGAGTGGTTTGGGTTGGTTAAGTACGAAGGTTGTGATGTGATTGATATGGCTTTGGTGTTGAAAAAGGTTTATGGGCAGTGTTTTGGGACTTTTGTGTTTGAGAAGATTTAGTTAGTTATGTATTAATAGGGGTACGAGAATGATTGGACCAAGTATTTCTTCGAGTGGCTATGTTTTTATATTCAAATTCTAAGGCCAAACTCATGGCTTTATAAATTGTTCAAGGTTGATGTATTCTTACATCAACCTTCAAGTCCTCCCATAATCCATTAGGAAAAACTCCTAGTAAACAATGTTCAAGCCAGCCTTTCACTCTTCCTACTCTATTAGCAAATTCTTGATGATAATACTGCATAGGACCTGTTTGGCGAATATTAAATAAAAATTTTTCAGGATTCAGAAATTCAGGGGGGCCATAATTTTCTTGAAAATACCTTACCAATTCATCCTAATATACCATTGTTCATTCAGTGTTGAGCCATGGAAAAAGGTTTAAAGCATAACCTTCCAGGTACAATGCAGCCACGCCCATCTTAAGATCTTTAGGCGTTTGATAGAAGCAAAAATACTTTTTAGCCTTGAGAATCCATCCACGTGGATCACCCCTATCAAATTCAAGATATTCCACTTTAGTGGTGGGGCAAGCTAGTGGATTTCTTCTCCATCAAGAGGGTTCAGCTTCATCCTCCTCTGTTTCTGACCAAATAGTGCGCTTGGAATCTCTAAGTGCAGAAGGCATCTCTCTAACTCTATCTTGACTAGCAGATGCTATTTGATGAGCACGAAGTAGTGGCCCACCAACCTGAGCCGTCGAAGTTGCCACTTCTGCTGCCGAGTTATCTAAGGCTTTATGTTTTGACACTATGGTATCGAACTGGGCAGACATAGTGTCAGGGGTCTATATGGGTTGATTGGAATGGGTGGTTTTGGGTGGTTGGGCAGAGGAGCGTGTTGCCACCATAATGGATCACTATTTTGATACCCAAATGATAGAGGCTGGGTTGGGCGGTATGAAAAGAAGGGAAATAATAGAGAAATGATAAAGAAATATAAAGCGAGAATCTCACTCTAGGGCACAACACTCAGTCCAATTAGAGAAGGACTACTCTCCCAATGTAATATTTCATAATAGGAGTCTGATAAAATTCATATATCATTCCAGACTTAAATTGACACACTGCTGACCTGAAGGAATTATTGGTCAACAAGAAATAGCTGCCAACTTAGAGGGAGATGGGAAAAAATGTGGGATACTCATGGGATACAAACACATGACACAAACACTACTGGTTCTAAAATAACTACTACCCATAACTGCTAGTCTGAAATAAATGTTATACATAACTACTAATTTGAAACTGCAGTAAATAAAGTTAAGGTATGAAACTCCTCCACTATCTTCTACTCTCTGTCATGTCCCTTCCCCCTCTTTCTGTAATATGTCCGTAGTGGAGAGAGTGGGCTTGTATCACTCCGACATACTTAAGTGCTTAATCGTGATCGACTTGTCTACCTATCTTTCTTAGATCGGTTGCACCTAAAAAGTTTTATAAATGAGAAAGCCAGTATGTGGGGCAAGTAACCTACCTGTCATCCATTGGAAGACAAGAAGAGAGTATCGTCAGCACTGTCGATGATTCTGCACATGATGAGTCATGACTTATAAGAGTCCAAACTTTGAATGCTTGAATGTAAGACGAGAGCAAGCACTCTTTAACTGGCTTACTCAAACCCATTAGAAATTGACATAACTAATCTGAATGAAATATACTGCCTGGAATGTATTGTTTTCCGCTGCTAACTGGGCATGTTTCTGCTTTCTATACATGTCACTATATATAGCAATAGCACGGATGGGAAATAATAGAAATTGATGTAACTAAATCACTTGTACTTGGAAAAGTTTAGTCTCTTTCCTGATAGGTGAACAAGACGTGTCTTCACCAACCCCATTAAAAATTGACGTAACTAATCTGAGGAATGTACTACTCGGAATGTATTCATTTTCTGCCGCTATCTGGCATGTTTCTGCTTTCTATACATGTCACCATATATACAAGTTAGACCATATGGAAAACAATAGAGATATATAACAATAGCACCATATACCATTAGAAATCTCTCCTGTCGCTTCTCTTGGCAGACACTGACATTCATACTCAATAAAGTTAGTATCTTGAGACTATACTTAATATTTGTCTGCAGAAGAAGATAATCTTTATCAGGGAATCAACAAGTATCGAACATCTTAAACCTGACGGCTTTAATAAATGACAATGCAAAGTGCTTTGCTGAAGAAATGGCTGACCAGCTTAAGAATCAACCATGTACAATCACCACGGGTTCTAACACAGTACCAGGTCCAGAGGCTCAGTTTTCCAATTACCCAGACCTTTAACTAAATGCCACTTGAATGTTTCCAACACAAGGGATGGAGCTGTTATGCCTGCTTGCATTCCTGGCCTGGCTTTGAGCCTTGTCCTCACTAATTTCACAGTCTCTCTACTCAGGTGGGCTCAGTGACACAAAGTATACAGGAATTGGTATCGGTTATGAAGACAACTAGATTGTTCTTGTGCTGACCACTAACACCTTAGAGGGAAGCTTTATGCCTGCTAGTTCTAATGGTACCAATATGAATTCTGACATCAGTTTGATTTCCTGTTCAATGCTATTGCTACTACACGGTAACATGTTCCTGATGTGAATTCAGAAGATGGCTATTAGCTAGGGAAGGTCTTCCTTTTTGGTTTCAGAAGGGAAACGTAAACATTGAAGACAACTACTTTTGAAGAGATAAAGAAATCTCTGTGTAACTGTTGTTTCAGTATTGATTATCTGTGGAATGCTAGAGAAGACGAATGCAAGAAAGAAGCAATTTTCCCCCATTGGTTGTTATCTTATTGTCATTATCGTGAACATTTTTGACGTTGGAAGTTTGGCCTTTCCAAATGAGAACTGAAAGCAATAAATTGTATTATTTCTGGCAACTTACGAGTACTTATTTAAGGTTGAGATTGGTCTTATGTGCAGTATTAAAACCATATTCTAATTCAGTTGAAGTGCGTGCAAAATTTCAAATGTATGCTAAGATGGTTTACATTTATATTAGTTAAAGTTTTAATTATGAACTTAAAGGATTTTAAGAGCTGTGACTTCTAGTTTTGATGTCCATACATGACTGAGTCTCTTCATTTTGTAGGAGTTTTATGAATTTGAAATTTTCTGATTTTCGAGAAACTTAATAATGATAAGTGCATATTGCTGAGATGATGCATAAGCAACATTAGGAAGGAGGTTAATGTCATATGCCTAAATGGATCACAATTGGGTCAGGCTGTGCATTTCCAGACTAGTGTTATTCTGTGTCCTAACGTTTCCTACGGAAATATAAATAAATAAATAAAGATGAGTGATCATGTAATATTATTATTGGTGCAACTGCAAAATGCACAAGTTTACCATACAAAGTAACCTTGCAGTGTCAACATTAAAATAAATGTTGCACCCTCCAAATTTGCTAAATTTTTGGGTTGACACTTGGCCTTAAAAAATCAAATGAACAGCACAATTTTATTGTCAGGTCCATGAAAGATTGCTAGATATGAATATAAGTGCACTGAGTTAAATATAAAATGTATCACCTTGATAGAAATTAGCAAAAAGAATGTGTCATGCAGCTTTCACAGTTCACTTTTTTATCTTATTGATATATAGAATGCTTATTGATATATAATGGTCTTTACTCAAGTCTTAAATTTTTGCCAAAGATGAAATAAACACAAATGGGGGAGAGAGATGAGCCCTCTGTTGGAGGTTACAACGTTTAATAAAACATGATGAATGTAATTGTACAGACTTGCACAAACCAAAAGCTTTGGGCTTCCTTGTTAAAAGCAGGGAAGAGACTATACATCACGTTTAAAACACAATGACCCAAGCAAACAATATTTCTAGTAAATTCAAATATGGAAGCTGAATATGATTGATTAAAGACCCCATTGGCCGCATTATGTGTACATGCATTCTCGTCACATGTCTGTCAATCATACATAAAGCAAAACTGTATCTGATACAAAAAACGGGGGAAAATTTAACCTCTGTGACTATAAAGGAAATGATTATTGTGGTTAATGTAGGAGCGAGGATCTTTTGGAGTTGCCATATGTCGCTTACGGGTTGCCATTGATTTGTTCATTTGTTTCCCAAATCAAACACAAATTTAAACTATTGGACCCTGCTTGCCTTGATACTCGATGATAAAAGATCATTAACAAATCCCCATGTAATGCTTTTTGTTCCCCAGAACAAATGAAGGCGATCCACTGGGATCTTCTCGCTTTCAAGATGGTTGTTGAGGTCAAAAAAAAATGACAAAAGTTAAACTTTTCATGATTTTTCATTATAATCATAATGCGTTGATTTATCAAAGTTTAACTTCTAGAGGAGCCCAGAACAGTGTGATTGAAAAAGCAGAAGAAAAAACTATGGGAAGGAGGGGCTGAATTTAAAAATATAAGAAAGGACCAAGGTGAATATGAAAAGATGTTTTTGTGGTGGGTGAGGTTGGCATGTCTTTTTATATGTTCTGTGGAAAGAATAAAGAGAACCACTTGACACGAAAGAATTGGATTCTGGGAAGACATGCTCAAAAAGAAGCATGAAAATATCATCTCGCATATATAGGGAGAGATTGAGAAATCAACATGAAAGGAGATGAAAAAGATGTCACCTTCCGTGGGAGGCCAGAAGAACAAAAAAAGCTTGGCGGTCAATCATAAAGTTTCATTTATCTACCCCACTTTTTAATGGATTCACCATCAGTCAAAATATAAAGAATCTATATACCGTTAGTAAATCCAATTATGAGATTTTGGTACATAAATTTAAAAACTTTTTCATGGCAATGTGTAGTAACAGTGCCACAAACTGGTTATATTGAAACTTCATAATGATATTTCAAACAAGAAGAATAAAAGTAATTTGAGTTCTTTAAAGTCAAGCCAGCACATGGGCCAAGAAAAAAAAAAGTGAAGCTAGCACATTCAAATATATTAATGATTTAGTCTTAAGAAATTAATGTCGTTTAATTTGGTTTTATAAAAACAAAATCTCTTGATTGAGCTTTTGTAAAGATTTTTTGTCCAATTAAAATGATCTCCTTTTTGGTAAAACTCAATTGTAAGGGATAAAAAATTGGTTACATGTAATTCAATGTTGATCAAATTTTGATTGGTCGGCAAGATTTTATTCTAGTAGTCTAAATAAACTTAATGTCCCTCAACATCGATTAAAATAAACTTGTTGACAATCGCCCAGTTAATTATGCCAAGAAATGAAGAAAATTAGAAGATCTTAATCTTATTATTTGATTGATCATTTGTTTTTATTGACTCTTCCAGTTTTTATTACAGCAAGTGATGAATGGTCATTTTCAGTTAAAACATTATAAAAAACAAGCTTAAGGATAAGATGAAAAATGATTTTCTTGCATAATGCAGTGTTCTTGTATTAAAAGAGAGTTTGCTGAAAAGTTTGACTCGATCACTCAAACTCAATTATTGATCAATTTTATGACCCAAAAAAAAAAAAAAAGGCTATGCTCAACTTCAATAAATTACACTAATTAATATATATATATATATATATATATATATATACACACACACACACACTCACTTTTAGCTGAAATTATTATATACATCAATATGTTTTTCTTTTTACCTAATAATCATAGATCCATTCTTTGACTAATCAACTAATTGTAAATGGATAATCAATAAAATGACCGCATATACTTGTATGGGCCTGATCAAGACTAGAATTATTTGATTAACATTATAATCCAAACTTTAATTTATAAATTAATTAAATTGTGTTAATCCACGTTTAAGGATTTATATAAAAAAAAGTTTTTAACATTCACCTGCGTGGACACTAAATCAGTTTCACTCAAAGAGAAAACTCTGAATTAATATGAGAGAATGGATCATCTAAAAGAGACCAGGTTTATCAGATTCAGTTTTTTTCTTCTCTATCTCTCTTTTACTTTATGAAAAGATTTACATTAATTAAATTCAAACTCTTAACATGTAGCCACAGCAAGAATGTCAAATCACAAATAAAATAAGTTACAACTAGTGATCCAAACGAGTACATGATCACTCAAACATGCAGAAAATCATATTCAATGGGAATTTTGATATCATACGCTTTAAAACACTCATAACATAACAATGTGGTATGTGGAATAGGAGATGCTTATCAAACGTGATCCATATGAAAATTCCAAAAATGGATTTAAGCATCCACCCAAGATGCTTCCGTGAGATTTCAACAATACGAGGTTTAGGGTCAATAGATGCCTAAAAAACATAAAAGGACATAAATGTGTCATTACCTGTGAATCATAAATATGCATGTCATATATATGCATCCCCGTGCGATGCTTCACTAAGGCCCTGTTTGGTAAGGCGCAGAGGAAGCGACGAGAGAGGGAGAAGGAGAGTGTTGATAGAGCGTTTGGTGTGTTGCAGAAATGAGTCTAGGGGAGAACGCTTTCCATCACTTGCAGGTGAGTGCTTCCCCTCCATGGAGCATGGGAGAGCCTTTCTCTGATGGGAGAGTAAAATCGCTTGCCAAAATTGCCTTGAGTAAAACCGAAATGACAGGCGTGTCCATAGCATCTGTCGATGGCATTGGAGAATAGAGGTAAGATGGTCAGAGCCCCAAACCACTCTCATGCATTTTTCGCTGGCATTGGAATCGATCGTGCCCCCAAACAACTCTGTTGCTGTTGTTTCTCACAGGTAAGGGCTTCATTTGTCGTAGAAGTCAATCGCCCCCAATATCTTCGGCCGCCGACGAGCAAAATGAACAAACAACTTCCCCCCGGACTCCTTCGTCGTCAAGTTGGTGTTCTGAGCCTCTGCAACTCGTCAATTTGAGTCGAGTTGGTGTTCTACAACGAAGATCTCCAATCGCCGTCGTTGTTCTATTGTTGTTTGTCGTTCAACCCTTGTCGTCGTCTTCTATGGCTCATGTTCTGCAACTCGTCTTTTGCAAGCGAAGGAGATGGGACGCAGGCCCAATTTTTTGTTTTTTTTATCCAAAGGGCATTTTGGTCATTATATATCATACAAAATAAAAATACTACCCTTCTTATTATTCCTTTACTTATACCAAACATGACTTTAAATCATAAAGATTCCATTTCATCAGGTTTATTCTCATTCTTATTCTTTTTGCTTACCAAATAAAGTCTAAGATTTAATTTAGTAACATATCTTAGTTCACCAACATGCCTGAGGCTACGTCAAAATATCTTTAAAATATATTTAATGGCCAAGCATTCATCCCATACGATTCATTGAGGTCTTATATGAGGCTGAACCTAATGCATTTTAAAATATATTCAATGGTCAAGCATAATTAATAATCCCAGTATATATGAGTAATTTGATTTTAGCTAAACAAAATGAGACTGGGATCAAAATGCCTTCAAAATGTTCAAGGCCATATAACATAGCAGATAACAATTGTAACTCAACATTTCATAAGGCATAACAAAACTCAGACACAAGCTAAAAACACTGTAGAGGTAAGTAGCTTTAGCTAGTAAAGTTACAAATTAAATATTAATTTTCAAACTCTTGCTATTCCAACATGTAGAAGGACATACTCAACATATATAGCCTTCACTATTGCAACATGAATTAAATATTAATATTTAATATAATAAATAATAAATTTTAATAAATATCAAATATAATATATTATAATAATATAAATAATATAGTATTAAACAATATAATGTATATGAATATATAATGTAATATTAAATAATACAATATATATAAATATAATATATATATATATATATATATATATATATATATATATATATATATATTGAATGGATGGTTACATCATAAAGAACTGGAACTAGGAAGAACCACGAAAAATTAATTCTTCTCATATTTTCCTTCCAGTTGTTTGGAAAGTATTGTTATGGATTTCTAACCAACATTGGCTGGTTCCTCGATCTAATAGCTTGTGACTTCTTTTTGAAAAAGGTAAGCACATGGATCTGATGGTAAGCACATGGATCTGATCTGCCAAAAGGATAGAGTAAGTTCTAATATTCGTTCCTCACATTTGCTTCTATCTCTCACAGTACACAACATTATCCTTTTATCCATCCTCTTCCTTTAGCAATATTTATAAGTTATTCTCGGTTTGTTTTTCTTTTGACCTTGTATAAAAAATACTAATAAAGATATTAAAGAACAAAGTCTGACTTACTACATATAACACATTTATGTCAAACAAAACAACAATTTCCTTATCGTCTAAAAAACTTGGCTATTAATTATAAACTTGAGCCTTTGCGTAGTTGCAATCTTGACTAAGGTTCCTAAATCAAAATATGTAAAAACTTCGTTCCTTACTATATATATATATATATATCCTTAAAATAATTGGATTAATTTATATATCTAGAAGGAAAACATATGCCGGTGAAATTTACTACAAAGGGTTTCCATAACAAAATCCATATCATTTTTCTGTCACATATATTATCAAACAATGAAAAATCATAATTAATTGTGTCAAATAATGTCACACCAAAATTATATTTTTCTCTAAAAGAACATAATTATCTTAATGCCTAAGTAACAATAATAATAAGATTAAAAAGAAACAATCACACATATCAATCACAAATGCTTAAAAGTTATTTTAAAAAACTTTATATATATATATATATATATATATATATATATATATTACGAGAATCATTTTATAATTATTATTTAAGATTAATTTAAAGGTATAATTACTAATATATGATTGATTTAATAATTTAAAAATCATAATTGTGAACTCTTAATTAAATTTTTTTGTTCGGTACGTGTGTATTGTATTTCAAAAAAAGAAATTCATATTGCTAGAAAAGGTAGCCTATGATTGCATATGCGTAACTATAAACTTTTGGCGAAAAACTAAGAAAGAGTTGCACAAGTTTAGGCCAATGGGTTTAGATGAGTTCAAATCGGGAATTTTCTTTCCTGCCCCTTTTTTTACATACATACATGAACAAAAACAATACTAACGCTTTAAATTCTTACACAAGGATGGTAATCTTTAACAAAAAGAAAAACTAAACAACTTTTAATATTAAATTTTTAATGTTAAAATTTGTTGTGCCTCACCTCCTTCAATCTAATTCTCTCTTAACAAAATATGCAAGATCGATAATCAGGAAGTTGATACTAAAACAGTTTTTTATTTATGTGTATTTTGATAATTCTCTTCCCAAAACAATTGAAATTTGTCTAAATTTAAAGAAAAAAGAAAGAAAAAAAACAACTAATGTAGCTTTAAAAAGAATTGTTGATTTTTAGATTGCGCAATTTTTTATGTCTAAACTATTAGATCAAAATTTTTGAACTAGGCACAATTTTCAACTTTAATATGAATGGTTAGAATGTGTATTTTGTTTTTAATATTAACCATTGGATGCATATATTTTTCAATAATTGTTGGAATCCAAATCGAAAAACAACTGCCTTTTGCATACAGAAAATGTCACAGCAGAGCAGAGCAGAGGGGATCCCCACGCGTTAAAGCCATTAATGGAATATGAAAGCTAGAAAAAGACAAGAATTACACATGGACATGAGTCATAGAATCGAACAAGGTAGAGGGTGGTCCAGTGTTGCTTCTTCCTTGTACGTGGAAGGATCTAAATCACCCACACACACAAAGATTATCGTTTACAATTCTCCAGCCACAATCAATAAAAGCATTTCTGTGCGTGTGTATGTTTGTAAATAATATATATATATATATATTAGAAAGTCTCAGTCACACTCACACACACTAGTGGTTCAATGGTTATCCATTAGGTTAGTGAAAGACGGAGATACAGAGCTTCAGAATCTTTTCTTTTGGTACTTTGAAACAGCAATAATAGTCACTTTTGTGATATATTTTTTTTATCTTTTTTCTGCTGAATATGTCTGTGTTTTAAACATGGTGAAGAAACACACCACACTCTCCAATAATCTGGTCACATTTGGGATCGATTTTACATTTCAATGTTACCAAATGAATATCCTTAACCAATTAACGAAGGAATTAGTTGAGTTCTCTATTTTTGTCCCCTAAGTGTGGTGGTTGGGTCTAAATGGCTATATATATATATATATATATATATATATATATATAGGAGGATGATGATCCATGCAATGCTTTTACTATAAAGCTTGTTCCTTTTGTTGGTGACGCCATGGCAGGTTAGACCCCACAAAGAATGGGGAAAGATCTCTTATTTGCATTTATCCATCTTTTATTTTATTCATCAAATTATTGCTAATAATTAAATTAATTATAGTTATTCTGTTAAATTTTGTTGACATTGTCGATTATATATTATTTTAGTATTATAAATCGACAATATTTAAGTCAAACTCATAACATAAATCACAACACTGGTCATATATGAGAAGTGATTTTATTTATATATATTTTTATCATATTTTTTTGGCAAATTAAATTATACTTATTTAAAGGACAAAAATAACATATGATTGGTCATGTCGTCAACAAAATTTAAGGAAACATTGACAAAAAGATGAGGTGTAAAAACTTTTTTTTAGAAAAATTTAAAATGACGTCAATAAATAAATAAAATTATGAAGACAAAAAAAAATTAATATAACCTAAATTAGTTTCTATTTATATACATTTTTATCATAAAGAGAGTTGTGAAGAACGAAACAAGCATCTTTTTACAATTAACTTTAACTAAAAAGTAATGTTTAGATTAAAATACAATATGTATTTTTTAAAAATATTTTACAGTTCATGTATGAATTTGATAATTAATTCTTAATTAAAAGAGTAAAATGTGTTTCCTTAAACTACAAGCAACTCACCAAATTTAACGTGGATCTCCCTTTCTTAGTTCACTAATGCAATTTTGCTTCTTTATGAACTGAGATGGGACTAGTGCTTCTAATCAGAAGTTGAATATAATATTATTCATTGAATCGTCCATTTCAAACATAAAATGTCAAGTCCCTCCAACCCAATATATAAGAAACGAACTTGCCTATATTTATGATTAAATTTCATAGATTTCTGTCTTCCAAAGTATTGGTTAAAATTATACTAGTCACTTTATTTTTAGAACATATAAAAGTTTTTTTCTCAAATAAAAGGTTAATCTATACTTTAAAATTTTTTTACTACAATTGGCCTTAAGTTAATTACATTTTTCCAAGTAAAAAAATTAAAATAGAGGATATTTTAGTAAAAAAATTAAGTTAGACTGAAATTAAAGTAATCATATATTTGAAGAAAATTTTTCATAAATTTTGAAAAAAAAAAATATGTATAATTAAAAAAACACAGAAATGTTGGAATACTTTACTTTATATGTAATTATGGGTTGTTAGTAGTTATAATAGTCTTGCACTGTTCAAAGGCTTAAAGTTAGAACCAAGTTGCTTATATGTAAAAGTGTTTAATTTTAATCATAGATCCTTTATGGGTGCTATGTATTATTTCACTAATTGGCTTTTCCAAAACTTTGTGGAGGCAAAAAGAAGAAAGTTTGAAAGCGAAAGGCTTTTCCAATAATCCAATGCTTAATTAACAAGAAAACCACCTAATTAATCACTCTTTTTGCCAAGAGCCCATATTAAACTCCATTTCTGAATTATGAATTTTGTATATAAAATATAATATATATATATATATATATATAAATTTTAAAAAATCTAAGAATATAATGAAAAACAGCAAAAGATTTATGCTTACTTGCAAAACTTAATTATATATTTATCATATTATCAAGGAAATCTTATAACAAGATGTACAAGTTGGGTGCCTCATCCAATTGGGCTCTGGAGTCCCAACGTCACAGTCAGACGTAAGTTGTGGTTTGCTTTAACACGTGGCACACTGTTATTGGTTCTATTTTGCATTTTGGATGAGATCAAATCCGATGAATTTGTGGATTGCATAGTCCTGACTACTGTTTTTCTAGGAAAAAAGATAGGAAAACAGCCTGATCCATTTATTATCTCATTCTGATTTCCGACCTCATGACCCACAATTTATAGTTGTCTTTAAAGCTTTTTCTATGTGTGTGTGTGTGTGTGTCTATATATATATATAGACACACACACACACACACAAAAAGCAACATGCTGTCCACTGAACAAACCAATTTGATTAAGAAAGGAGAGGGAAATATAAAAGAAAAATTTTTAGGGAAATATTGTTCTAAACAAAAATTGTGTTTTTAATCAAAATAAAGTGAGTTATGTTGGAGTATACTATATACATGCATAATTTTTATACCTAAATGCAAAAATTATGCCTCAATCATAATAAACAATATTCTAATATTTTTATAGTTAACATATGTAAATATTTAGTTTAACTTCATTTAAATCCAACTAACTTCGATTAACCCATGAGATTTGACTCACTGGCTAGGGGCGTCATTAAGGCTAAAGATCAAATCCAGATTTGAAGTCCCCATTTGAAGCTAAATTAGGAAAAGAAAATACAAAAGAGAAAGCCTTAATTAATTTTTTTTTTTTGTTTATTTTACGTTGAACACAAGAAATTTATAACGTTTTGGGCAAAAACAGAAAGTAATTGTGTAACTTTTATTTTTTTTCTTTTGCTTTTTGGGTATACGTGGGGCTTTCTTGTTCTATGTGTTGTCTTTATACGTAGTCGCAGGTGTTCCACGTTTAGAATAGGCCCATGAAATACCTTCCGTACTAGAGATTGTACCAGGGAAGTGATTAAAAAATATTTTTTTAATTTAATATTAATAAATCCAATAACAAAAGATAATCCGGATTCAATAGTGTAGAGTAGTCACTTCACGTTCAAGAAGCTAAAAGAAAAAATGTACGGCGCAAATCGTCTTGTGCGTAGATCATAAATACAAAGTATTTACTTTAACTATACACAATATGTACATTTCAAAATTTGAATTCATTGGATGTACTGTGACAATAATAATATAATCATACTAACATGTTAGTATTTAAATAATTACTTTTACTACTTTGTTAATAATAAAATTATCGTCTTATATTATACAATAAGTTACTTTCACTAGTTACCAAAATTAAATGATTGGACAGAAATTTTTTTGAAATATATATCAAATATTAAGAGAATTGGATGATAATTATTAATTAAAAAATATTAAATATAATTCAGTCAAAATTCAAAATCAATTACGGTACTCCAATTTACTTAATATTACTTGAAATTCACATGAAAAATATATATCTCATAGTATTATAATTAATACAAAGTCATTTTTTTTCACGGCGAAAAGTATGTTGATACTGAACCGTTCGATCGCTTAGTTTATATTAAATTTGCATTGTTAGATTAAATTTTATAATTGCATATTATCAAAAGATTATCTCATTTATTAATCCTGAACCATTAAAACTATGAATTTTATTTAATAATATTTATTAAATCAGTATATTTCCATATCAAATGCACAAAAACTTTTTCCATAATGTTCTGTTATATAGCTAAGTCTGTCGTACAGAAGCGTCACCTTCGACGTCCAATTAGAAATGAATAAAGGCTTCTTATCTGGAGCCACACAAACAGAACATAAAAGAAGATAAGAATGACCGATATTGAAGATGATATATAGAGCCCGGAAGCAAGCGAGGATAAAAAATAACTATATATATATATAAGCTCCATTAATATTGCCGTAGATCTGCAAACTGAGCAAAAGCAAGCATGAAAAAGGAGTCAGTGAAAAATCAGAATCCAAGTTGAGAAAGTAATGATGGGTAAATGCAGAAACAGCAGAGAAAGCCACCAACTTGGTCCTTCCATATGTCTCCAAATCCAAAAATATTTATTGATTGGATGTTTCATATAACTCCTCCCTCCCAACATTCATGGATCTCCTTCAGTAACATTATCTCATCTTTCATACTTCCCCATAACAATGTACCAGACAGCCTTCAGCTTTGGCTCTGTGGTTCTGGAATAACTTTCATGGTTTAATTCAAGAATTTGAGTTTCGGCTAAGTAATTAATTAATATCGGATCCACTTTCGAAATTAAAAGATCTGAATCTGAGTCCTAATCTGAGCTAAATTAACCGAATATATTTAACAATATTTCTAGCCCAATATTTATGACTTAGTTATTAAAATTTTGCAATTAATTTGCATGTTGAATCTAGCTCATAATAAAGACCAGAGAGCTTTAACCTCTGAGAAGGTAGGACTCTTGTATATATTAAATCTTGAATAAAATTAAATATAGTGTTATTATAATAATAATCTTAAAAAAATTAACAATAATAAAAGTCCGACCTCTAAAATGATCTCATTCCCATAACATTAACCTGTCAATAAAAGTAGAGTTTGATGTCTCATTGAATCATTGTACTTATGACTTAGCTAGCTTCTTAATATTTAATTTGCATGTCGAATATTCTAGGGCAAGAAAATAGAGACCTTATCCTCTCATGAGGTCAGATTCTTCTATTATTAGATTTCCTCAAAATTTATGGCTATCAAAAACGTATTATTAATAATAAATCTTATAAAGAATCTAAGAACAAAAAATTTCAGCCTCTAAAACCACCAAATTCTCTGTAGTCTGTACCATCAAACTGTAGTAAAAGTAGTTTGATTTCCCCATTGAATCTTTCCCTTTTTATTCTCAGATGTCGCATAACATAGTGCCAACAGGTACCACTGAGATACATGATTGCACATGAGAAAGGGTACGAACAGACAAGCTTTATTAACCTAAACTACAGTTGTCTAAGTAGGTTTTCGTACATCTTTCACGACTATACGTTGTCGTTGAAGAAGCTAGCTAGGTATAGAGAAATATTCAGTTGGATTGTGGTTTTTGATTTTGTTTCAGACTGAATGATCCGTTGGTCCCCATATTGGTACGGCACAGAGATACGAATCCCTTTTTAGGGTTTGTTATGGTTGGTACTGTTATAGCTTTGCTTCCATGAGTTTTCTTTCGGAAAGGACCGGCATATATGTGAGAGTGAGCAGTTTTGGTGGTCTAACTGGTACAAAAGCAACCACCTTAAACTTGATTTCTTCTTTTTGCTCCAGATCCAGCATATATTGATAGGACATGTATAATATGAAATGTTTAAGTTTTGCATCGAATATTTATTAAGACACTTAAGAAGTGTGATTTTTCGCCCTTTTAAATGGGTTTTTAAGTTCCTTTGTTAAAAAGACCAAGGTTTCTATCAAGCTTTTCGGGCTTTGATTAACTCTTTGAGACAAGGGGTCATGGCATAAAAGTTAACCTCTAATAATAGTAAAACTCTTCAGTACAAAGTACTGCCATTTTTTTTTGCTCCGATATTTCTGTGGGAGAATGAGCCAATGGCACTTTTGGGGAAGGAAAAAGATAAAAAGTTTGGATTTTGAAAGTGGCCGTACAATCTGCAGATTTGATGAAGTGCATCATGAAACAAATCTTATTGAGATCGGCCAGTATTTGATTTCTTTTCCCTTGCGGAATATTGCATATATATTTCTTCTTTTTGTTTTTTTCATCTTCATTTTGTAGATTTTAAAAAAGGAAAAAGAAAATACTTTTGGTTGGAATGAACTTTGATTTGAGTCCACGCAAATAAAGTCCTTCGTCATGCCACATAGAACAAGAGTTTGGTTTGAGAATTTCTTTTCATTTATAATCCAATCAAAATAGTTTTGAGCGAAAACAAATTAATTAACGACGTAAAAGAATTTAAAAGTAGAAACATGACATTGATGTTAAGAAAATTTTCGTATGGAACATTTACTTTTTTTTCCCTTTTCTTTTCTTTATTTTATTTCTCCAGTTTCCTTTTCCGATCCTTGTACTTTTAACATGGTAGAGTAATTAGAATCCTAACAGGAGATTTTATAACTGAGTAATTAGATTAATATTCAAACAGCGGTCAGCGCCCAATAATTCCTAATAATAAGGGGTTTTTTTTTTTTACAAATTTGTAATAATTGTCTAACATATAATTTCTTAGTTCGGATTTGCTACAGCTCTTATAACAAATTGCTCAATGTTTGATAGTATAATTTTTCAAATTTAAATCATTGAATCACAATTTTGGATCGTAAACAGTAAAAATTTAAAATTTTTTAACTATAGTTACCAAATTTAAATTTAAATCATAAGATTGTGCAACTTTTTTAATATTAATAGTTAAATCCATACAATTTTTTTATTAAACTGAACAAATCCAAACTCAATTTTTTATTGGTCCATAATTTTCAGTTGAGTACGTCAATCTAACGTACGTCTCATTCTAGCTATTTAACACTTTTTCAAAACTATATAATTAAGTTACTATTGCTTATTGATTATACCATTAATCCTTTTTGTTTTGAACATATATACTTATTCTCTTGAAATTAAAATACTCTTATAAATATTATTAATTTATTTTATAAAAAATATAACTTATTCAAAAATTTTCAAATTTATATTTTTATGTTAATTGTTTTATGTTGAAAATTATAAACTTAATTTATTCTAAAACTTTAACTTTACAGCAAAGCTTATAATTATTACATACCATATTCAATATAAATATTATTCTTGAGATTAAATTATTTATTATTTTTAAATAAATTCTTTTTTATTTATAACTTCTTTATCAGATAATTTTATAGTTTTTTAAATTCAAAAAGTTGGCTAATTTATTTTAAATATATATTTAATATTTGTAATATTATATAAATAATATGTAAGAATATCTTTATTAAAATGCGTGTAATATTTAAGCTATATTTTGTTACAGAAAAAATAAGTGTACATATTTTACTTTTAAATGAACAGAGTGTGTTTGAACTGAAGAAGATTTGTATATATAATATAAACTTACCTTAAAATGAGAAGGAAAAAATTTTGATTTCTCATTTTTTGTTTAAGATTAATTTAGTACGGATGGAAAGTATAAAAATAATCATCTAAAGATAAAATTCTTTAAAAAAAAATGAAGATCTTTCAAAAGTCAACTTAATCCTCTGTAGAAACCAAATTTGTTTACTTTTTATCTATAAAAATTATATTAAAACATCTCATTTTTAAATGACTAAATTAATATTTTTAATTAAATGTGATATATCAAAATTATATGTTTTTCAAAATAAACCTATTTCCACAGAAAAATTATGTGTATCTCATGTCAAATACTTGAGAGTGGGAATACACAGGGTTACACTTTTTTTTAGGGGGGCCGCTGAATACACAGGTAACACTGACATCCTAAAAATGCATATTATCATAATCTATACAATTTCTTTTGCTTTGGTCCATACTATTTGTTATGCTTATTCATATCCAGCTCTTTCTCCTCGTCCTGGACGAACAGTCACTTTTTGCCCAATTCTTTGAACTTGAGCACGTATATATATATATATATATAATATGCCATCAGAAACCAGAGAGGCCTGCTTTATACTGTAAACTTGCATCTGTGCGTGTGTTGTGCCTGTGTCCCAGAAAGATAGAGAATAACGATAATAACTGCCGTCCACAACCATAGTTTAATAGGACAACATAGAGAAATCGTTATAAAAGAAAAAAAAAATTAACGAAAGAATCTAAAAGTCAGCTTAATTGGTAAGAGAAAATTGCACATCTTAACAAACTTGATTCCATTTCGTTAATTACTAATAAAATTCTACGCAAGCCAAGCAGTTATGTGGAGGAGTGCAATTAACTGGTCCACAAGGAAAATTTAATTGGGACAAAATCTCATAATATTAATGCCCCTAATGATACTAATTTAAATAAGAAAAAAACATAGAGAAATGAAGATAAAAATTTAAAAAAGAAAATTAATTTTTAGGAAATAGCCACCCAAAGGGGCTCTCCCCAGTTGATTAACAACTCATTATTTTCTTGTTCACCGCCTTCTTTGCACCTTCTTGGCCTCTCATATTTTTCCCTTCTCATGTCTCTCTCATCATCTTCAGCGTCATCACCTTCCTCCTCTGTTTCTTCTACTTCTTCTTCTTTTTCTTCTTCTTCGTCTTCCCCTTCCTTGTCCTCTTCTGCTTGTTCCGCTTCTTTTACTTTTTCATTCTCTTCAGTTTCACGTTCAAATTCTTCTTCAACCCCTTCATTATCGTTGATTGGTTGTTCGTCTTCCGGGTCAAAGTTGCAATTTTTCAAAAAGCAGAGGCGAAGGCGGCCATGGCTTCTCTCAGCTTTGAAACAAGAAGGGCTTGGAGGGACCCAGAATGCCTCAATCACAAGCCTCCCATCTTCCCGGTGGGGCTTCACACGTAGAGATTCCGATCCCCTTATCGTTGTCAAAGGAGGAGGAAAATTCTGGGTTCTCGCTTTACCTCTCAAACAACCCTGACGTGGCATCGCTTGCTCCCCTGTCGGCGATGAACACAACAACTCAATGTCAAAGCCATTGTTCTCAACAATGTCACTGCCAGTTTCGTTCCCTAACTTCTCAGTGCACAACTCCAGACTCTTCTGACTCATCAGCATCGAAGATCGCTTCGCCTGAGGATGAACATATGCATTTTCTTTCTCTGTTGGTTCTTTGGGGCCATGGGAGAGAGTGGACAGAGCCTGAAGGAAGCTCCACCCACTACTCGTTGTGTCAGTTTTTTCATGGATTTCCTCACAATGGGTTTTGGTATTTGAATCCCTGAAACTAGTTTTGAAGGGTAAATCAATGGGGTTTTGTGGAGGAGTCTGAGGTTTTGAGAAAGGAAAACTGAGTCTTAGTCTTCTTGACTCGACGAGCTGAGACTCGAGACATGACTGCAAGCCGTGGCACACAATTGCTGCCATGTGGACTAGAACAGGGTGCTCTAGTTTGTGACCTCTATATCAAGAACAGGCAAAGAAATTCAAGAAACAAAGAACAGAAGACTTGAAGTTTTTTTGTTCTAGAACATAGTGCTCTGTTTTGTGAGGCAGAGGGATTCAAGGAAAGAAAAAGAAGAGATGTTGAACTTGTTCTGTATTGGGTTGAGAGAATATGAGAATTGAGAATAAAGACAGGGGATTGGCATGGGAGAGAAGTGAGGGGTTGGGACTGAATTTGTAGTGCCCAAAAGTGCCAAGGGCATGTCCTGTTGAGAGTATTTTCTTTTTTCTTTTAGATTAATGTGCAACTTTTTGTCATGAGGTTATGCAATAAGATTTTTTCAAAAACAAAAAAATCAATTATGTGATTCTAAGTTACAAAAGCCATACATTTGTTTACATACATCAAGCTTTAATTGAGAAACTTAATAACAATAATATAAAAAAAATTATATATAAATGTTTTTTATGATTATATTTAGGTTATTCTTGAATTTTGTTTGAATTACTTCTCTTTTTGGATAATCATACAGGCTCAACTCCTTGGTACATTTAGTGTTATATTGACAGAGTAATCCTTAGAAAAATTTCACCTAACTCGGTAAAGAGAGGTGTTACCTCTCATTGCAGATGAAGTCAATCTTTGTAGAGAGGTTTTGCGCAACTTGAGTTATACAATTCTCTATCTAATAAAATAAAATGGAAATTTTAAACCGAAAAGGAGGAGGCAAAAGAAGGTCCCATGTTGGTGTGTATGTCTCTATGTTAGATAATATATATATATATATATATTGGTGGTGAACAGAGTAATAAATTTAAGTAAAATTTTCTGTTCACAATCTCGTATCGTGAGAAAATGGGGCATTTTGGGCATGCCCTTTTTGTGGAAATGAATGCAGAGAGAGAGAGAGAGAGAGAGAGAGAGAGAGAGGATGTGTTCTAACTTTGCTGCAAATTTACCAGCTTTTCTATTCTTTTCCAAAAGAAAGCCAACAAAAGGCAAAAACACAAGTGGATTCTCTCCAATATTGCTTGACAGTGACTGCTATTCCCCTTTTCTAATTCAAAATTCATAGCTTTTTTCCCTTTTCTTTCTCACTTAACACAATCCATGGTTCTCTTCTCTGTCTACATTTCATTCATTATCAGAGTCAAAACATAGATTGATTAATGTTGTATTCAAAGGAGAAACACAAATTCAACCCACGGTCTCTGAACAAGAATCAAACAGAGAACAGCACAATTATTTCCATTGTTTATCCAAAATGATGACTGGAATATTATGTGGCAACCAAAAACTAGACACCAAAAAAAGAAGAGAAAAGTTACATCCTTCATACTGCTACCAAGGAATTATGAATAAAAAAAAAGACTTGTTTGGTGAATGTTGGAAATTGGAATTATTGTTACATGCATCAATGATTATGTTTGGAGGGGAAAATCTCGAGCCAGAAGAACAGAATCCCATGACCTTGTGTCTCTGCATATGCTTTGAAATCACAAGATTTTGTATCCTTATGACTTACAACGATAAATCATAAAAAGAATGCGATCATACATATATTTATATATACATATATCTTTCTTCATTAATATTGACCTTTTAATATTAAGTATTGGAATAAATATTAAAGAACAATTTACTAATTGTACGGACAGTTCAAAAAGACATGTTCAAAAGCCATTTGAAAAGGAAAGAAGTGATTCTCCACTAAGGCATTTACTTGTGTCGGCTAGGATTAACCTTTGAATCTTAAAATGTGGTTTTTTTTTTTCGTTTCTTCAGGAAAAACTGTCTCCTCTCTATCTCATCTCTTTCTCTCGTTCTCTTCATTATATTATATAAAACCCCACAAAAGGAGGTAGATCACAAACTAGACCTACCCTAAAAGGTTGAAGTGTCCCTCCCTTAACTTTATTACCCTTGAAAGTACTGCAGTTTAGACACATACTTTCCTTGGAAAGATAGTGAGACTATAGAGTTAGCCATTACATGTGACCATTAGAGGCAAAGCGAGGAGCTGGCACCAGCGTTGAATATCACTACCTCTCTCTGATCTATATTTATATAGTATTACTGCATAATTACCGAGACAGATGTTTCATGTTTCATGTAATATATATATATATATATATATATATCATAAATATACACATGGGTTTTTGTTTGTCTTGTTTCGATTCATACATGAGTTTGAATCATTGATTGTGCTTAGTTTTATTCATAGTGTTCAAGGAAACTCGTTTCAAAGACTAAACCTGAGTTTGCAAAGAATGGTATACATGCTTGACTTTCTGAGGGTTTGCATTATATCATAAGTCTAATTTTTTAATTTTAAATCATGTTTAATGCAAATTAAATTAAGGAAAATCATGCTTTCACACTCCTACTCCAAACTCTGCATAAGTATGTCCCAGTGATCGAAGATCTAAGTACGTAATGTAATAGGGTTTGATGAAACCCTCATGAAACCTTGCTGCAAGTATATTCTTATTTCAAAATTTTCGTATTTTGAGAAGAAAGAAAATTATCTCATGTAGCGAAAGGCATAAATCTCCAGGTTAGTGCTAAACATGCATATACCCACAAGTGAAAGATATCCTGGAATTTAATTTTAAAAAGAAATGAAGAGTTACTGTGTATTTTTATTGGAACCATCCAGAAAGAATAGAGAGAATATGAGGATGCTTATTGTGTGACCTGGTAGTCAAAAAATGACAGCCAAAATAGAGATGAATATAACGTAAAGAAAACTGGAGAATGAAGAGGAATATATATATATATATATATATATATATATATTGCTGACTCTTTCACAGTCTAAGGCTGAGCATAACATTCCTCTATTGTCAATATTTTACTTTTCATTTTGAGACAGTACGTGGATTCCTTTACATATGACGGTGTGGGTTTGCATGTTACCATTTTTGGTGGTATTTGGTAGTAAACTCCCATTTACAACTAAGCAATGTACGACTTTCATAAAAAATAATAATTAATAACTAACTAATTAATTAATTAAGTGACGTACTCACTGTTCTCAACCCCCACGCACCCTTGATATTTAACTTAAAGAGATACTTAAAGAGCAGTCACTTGAATCTCTTTGCATATTAAAAAAGTATATGTACTGATATATAACTAATAATATCTCTTAATTCTGTTGGTAGGTTTTTATATTTTTTAAATGTATTAATTACCAATCAGCATCACCACATCTTTACTATATTAGTTGTCATCGCCATTTTTTTATTAGTACGTTGATTTCAGTAGATCAACTAAATATTATTATATTAGGCTTCATATAGCTATAATCTTTCTTAGATGTTCAGTACATTATATAAGTTTATATAGTAAATTCTACTTAGTATTATTAATTATACATATTTTTATTAGACTTGATTAAAAATAAATATAAAATATATTCTAACTCTATATCCTTGTGTTTTCTTTTTCTTTTTTGCAACAATGACATTCATTAATATTTTTCTAAACTTTGTACTATTTACTTTAATCTTATATAACGTTCCGAAGTGACCTTTAAAAATTGTAATTTTGTTACTAATTAAGCTCTAGACTTAATTCATTAAAATATATAGTAGAATATCAGAACAGTGTGGCTGGCCGACGACGACCCACTGACAAGTGCAGAGTACGTAATCGACGTTGGCATAAATCTTTTGACAGATTTGAATAATTGACTCTTCAGTAACAAGTAATTATATAAATTTCTATATACATTCTTCACTTAATTTAAATTTTTTGTTAAAATAAAGTAATATTTTATGTACATAATATTAAAATAAAAATTTATTATTTTTTTTCTCGTTTTTTAATTAAATTTAATTTTCGACACCACTTTATATCTCTATGATACTTTAAGTGCATATATAAGACTTTTTTGTGTGAAAATTTTGGATAGGTAAGTTTGACTTAGTGCACCCTTTCGTTGAAAGAAAATGATTGTCCTTAGCTCTAGTGAATTAATTTTCTTTACCATTATTCAGCAAATTTCTCTCACAAGCGTGTGTGTCGCCAACTCAGTCGAGCAGAATTTAGATTGCTTAAGCTTAATTGCTGCAGTGATCGATGGATGAAATTTTTAGCTGATTATTAGGTTTTAATTAGCCGATTCTAGTGTACTTATTTTGAGTTGTACTGGCTTCTTTCCCAGTATTAAAAAAGAGATGATAAGCATAATTAGCCCTAGTTATCAAAATAACACAATCCCAATATTTCAAAGCCTCATGGGTCCCCTGAGATCGTCAATATTGATCCAAACTTTCTAGCAAGAGAAAGAATTTCCATTAATTGGCAGCTTCGGCATCAAAAAATACAGCTAATATATAATTAACATAGCAAAAACATTTGCCTAGACCTAAAGACCAAGAAGTATATGTACACTTACTGGTACCCTTCCTTCACTTTTTATTTTCAGAATATAAAACATAAAGAAGCTCGATCACTAACCTTTATAGTACGTACCTCTAAACAAGCTTGAGTGTCTTGACTCTAAAGCTTCTTTCACCAGTGGACTTCCTTCAGTTTTTCTTGTATAAATATTATGTAAGCCACAGAATGAACCTACGGCAACCTCAAGACCACTTTGATATATACGAGAGAGAGAGAGAGAGAGAGAGAGAGAGAGAAAGAATGATATTAGCATCGGAATCCATATATGTTAATTACAATGCATGTTCTTTAACTTAGTTTTGTTTTTAAAGTAATGGAGAATCTTTAACTGAAGGAGAGTACGTCACACAACACACCCTTAATTTGGCTTTAAGTGAACCCCATAAGCTTATTACTCATAAAGCTTTCGAACTCAATTTGCTTGCCAATAATTTATATAACCTAGCTAGTTAAGGTACCTATACCTAGCTAGCTAGGATAGCTGGGAACTTTATAGGGAAGACAAGAGAATCCATTTCGTGGCTTACACAGGCGACTAAACAAAGGCAAAATACTCTGCCTATATCTTTTTGACCATGCATGTGTGAGTACAACTTTCTCATAATTATATCATTTTTAAAAGAATGCTTAATATATTTAAATAACTTCAATATTAAATGAAATAAATTAATGAATGAAAAATTATAGATAAATTAGTATTAATATATGTACATGTTTAATTGTTTATAATTTATTTATTTATTCATACACTTGAATTAATTTTTATTTTACTTTTCTTTTTCTATGAACCTAGCTAGCTCTTTTTCTTTTCATTTTTTTTAAATTAATGAAACTGCTGCTACATAACGATGCAAACTTTCAACCACCTAATGATCATGAATCAACTTGCTAATTAATTGCGAGATTAGTGAACTAAACTTTACGCACATAGAGCCCATGAAAAGCTTTATTAGAAGACGCATAGTTGAAGATTAGCTTTACAGACAGCAACTAGTACTCTCCTCAAGTACTGATAATTATTCATTTCTAGCTAATCTCAACTGGCATACATGCATGCATGCATCAGCACGACATGTTGCTTCTGCAAATTAATATTTTTATGACACTTTTTTATTATTCGTACAATCTTTTTAATCCTTAGAAAGATGGTTTTTCAGGAGTTTCAATATTTGGGCTTTTCAAGTTGGGAACAATTTGCCAGTCATAAAGAAGAATAATGGTACGACCTATGCAAATATAATATTCATGTAAAGCAAAATTAATTAAAAAAAAATTAACGGGATAATTTTAAACAGTTTTTATGCTCGTATATATAGAAGGAAAATTAAGCAATTACGTACTATGAAGACTATCTGTCTATTAATATTGTAATTCAAAAGAAACTGTGACACACGTACACTTATATATTAATTGGCGAATGCACAGCATGTAATTTTATGACAGAAAAAGGATTTTAATGTATATAGTTCATATTAGATCACTAGCTTCTAACACCACTTTAAGGGATTCTTGGGTAATATACATAGTTCAATATATAACAAGTGAAAAACTAACGTATACCTCTAAATTAGTATATGGAAAAGAAATCAAATTGAAAAGAGAACGGAATCAAATGATTATTATTACGTTTGATAAGGTAAATATAATAGAAGGACGATTACCTGATACTCCAGCGTTTCATTTGATGCCAGATGTATGAGGTTAAAGTTTTAAAACAATTATATAACATCGTTTAGAAGCTTTAAACATTTTTTTATTTAGAAAAATCATGCATTGTTTTAATACAATTTTCTTTCAGAAAAAATTATTATCATGTTTACAACTAATTAGGGGGAGTAACGATTGAGGACTGTTTCAGAAAATATTGGAATGTGGATTCAATATCCATTTCTCAATATATAGAAGGGGAATTGTATTTTATGTCATTAAACTATAATTTGATTACAATATTAACCAAACAAAATTAGAATATAATGCTTACTCTCTTAATTAAAATTTGACAACAAATAAACTGAGTCAATCATTTGCTAACTTTAAAGTCTTATATATACGTTAAAAAAAAAAAAAAGTAGCCTTCATAGTGACATGAACAGATGTCTACATTCACTATTTTTCACAGTAGAATTCAACTTTTAATCGCTGAAATTTTGCTTCACTATTAACCACGCGTAATTATCCGACAGAAAAGTTAATATGCAATTAATATTCATTTTTTTATGATATATAATTCAGTCGGACATATAAACCAAACTTTAAAATGGAGTTTTACCCCTATATATATATATATATGTATATATATAGAGAGAGAAAGAGACTATTTAACTCATCCTTTGATGGATTGAAAGGAAAAAGTCACATATTTCCAAAATTACACACTACCAAACATATTTTGGCCTCATCTCTATCCCCATTTATATATATATATATATATATATATATATATATGTACTGTAAGACACAACGTGCATGGGGTTATCTTAGTCTACTAGCCTGGCTCCTATGCATAGCAAGCTCATTGAGTCATATTTATGATACTGACACAGCAGTACCTGAGTTCTTTTTCTTTGTTTTATTGTTTTTAATAAAGGGACGAAAGATACCTAAAATTCTTTCGGACGCAATCAGGCATAATCGTATATATATTCGAAATCACTTATAGTGGCATTTAGCGCCTTTTGTGCTAGTATATATTCTAGCTTGGACAGCTTTTTTTCCTAAAGTCTAGCATCTGGTCGCTGCACCTTAGGGTTAAAAGGGGAAATGCACAAAGATATATACCCCAAACTGGGTCATCCTTGATTACATTAATTTGCAAATTTTGAAGCTTTCATATATCAATGTGGTAATTAATTAACTAGTTACGGTAGAATAATGACCAATTACTTGACTTAAGTCACATTTGTATTTTCACAAAACTAACATAGATGTACCGAAGGAGAAAAAGCTCCTGGTGAAAATTTAAAGGTTAGAGGAAAATTCAAAAACTGATTTTTTTATATATATATTTTTCAATGCAAAAATTGACATTTTTTATTCCATAGTTTTAAAGAAGCAGCTAGGTGCTAGTTAGTAAAAACATGATCATACCACTTATAACGTTCAGTTTTGGGCATTAAATTTAATGATGAGTTTTAAAAGCTTATATTCTTCTTAATTATGTATAATGATAAACTTTGAATATGGGTTCTTATGTGATTTATATGCGCAAATAGATGAACTAGCATAGTTGTAGTCAATCATATATAGCTCTAACCTTTATAATTCGCTGCATTATACACATTTCATTTAATATCCCGGAGACGGAATTATAGTATAAGATAGTTTTATCTCACTTTGATGCATAATGTTAGCACAAATATAACAGGAAGGGTGAATTACAAAATAAAAGTTGACAGTTCAAGTAAGTTTTTATGCTTCCCGGAAAGATGATTGAGTCCAATGACAGAAAAAAAAAAAAAAAAAATGATTGAGTCACCAGTGTCCTGGGAATTTAATGGTTTTAAACTGAGAAAACTAAAGTTGGAGAGCATACAAGAGTTTATAGTGATTTAAATCAATTTTGATTTTACATTCACTTAACTTACGTAGTTAAGTATTTCACAAATTAAATCGTTAACCTAGAACATTGGGCTCAGGTTATTAGCTTTTATATAAAACTTATAACCTAGAAACAAGGCTCAGTTTTAGAGGACTTTTACACACTCAAGCAATACACCCAGGAATCAACCAAGGTCCTGATAACAAATAACAACGGATTTTAACTGGAGGATGAACTTCAGGCACTTAAAGAGCAAAGGCTAACACTGCTCTAAACTCACACAGAGAGATGATTTTACAGAGGATAAGAATAGCAGTGATCACTCAGTACTCACAATAAGATAGAAGTCACTCAGACATAATTGATGCAACTCCAAGGAGTGAATCTGAGTATATATATATATATATATAGTTGAAAACTCCAATGTTCTTAAATGACTATTTTCTTTAAAACTTTGCAATGACTATCTTATCTTCACAAGCTCCAGTCTTTGATAAATGGTGGTGGCTTCTCTGAGAGGATAATGTAGGAGCATATAATGCGTATCACTTCTTTTTTTTTTTGCGCCTTTGGATGCTCAAGATAGACGCTAGAGGGAGCATATCTGGTAGGTAGAGATTTGACAAGTGGAAAGCATGGATATCTGTTGGATACTTCTAAAGTGGATATCTGCTGGGCCATTTCTAGGATATTGGGCCTTATCAGTTTTCATGTTGGACCATTTCTGAATTAGAGTACTGGGCTTTATCAATTGGGACATTTCCGAGTGAGAGTCACTCTGGTCCACGTCTACACAAAACAGTAATAAGCCCAATCAATGAAATTGACCCAAAAAAATAAATAAGATAGAAAACATATTTTATCTCAACACATAAAATATGTTATAATTAGAATGAATCCTTAATATCATAAGGAAAAAAAGCAAGTATATTGTCGGTAGATTGACTAATATAATATCATGACATATATTATTAATCATATTAAGATTTTTTATAGACACATTTAGGCATTAGTTGACTCTAAGGTTTTATGTTATAAGTTTTGATGATGATAAATATGTAACAAAAGAGTTACACATAAAGTATCAATATATGCTTAGTTGAGTAAATATTAACTTGTAATACTTTATAATTGAATCATCTTTTATATGAGAATGTTTGCTAATATCGTATCTAATACATTTATATAATTACAAGGATCTCAGATACATGATAAAAATGTTTATATTGCGCTAATTGCTATTAAAATATACATATTATTAAATATGGATTGAATTAATTATTTAGCTTGCAAAGTTAATTTCTTTTAGGTAGGATGGTTCCAGGAAAGAAGAGTGAGTATTGAAGTGAAGAGAATGAAATATCAATATTATGTTTTATACAAAGAAATAACAAGAAAAAAAGATGCTATAAGCATTGAAGAGTTTAAAGATTTGAATATTTATAGCCAATGAGTTAAATGGGTATATCTATTATAGTGTGTACACCCCATTCCAAGATGAAAATAAAATAACAAAATCTTAAATAAAAATCAATCAATTGATGATAAATTTGAAATAAAAGTGAAATTTCAAAATTAAAAGGGAATGGTTTCAAAATTAGACAATAATAATATTCTTATTTTATTTATTTATTTTTTTCAAAAAATTCACAAAGTGGTAGATCAATGTGCGTGTGTGTATATATATATATATATATATATATAATGTAAAAGTGCTCCTTGCTACCTCAGCCTAGAAGACTCACCACCTATACTTCTCACCGGTAACTCTGCACAACATTATAGCCAAGGTAACATGGAGAAGATATAAGAGACAAAAGCACATTTCCTGCTTTCATCAGAAAATGGTGCGAAGATGGAAGATTTTGCGACTATTCAACGTTGACTCCCCATATTTCTGTCCAACAAGAAAGCTTAGGGAAAATTGTGAGAGGGATGTGTGAAAGGTAAAAGAAAGAGGCAAAAGGGTATAAGAGAATGGTTGAATGTGGTATTGAGAAGGTGAAAAAGAAAAAAGAGAAGGCTCGGGTTTCGGTCAATGAGAACAAGGGAAGAAACAAAAAAATGGAGAAGGAGGAGAGCTTTGAAAGACCAAGAGAACGGGGTGATGAGAGAGACTAAGAGAACTTCGAGAGATGGAGAGTGATTGAGAAAGGGTTGAAAATAGAGAGTGAGAGTTGAGAAACCAGAAAGGAAAGAAAAACAATGAAAAAGAATAGAGATGAGGGAGAGGAAAAGAGAGTTAATGTAAGAGACTAAAGAGGAAAAAGCATCAATTCCCCATATGGAAAATGGCCAAAGTGCCACAAGGTTGTGCAATGGATATGGCGGAGCATTAATTATGTTGACATACATCTGACACTTATTGCATTTTCTGACATATTTAATGCAGTCCTTCTTTATGATTAGCCAAAAGTACCCATACCTTTGTATATGTCTAGTCATTGTATGGCCATTAGTGTGAGTTCCATATGTCCCCTCATGAACTTCCATAATCCTTCATGCTTCCAATGCATTTACACATCTGAGTAGTGTGTCATCCTATGCCCTCTTATACAACACTTCTCCACTAAGGAAGTATTTCATTGCCAAGCAGTGAATGGTCTTATAATCATTTTTAGATGCACCAATCAGATATTGCTTGCTTTGAACATAAGTTTTTATGTCATGGAACCATGGTCATCCATCACTTTCTTCCTCAACATTCAAACAATAAGTAGGCTTGCTTCAAGTTTTGATTCGTATCAACAATACATTGACCCCACAATATAATCTTACCATTACGACATAAGTAGCCAATGCATCGGTAAACTAATTCTTGTCGCAGGTTATATGTGTGAAAGTAATCTTCTCAAACTTCATATTTAATGTAGTTATATACTTGTTGTAAGCAAACTGTCATGGTGTAAGTATACACCGCCAACAAGTAGTAGAGAGTGAAAAAAGTTTCATCCTCAAGGAATTTTAGTCAATACTGAATACCAATATTAATTACTAATGCATATATAGTTATCTAATCCAAACAATTAGATATTCAAACTAAAAGTAAAGTGATTACAAATAGTCAAATGCAAAATTTAAAATGAAATGAAAATAAGTGTAAAAGGCTTCCTTAAGATTATAGATTATCAAGGCATTTGAATTATGAATTAGTTACTTTTCAAACTTAAACTCATTGATGCAGTCTTAGCCTTTAACATCATTATAAGAGTCTGTCAATCCCTTATACAATCAATAACTTTAAATTAATTTCCTATATTTCTATGAGAACCATGCAGAAAGATGCATTAAGTATGACTATTACAACTTTACATGTTCAATAGGTGTATGTCTATCTTAAAGGCAATTTGAGTTAATTATATGAATAAATTAACATTAATCATGTGGTATTCAGTCCTTTGACTAAATTTTGGGCTTTTCTTTCAAGAATTTCTAAATCCTCAACATAAACCCTACTTGGTGGCCAATTAACTAGGGAACAAATAAGATTTGAATAGAATAACTTCATTCACAATGAAATTAAAGTAAAAAAATAACAAAGTGAAACAATCTACATGCCAAGGGTTCACAATCCTAGAGAAATAAAGGCTAAGTCAAGTAAACCCATGATTACAATCCAATATAAATTAGAAAACACAAATAAGAAAAGAGAAACATAAAAAGAACTCTATTTCTGAAGTTTTAATCGACTTCTTCCCTTGAAACTCTTGTTGAAATGCTCTTTCCAGTAAAGCATAGCCTTTAGAACTCAGAAGATCCTTACTTTTTACTTTAGAACGACTTTTCTAGCTAAGAAGCCCTAGGAAAAATGATTTATATCACCCTCAAATGTTAATAGACCAGTCTACCTTTCATTTGATGCATTTTAACACATTGGCACTAACTCTTAGGTCATCATACACGTTCTAACATCTTAGTACCAATTCATAATCTTTTGCATTAGCTTTATTGTTTCACCCATAACTTTTTGCCTTGTTGTTGAAATTTAATAAACGACCACTTGTTGGAATGCTTTTAAAGAGCTCTACAACTTTTTGTGAAATAGTCATTTCTAAATTTTGACATCTAAGAGTTAAAAATTGCCTTAAAGTTGGTACATACACTTTCTTAATGCCAAAACACTGCTTTCTTTCATCCAAGGCCTGAGCACATATGAACACAATATGAGTAACTCTAATTTACTAGGATTTAAGGATGTAAATCATCAAAATAAAACTAAAACAACTCAAACAACTATAAATCTAAATTTCCAAATGCTAAATCCTAAACTAACAAAAATGACTCAAACTTAAACTAAAACTAACAAGATTATATGATGATAAGGCACGAAAATAACATGAATAACTTCATTCCATAGGGTTATCAATACTTTTAGTATAGGATTAGTTTGGCATCTTTAGTTTGTCATGCCCCTTTCACTTGATAAATTATAAAGGCTGAATCTTTAAAATTTTCAAGATCTTTGATACATAGTGCTGGGGCCACTTACATGTTATTGACATAAGCCTTATACTTTGCCACATTGTTCATGTAATTGAAACCAAGCTTGACTACCACTAGATACTGCTTGCCTTCTTGGAATAATGTCATAGCCCATAATTCGCTCCTATATACATTAGCAAGCCCATAAAAATACATTCTCCATTTAACCTCTTTTGGTTCATCTTCTTCTATTATTAGAATATCCTCATCCAAGAACTAAAAGTCTAAAGGTTAGTATTCATCCAAGGGATTGCCTACCAAATGCTCGAGTATGATACTTCCCTTGACAGACTTACGAGTTATATACTTCACATCATACTCTAAGAGTATTACTTGTCACTTAGAGATTCTACCTGACACATGAAGGCTTCTAAAAATGCATTTGACCGAATCCAGCCTAGAAATTAACCATATGACATGATATAACATATATTGCCTTAATTCTTTTATGGTCTACATAAGATTGTAATAGGTCTTCTCAATCAATGGATATCGTGACTTACATTCATTAAACTTCTTACTTAGGTAATAAATTACTTACTCTTTCATTCCTAACTCGTTATATGCCCTAGTATAGCACCCATGGATTCTAGTTAGATTGTTAAGTAAAGAATGAGAGGTCGACTTGGCATGAGTAGTACCAAAATAGGTGTGCTTAAAAGATATTCTTTTATCCTATCAAACTCTTACTATCAGTTTTTATCCTATTCTTCAGTTGGTGCTTACATAATTTAAAAATTGGCTTACAAGTGGCAGTAGAGTTTGCAGTGAATCTAGAAAACCTTAGACTTCTTTTTTCATTTGGGGTGGTGGAATATCGTGGATCACCTTAATCTTGTTAAAATCCACCTTTATTCCTTTTTTGTTAACAATAAATCTTAGGAGTTTACCAAATGAGGCTCTAAACACAAATTTATTGGGATTTAATCAAAATTTATATTTTCATAACCTCTTAAAAAGCCTTCGCAACATAGCTACATGGCTTTCCCCTTCAGCTGACTTAGCGACCATGGCGTCAACAAACACTTCTATCTCTTTATACATAATGTCATGGAATAGAACAATCATTGCTCGCTAATAGGTTGCCCCCCTAAATGGCATTACTTTATAACAGAAGGTTCCACATTAAGTGATGAAATTGGTCTTCTCCGTATCATTAAGGTGCATTGGAATCTGATTGTACCCAAAATACCTATCTATGAAAAAGTATCTATAACTTCTTACTGTGTTGTCAAGCAAGACATTAATGTGAGGCAAGGGGAAGTCATCCTTTGAGTTTACTCAATTCAAGTCATAATAATCAACACACATTCTTACACGCCCATCTTTGTTCGGCATTATGTTCATGACCTATTGATGGTATTTGGCAACTTTTAGAAACCCAACATCCCATTGTTTCTTTATCTCAAGATAATCCAACATCATTCCATGGACAAAATAAGGCTCAATTGTTAACAAGTACAAAATTCTCCTTCCCTTTAACTTGCCATTGCCACTAGATTGTCTTGGTTAATTATCTTGACATAAGCAAAAAATGTCTCTTGGATATAGGGTATTTCAATTCCTTTTTTTGCTTTTTTTTTGCCTAACTATGCTATCTCAGCCATGAGGGTCTCCAGAGATCGCTCGTATCCCAACCCTTATAGTCCTATACTCTTAGGGAACTCAATTGGTTCTTTTTTACTTACAATTTTACTTCCAGGCCTTTTCCATTTTTAAACCTATTTTCTTCATTATCTTGGCTACCATTTGGTTGACATCTTTGTTAGACTTCACAGTCTTTAGCACCTTTAAACTTTGATAAGAACTGTCTATGGCTTGTTCTATACTATTGATATATGGTACTGCCCTCTGCTTATGAATCATAAACTTTTCTCCCTTTATAGTGACATGCCTCCCTTTATTGATATATTTGATCCTTTGGTGCAAAGTAAATGGCATTGTACCAGATACATGAATTCAAGGCCTTCCTATGAGCATAGTGTATGCTGTGTCAATGTCCATAACTTAAAATTCAATTGTTAACAAATTTAGCCTAATTTCTAATGGGAGGCTAATCTTCCTTATCATTTCCCTTCATGTCTTGTCGAAGGCTCTTAGTACTAAGTTGTTATGCTTAATACATGACATCTTTATTAGCAATCATCCTAGGATAGATAGTGGTTAAACATTCAAGACTGAACCCCATCAATAAGCACCTTTGTTATCATATATCCATAACACTTTAAGGCAAAATGAAGGGCTTTTGGCCTTTTGGCCAACGTGGGGTACACCTCATCCTCAAATAACGCAATCAAGGTAGAATTCCTCACTATATATACCATGTTCACCATGTTCTTCGTAGTAATGCCTGGGTGCACATAAGCTTCATCTAGTATATTTTATAGCACTTTATGGTGGGCCTTTGAGTTCATTATAAATGTTAGGATAAAAATTCATGCAGGTGTTTTCCATAATTGCTCGATAACAACATACTCACTTTGTTTCATTATCATTAGGAATTCATCAACCTTTTCTCATTCCTCTTTTATAGTGGCCTCTTTTGGATTTAAGTTTTCCCTAACTTCCAAATTTGGTTTTAGTGTTCCATCAAACTCTTTAGGGTAAACCCAACAACTCTGGGTAATCCCACTAGTGATTTCTAAATTACTCTCTAATGTGACAAACCTTTCTTCAGGTGTCGTGTCATTTGGAAAACATTCTTTCTATAGGACATAATTCCCTAGTACTACATGATTGCTCTAGTATGGAAACAAGGTTAACACATGGATAATGGTTGTTAGATTTTTAGTAGGTGCAAATACATATGCATTAACATTAAGTAAGGATCCTCTTAGCCCATCTTGTGAGGTAAGGTTACTTTGGGTCGGTGTAACATCTCTTACTTCATAAATTGGTTTATTGACTACCAAGAGAAAACCTTTACATCTTGCTAAGTTAGACAATTCTCTAGTCATAAGCTTAGAGCTACGTCTTTTTAGAATGCATACATCTTCCTCTGACTACCCTTTGATTCCCTTAACGCTTAAAACCCTAAGTGTCATCATCCTTTGAGTTAACTCTTTAAAGTGTTCACAACATTCGATGTCATGATTCACATTTCCTTTATGAAATTCACACTAATCATTTTGATAGTTCCTTAAACACAATTTGCTTCCCTCGTTAACATGGATATAATTAATATCTTTCAGTTATTGGTGTAATTGATTCATGGTACATGGCAAGTCCTTCAAGTGTTTTAAGGTGATGTCATCATCTTTTAGCATAGTTACTTGCTTCCCTTTATCATGATTTGGCAACAAATTAATGACAATATTAGGGTTGTAACCCATCTTGATGCCTATGTGGTTATAGTCTATAGTGCTTGTACATGTTTTCTGAAGGCATCACATTTATCAATGTTATGTCCAATTGCCCCCTTGTGTTACTTGCAAGTGGCATTTGGATCGTACCAAGTAGGTATTGGCGGTTGAAGCGGCCTTAAAAGTTTAGGTCCCCCAAGCTTTTTTACCACTAAATCATTGAAAAGCTCTGATTCACTAACATTAAAGTTGGGCAAGGGCCTATCATTGCAAGGTTATTGTATAGGCTTGGGCCCTCTACCTAAAGTCATTATTTGTTACAATCATAAATATAGTTAGGATAAGGTTTGATAAGTTACAAAGTTATTTTAGGACTAGGCCTTCCAGCTGATAGAATTCATGCTGGTTTGGATTATTAAATAAAGTTTGTGGGTACTAGTTATGCATAGTGCGAGGTTGTTGGTATAAGGCATGGATGTTGTTGACATCTCCTTCTTTCTTTCAGTGGTTTACAACTTTTTTCACTTTTGAGGAAGCACCTTCGAATAACCCATCCCTTACATCAGCATCTATTCTCTCACCAACCTGGATAAGGCAGCAAAATCATGCACGTATGTTCCTAACATGATTTTTCAACAAGGATAACCTAGAGTGCGAATGATATAAGAGCATAGTTCAAATTTTAAACATGGTGGCTAGGCCTTTGCTAGTATTGTTCTCCACCTCTGTGCGTACTATTCAAAGGCCTTAATTGCCTTTTCCTTTAGGCCCTTTAATTATTCATGGGTATGGGCAATATCTAGATTGAACTTGTATTACTTCTTGAACACGTCAATTAGTGTTGGACCAATTAAACTCTTGTTAAAAAAGTTTATGAGAAATTTCTCATTCCTGGACCATATTGACATCTTGGTGCAATATGATTTCAAATGATAATGTGGCTCCCCATTGCCACTGTACTTGTTGAACTTTGGCATTTTGAACATTTTTCATATCAGTACCTTAGGGGTTAAGCACAATTCATCTAAATCAATAGATTTCCAATTAGTTGGTCCTTGTAAAGCTTATAATATGTTCTTCACTTCAACTATATCTTCTTCTTAATCTTTCTTATTGTTATCTTCCCTAGCTTTAGGAAGTGCATTCATGGTAGGTTGTTGATAACTCTCTGAAGGAGACTTATCTAAAACAATGTTGATAGTAGAAACATTTAGATTATAGATAAAATCTCATTGATTTCAATGAAATTTCATTTATAACTTGGAAGTTTACCTTTGACCATTATTAAGTGAAGATTTAAGCATTTTTTATGACGAATTTTCAAGAAATAAAGATAGAATAGTTATAGCAAAGAAAGGAGGAAGAGTAAAAAACATGAAGATTCTAGTGCCCGAGCACTAGAAATCTAGAGCTCAGGCACCAATTTCGGAGACTCAGTGCCCAAGAGCCAAAAATCTAGTGCCTGAGCGCTAAACCTGTACATTGGAATTTCGCAGTTTAAAAAGTAGCGCCTAGGCGCCAGAATTCTAATGCCTAGGCGCTAGAATTCCACCACCAAGGTGCTGAAATTTCTTTAAGGATACCTCCCAGGCACCACGAAAATGACGCTTAGGAGCTAAAATGTGATTGGCTGGGTGTGCCATCTGAAACGCTAAAGGGAAATTAGGGTTTAAGATGAATTGAAACTCCTTGCACCACTTAAACTCAAACTTTGAGGTTTATAAGGCCTATAAATAAGACAATAGGAGCGTGCAATAGAGACACAAAACTAAAAAGCATAAAGGCAAGTTGAGGAGCACTCCTGAGGAGGTTTTCTGTATGATTAGAAGAGAGTTTGTCTAGAGAGTGGTAGCTCACGCTGAAATTTGCCTTCTCTTTGAACTCTCTCTTTTTTCTTCTTTCCATTTTCTTTTTATTTTTATGTTTTGAACATATGCTAATGCTTGGCTAGTAGATTTAATCTATGATTTTGACTGAACCTTTTGTAAGGTTATTTTTATATGACGGTATATTCTTATTGATGTTTTAAATTCAGTTTACTTATTTTCATTATGTATTTAATGCTTTTATGAACTTGACCACCTTGGAATTGAACTTGGATTTAGGCTAACTCAAAAGGGAAACCCTTAATTAAGAACTAAATGCAGATAATCTCTATTTGCATGCATAAAGGGTAGTAAGCATAACAATTAGTAGTTAAGACGACAGTATTTAATTGTCTTAGATAACCACAAATAAGGCAGCACTTTATATCAATTGTTTTCTCAACCAGTTTTCATATAAATATAGGGAATCAAAGGAAGTCGTTAGGTTTATGTTGATTTGACAAAACTACAAAAGCAATTGAATCCTTAGGTTAGTAAATTAATTCATAACTTAATAAAGAAGTAATTATCAATATAAAATAACTACACATTGAGTGAAGTCAGAGTCCTAGGTTCATTTAGTTGATAGTTTACTCAATTTTGTATTATTGTCTAGTTATTTAATCATATATTCAATTTATTTGCTTGAGTTGAAACTTAATAGTAATATTAGTCCAGAATTAAAGTTAGGTCCTTATAAGAAGATATACTACTCACACTATATTACTTATTGCGATCATGTGCACTTATCGTGATCATGTGCACTTATATATATACAATGGTTAGTTTTCCCTCCAAGTATATTACATGTGAAGACACCTATTTGGTTCCACTCATGATATCCATGTCCTTCTACTTATGAGGTTATTGGGTTTTAAGAGTGATTTACCACTATGGGTCTTTAAATAGGATTCGGCACTCCCATGGTAGATGAATGACTAGAGGTCACCCCAGGTATCTCGACACTAATTTGGTGAGTTTCGTGATCCATATTTTTTTACGTTGGTAGCATTTAATGGGACGTTATTGGCAGTCACGTCTGTATTCATATTTTACGGTAACTTCATCATCTCAAGCATTTGGGATTGCATGGTCTTTATTTGGTCGTTTAAGGCTGCAACCTCTGGTTTTAGTCTCGACTCAGATTTAGACTGATTATTCTCAACTATTATGGCTTTGGCATGTGCAGGGGTGAGATAAATTCAAGTTAACTGTTAAGCTTTTAGAAAAATTCTTTTTAATTGGAGCAATGCTATTTTTATCTATAATAAAAACATTCATAACAAAGCAAAGTTAATCATAAAGCATTTTTTTGATCACAATTTGTTAGCATGTCTATTTGGCATAAAGATTTAAGAACCTTGGGCCCTTGATCCCTTAAGGATACTTGTTAGATCATTTTGCAAATTGAGGTTAGCTATTAATATAAGGGATCCTTAATGTCCACATGTATAGGTCTATCTTGCAACTCATAACCAAATCAGCTTCCACTTAGTATAAATGCTTATTGTACGTAATAAATGACACAATTGATAATTAAGAGGAGAAGTCATGCATTTTATTGGAATAAAAATGTTCAATTACAACAATTCATAATATTCTAAAACATGGTCATACATCAAAACTATCCCAACCTATGGGTTATTTAAAATCTCATTAGAATCTTGAAGTCCTTCATAAGATCATGGTATAAGGTAACAAACTCAGTTATAGCTGTATAGGTTTTCAAGGGAATAGCTTGTCCTTCAACTTACCTAAAGGCTAATTAAACTCAAGAAGTGCGTTATTAGCAAAAAAGATCTACCACTTATTCCTTATGGTGAGCATCGTAAAATCATACCTTTTAAGCCTGCAGGTTGAGTTATTCAATTAGATTTTGTCTTTTTAGTGCATTATTAGTCTTAATTATGGTGAATTCTTTTATCTTATCCTCTAGGTGTTTAACAAGTGTACTAATCTCTTTTTACAAGTCATTGAGTGACTTAAGCTCTTCAAGTTGCTTTTCCAATGCATCTTTTTCTTTAACAACCCTCAGTAAAGGTTTTATGGTTATAAGCCTTCCTTTCATTTTCCTTTACTTGCTTTTGAATTTCCCCAATAGCACCCTTCAATTTGGCATTTCCCTTCTTCAGTCTCTTCAACTTAGTGCATATCTCCAGTTCTTTCTGTCTTTTTATTCTTTCTTCCTCTTGGGACTTAGCCAAGTCTTCTAAATGCCTTTGGACCAAATCCTCTTGGTTTTCCAGTTTAGCTTTCTTGTCTTATACTTGTTTGGCTAAGCACTCATTAACTTTCTATACATTATTGGTTGGCAAGGGATTGTGAGGTCTAAAAGGTGGGTTAACTCCCTCGATCCTTTCCTTAAGCTATACCTAATATCTTTTCATAGTTGCCACAAGATGTTTTCTTAACTTGAATCTCCTTCTACACATCACTTAACTTCATGAATTATCTCTTCCCTTTTGTAGCTCACCATAGTAGATTTTGATCTTCCTTACAACCATTTCGAAGAGAATATCTTGCTTATATACAAACTAATGGTGGATAATCTTGGGTTATAATTAATACACCCTTGGGGATTTATAAGCATCATATTTGGGAAATCCCTGCAAAGATAAATGACCTCTTCACTCTCTCACCAAGCAAGTTTCCACCAAATGGTACTATCATTCAATGTCCTCAACTATTATGACCATTCATCGCGATTCATTTCTACTTATTGTGAGGTCGACTCTTTGCGATGATAGTAGTCTCTAATTAAGTGATGTATTATCTTAAATCTCATACTAAGCTAATATTTGTTTTCTATAAATGTGGTTAACTAACCATATATTCAAGAGGAGCAAGCAATATTTAGCTTTTCCTTCTATTCTCAATGGCAGAAGCTTAAGGTCAAGAATGTCTTAACTAAAAGTGCTAGAATTAGGTTCACAGGGTGGTTCTCTAGCATCTAAAAAATACTTACTACTATATGATCGATAACTCCCACAGCTAAAGGGAAGAATACTAACCCATATACTGCCAGAACAAAAGTCCTTTTAAAAGCAAACCAATCTTCTTTCTCAACCAAAGTCTTTAACCTTTCTTTTATGCACCTTTTGGATAAACCTTTAGTTACCCTTGAACAGCACAATTGGATTCAGGCAAGCTCTTCACTAAGAATTTATGGTAGAACACACTTTGATAGCAGGTGTCCAGGATAGCTGAAGACAAGGATGTCTTTGCTAATAGGCTTGTTCATCAACCCCTCATATTCCTTCAATGTGGACGTAATCTGAAAGGTAGAAAATGTGAAACATCTTAATGAATCATCTCAATATCGGGCTAAGGTCATGAGAGCATCATGCTAGAAAAAGATTGATAAAAAATCCGAGATATCCTTATAATCTCTTTTAAAATCACAAAGTTGTCCACCTTTGAGTTTTATGCTCAAAACGACCAAACTTTCAACCAACTCTGCTTTTACTTTCACTCTAATCCTTTTTTTTGGTCAAGACTGCTCCTGTCAGGCTTGGTTCTTAAGGTTGTGTGGTTCCCAATGGTTCTATTAGATTGTTACGCCAACTGACTATGATGACTGTTCATGTTGGAATAATACACTAATTAGAAATAGAAAACGAAGTAAGTATATAACCATTTTTATATTTAATCAATGAATTATTTGGCACGCTTTTCCCTATTACTCAGCAAGAGCCCCATTGATTCATTAGGAATAAATGGTATAGTTGTCAACCTAAGAAGGAGGTAGTCCTCATGCAGGTGAGGCTTAATGCAAATGGGTGAACCAAATAATCCACTAATATACCACTTTCATAAAATATTAATGATTCTGAAAGTTCATGCCCTCATTGATACAACAATAGGCCAAATCAATTTGTGTGAAATAGATTTTTTAGTTTAATGTAGCTTGTTTAGCCCAATAATGTATTAAATGCAATGTAGTAACAATTCTTTATTCATTTATAAAATCAAAATGAAAGGAATTTAATTTCAAGAGATGTTTTCTTTTTTAAAAAAAGGGAAAAGAAACAAAATGTGATTATGCTCTGAATGATGTGATAACATGTTGAATAAAGATAAAATAAGCTACCTTGGTGTCCTATTTTAGGTTAGCCCTAACTATGAAGATGTCACCCTAAAGATGGCAGGCTCTATCATGGTAGGTTACTAAGCTTTGTCTAATAATATGCAAGGGGCCAAGGGTAGGTTTAATATCTTAAAGGAATGTTAGTCTCCAAATTGCCCCTACCAAGAGAGTGAGGATCTTGTGACATGAATCAGACTAAAAGAGGAAGGAAATCCTACTCAAGTCAAATATATATAATGAGGCACAATCTAAGTGAGGCCTTCATGGTAATCTTTAAGAGTGTAAAGCCTTACAGGAAGACTAATATAAACCTCTACTAACTTAGGGCAAGCAAAGACATCGGTACAAGACCAAAAAAGTGTAAGGTAGGATGTGTAAGTGTGTATGAAGGGAACAAACAAACTTGTTAAGCTAAAGCCTACCTAACCCTCATCTGCTAAGCAGATAAACTACAACAAAAGTCAAGAGTATATAATACAGATAAGAGTTGTCTACCTTAAGGTTTTATTCTATATATTATTTATTCTAACCAATACAACAGAGGTCAATAAAAAACAAATGATAACATATAATAGGACTAAACAACAAACAGATACGGACATTTAAACCTGTTATAAAACTAAAATGGGGAAACATACATAAACCAAAATACAAAAACAATGAAAGATAAACAGACAACAATGAAAAAACAAAGGGCAATCAAAATAAAAAAAATGTCATATCACCTTAATTAACTAGGTAAACATGCTTGACTCTCGAATTATCCCCAAAAGAGTCACCAAACTATCATACTTGACAACCTATTAAAAGGTCAAGCGAGACATAGATGGTGTGAAAAGAAAAGAGAAACAAATAAGCTTCCAAGATAATTCAAAAACCAATTTCTTTTAGGAGTCGCCACTAAAATTTAAAAAAAAAACTTTGGAAAACCAATTTAAAACAAGAAAAAAGCAAAGTGGTATGTGAAAATGGAGATGGATTCTGGATTATGTTTGAATGTGATGGTGTTAGGTATCCCACAACAGTCATATGTAAAGACAGTTACCTTAAACTAGTCAATTGAAACTAACGAAATATAGCCTTAAATTTATCTTGATTACCCTTATTAAGACACATGAAAACAGAAAGAGAAAAGACAAAAAGAAATAATTAAAAGAAAATATATGAAAGAAAAGAAGAAATATGCATATTTACAAAGGGCGGACTTGACTTAGGATGAAAACCTAGAGCCTACGTACCAAGCAATAAGGATCAAAGTCTACAAAGTTCGGCTAAAAAGGCGTGTTAATTAGTTGATGATTTTTTAATTTTTGTGAAATGAGCAAATAAAACAAAAATCAATCAGATTTTTATAAATGAAATGAAGCTAGAATTTAGTTAATGTGCTTTAATTACAAATTCATCGTAATCTAATATTTTCTCTCATTTCATTTTCTATCTTTTTAATTCAATTTTATATTTTTGAATTTTTGGAAATTTGGATTTTATTTTAATTTTGAAAGTGAAATGAAATTATTACGAAAAGGATTACTAGGATTTTTAAAATTATGTTTTTGGATTTTTATAATTAAAGGGTCTAAATCTATTAAAGGAAGTAATATTTGGGTTTTTAGGGATTTAGGTTATTTTTTTATTTTTGAAATTTTTATTTCATGTTTCAAAAGAGAAATTAAAATTTTTTAGGGAAAGTTATTTTTAGAGTTTTGAATTTCTATATTTGGATTTTGTAATTAGAATTTTGTTCTTGATTTTGAAAGAGGAAAGAGATTACTAAAGGAAAGAATTTTTCTCCTTTTTTAAGGATTTTTGGAATTTAATACATTTTCAACTTTCCAAAAATGAAATGTCAACTTTCAAAGCCTCAGGGAATGGAAGGTCCTACTTGGCTTTTATTGACCAATTTCTATATGCCTAAAGAGATTAATGATCTCACATGATAATAACTAAATTGAAAAATTTTGGATGACAGATTATATTAATGACTTAGCAAGTCTTTTATTTTGGAATTTTTGAAAGTTAAATATTAACTTTCAAAGTCCACCGAGACAAAGGTCTTATATGACTTTTACTGGTGAATTTTTAAGTGCCTGATGAGACTAATGATCTCACTTGACGATTTTAAAATAAATAAATAAACAAAAGTAAAAGTTGGAAGAAAATATTTTTATAAATTAAAAATTTTTACTTATTAATTATTAAAGAATTTTTTTATTAACTTTTAAAGTTTAAGGAGATTAAAGATCTCACACGACCTTTGAGATTAATTACTTCACATGACAACTTTAAAAATAAATAAAATAGGGTGACAATAACAAAATGAAAAGCAAATAATAGAAAAATTAAAAAATAATGAAGTCAATGGCAACACATCAAAAGCAAGGTTCATATTCAGCTAAATGACACCACCCTTAATTCAAACATATTTATGAATGCCTCCATAAGGAAATCTGATCTACCTTTAGAAGACTCATTTGTATGTTTCCCAATGATCTATATAGGAAGTGTATTACACAATTTCCAATGCTCTTAATCCAAATTCCATGAAGATACTCATTGACTATATAATATGTATTATTATATGGAATCCAAATGGCTCTCCCCTATATAACATCTTTAATTTAGTGATTTTTAATATACGCTGAACTAGATTATTTAGAAGAAATTCAAAAGAATTAAACAATAATATGTATACCTAGTTGAATTATTTAAAGACAATAGCTTATAGGTCAGTTTTGAGGCTTAAGGGTAAAATCATAATTTTTCATCTTAAGCAATTAGGAGGCCAAGGGCAAAATGGTGATTTCACACTTTAGACAGACTTTGAAAATTTTTATAGGTAAATAAAAAATTGAAAGATGATAAGAAATATGCAAATATTGAAGCAAATTTTATGTAGAATTTTTCTAAGACATTAAAACTGAAAATCAACTAGGTAAGAAAAAAATTGATATTGTATTAAATAAAAATCTAAGACTCTGACAAATTATATTGTTAATAATAATATAGTATAAGTGAACATATCTTAGGAGTAAAGCTAAATTCGAGGAAGTTAAGATGGAAAATAAAAACAGTAGAGATACTGACCATAGAGGCAAAATGGTCATTTTAAAAAATGTCAAAGGTAAAATGGTAAATTCACAAGGACGGACGTATGGCATAAACCTAACCCCTGTGGCCCACACCCTAATTAAATCTTAGATATTTTATGATTTAAGATTAATCTTAGACATCCATTTCCTAAGATTAAATCCTAGCCTTACATATAGATCAAATATTAGCCAATAGATTAAAATCATATGATTAAATCCTAGCCTCCCATTTAGATTAAATTACAAGCATTGGATTAAAGAGATCAAATTCTAGCCATACATTTATACTAAATCATAACCATTAGATTAAAATCACATAATTAAATCCTAGCTATTCATTTGGATTGAATTACAACCATTGGATTAAAAAGATTAGATCCTAGCCTTACATTTGGATTAAATCATTACCATTGGATTAAAATTACATGATTAAATCATAGCTAGTTATCAAATTACAACCATTGGATTAACAAACCAAATTCTAACTATCCACATAAACAAAATCATAACCATTGGATAAAAAACATGGGGTTAAATGCTAACCATCCATGTATATTACATATTAACCGTAGGATTTAAAATATGTAGTTAAATTCTATCTGTCAAATTCTCTTTAAATACCCTATACCCTACCCCATTCCTTCACATCACACCCCACATCCCACCTTTCACCTACCCCACACATCACAATCACACTCATAACCTTCATCTTGGTACCAGATTGGCAATTTAAAGAGGAAGCAAGAAAGGTTAGGAGAATTGCTAGGAAGGGTGTATCCAAGTAATGTGATTTAGCATATTCTAAGGTCCTTTCTTCTATTTTCTTTTGCTTCATTTTCTTTGTGAATGGTCTTCATGATAATGCAAGGGCAAAAGGTTTAGCTATAGTATAGGAATATAATTGAAGTTAGAAAACATCATGATTCTCTATAACCAATCCTTACCATAACCCTCCATGAGCCCATTCAAGATCTAAGAAATGTATAATTAGAAAAGATTGAGGCTAGATAGGTCTTTTGAAATATTTAAGGAAATATAATGTAAAACATAACAACTCTAGGTTAAGAACTTTGATGTGTGAATTTTTTATGTATTTTTCATTCTTATATGAATATTGTGTTATTCATGCATTATAATTGTCTATATTATTATGCAATTCAACATTGTATAATGGGGTGACAATATGGTAGTTTGGGAAAAGAATTTGTTTTTGTGAAATTAAAATATTCTTATACATTGTGTACTTATTAATGGGTGGGATCCCATTTGAAGAAAAAAATAATTAAGACACTAAAAGAAATTAATTAGGACTTTGAAGAAGCCTATAAACCTTGTATACATATGACTATCACTAACTTTCCTACCTAAATGTCCATATTGAACCTTTAGACTATGGTTGGCTGTGTCGCCTAAAGGTCTATTTAGACCTTTGAGTTCCTTCGCAGAGCATTACATTCCATAAATCCTTAAATCTATGGTATATCATGTTGCCTAAATGGTTGAACGAAAATGAAGTTGTTACACTTCTTGCATCATATCTTGGAATCTGAGCTCTATGATTGGCTATGCCACCTAAATGATCTCATAAAAACCAAGTGAGGACAAGAATGTATATCTATTAGGGAAATTTTGTACCGAATTATATGTGGAAGGCTCTTGTATCATTCTGGATTTAGAAAAGTGGAAACTAAGGACACATAAATTTGTAAGACTCTAAAAGGATTCTTTACCACTATAAAGTACATCAATGTTCAAAGGAAGAATTCAGAAAAGAAATACTTATAATTCTCTCTTAAGCAAATCCATTTTGACCACATAATGGTTTGGATGACATATTGAGATAAAGATTATATTGTCTGACTTTGATTTGGGTATTCGTTAGGGGACGCCTTAGCTAAAGGTGGGGTCATGGTCAAGTGTCATATGTTGAGGTTTGTAAGACTTGATCAGCTGGGTATGACGGTCATATGTTAGGGTTTGTGAGACTCGAATAACCTAGGTATGACATCCCAATACCTAATGGTTAAGGACATTGTCTATCTTTGTTTGCTATATAATTTTTATGATGTAGTTACATATTATGTTTATTTATATGTTGTTTTTTATGGTATCTAATATTCCATAAAAATCAAACTATTTTCCATAAATATTTTAAGTATCATATATACTCATGTTACTAAGATTCCATTCTCACTTATCTGTTGTTGATGTTTTCAAATGGCAATTTATCAACTCACTCTTGAATTACATGCTGATTAGATATTTGTTCTATCTATTAGGCAAGTACTCTTTATAAAGGATACAGTGATTGTAAGTTGTGTCATGGTTCTACAACATATTTCCATTATGTTCATGCCATTGGACCACATGAATCCCACAGGCTTTTAGAATCTAGAAGAAGATCTCATTTAGAGCCCTTATGGGAAATACAGGGAAAATGGGTTATCTCTTTATGTAAAATAATATTATGCCTACCTTTTGATAGTTGGTAGATATAGGCTTAAAACCCTTTCCTTAATTTTGTTAAATTAGCCAAGGATGTATGAACTAGTAATTTTTATAATCTTTTCATTATCTATAATCATACGGCTATGTTTTAGTAATTATGGTTTATTTATCATAAAATTTAGCAATCATAATAAATTATAATTAAAAATCTAGTATATTATATTAATAATTAAAAGAGGGGTTACCTATACATTTATGTTCATGGGAATTTACTCTTAACATAGACAAAGTAAAGTTCCTCACATAGACTCATACATATGCGAACTCAGTTACTTATACACTTGTTGGTTCAAAAATGATAGAAAGATCAAAGGAAACAAACAAGGGAGAAAATATATTAGTGTTGGCACCTTGGGCTTGACATCAATTAAGTGATGAAGATGAAACCTCTTTCATTTTTTTTTTTTGAAAGATAACTAATTTATATGTATATATTAGTTTTCCAACATTATTGTTATTATTATTATTTTCTTCTTTTATATAAACATCATCAAAACCCCTTCAAGCTCTCATATCATCTCATTAGACTTTCCCAAAAGGTGTACCAACACTGTATCAAGATGGCCATGCATATAAAGGACCCACACTTCCTAATGCATTTGGTGAGCAAGGACACATGGAAAAACAAAATAATATAGCTTGTCAAAATGGCAAAGAATGAAATTCTAACACTAAACAAACATTGATTTTAGGTTCCTATCACATGGTTTCAAACTAACATCCTAGTCCCATGACCATTGTTAACTCAACATCATGTCCAAAAAGAAAACCCAAAAATCACTTCCTTCAATAAATTCAAACCCCTTAATTATAAAAATCCAAAAAAATAATTTTAAAAATCCTAGAAATCCTTTTCATAATAATTTCATTTCACTTTCAAAATTAAAACAAAATCCAAATTTCAAAAAAATCAAAAATATAAAATTGAATTAAAGAGACAGAAAATGAAATGAGAGAAAATATGAGATCATGATGATTTTGTAATTAAAACACAGTGACTAAATTCTAGCTTGTTTATTTACAAAAATCTGATTGATTTCCATTATTCCACTTATTTCATAAAAAATAAAAAATCACCAACTAACTAACATGTCTTTTTAATCAAACTATGTGGACTTTGATCCTTATTGTTGGGTACGTAGGCCCTAGTTTTCATCCACAGTCAAGTATGCTCTTTGTAAATATCCATTTTTCTTCATTTCTTTCATTTATTATCTTTTAATTAATTCTATTTTTGTTTTCTCTTTATGTTTTCATGTGTTTTAATAAGTGTAATCAAGATAAATTTAAGGCTATATTATGTTAATTTCTTTTGACTAGTTTAGGGTAACTATCCTTACACACTAGTGTTATGGGGTGCCTAACACTTTCCCCGCACTCAAATAGACTCTAGAACCTATCTCCATTTTCACAATCTATTTTGCCTTTTCTTTTTGTTTTGAATTAGTTTTCCAAAGTTCTCCTTTAAAAATTTTGGTGACAACTCTTAAAACAAATCGGTTTTTGAATTATCATGGAAGCTGATTTGTTTCTCTTTTCTTTTCACACCATCTACTTCATGCTCAACCCTTTGATGAGTTGTCAGGTATGACATATAGGCTGGAGTTATTTTGTAAAATTTAATGGTTTAGATTTGTATTTATTAGCTCAAGAAAATTTAGTTCTCAAAATATAAGTTTGGACTTAAAAGATAATGAGGTGTAAATTTTACCAAAAATTTATTTTGGACCTTTAGTCACTATTTTCATTATATCTCACAAATAACATGGAAATTTGATATAAAACTTATTGCATTATAAAATATACTCAAAGAGCTTTCTAACAATATGTCATTCACTTAAAATGGAGTTAAAATGAAAAAGTTATGATCATTTAAAGTATAATTTATGCAATAGTTAACTAATTGAGTTTTTGTGATGGAATCCATTGGTCGACTAATGTAGCTTCTGTAAGCCATTAGTTGATTGACAAAATTCATTGGTCAACTGATGGAGCATAGAATGTCCAAAATTTAAATTTTCACAGCAACAATTGACTAACAGTTGGGTAATTGACTGGATAGTCAACTGATAAAGTACAAAAAAGCAAAAATTAGCTTTTTAAATGACTATTTTACATGTCTAATGGCTATTTGTCATGTAGCCATATATATAACCCTCCAAATATGTTTTTAAGTAGAACCAAATGCTAGAATGTGATCTTCAACTTTTTTTAACATCATTAAGCCAAATCTTGCTTAATCTCTATTGTTTAAGTTCTTAAAGCTTTATTTTGTATATATACTCATTGAGAGAGTTTCTTTAAACAATATTATTTATCTTGAATTTATGTAAGACAAGGGTGGTGTATCCTTTGGAAGAGAAAACAAGAGTGAAGAATTTCTTAGAGTGACTTTCCTTTAAAACGAGTGGTGTTCTTTAGTTCTAGAGTGAGAAACAACTCTAAGTTGAGTTGGATGTTATAAAGGCTCACAAGTGCTCAATTAAACTTGTAGAATTAATGGGAAATTTCAAGTGAAAGTTGTAGGCTTGGATTAGAGCCAAACTTAAATAAATCTTGGAATTTGTTTTCTATACCCTTTACTCTTTGCAATTTATATTGCTCATTAGACACTTGTTTTGTTGTTGATATTTTGCTTAATGTATTGTTATTATTTGCTTGATACATTTTCTTATATCTACTCTAAGCAACCTAAATGTCAAAAAGATTGTATAGTTGTTCTAATTTACATGGAAATAAGCTTTTGAATTAAGTTAAACTACATATTGTTGAATGCTCTGTTTTTAGGAAAGAAACATGTTATCTTCAAACTCCATGCATCAACATTAAGTTTCTCTTAATTGATATAATTGTTATTTTGCTTCATACACATCTAAGTATCCTTCATTACAAGTATTTTGCAAAATAATTTTGAAAATAATTGAAATTATTTTAAACACCCAATTTACCCCTTTTGAGTTTTGGTTGCCTTATTTAATAGCAACATGTATTGTTATATATAATTTATCATTACAGTGATGCATAAAGTAGATATCGTTAGAAGACGTTAATGTTACATCAACTTATCACTGAAATATTTATAAACTTTATGATCCTAATTACAAGTTAATGTAGGTAAATACATCATATTAAGACAATAGTCAACTAACCATAACAATTTCTTTAACAAAACCAGGAGATGCTGGAAAAAAAATCCATTATCATATGAAAAAAATTTATAATGGAAAACATTATTTCATTATTATATATGTATAAAAATAAATAATCAATCAATATTTGACATATTATTGTGTTCTTCACCTATACATAGTAAATACTTTGCTCTCATTCAAGCTTTGCATGTGCGTGCGTGCACACACACATACATACTTCCTTGGCATCCTTAGCCCTATGGAATTTTGTTGGCTTCAAGTAGTCCACTTTAGACAGATTGTTAACGGTAATTGTTGCTCCTTCATTGGCAGTGGCCTTATAGCATAATGCCAAATCTTTTCGCATCCCCTTAATGCTAGCTTGCAAGACTTGGATAACATCCATCACCTTCATCTCCAATTAGATGAACAATGACTCCACGTCCCCCACATCATCCTTGACCCTGCCTAGTTGCTCGAACATATAGTTATGCAATAAGGCAGCGTCGTTCTCGATCCTTTCGAGCTTTTCTCCAAGCTCCTTTATAACTTGCTCCAAAGCAGCATACTCACGAGCCTTGCTTTGGTCATGATTCTTCTTACCGCCTTGGTGGGCAAGGACAACTTCCTTTCCACACTCTTCAGTAACGAATGAAGTGGTACCCTTAACGTTTCCAGCCATGCTCACAAGTGTGCACAACACCAACCTGAACTTGACTTTAATACCAAGTGTCACGGACTTGTTCTATTAACAAGCTCACGTGCGGCCTTAGCTCCTTTCCACCCTTCTCGATAGCTAAGTCAGCCTCTCTCGATCAACTTGATTGGCTAGGCTAAGTGATTAGCTAGGAAAAGAAGAGTGAAGGCAAGATAGAGCTTTGCAATGCTTTGAAGCTTCTATGCTTGGATAATTTACAAATTAGAGATCTTACCCCTATTTATACACCCCCACCTCCTCAATGGAAGGTGGTGATCAACCTAACCTAACGATAGAGATTAATTCTTTAGAACCCTCTATTAAAATATTTATGACCTAGAATATTCATGGAATATCCATAAGAATATACATGGAATGTCCACAAGAATATCCATGGAATATCCACACTTCTCTATACTATTCTATATACAAGAGTATGTAAACCTTGGGTTCTGATGCCAAAATAAAAAAGCCATGATATTCTCCCCTACCTAATTCGACGACACCCTCGTTGCCTCAGGCGCTTTGAGTTGTTCTCAAAACTACCACATGTCTTCATATAAAGCTCCATGCTATCCCACATCCGTGGCCAAAAGTATGTTGCCTCCACGAGTCCCATTGTGCATTTTTTGCTAAGGTGGCCAACCTACTTTGTATTAAGGCATTCCTTGATATGGTCAGTTCGGAGATTCTCCCATTTTGGGACGTAGAGGCATCATCCCTTCCTATAGAGTAGACTATCATCTACCCAAAATTGTTGTGTTTTGCTCTCTGCAACCAACTTCATCAACTCCTTAGCCATTGGATCATGCTCAAGTCCTTCCTTAATGCATGCAACTAGGTCCCCTTTGGCTTGGCTAATGGCTGAGAGCTTAGTCTTATGATCCACCTCCCTCTTAGGTGGTATCTTATCAACTAGCTTTGTAGGTATCATGTCCTTGTTCTCCTCTAAGATGGCATGAATGATTCGTGGCACGTCTTTTGATTCCTTCAACTTGTTGTCTTTTGACAGTGGAGTGATTCATATAATCATATGAACCAGTTCATTACAAGCATAAGCAATGACAAGCAACTCAACAGCCAAAGCTTTCTTTTTGCACACCCATTTGCGTTTAGTATGATATATAATTTATTTTAAAGAATATATAGTTATATAGTTATCTAATTTCTTTCTCACGTATTTGTTACATATATATATATATATATATATATTGGTTCATAAAGTTAGAATATTCCACCCTTCGATCGCATCCATTTTATTCTTAGATCTGCAAATGCACATGCATGCGTGCAACTTCATGAATTTCATAAACAAATCTATCCAATAATTAATGTAATATATAGATACTTACATCCATTATATTCTTCAAAATACAAAACCATAATATCAAAAATCAATATTATAAGTACATAAAAATTTATGGAACTTTAGGAGTGTTTATCCTTTCTTGCCACTATTGAGATCACCACTAATTACATAAAATATTAATGATTTGTAGTTAAAGAAATTTTGTTTCATGATGCTACTTCTCTTAAACATAGATATTTGGATTCAATTATTACTCCTTTTCTTATTCATAATAAGTTTTGTTTCAATTTTTCTGAAAAAAAATATGTTAAAATTTTTTTATTTGTGGTAAAATTACAATTAGACTGACAATTATAGTACAGGCTTAGTTAAAACAAATTTGTAATAGCATTTATTTCCTCTCTCCTTTTAGTTTTATATAAATTAACTTGGACTTTGTATCTTTTTGGGATTAAATGTGGGTGAATGGTATGTTTTTATTTGACATTATTTTTTAATTACTTATATATTTTTATTACACCTAATTAATATTAGTAAAATCTTTGGTGTACTTATAATTTTGAGTACACTAGTGTATTTAATTATAATAATAATATTATAATTTTGTCTTTATATTAAAATTGTGAATACATCAAATATGATATGTAATTTATCAAAATAATTTATATTTCTATTCATAACATAAACATATGAATTATGAAAAAAATATGTTTTTAATCTTTTATATATTACAAAATTATCATTTTAATTCTTTGCTGATTGAAATATTTAAAATGATTATCTATTTATTAAAAAATTGTACACTTACTTTTTCATTTTTCTAAAAAATATAGATATTCTCACTACCAAAGATTATATTTTAAATTTAAACAACTAATTTTGACATTTTTTTAAGAAAAAAATTAAATATAAATTTTTTAACAAATAAAGAATTATTTTAAAAAATTAAATATGATGTTTTTCAACAAATAAAAAATTATGTTACCATTCAAATAACTGAAGGGTTAAAATATTATTGTAGCCTATAAATTATTTTAATTTATTTATCAATATCGACTTACATGTACCAGATTTATACATAGAAACTTTGTTTATAAGAGAATAATTAAAAAAAAATGAATAATTTACTTACGTAAATTAAAGTTACATATAAAACAAAAACAAAAAAACCCAAGCGCGACCAATTCAAAGCGAGCTTTTCGCAAACCCAAATCCAATCTCTCGACTCTCTTCTGACGAGAAGAGAGAGAACGAAGAAGATGGTAGACAGCATTGTCAGTCTCTTTCTTCTCCTTATGCTTCTTCTGATCGTCGTCGTCATCATTTTTGCCTGCAAACCATGGCGCTTCTTTTTTTCTTCGCGACCCCGCTTCTCCATCAAGGTACAACTCATATTGTTTTGCCCAATATTCGCATCATTTTCTGTTTTCATTTTTCTCCAAGGAATTGGGCATCGAAAATATCTATAGAATGATGCTTAGTCTAATGCTCTATTTGGTTTCGGGGAAATCCTGGGTAACCCAAATCAACATTTGAAAGTTCTGTTGCATTCTATTCGGGTTCACGTCTTCTTAGTTTTATACTTTCTTTTTCTTTTTCCTTTTTTTCGTTTGGAGGGAGGGTTGATTTGAGCTAGTTCTGTGAGTTTCGTAGAAAAAAAAATCTCTGCTTAAGGGTTTAGTTTTATGTATTCTTTTTTCAGTTACGTACGAGTGCATCAAGTTGCATGAGAGACCTTTGAGTGATTGGTGTGAAATTATGGGTTCCAAATATGGTTTGATTCAATATTGATCTGGGGTTGCTTTTTTCGTTCTTGCTCTAGTTTCTTTGCTGTTTTTATTCCAGCTTGTCAATTTGAAAACTTTGTGAGAATTTGGGTTTGATCTATTGGAGAACCTCTTGGCTTGGAGTTTATTAGAACCGATGTTCAAATAATAGATTAGCACCAAAATGCTGGCCCCGTTCAACATCCATTTCTCTTCTATGGTTGTAGTTTTTATTTATGTACTCATGTTAAGTTTGCCAAGCATTTCTATTGGCATTGTACGGTGTGACGGTGATCCCTATAATTTGTATTTTATCTAATATGAATGGATTAGTGCTGCAAGCCTGTAAGAGAGGATGGGATTTGAAAGAAGCATTTGATAGTACTAGTTCATAGTCATAGTAAAATAAGTTGGTCACTTTTCTGTTGAAGGTCTGATACAGTTAAAAGAATATTCATGTTCTTAACTTGCTGATTTTTTAAAAAGCTGTTGTTTTACCTGTCAAAGATGCAATGCAAGGACTTGACTTGTTATTCTTCCAATATGACATCATCTACTTACAGACTTATCTTGAGTTGGCTAATCATTGGTTTTCAATATTATGCTTCTGCTCTATTGCATATAAATGATCTTATGGATTCTCTGTTAATTTAAGTACTTGTCTTTATTTATTCATGAATAATATCATATAACTCGTTTATTTGTTATGATTTATTACTTGTCCATTTTGCTTATGCTCTCAAGTAACCTAGTCGATTTGACTTTTGTAGGATGGTGACCTAGAGAGGCCCCTTGTTGTTGACAATGCAAGTGCGTTACATAATCAGAGCGGTGAATTGCCCCGAGACTATGATCTTGAGGGTGCATGCTTTACGAATGAGGTTCCTTTTCGCTCACCACGACCACATGGTCTTGTTTATAAGCAAAGGCTCCCTGCTGCTTCTCCTAATGTGCCTCAAGGTATTTCGCCCTCTGCTACCAATTTTCAGTCTACTGCTTCCTTCTATTTTGCTTTTATCTATTGTAATGCTTTGCTTAGTTATACTAGTGTTCTATAACTATTTCCAGGTGATACTTTGGTTTTAGATGTAATTTCTGATCCTGTAGAAGAAGTTGTGGTTGGTCAAACACTTAAGCTTCCTCCTGGCCAGTTAGCTGAAATTCAAAAGCATACTAGAGTGAATTCTGAAAATGATAGATTACAAGAGTCTGTGCAAAAAGATGTCTTAGATGAGAGTAATTTCTTAACTCTTTATTATAAAGAAATTACTGTTATTTGTATTTGCAAAGGCTAAATATTTGAAACTTGTCATCATATCTTTCTGTTAGAATTGCAGGAAGTTGCCTGACTCTGGAGGTCATCAGTGGTCCTTCTTGTGGAGTTCGTTGTTCTGTACAGTCAACAAATCCCTCTCATCTACCACTGACAATAGGAAGAGTTTCTCCAAGTGATTTATTAATAAAAGATTCAGAAGTGTCTGGAAAGCATGCACTAATAAATTGGAATTTAGATGTAACCTTCTTTCTTTTCTCTTGGACTTGGACTTGGATTTTAAAAAATGTATGTTATGCAGTAATTATTATTGAATTGCTATTAATTTCAGAAATTGAAATGGGAGTTGGTAGATATGGGTAGCCTGAATGGAACCGTTTTGAATTCTCAGTCAATCAACCATCCAGACACAAGCAACAGGCACTGGGGTGATCCATTTGAGCTTGCTAATGGAGATATCATAACTCTTGGAACAACATCAAAAGTTGTTGTAAGTAATGAGCCTTAGAAAAAAGGGGGTGGCTTCTTTTGCTGCTTGTTTATTATAGATGTAAAGATTGTCCATGCGTGCATGATACTGGATTGATGTAGGTGGATTATGTTACTGATATATATATAAAAAAGGTAATTATGAAGGATTTCTAAACTAGATTGGTTTTTCTTCTTTCTACCATCTCCACTTTCCCCCCTCCCCAAAAAGAAGTTGTACTATCATTACTTTAGTTTGGAGCGAGAAAATAACAAATATACATATGTGGCTTCTTTTATTAAGAGAAAGGTAATCAATTCATTACCATGTAGAAAAAAAAATGTTTCATAAATGATATTACCAAAGTCTCTGTTATAATAAATTTATAAGTGGTCCAGTTACTTTTGTCTATTTTGAATTATATTGCTCCCATGGTGATACTAGAAATGAAAATCCTGCAGTGGTTTGTTTTTTATGCTATTATATTCTGAATTCATTGTTTACTTCTTTTTTTACTTTTCTCATTTTTTGAGAAAGTGTTGTCTTCTTTTTTAAACTATACTTGTTTTATCTATGTGATTTTAATATTTGGCAGGTTCATGTTTCTTCTCAAAATAGGCATCAAATTCCCTTTGGAGTAGGTATGGCATCAGATCCCATGGCTTTACGTCGAGGAGGGAAAAAGCTGCCTATGGAAGACGTTTGCTATTATCAATGGCCTCTTCCTGGGCTTGATCAGGTTCTGGACTTCATAGTGCTTGTTCAACCAAGGTCTATTCTGTTGTTTTCTTTTGCACTTTCTTTAGGAAGCTAACCCACCAATATGCCTAACTTGCAGTTTGGACTATTTGGCATCTGTGATGGGCATGGTGGAGATGGGGCTGCAAGATCTGCTAGCAAGTTAGTATTTTCTGATTTGGCTCTGCCATCCTTGATGTCTTCTGCTTTTAGTCTTTTATGAAACTTACATTTTTACGCATACAAGTTCTATTCTCTGCCATATTTTAAGGTCAGTGGTCTTTATCAAAATAAACATAATTATCTGGATATTTTTCCTTAGCTATATGATTTAGTAATGGTCCCATTTAAATTATCTTGATTTTTTTTTCTATTGTTTGTCTTCAAATATTGTAGCATGTCCTCTGTGTTTCAATATTTGTCATGTATGTTTCAGTAACTTGAATAACATATACTATACAGGTCTATGTTGTTTCGACGAGTTTTTATACAGTCCTTGATCAAACTATTATATGATGTATATATTGTGAAACTTGTATAGACAGACTTTATTAACATACCTACTCTTTCATGTTCATATGCATGTAGCCATTTGTTATCAAATATCCCTGGCCTGTTGTATTTTATTGGGCTACTTTAGGGCCTATCCTGCACTAGTCACTTAAAGGTAATAACAGACACAGACTTCTATTGTACCTGAGATTTTTTTTCCATGCACTAAGTTAAAGAGTTGGTTTAGACCATCTTAACTTGTCTAGATAATAATGGCAAAATAAAATAATTTAAAATTTTCAACATATCATGCACATTGTTATGAAGTAATTCTGAGTCCTTTCTCATGGATGCATAATTATGTGCGATTGTTTTGCTCTGGTGCTCTAGTTTTGGGATTGTATTCTCACAGTAAAGCTACTTAATTTTGAATTGTAGTGAAGGAGAAAGAACTTGTATTTCACCTTGTTGAATTACTCTGATAACATGGATATTTATACACAAAATCTACACTAAAAAAGGAGGCTAATTAATACCTAGTTGGAATAATTAATACAAGAGTGAAACTAATAAATGTTGTAGTTGACAATATGCTCCAACACTTCCCTTTAAGCGGGTGAATAGATGTTCTGCATTCCCAGCTTAGATATAATGGTTTGAAATATTGTACTGTTGAGCCCTTTGGTGAATATGTCTGCTAGTTGGCCTCTTGTTGACACATAAGGGGTACAAATAAGACCACTATTTAGCTTTTCTTCTATGAAGTATCTGTCAATTTCAACATGCTTTGTTCTGTCATGTTGCACTGGATCATGAGTAATATTGATAGCAGATTTATTGTCATAGTACAGTCTTATATGTCTGTATCGCTTGATTTTTAAGTCATCCAAGATGATCTTTAACCACAATAATTCACAAATTCCAAGTGTCATAACTCTAAACTCTACCTCAGCACTAAACTTGGTTACCACGTTCTGTTTTTTATTCCTCCAAGTTACCAAATTATCACCTTAGAGAGTGCAATAACTCATAGTAGACCTTCTGTCTAATACTGATTCTGCATAGTCAGCATTTGTATAAGCCTTTAAAGTTAATTTCGTGTTCTTCTTGAATAATATCCCATTTCTTAGAGTGTCTTTCAGATAGTGTAGAATCTTGTGAACAGCATGTAAGTATACTTGTTTGGGATTATGCATAAATTGACTTACTACACTTACTGCATAGGCTGTGTCAGGTCTAACATGTGAAAGATAGATAAGTCTCCCAATCAACCTCTAGTACATTTCCTTATCAATAGCAATGTCATCCTTGGCTTCTCCTAGTTTATGGTTAGGATCAATCGGGGTATTAGCTGGTTTGCTTTCTTGTTTTCCTGTATCCTTTATGAGATTTGTCACATATTTTAGTTGAGAAATAAAAATACCTTGTTTTGAATATGCTACTTCAATTCCCAAGTTTAATTTTCTTAACTCTTTCATCTCGAATTCATTTGCCAAACATCTCTTAAGCTCTTCTTGTTCTATCTTATCATCTCCAATGACGATGATATCATCAACATATACTAGTAAGACTGTGACTTCCCTTGAATTTTTGTGTTTGATAAATAGAGTATGATCTCCCTGACTTTGCTTATAGCCAGATGCTAACATTAATCTAGTGAATCTTCCAAAAATTGTTTCAAACCATATAAAACTTTCTTCAGTTCACACACTTTGTCTGCTTTTGTGCTAGCTCCAAATCCTAGTGGAATATTCATGTAGATTTCCTCATCTAGGTCCCTATGGAGGATGGCATTCTTCACATCATATTCTTGAAGTGTCCAATTGTAATTGGATTCTAATGATAACAGGATTCTCATGATATTCATTTTGGCAAAGGGAGCAAAGGTCTCCTAATAGTCTATGCCATGAGTTTGAGTGTACCCTTTAGCAACCAACCGTGTTTTATACCTATTCAATGATCCATCTACTTTATACTTGACTGAGAAGACCTACTTATACCCTACTGGTTTCTTTCCTTTTGATAATTAGACCAACTCCCATGTCTTGTTTTTCTTTAATGCTTCCATCTCAATTTTCATGGCTTGCCTCCATTCTTCCTTGGGTAGTGCCTCAGATAAATTATTTGGAATGACAATGGAATTTAAGTTTGCAAGAAAGTTTTTGTGAGTTGGAGAAAACTTGTTAAATGACACAAAGTGAGAAAGAGGATATAACAGGTGCTTTGTACATTCTCTAGTTCCTTTTCTAATGGCAATGGGAACATCAAGATCAATGTTTAGAGAGCTAGGGTTAGAATTTGTACTTACCTTAGTTTCAGAACTACCAAGCATAAGTGCTGAGATTTGGGCTCGCATAGGTTCAGGAGCTAGAGCTTCCCTTCTTGTATACACCTGCAAATATCTCATATTATCAAGACTAGTATTATCCTTGATTACTGATTCAGTGTGAGGGCTAACCAAAGTGGGTTTAGGATCGTTTAAAGTGCTAGGGCTGGATTCAGGACCTGGTGGAGGATTTTCATAAGTGTTAGGGTTGGATTTTGAAGTGGACTTGGAAAGGTCAAGAAAAGACAAAAGATCAAGGAAAGACGCTTCCTTATCTTCCATAATAGTGTTCTCCCCCTGAAGATAAGTAGGAAAATAAGGAAGATGTTCTGCAAATGTGACATCAACAGAAACAAAGAACTTTGTAGCAGGATGATAAAACTTGTAACCCTTTTGAGTGGAGGAATATCCCAAGAAGATGCATTTAAGGGCTCTTGGATCCACTTCCCTGTGTTATGAATATGCACAAATGCGATGCACCAAATGTGCGAGGTATAAGGCCATTTGTAATTCAAAGATTTGGATAAAATTGAGAGAGAACCTCAATAGTAGTTTTATTGTCTAGAACACGAGAGGGTAATCTGTTTATAGTGTATGTAGCAGTAATGACAACTTCCCCCCCAAAAGATTTAGGCATGTTTGTGTGAAATAGATAGGCACGAGTCACAAATAAGAGATGCCCATTTTTTTACTTAGCTATTTCATTTTGTTTTGGAGTATATACACAGGACGATTCATGGATTATTCATTCCTTTTGGAGGTAGGAAGACAATGTGTGATTAAATTAATCTGTCGCATTATGAGACCTAAGCCTTTTAATTTTATCCCCAATTTGATTTTTGATCATGCTATGGAAATTAGGAAACAATTCACTCATATTTGACTTATTTTTTAGGAGAAAGATCCAAGAAATCTTAGTGTAATCATGGATGAAATAAACAAACCATTTAGTACCACTGATACTAGGAATAGGAGATAGTTCCCAAATATCGCTGTGAATAAGAGTAAAAGGAGTAACTTCTTTTATGATTGATGGGAAAGGAAACTTGGTTGTATTTTGCTGTTTCACAAGTCTCACAATGAAAATTGACAAGATTAAATTTATTAAACAAAGAAAGAAACATAATTTTCAAAGTTCCAAAGGAGGGGTGACCAAAACGACAGTGGTAAAGCCAAATTTTATTCTCAATAGACGAGGTTCTAGTAAAGGAAGATAGGGACATGGGAATCTTGATATCATCAGTATTTGTAGGTGGAACTAGATAGTAAAGTCCATCCTGTTCCTTAAGAAGCCCAATCCTCTTCCCCATATCCTGGTCGTAAAAAATACATGAAGTAGAGAAGGTTACTTTACAATTCAAATCTTGTGTGAATTTTTTTATGTGTATAAGATTTGTGAATAGCTTTGGAACATGAAGAACATATCTAAGAACAAAGGAAGGTGATATTTGGATATTCCTTAATCCTACTACAGTAACAAGTGAACCATTTGTAACCAATATTTTCCTATTGCTAGGGCATGGAGTGTAAGTTTTAAAATGATGAGAAGAATAGGTCATATGATCTGTTGCTCCTGAATCATGGATCTAAGAGTTCGGGACTTGTTTATCTAAGACATTTAACCCATATGAGTGATAGAGATTACCTGAATGAGCTAGAGAGCAAGTACTAGTATTACCAGGAGGCTTCTCAAAGGTCTCCAACAAGTTGCATAGTCTTTCAATTTCATTTATGCTAAATCTTTTAAGATTTAGAGGTTGTTCTTGGTTGGGTTGCATCAAATAGGCTTGCCCTTGAGCTCTTGTTGACCCACTTTTCATATTTTTTCCATTTAATTTCCTGCAATACTCCTTGGTATGTCATGGTTTTTTGCAATTGGTACACCATAGACTATTACAATCTTGTGTCTTGCCTTTTTTGTCTTCTCTGGGCTACTCTAGTGTTAGGCCTTGATGTCTGCCGCCATTAATGATCATGGAAGATCCTTCACCAGGTTGACAGCGAAGCATTACACCTCTTCGAGTCTCCTCAACTTGAATAATTAAAAGAGTGTGGTTAAGGGATGGTAGTTCATCCTTTATAAAAAGTTGGATTCTGACTTGATCAAATTCAGCATTGAGTTCTGCAAGGAATCATAAACACGATCCTTTTCAATGAAACTTTTCATAATTGTTGCATTTTCGCTGCACTTCATTACAATACACCTATAATGATCCATTTCTTGCCAAATGTTCCTTAACATGTTGCATGTTTTGTGACAGATTTATTTCCTTGTCGGATCTCTGTAGCTTTAATTTTGAGCTGATACACCAAAGCAGCAGCCTTAGCCTTAGAATAAGTCTGCTTTACAGTCTCCTATACCGCTTTAGTAATGGTGAGAAACATGCATGTATCACTTATCTTTGGATTTATGGAATTCCAGAGCCGTGCCATTATCATGGAACCCTCTTCATCCCATGCCTCATAGTGCTTCTCACTTTTCAAGGGTCCACTTCCCAAAATACAGCTTAACTTTCCTTGTCCATTCAATATGGTCTGAACAAGTTTAGACCATTTGAGATAGTTTCTACCATTCAACCGATAATTGGGATGTAAATTCTATAAATCCCCAACTATATTGGAATTTTCAGTCATGTTAGTTTTGGAGGACACAGTGACTTTAGACATTTTTAGGAATACAATAGGCCAAAAATATAGTAAAAGAAGAAAGATCTGATTCTAGACACCTGAAAGAAAAATTCAACTTGCAAAAGGGCTTGGATTACAGCTAAGGCAAGTTGCTATATGGTGTCAAACCTAAAGGTCTTGGTTCAAAAAACAGGTGAGAAACGCTTTGGCGCTAGGTTTGACAGACTCAAAAAAATGATTGATACTCCTCTTCACAAAAATGAGAAATTTAAGAGATAAATTGAAGAAGGAAACTCAATCATAATCTACTACCTCTTCAACAATAATACTCAAATCATATAAAAGAGATGGTACCTAGAAGAGGAAAAATTTGAAATGGAGAATGCTGAAAACAAAGACATACGAGTGAGGAGTTTCCAAATAAGTTCCCAAACCTTAAAAGCAAGTGTGCATTAGTGGCTGGCCAGAAAAGTGTTGGAAAGATGATGTCAAATGCCGAGAAGTTGTGATGAGGCTGAATGAATGCTTCACGCGCTGTAACATGCCAACACATGATACAATGCGTAGAATGCTTCGTCAATGCGTGAGCTTCATGCGCGGTGTTTCTAGCCACCAGACGACTGGGACAGGCTAACCAAAGCCTTATGTGTTTCCCTGTGCTAGTGGTGAAATATAACTAGCTACCTAAAGTATCATCTTAGTTTCTCGATAAGGGTGAATCAAGAAAAAATGGCAATGAGGATACCCAGAAACAAGCCAAAAGCTCTGATACCATGTAGTGAAGGAGAAAGAACTTGTATTTCAACTTGTTGAATTACTTTGATGACATGGATATTTATACACAAAATCTACACTAAGAAAGGAGGCTAATAAATACACTAGTTGGACTAATTAATACAAGAGTGAGACTAATAAATGTTGTAGTTGACTATATGCTCCAACATGAATCTATTGTGATATGTGAGCAGAAAGAGAATAGCTATTTGCAAAAGAAAAGTGGGACTTGTAGAAGGAAAAAATTTCTTAACGAAATTTGTCAGTGGTCAAAATGCCAACAACCTTCTGTTATTCATGATCTTTAATATTTTACTCACTCAGCTAAACTCTAAAGTTGTGGTTCTTACTCTTAGGAACTTTACTAATATTTCTGCATATTTTTTTCAGACTTTTTCCTGAGTTAGTTGCTAGTATATTATCAGATTCATTAAAAAGAGAGAGGGTTTTATCACTCCATGATGCATCAGATGTTCTTAGAGATGCATTTTCCCAAACAGAAGCAAGCATGAGCCACCATTATGAGGTATTCTTTTTTTCCTGTTTGATATTGTTCACTTGTTTTTACCTTTGTGGATATTTTCATTAGCACTTATAAGGTAGAAGTTGATGTTTCCATTATCTGAGTTTCATCTTTTCATGCTTCTTTATGTGCTGGTGTAACACGTTTTTTGAAAAAAATGAAAAAAGCAGGGGAGAGGGTTTGGACCAAGAATCTGAGCCCTGTTCTATTAATGGAGCTATCCAGCAGCTATCTTTGAGATAATATTTGTTAGTGCTAGTGCATAAGCTCATAATGCATTTTTCCATCATAAAAGTTGCTCATGCTCTCTCCATATTTAATCACTGTTCTTGGATTCTTCACACACTATTGTGTATACTGTCTGTAGAACAATATTAGAAAAAGGAGAAGTTGAAGTTTACATGCCTTTTTTGTTTTTTTAAGGCTAGTGGATCCAAAGCTCTTCTGGAAGAGGGATAGGCTATTGAAATCCTTGTTGCAGACTATACTTAATTGATTACCATTGTATTTATTAAAGAATTTTACTAGTTTAAAATTCAATTATTTTTTTTCTAACAAAGGTGTCAGGTAACATACTTGCATGGAAGAAGAGAATGCATTAGACTCCTTTTATAGAAAACCTGTGTAACTTAGGGCTTTTGGTATGGATTCCTAGTGACTCAACAAAGTTCAAAATTGCAATGGATTGTTAGTTACAAGTCTGTCACAGTTTTTTTGGGTCTACTCCTTTTATTGTGGAGCCAAACAAGTTCCTCTCCTGAATTCATAGATGCCTCATTCAAAATTCTGTTTTTCTTTGTTTTGTTTGCCCCCCATTTTTTTACTTTTTCCCATTGATCACCTAAGAAACATATACTATGACACAAGCTCCCTGAGATGACAAAATTTGAAGTATTGCATTCTGTAAAAGAGATGTCTCATGCTTGTATGAAAGTGCTACATTTTTTTTTGCTCTTTTCCTTTCAACCTTTTCTTGGAGTGTCAATCTTATCTTCTGGAACCGTAGAACTGTAGCAAATATTTGACACTTAGCAACTTAAAACTTTAATTGTAGCTAGCTACGGTTGAGACACATGCTTGTTGAGATTAGACAATTTCAAATTATATTAATGATTGAGACCTTTTTTCTATGATTTCATATGAATAAATTTCATGTCGAAGAGTATCAACACATAAAAATTTTCCCATTTTAAATTTCTCTGGGTAAATAGGTAAGGATACAGGAAACGAGAATTCCATGAGGATGGGGATGATATGATTAAGTTTGATACCCACCAGGGTATGGGTCCAGGAACGAGGACTATAATACCCTACCTGTATCCTACCTATGATCATCCCTATGTTACATCTATAAATTTTTGTCTTCTAATAACAAACTATTAAAAGAATTATTTTATCTTTCAAATCCTTGTAATTTGAAGGCTATGGTTCACGGTTTCCTACATTTTATGGAAAAACACTTTGCAGGGTTGTACAGCAACGGTCCTACTGGTGTGGACTGATGATGGTGAAAATATCTATGTGCAATGTGCAAATGTTGGAGACTCTTCCTGTGTTATGAAGTATGTTTCCTTATCTCTTGATCTATAGAATGCTTAGGACAACTCAGTATAATTTTGAATGGGGTCATGGGTAGGCTAAATGACAACTGGACTATGAGATTAAAAATAGTTTATGATGGCTTTTACTATTTTGCTTTTCTTATCACATTGAAATGTTGCATTATGTTGCTGGATAATAATTTCGTGTAATAAAACACTTTCAATATTAATGATTCCATAGTTTTTCAGGAAAAAAAATGGTGAACGGAGCGCATGTTAATTTCCTTTTTGTTTTTTTTTTCTACCTTGCAATTGTGGCATTCTACTATTTTGTCTAGTTACAAAATCTGCAGCCTATTGAGTACTCACCTTTATGCAACAACTTTAGTAACTCATACATATATTGCTCTTGCTTGAGTGTTTTTCATTGTATTTCTGGAACTTAGGATGTCTTACATGATGGTAATTTTAGATGGACTGCAATTCTTGCAACTATATTGTCTTTACGGAGCTAATTATTGTCATTTTTGGCAGTGTTGATGGGAAACAGATCAAGATGACAGAAGATCATAAGATAGCAAATTATTCTGAAAGACTCCGAATTGAAGAGAGTGGTGAACCACTGAAAGATGGGGAAACACGTCTATATGGTAAAAGGGCAAAAAGAACTAATTTTCCTGAGTTGTAAAATTGACTGGGCAGTTGCTGATACTGGTTGTGGAATACTCGGCTATGAATAATTGCAGGTATAAATCTTGCAAGGATGCTTGGAGACAAATTTCTCAAACAGCAGGATTCCCGGTTTAGTTCAGAGCCTTATATAAGTCAAGTAGTGCATATTGATAAAGCAAGCAGGGCTTTTGCCGTTCTAGCTAGGTGATTCTTCGTCTGATTTTTGCTTCTATTAATTTTATAGTACTTCTGAATATCAATGTGCTCCGTCTTTCATTAATGTTATTTCTAGAAATAGTTGATCTGATGACTGGGCTTTTTTTTGCAAAAGGACAAATTTTACTTGCAAATTTTAAGTGTTTGTTATGTATAAACATCCGCGATCTTGATTTGACAATTCATTTTCGAAATTTACAGTGATGGGTTATGGGATGTCATCAGCATGAAGAAGGCAATTCAGCTAGTGCTTCAGGTTTTATGCAAAATTACTTGTGTTTTCTAGATGTAGTTTGTTTAGTTATATACCCCCATCACTTTGCTCTGACAATTTCCTTATTTTATTGCACAGATGAGAGAAAAATATTCTTCAGTTTCAGAAAATTCAGCAGAAAAGGTTGCTAATTTCCTGTTGAGTGAAGCTAGAACACTCAGAACAAAAGATAACACCTCTGTAATTTTCTTAGATTTTGATAACTTCGCCAGAAACTCTTGTAAAGCTGACTCCTAGTTTGAAATAGGAGTTTTAATGTTACAACAGTGGTGATATATATTGTTTTTTTTCTTTTCCTCTTTTCCTGGATCTTGTTCCTTTTTCATTGCTTCTCTTCCTCGAGTTATTGAATTAAATAACTTGGTGTGGGCAAAACTTGGGGAAAAGTTTGTTAGGTAGTTGTTATTAGGTTTCCAATTAAAACAGAAAATGTGAAGAGATTTTTGAGGAAACAATCAATAATGTGATATTAAACAGTAACCATGTGTCTATATTTTTATTAGAACATGGTATATACATCTTAAAAATTGGATTTAAGTTTTAGGCAAATTTATTGAAATAAATTAAGTGCTACAATACATTTAGTAATAATTTTTCATTGTGTTTGGTAATGTGTAGTTAATGTGTTAGTTATCAGTAATGTTGTCAAATTTGCCATTATAGATAGAATTGGAAAGGAAGAATGAAATTGTATTATAAAATCATAAGAATTTATCTAAATTTATTATTGAATAGTTATTGAATAAAATCATCACATAATCATATAACATTTCATACATAAGTATATAATATTATATATATATATATATATATATATATATTTTATATATTACATATTTCTCATTTTATTAACATATAATTTTTAATAAATTCTATAATTCAAAGTCCATAATTTATAATAGAGTAGTACTCTTTTTCCTTGTTTTAATATTATCATCACTAAAAAAAAAAAATAGTTACAAAGTTTTTTTATTTAAATTTAAGAATTTTTTTTAGGCTAATATGTTTATTGGGCTAGACTTTTTAGAATATATGTCAAACCAAAAAAAGAAATTGGTATACATCACTTTGAACTAAAAATGTTAAAATTGTTATAATCGTCCAATTCTACTGATTTTATAATTTTATACGATTCAATATCGATTATGATCGAGTTTGTACTGATTTGATTCTTCATCTGATTTAACTCGAAATTCTTATTTAATATCGTAAAATCGACGATTCTAATAAGTTGAATTGTGATTTGACATTAACGGTTACCAAAACTACTAAAGTTAGCAAGGACCATGAGTAGTTAGTAGCCAGCACAATTAGATGTCATGACTAATTATAATTTTAATGTTAGTAATTACACATTGTTATTATTAGTTAGTGTTGATTAATAGTACATTCGTAAGACATTCCCAATATGATGAGAAGTAATTATTAAATGTATTTACTTAATTCTTTACCGGGGCACTGTAAAATATTTTTTGTTTTTAATAAACTGCTTAAGGTGACAAATAACACAGCATGAAAATCTTAGAATAACAAAATTTTACTTAGCTTCTTGTTCTTTTTCATTTTTCTCCTCTTCTCCCCGTTTTGGATGAAGGGAGTCAAGTTTACAATTTTAAAGATGTTGAATGAATTTATTCATATCTCATCACTTAATCAAAGAAAGATAGACATGCAAAAAGCTGGGAAATATTATTTGGCAGATGGATTCTCAGCAGTCAAGGGATTTATACAGTGATGTTTTTAAGTTGTTACATAAAAAATTTAATGGTTCAGAAAGTAAATATAATTATATGAGGTTATTAATAAAAATTAGACTTTTAGATATTCATCAACGACTCAAAATGATTACTAAAAGAAGTACGTCTGCATAGGAGGATCCAAATCTTAATGCATGTGAAATTATTGAGGATAAAAATGACTAGGATTAAATAAAAAATGCTGAATTCACGTCAATCGCAAAGGATCTATAGTGATATATTAGGAAGTACCCAGCATTGCTCTAGCTAAGCTCCTCACCTCATTTCTTCGAAGAATTAAAATGCTTTATTAATGAAAATTTTTTATCCTTTCCCATGGATTATTCAAAAACACCTCCTTCCAATCCTCAGTATGTTCATGCCTAGGGTTTAGTTGTGTGTTGGTGAAGGCGCACTTACTTGAGAATACCGCAAGCCCACACCGAAGACGAGTGAAGCGAACCTTCGCTTGTGCGCTATAAAAAAGGAGGTAAGAAGCGTGGACCGGTGTGATCCTTCAGGCAGTCATGGGATGTGATGAGGGGTCGATCTCGCGACTGTGATGCGAGTTGGGTGTCCACCCCAATGCCTAGTTACGACATATGGGCACTCTTCTCTATGCCAATCTGATCCCTATTACAGCTATTCTTACAGTTTTTGTTTTCTAAAATAGGTTGTTTTCAAATTCTCAGTAAATTTTTATATTTTTATTTTAAAAGTATGGTTTCAATTTTATTATCAATGATATTTAGTTGAAAGTAATTGAAAATTTAATTATCATTTTAAATCTTAAAAGATGTAGTCTGTTGTTACTGACCATTTAAAACATTAGCATTATTTATTTTATCTTCTCGCTAGTTCATTTAATTTTATTACATCGTTTGACAAGTATAAAATTTTTGGCAAGTGTAATTAGTTTTAGTAATATCAACTCAGATTTACTTAATATGCTACTTAGACAAACTTAATTGATGTTTGAAGCTTTTAGTATATTAAAAAGGTGAAAATAAAATTGATTGAAATATTCAATTTTCACACAATGAAAAAATAATAATAAATACTTTATGCGTGAAAAAAATATTTTAATATTAAGACAATTTAAATTTAATATTTTTAATTTGTTAAAGTTATTATTTTTTAAAATTTTTAAAATTTATTTAAAATTTGTCATTTAAATTATTTAGTTATATTTTTAAATTTGACTATAACTTATTAGATAACATAAACAAAGATTTTAAGTTTTACATTTATTTTTCTTCAATATTTTTATTTTTTAATATTTATTAATATTACTATTTTTTTGTAATTTTTATTTTCAAAAATTTAAATTTATTAATATTACTATTTTTTTTAATTTTTATTTCCAAAAATTTAAAGTTTTTGTAGAGATCTCCGTGGAAATTAGAGATGGGGAAAAGGGATCTACATCCTCATGAGGATTAGAGATGGGGAAAAATTCTCCCAGCAATGGTAAAATAGAAATAGAAATGAGAAGCACGAATAATATTCGTGAACTTCTTACCCCAATTATCATCCTAAAACGGACTGCCTGAGTTTGCTTCCAACTAGGAATCGTGATTCATATTAATAAATGTGAGGTCAACGAATTCAATGTCCCAACTCATTCTCAGTCAAGTCCTAAATGGTTTAAAATCCAACCAAGAAAGTTAAATAGAGCAACAGGTTACCATTGCTAATTAGAGAATAAGTCCTAAATGCGAAGCAAAGACAATCAAAATAACCAACAGAATTTATTACAAAATGTGTTAATACACTACTACTAAATTAAGGGGTTCCGACGGCAAATAATACAACTTCAATTAAAGGAAAGAAAGGAAACAGATAGCCGATAAAACCACCATACCTAAACTACAGATATTTCCTACCTCAAATCACTGATAGCTATACCAATAATAAGTCTCGAGTTCTACAAACTGCTATTGAACATAATGGTCTAGATACCCTCTAGTATAATAAGGTCTTAGTTATTTGGATAGCAGAACCGGAAACCAGACCACTTGAATCAGCTACTACTGTGCTCTTAACTTACTTCAAGGTTCTTCATTTTTGGTTCCAGTTCATTCTCACTACCTTCATCACATTCATCATCATCATCAATTCCATCAGGTTCATTATCATCCAAAGGACCAAGCATGTCAGGACATCTCTTAAATATATTTTTCACCTCATCAATGCCTTCATCAGAAATGAAATTTCCGTTAATGTTCAGCAACTTAAAATCAGCCTTTTGCACCACAATCTGAGCCAATTGACGCGCCCCTGCCCTTCTTATTTTGTTGGCGCTTAGATCAATTTCCTTCAACTGGACAAGACCTTCTATTGCCTTGCTTACCCGGATGGCACCTTCATCCTTGAGTTCATTTTCAGCCAGGATCAACTTGGCAAGAAATTGCTTTGCTGCTACACAGGCTGCTATTGCAGGAGCAGCTTCAGCTGTAATGTCATTTCCACTCATCTCCAAAACTTCCAAGTGAGGAGCTGAATCTGTAAGAGCACTGACTATAGCAATTGCACCATCATCTTCCAAGTTTAGGTAGCTTAGGTATACCTCTCTCAATTCTGCATGATGGGTTAGAGCTTTACTCAGAGAAACACCACCTTCTACACCAAACATGTTGTCTCGCAAATCAAGCTTCCTCAGATTGGCACAATTTCCCAGAGAATCAGACAAGGCAACTCCACCCTCAGAGCTTATCCTTGTAGAGGAGCAACGAAAATTTTCTAATGAAGGAGAACGCTTCACAATCTCCGCTATAACTAGTGCCCCACCATCTCCAGTCAAATTATTATGAAAATGAAGAACTTTAAGCTTCTCTGTAGAGGGAATCAATTCAGAAACTGCTCGTGCGGCTTCCTCTGAGATGCCATCATTCATTAAATAAAGTTCCTCCAGGCAGGTCTGTGATTTCAAGAGTGAACCAAAAGCCCTGACACCTTTCTCACCTAAGGCATTGTCAGAGAGGTTTAAATACCTCAAGAAACTACCCTCTAGAGCAGCAGAGAATATATTCATGACTTCAAGGGCTTCTTCCTCTGGTCTTCCAGCGATGAAATCTGATAGATCTACTTCTTTCAACTGGTCTATAACAGAAATGAGAATAGGCTGGGCAACTTGTGCTGCTCCTAATCCAAAACTTCTGTTGCTGAAGCATATTTTAGTGAAAGAATTTCCTGGCTCCTTTAAGGGCTTTAGGAGTTCCTGAGCCTCCTCAGCTTCAATAAAGGCTCGTTGCCCTTTAGATATATCAAAAGCAGATTCACAAGGCACACTGACATTATTAGACGTCACTGCCTCTTTGTTATCCTCATTACTAGGTCCTCTTTTAAGAACATCTAGGAGGAGCTTACTACATTCCTTGGCATAAAGCTGGACCGCATAACCTCCATCACCATCTGGTTCTTTCTCGTAATGTAAATTTGCTGTAGTAAAAGCCATGTCCTCAATTCTTTTAGCATTCTCTTCAGCCTCTTCCTTGTTCAGAGTTCCATACTTTTGTGTGAAAATAGATTTAGCAGTAAGATTGTTGGTCATCCGCTCCACAAGCATCTGTCTAGTGTTCTGACTAGGAGGCCAAAGTTTAATTGAAAATGGTCTGCGCTGTGAATTCAACTCTGTAGCATCCATTGCAATGACACCTATAAGAAGTGTTCGTAGAAGTAATTTTGATATATGATATTTTAGTAAGAGAGAAAGAGATAGAAATTTATTTCATGAAGGTCTAAGAATTTAAGAGAAAAAAAATGTGTAAATTAAAAATATCTAAACATGTATATTAAATGATAATATCAGGGACTGTCATAGAGATTACAACAATTTCCAAATCCTTGCACAATGATAATGCTAATTTAAATAAACCAATTAACTCACTTCTGAATGTAAAATCCTGACTCCAACCTTAACAACATTAAGGGATTGAAATTGAATAATTTAGTTCAAAATTCAACAGAAAAGTTTCTAAAATAGTAGAGAATATTATATCAAATCCTGCATATATATGTAAAACCTTCAATCATCAATAACTACCCCATCCAAGAAACAGTCCTTGTGACAACTAAGTGATCAACAGATATCATGAATCGGAAAGAAATAAAAACCAGCAAACCAACTTCATTTAAAAAGTAGGGCACTTTTTCATTCCATTTCAGTTATAACATATTCTCATAATAACAGATCAAATCAAACCAATTAAAACTTAAAACCAAGCAAAAAATTAAAAAAGAGGAAAGAAAAACAAATTTGCATTTACAAAAAATAGAAGAAAAGAAAGAAAAAGTCACACGTGACTGCAGCAGGAGAGTGGATTATGTGAAGTGGCTTGGTTTTATAGCTCGTTGAATTTCTTATGAAGTATAGGATAAAAGGAGCAACCTTCACTAAAAAGTAGTGGAAATCAGTCAAATTAACTCAATAGGACTACTACCAAGAAGAAAAACATAAAAGGGGGAAAAAGATAGATAAGAAAAGGAACAGCCAATATAAGGTGCATAGGTCTAGGTCCAGGCACAACTATGATAAAAAGTTAATTATTAATATAACAAAATATGCATATAATATCAAAACTCTCCAACACATGAGGTTCCCAAAAAAAGAAAACAAAATCTGACTTTTATTTACCCCAACTCCTGCCCCACATATTGGTTCAGATGAATGGGCTTACAATTTATTTCCTATAAAACCTAGCTCTCTTTACCTTTCTATCTCTATTACATTTGAAGAACCACATGCAGCGTATTTATAAGTAAGATGTTTATCTTGCATAATAAAACCTCAAGCACCTCTGTTCCTTTATTTCCCTCTTGGCCGAAAGCAGCTCTATTCATTAGCTAGTTTATGAACGCAGCTCTATTCATTAGCTAGTTTATGAAAGACACCACCCAAAATCAGGGAACTGAACGATGGTAGTATTAAAATCAGGGAACTGGAAAAAGCATCAGACAAAATAAAATCCTGCAAACAGCTGGAAGCACATATCTTTCAGATGCCCAGCAAAATGATCTACCCGTTAAACTTGGACTCAAAAGGCATTGAGAGCATAAGTTGTCTTATTTAAGCACTGCAGAAGATAATCTTACAGTTCTCTTTATATTAATAAAGGCAAACACATCCCATTCTCTCTTAAATCCTCCCACCTCCCAGTCCCATTTCCATTTAAATGCAAAGATAAGCACATATAAATACACATGCTTCTAAGTTAGTTTCCCATTCGAATGTAAAATCAAGCAAATTAATTATGCTCCAACTTTTCACGTTTAAGGTAGAATAATAATTATTTCCCAAATGGTCCACAGTTGTAAGGATTCTTAACGATCTATTTCTCCAATTCAATGCCCTATAAAACTCATCACCGAGGAAAATCTACAAGCACTCAATCATAAGATAGAATTATAAAGCGTATGGAAATATGTTATACATTTTCATATAAGATGTAGATGAGACAATCAAACACGAGGTTTTTCCCTTGGAAAACAACAAGAAGGTCACCGATGCAAAATAACCAACAAATAATTTCCTTTACCATTTCATCTAAAACAAATCCCTTTACCCACAATTTCATCTTAAAACTCTTATCTTTTGCTAAAATTACAACAGATCTGAGACAGCGCAATGCAAAAACTCGGAATGAAATCAAATTTAAAGAAAACGGATACAAGCAGAAGGAGGCCGGAAGGATTGCAAGAAAAGTCGAATGCTATTAGGGAAAGCGCAGTGAACTTTAGAAACGACAAGCTTAAATAGAGACCAATTTTAACAAGTACGAAGTAGAAACCCTAGAAATGAGAAAAGGGTACCTCTTGATCTGAGTGTTGGCACTCCACAGTTCGCACAATCTGGAATTTAAAACGCTAAATGGCGTAACATAATATATACTGAGTGAGAGAATGTGGAGGGAAAACCTAAAATTGATAGTGAAAGGCTTTAACAAAACGTTTTTATTTTTGTCGGAAGAAACGTTTTATAATTACCAAAAAAAAGGAGTTTATTATTCTACCGCTACAATATCAACATTAAATTTTTTTATATTGACTGCCATCATTCTTATTTTTTTTTGTATTGTAATTTTTTATATTTTATTTGTTATGTCGCATGATGTAACACTACATGACTCTGAAATATACTGGAGTGACCACACCACACGTACTTTGTAATTGTTATTGTTCGTTATATTATTTACATGTGAATTATAATTGGAGGAGATATTTGCTAGTTTAAAATGTTTTAAATGGATTATAATTAGAGGAGATATTAAATTATTATTAATTTATATTTTTATTTTAATATACCTTTAATATAATTTGTAAATTTGATATATAACTAATATTATTAATAAAAATTTAATTTACATTTTATATAATATTATATTATAAAATTATATGTTTTAATGAAATCAATATCATATAATATTTTTTTAATTAAATAATTAAAATATATATAAAAATAAAAGTAGTTGACATGGTGTCAGCGACCTTTTGTTGGTTGGACTATGTAACTCCAGTATGTGTTCGAATTGCATGGTATTAGGCTACGCAACTTTGACAAATAAAATTTAAAAAAAAGTACAATATAACATATGTAAAGAATAAACATGATGGCTGGCTAATATAAAACATTTAATGTTGGCACTATAGCATAAGAATAAACAAAAAATTCCACAAAAAAGATGTAAATGTTGGCTCATTACAACCCTTGAGATTGGGTATACACAGAGTGAGGTGAGCTAAGTTTTTTACTAACTCAGACTTTACTTGATTTTATACCAAACCACAATTTTGTGACCCTAGGTCCAACTCAACTTGTTTAAATATAATTAGTGACTGGGTTGGGTTGAGTTCAACTAGATTGAATCAAGTTTTTCTTTAAAATTAAAATAATTTTGTTAGTAAAAATGATTTTTTTAAGAAAATAAAAAACAAAATTAAGATTTGAAAAGAAATAAAATGTAATAAAAAAAATTTAAGATTTTAAATGAAACATAATTAAAAGTTAAAAATAATTGATATTTTAAAATTTAATTATAAATAAAATTTAGTTTTAATTAACTTAAAAATAAATTATAAAAATAAAAATATTTAAAAAATAAATACCAAACTAAGTCAGCCCTTATGTTACTCTGATACCCATCCTAGCTGCCCCAGTTAAAGAAGCAATGTTTTATTTAGTCCGATCACAATTCGACTTGATATGAACAAACTGGTTAACCAATAATGTTCACCCCCTATGAGATGATATTGGCAAACTATGGGCCACCTCGGCCTATATTTGAATATGGGCCAGGTAGTTTTCGCGATACCCTCTTCAATGGCCCACTATTTTGGGTTACCGGCAGCTCACCTAAAGTTTGTAAACAAAAATAAAATACCAAACGGTAAAAGGGAATGCTGCTTTTTCAGTTGATAAGTATAATATCAGGATTAAATTATTAGATGATGATGTTGGAATGCGTGCATTTCAACTTGCATCTGTTTTTCTTTTTAAATTATGTTATATATTTTATTATTCATATATATACATAAAATAATATTTGAGCTATTTACAAATATTCTTTTCAATTTTTATAAATTTTTAAATTTTAAATTGCTATCTAATTTTTCCGTTTACACTGTTAATAAAAATTTGAATTCAAAAATAATTTAAGATATAGACTTATATATTTATCTTGATTGTAAAAGCTGATCGAATTATGATTGAGATTATTAATTAAATAAATTATTTCGTAAATATTCTTTTAAGAGTATTTATAACATCGCAAATATTCTTTTAAAAATATCTATATCAATTTATATGATTAAGGTTTAGTATTAATTCCTATTCAAATCAAAAGGAATACGTCAAATTTGCACTATTCTCCAACCTGAAATTTGGTCATCCCTGTCTCCTCTTCCTTTGGCTCTTCCTTCAAATGGGCCAAATCCCAGGGACTCGATAGAGAGACATGACAAACCTACAACCTCATATTGATGGATAAGACAATCAAGTCTAACAGACAACGCACTGATTCTAACGAGAGAGAGGGAAAAAAGAAAAAACTCACAAACACGTCACATGAACTAATCAAGCATTTATCATTATACAGAATCCTTCCCTGTTCAAGTCACAAACAGCAGAACTTAGATCACACGCGTACAAAGACTTGGGCAATTATTATTATCATTATTCAGAACCATTCTGTTATCTCACACGAAGTGTAGTACATTAATCCATGTCTGTTCTTTTCTCCATGATAAAAGAAGCCATTCGTTTGGTCATTCTCTTGCCATTCTCAGACTCAGGTTTAAAGATATGATAAACATGGTCCTCCCCTTCCTGTTCAAACAGCTCCAATTCCCCTCTCCACCCACTCTTCTTCACACCCTCATAGTACCAAACCCCTCTGTCCCTCAACGAATCATTCCCAGCTACACACACAAGTATCCTAGAACACCCAAGTCCAGCCAAACTGGGTGCTCCAGGAGCCAAAGGATTGATCATGGGGTTATCTATTCCACCTGGAGCGGAAGGGTACACAAGGTTCCAAACCAAATACGGCAAGGTCTGCTCGTGCCCCGAAACTGGTTCAGACCCAATCGGCCTTGAACTGTAGAAATAAGGATGAACATAAATAGCACCTAAAATTCTGACACCACCAGGCAAATCCTCAACTCCACCTCGCATAGCGATGTGATGTACGATATTACCACCGGCACTATCACCCCCTATGAAGACTCTACTAAAATCACCATAATTTAGCCATGCCTCATCACTGGGGACTTTCGTTGAACAGCAAGCCACCCATTTCAGTGCTTCCCAGCAATCTTCATAAGCTGCGGGTAGATAGTGTTCTGGAGCGAGCCGGTATTCTACAGAGACCACGACAATGTTTACTTGGGAGACAAAGTTGGTGAAGTAATGATGGTAGAGCTGAGAGAAGGCGGATTCGAAGAAGAATCCACCACCATGAAAGTAGACCAAGATGGGTGGTTTTTGGTCTTCGGAGGCAGATTTAGGAAGGTAAAGGCGAGCGGCAATGGAGGGGTTGTGGGAGATGACGATGTCTTTGGAGGGGACTCCAGTTTGTGGGTCGTGAAGCGATGGTGGCACAAATGGGGTTTGTCGGGGACGCTCTACGGTGCCGTTTTTGTAGACTCGGATATAGGTAGGGATTTCTGCAACTATCTCTTCGTTGTTGGTTGTGGAAGCCATTTGAAGGAGACTCAGAACCGAGAACAGATTGACGAGATTGAAGAAAGCCAGTGGGAGGAGGAAGGAGAAGGAATCCCAACCTTCAATTAATTTGGATGGTTCATTTTGCGAAAAGATCAGGGGTTTTATAAGCACGAGAATATAATATTTGGAGAGATTTAACCGTCACGTGGCCCATGATAAAGGAACTGGAGGGGATTTTTCTCCGGTAGATCCAATGGCTCTTAACTTTTTTGTAAAACATATTTTTTAAAAAATAAAAAATAATTATTTTTATAAATAAATATATATTAATATTTTAAATTATTTTTTTATACAAAATGATATCTAATTAAAAAATAATATATTTTAAGATATACAAAAATAAATTATAAGATGTTAAAAATAGTTCAATCTTTTTATTTTCTTGACTGCATATTATTTTTATAAAAAAATTTCAAATATTACCATATATTTATTTATAAAAATAATTAATTTTTATTTTTAAAAAAATATATTTTACAAAAAAATTGAGTATTATTGGATCTTATCCAATGGCCACTAAAGATTATTGTAGAAAATCCCTCCAGGAGGGGATCCAGTCTCCCTGGCCCATGCCTTCTTATGTGGATTTTTTTATCAATAAGATATTTTAAATTTAATTCTTTATAAAATATTTTTAAATTTTATTTTTCAAGAAAAAATAAATTTTAATTTGGTTTAATTACATATGTATTTTTTTTAATAATCTTTAAAATGAGAAATTGACCAAATCATAAAATGTTGTAAGTATTTAAAATTAAACTTAATAAAAATACATTTTTATAATAAAATGGAAAAATAATTTATATCTCTTTTGTTTAAATAATTTAAATTATTATGAGCTTAATAATTGAGTGATCAAACCATTACTTTAATCATATGGTCTTTTTTTCTTTTTGTCTGAATCATATGGTCAATTTAATATTTTTTAGTGAAAGAGTAGGTAGCAATATGGTCAAATCAAGCTATCTTCTTGTTCCGCAAGGGACTAAACACGTATGCCCGATAATTCAGTCATAAATCAATGCTCTAGTATCAAAGATCTTTGGGGATATTATAAATTATTGTTGGTAGAGTATAATGCCATTTTGATATTTTATTCGCTAATTTATATTTAATTTGATTTTTTTATAATTTATATTTTTATTTTGGTTTTTTAAAAATTAAATAATTAAATTTATTAATTTTTATATTAATAAAATATTAAATTGAGAATAAATTAATAAATTAAAAATAACAATTAATAATAAATTAAAAATTTAGAGACGCTTCACTCCGGGCTTTCTCGAATCTAAACGGCCTGGTAGAAGTTCGAACGGACTGCAAGCTTGTGGCGCGCGTGATCAACTCAGATACAGAGGCCTTTTCGGACTTTGGAGCGATCATTGAAGACTGCAAGACCCTTATCTCTCAACGTGGTCACGTCACTTGCACTTCGATTAGGAGATGTGAGATGTGACAATGCTGAAGCCCATCGATTAGATCGGGCATCCTTTTTGTTTTTTGAGTTATCTCATTGGGAGTTGTACTCGTACTCTTCCCTATTCTAATATAGCTATGATAGCTTATTTAAATTTTTTTTTAATTATACGGTCTCCCTAATTTATTTAAATATTTAATTCAGTAATTATAATTTATATATTTTAAAATAATTTCTATAATTTTAAAGGTTTCAGATTTCATTCTCACTATTATAATTTGTAGTTTGACAAAAATCTTATGTTAAACCTCACTCAACATTTTGTTTTTATTTTAAAATTTAAATAAGTCTTCCACTATTTACATGTCTTCCATTTTGGTTTCTAGTCATGTCACCGTTGGACACCTTATCTCTTGGCACGTCATGCCACGAGATTTTCTTTTTAGTTCAATTACAAGAGAATCTTTTATAACATTTCCTATTCGTTAAATCGTTTCTATAGCTGAAATTCGGTCATGTCGTTTTTTTTTTATAATTTTTGTAATCAAAATGATGTCGTTTTGCTTTGAGATGATTTTTTTTTTTAAAGTTTACCGAATCATCTTCTTCAACCAGCTTTGTGTCGTCGTCCTTATAGCAATTTCTTAGACCTTTTTTTTTTTTTTTTGACAAAGGACGCTGGTTGGTTCGTGGAGAGAGAAGTAGTCGAGACCATTTTGAAATGCAGAGTGAGTAGCCAGAGTTTAGACGGGATACTGAGGCAGAAGGGAACTCCATTTTACCAAGCAATTGCTCCAACTACTTCTTCGTGATTTTGATCTTCACCTTCGTTATCTTACCCGAAAAATTGTCACTCTTCTTCGCTGAAAAATCACCCTCTGTCTCTGTCTCTGCAGTTGGTGACCGCGAAACCCCACTCTAATCCTCACTGTCGTTGGCGTCACTGTAATAGGCGCACTTCTTTGAGGATTACGACTTCAAGCAATTCCCCATTGTTAGATCTCGCAATGCTTTGGGTTTCAATGGGAATTTGCAGAAACTAGAGAGAGAGAAAGAGAGAGAGCGTGAAGAGGGGTTTAATTACAGAAATTAAAAAAAAAAAACGACGTGACAAAATCTTAGTCATAGAGAAGATGCTACAACTGAAACTCAAACACACCATTTCACTTACGTTTTGATGCCAAATTTAAAAAAAAAAAAATGCAACGTGATCAAATTTCAGAAACAATCCAAGAGACAAAAAATGTTACAGGAGATTCTCTTATAATTAAATTACTGGAGAAAATCCCGGCCGTCATACCACTGGTTACCAAGACCCAAATAGGCAGAGGCATCTCCATCACAGAAGTTACATGGACTCTGACAAATCTGGAACCTTCCATCTGCAGCGGATTGATTACACACTGCACCGTGAGCTAAGGGGAAGAAAGAAAACAGAACTCATTCTTGACTGCTTCAATCCATCTGCCACCAAATAGGTACTTCGGCATCACTCTATGCTTCTGAAATATCCTGAAGTGATTCCCTGTGTGCCAGAGGAAATGGAGCGGTGCTTGCATATAATTTTTGGTCTTTCAAGAAATGCTCTTTGTTGTTGAGGAGGGCACTGTTTGTCCCATTTACATATGCTTCCAATTAGTTATCTAACAGGCTTTGATTCCCAAGAAAGAGGGAGTACTCTGCATATTTTTGATGATGAATAGCCATTTATAAGCAAGTTGGACTTGTGCCGACTGAGTTGCATCAGATCGTTGTAAACTAAGAGCAGCATGGCTCTGAGGGCTCATCAAATTATTATTAGACATGCCAAGCAACCGCAAGAGATTCATGAGGTGTTTCAATTACTTGTTTCCATGAACTGAAGGTTTATGATCAATTGTTCCTCCTTTTCAATTAGTTACCTCTCCTGATATCAGGCCTACGATAGTTGGTCTACCTTAGTCTACAGCTCTTCCCACACCTGTTGAGGCCTACTTGCTTGTGAATGAATCACTTTTAGTTACCCGAAATTTTTCAGTAACTAGAGATAACTAAAAAAAAAAATCCATTAATTTAATATAAATAAAATATTATTTTGCTAATTTTTTTCTTATTATGGAAAATTCTCGAATAATAAAAGAAAATCCTAATTTTACTTGCTTTAAAACTGTTCCCCAATTTCCCCTCCTATGTTTGCTGATATAATGAATAAGCTTCTCATCTTCGTCAGGTGTCCATGGCCCTCTCTTCGCACCAATCTCGTCACAACATAGTGGGCTACCCGTAATGCAAAGCTAAGCACAACAAATGTAATTCGAAGGCGAAAAATAGATAAAAGGTGTCCTTTCAATAAAAACAAAGCTGAAGTAGAAATAAAAGGCCCATGTTTTTTATTTCATTCAGTTGCAATATTTAAAGTTATATATCTTCAAAATATAATTTTGAAAAAGTTTAAAACAAAATTGGGAATTAATGTTATCCTTAATTATTCTTTAACCTGTTATATCTTGCAAAATGTCGCAATCGCATGGTGCATGACCGATAGCTTTTTGCCCTTCATTAACCGAGGATGCATCAGTGTGGTGATCAAGCTCTGTCATTTTCTTCTTGTACGCCATTCTCAAATACATTGGAAGTACCAATGGCTACTTCATTGATTATGTACAATAATGCTACAATCTCCAACTGCTCCACATTGTATTAATGTTCGATCACCTTTTCACTAAAGATTCTTTCAAATTTCTTAGGACGCCACAAGATTGGCTCTTCCAGAGTTCCATCCAAACTTTTCGGAGGCATTTAGAGTCAAAAGAGCAATATAATTACCCTTGTTGCTAACCCAGAATAGAATAGTTTATTGATGCTATAAAGATGTGAATTAATAAAGATGTGAACTATTGAGCTTCATTGAGAAAGTAAAACTATAGAGAAGAGAGAGAGATGATATAAAGCAAAGCGAAGACTAATTTCTTCATCATATTGCAGAACAAATGCTTGAATATCAATCTGAACCTTAGCTACAGTATTTATAGATTTAATCAGCACAGTCACATTTATCATACCTTACTTAACAAACTAACTAAATTGAACTGCATACTAACAACTCTAACAGTTTCAGTTAACACACCCCTATAAACTTAAGTGTTAATGAGTGTTCGTGTGCGTATATACTTTTGTGTAAATTTGCATTATCATATGCCTACATTATATATTATTTTTGAAGTTATGTTGCATAAATGTTATATATATATATGCATATATGAAATATATGTCATATCATATAGAGGCATAAACATTGCATATTCATTATGTGTCATATTATTTTGATTATTTATTTTTATATTATTTTAATTAAATTTAAGTTATGATTAATTTTTAAAATATTAATTTACATTCTATATCTTAATTTTTTTTATTTAATTTCTTCTTCATTTTAAATCTTAAAAAAGTTATGTTGTTTTTTTATTTTTAAAAAAATGAAACATGGTCTATCTCTTGAAAAAGTAGCTCAATTATAAAAAGAAGAACATGTTGTGTTATGAGTAAAGAGTTATACTTGAATTTTGAGTTTTAAAATTACAATTTTTGAGGTTAGGGGTAAGAATTGGAAATGACCCTTATTAGTTAATTTTCAACTCTATAGAATTGGTGCATGGAATTAGAAATGTAATTCTAGAAGACTAACCAAACAAAAGAATTGGAATTTTTTGGTCCAATTCTAATTTCATACCCCAATTCCAAGTCCAATTCTTGACGTCAAATAGGGGTAATCAAAATCAGAGATGATTGGAGAAGTTACTATCATATTTGAAACAGGTGCCACTTGAGAAGCATTATTGGACTGTATATGAGGTAATTAAGGACAAACCACAGGAGATTGATATGTGAGATGAGACAGATAAGGAGGAGGAACACAAGATGTTTAAGAATGATAGGAAGAAGAATAATGTTGAGTAAATGGTTGCAAATCTGGCATTGGTTGAAACATCTGATCAAATCTGTAGTAGCACATGGAGACTAGATGACTAGGACTACTGTACACCTGACATATAACATAATAACGTCCTCCACCATGATTCTTGAATCCTTTTGCACCAATGCCTCATCCTCCTCTGTTAATCATGTTGGATAAAAGGTAGGGCTATTTGGATTTAAAATATTAGAAGAGGAAATTTTGTAAGTGGATAAAAGAAATGCTATTAAAGAGAAAGGAAGACTTCTATTGGATTTGCCTTTTAGGCTTGATATAACAATTGGAGAACCATTCCTTATTTATAGAACTTAAGAGAAGGTTATAACCAACATTCATTTAATGTAACTCCTAACTACTACCTACTTCTACATTTATTTACTACATCTTCCAACCAACACCTACTTCATTAAATAAGACAATTCTAGATAATAAGCTTAAACTAATGGGCCTAACTTAGATTGGATTGCAAGGTATGGATTATAGCTTACAATACATTGGGCCAAAATTAAGTTTATTTCTAACATCCCCCCTTAAACTTGACTTTTGTGACTCCAAGAATGCTCCTCAATATTCTAAAATATCTTTGCTTGAGTGGCTTGGTAAGAGTGTTAGCAACTTGTTCTTGTGACTTTACATACTTTATTTGAATCTCCTTTCATGTAATGCATTCTCTGATATAGTGGTAATGTGTGTCAATGTGCTTACTTCAATCATGAAATATCGAATTCTTTACAAGTGCAAGAGTGGACTTGTTATTAACATAAATCTCTGTTGCTTCTTCTTGAGCCATATGTAACTCCTTCAATAAATTTTGAAGTCAAGTATCATGGCAAACACATGAATTTGCAACAACATATTCAGCTTCACATGTAGAAAGAGTGACAATAGATTGCTTATTGGAACTCGAAGTGAAAATTGTCTCTCTCATGAAGAATAAGAATCTTATTATGCTTTTGTGATCATCCAAGTCACCAGCCCAATCACTATTTCTGTAGCCAACAAGCTTGAAGTTATTTAAAGAGGATCAAAGTAGACCAAAGTCAATAGTCCTTTTGATGTATTGTAAAATTCTCTTTGCCGCCTTTAAGTGCGTCAACTTTGGTTCTTCCATATAGTGACTTACAAGACCAACGCCGAAAAGAATGTCAAGCCTTGTGCATGTTAAATACCTTAAGCTTCCAACCAAGCTCTTGAATTGAATGACATCCATTTGTTTACCATCTTCAAACTTCAATAATTTTAGTCCACATTCTATTAGAGTATTGATCGCATTGCAATTCTCTATTCCAAACTTTTTTTAGGACATATCGAGCATAACCTTCTTGTGATATAAAAATGCCTTCTTCCATTTGCTTAGCCTTGATCCCAAGGTTGTAAGACATAAGACCAAGGTCGATCATTTCAAATTCTTGAGTCATGGTTTTCTTGAAGTCTTCAAACATTTTTGGATTATTTCTTGTAAAAATAAGATCATCCACAAACAACCAGACAAACAACATTTCTTTATTTTCATTCACCTTTACATATATAGTATATTCATGTGGGCATTTGAGAAAGCCATTTTTTAAAAAATATTTATCAATTCTATTGTTCCATGCTTGTGGTGCTTACTTCAAGCCATATAAGGCTTTTTTCAACCTTAAAACTTTATCTTCTTAATCTTTTATAACATAGAACATAGGTTGCTCAATATAAACTTCTTCTAATAGTTCGTTCAAAAAGGTTGATTTGACATCCATCTAATAAATTTTTTATTTTTGTTGTGCAGCCAAAGAAATTATTAATTTTATTGTCTCTAATCAAGATACTGGAACAAACATTTCATCATAATCTATTCTACACCTTTAGTTGTTGTCTTTGCCACCAGTCTTGCTTTATATCTATCCACTTTTCCTTCAGTATTCCTTTTCTCTTTGTAAACCCATTTGACTCCAATCACCTTTTGTCCTTGCAAAAGTGAGGCTAGCTCCTAAGTATTGCTCTTTATAATGTCTTTAATTTCTTTATCCATGACGTCTTTGCACTCTTTGATTTGAACAGCTTCGTCATACCTTATAAGTTCACATCCAGCAAATAGATAAAAGAGTGAGTTCATTTAAATTTTGGGTTATGTTATAAATTTCTTAGAGGCTTCTTGTATGTTAGGTTCTTTCACTTGAGCTTACAGATAAGTCTTGACTAGTTGGAGGCGGCAAAGGTGCGCTTGGAGGCTCTAGAGCTTCTTCACTTGATTGCCTTTCATTAACTTCAAAAGAAGGAGTGAAATTATAATATTCTCTCTCCTTTTCATTCTAGCTCTATATATCTTCTTCATCAAACTTAACATCTCTACTGATGACAATCTTCTTTATGATGGCATTGTAAAACTTGTAGCTTTTGGATCTCTTATCATATCCAATGAATATGTACTTCTCACTTTTGTCATTGAGCCTGGAAAGCCTTTGACCAAGTACATGAGCATAAGCAATGCTTCCAAAAACTCGTAGATATGAGATATTTGGCTTTCTCCTGCTCCATGCTTCTTATAAGTTTTGCTATTAAGACTTTTAGTTGGGCATCAATTGGAAATATAAATAGCACAATCAACTTCTTCAGCCCATAATTATTTAGGCATCTTCTTACATTTTAGCATGCTTCGAGCCATTTCAAGTATAGTTCTATTTTTCCTTTTAACGACACCATTTTGTTGTGGTGATCTAAGCACTATTAAAAGATGAAAAATCCTATTTATATCACAAAATTCATTGAATTCTTTAAATGTGAATTTGCCTCCTCTATCAGTCCTCAAAGCCTTAATTTTATAGGCACTTTCTTTCTCAACAAAAGCCTTGAACCTTTTGAACACTTCAAATGCTTTTGATGTTTCTTTTAGAAAATATACCCATGTCTTTCTTGAAAAATCATCAATAAAGAGTAAGAAGTAATTATTCTTACCATATGAGTTTGGAGTTATAGGGCCACACAAATCAGTATGTAAGAGTTATAAAGGCTCATTAGCTCTTGATGTTACCTATCTTGGAAAAGCTTTTCTAGAATACTTTCCAAGAAGACATCCTTTGCACAATTGATGAGGATGATCTATTAGAAGCAATCCTTTGACCATTATCTTAATTGACATTAATTTCAGACAATTAAAATTTAGATGGACAAGCCTTAAGTGCCAAAGCCAAGAGTTATCTTTCAAACATGCCTTCAAGCATTTAGCATCATCATTTTGAATTTCAATTAGGAATAATCTATTTCTTTCCATTGACACTTTGGCTATTAGAGTTCCTTCTTAATCTCTTAAATAAAGATGATGATTTTTCATGTGTATATCAAAGTCATTTTCAAGTAATTGCTCTAAAATTAAGATATTGTTCTTCAAACTTGGCACATAATAAATATAAGAAATGAATTGGTGGCTTGCATCTTTTAGAAGAACTAGGATTTTACCTTTTTCTTGAATAGATATCTTGGACTCATCGCCAAAGGTGACATGTCCATTAATTTGCTCTAGGTTTACAAATAGACTTTTATCATCAATCATATAGTTACTTGTCCCAGTGTCAAGATACCATATGCTCTTCTTTGATTCACTATTCTCCTTAGTCATCAACAAAGTAAGCTCAACATCTTCCTTCACTTCTACAAGATTTGCTTTCTTTTCCACACAATTAACATTTTTGCACTCAAAAGAATAATGACCAAATTTGTGACAAGTAAAGTATTTGATTTGAGGTTTTTCATACCTTTAACTTTTGCTTCCTCTCCCACGTCCTCTTTGAGAAACATGTCTACTTTTTTCATAATTATTATAGTTGCCTTTGCTTCCTCTCCCTCGACCTCGACCACGTGCATGACCATGACCCCGTCCTTGTCATTTGCATTCTCCATCATGATCTTTACTTTCTTTGAGAGTGACATTTGTGTAAAGAGCTTGTTCAAATGGCTCAATCATCTTCTTCTTCCTCCTTCTTTCTTTGTGAACTTGTAATGACCCCATGAGTAGGTCAATTGTCATTGTGTATATATTTTTTGATTCTTTGATTGCAACAACAATATGTTCAAAATTGGGAGTTAAAGATTTAAGAATTTTCTCTATCACTCAGTTATCATTCAAGGTTTCTCCATTTCTTTTCTTTTCATTTCATTAACAATAGCCAATACTTGAGTAGAATAATCAAAAATATTTTCAAAATCTTTTATATAAAGTGCTTCAAACTCAATTTGAAGGGTTTGTAGTCATACCTTCTTTACTTTATCTATGCCTTTGTATGCATTATGAAGAATCTCTCAAGCCTTTTTGGAAGTGGATGCATTAACAACTTTCTCAAACATGACATCATCCAAGCATTGATGAATAAAAGTAAGTGCTTGTTGATCATTTCTTCTGGCCTTATACAAAGTCTCCCTTTGGGTAGGACTTAAGGAATCCTCATTTTAAGGTACTTCATAACCTTTCTCTACTATCTCCCATACGTCATGAGAGCTTAGTATAGCCTTCACATGAATATTCTAACTTCCATAGTTGTCTTTGATTAGGTGAGGAAATTGGAAGAGAAATATGTTATTTGCCATATTTTTCTGAGATGATTGGGCTCTAATACCACTTTGTTAGAGAAAAGGTATGCTATTTGGGTTTAGAATATTGAAAGAGAAAATTCTAAAAGTGGAGAGAATAAATGCTAGTAGAGAGAAAGGAAAACTTTTATGAGATTTGTCTTTTAGGCTTGATACGACAATGGGAGGACCATTTCCGATTTATAGGACTTGAGTGAAGGTTACAACCAACATTCATTTAATGTAACTCCCAACTACCACCTACTCATACATTTATTTACTACATCTTCCGACTAACACCTATTTCATTAAATAAGGCAATTTTATATAATAGGCTTAAACTAATGGGCTTAACTTGGATTAGATTGCAAAGTGTGGATTATGGCTTAAAATACATTGGGCCAAAATCAAGTTTATTTTTAACAAAATGGTGGTTGAGAATTATTAAAAGCTTGTAAGCCTGACAAAAGATTAAATAAAGAGAAATTAGTCTACTGGCTTGATGTTTGCTTTTATGAAGTGTTTACACTTGCTACATTGATAGAGACAGTATCAGACATTAGTGCCTTAATGTGTCGTTCAATTTGAATTTCTTGAGTCAACTAAAGGTGACTCAATTTTGTTTATAGTACAGTGATCTTTCGATATGCTGATTAACATAATGAATGTCTCATATCCATTAGGTATGCCTTCAAGTATAATTTCCATATGCACTTTCTCAATTATAGGATTTCCAATGGGAGCTAGTGGAACAACCAGTGTTTTAATTTGCAGTAGGTATTCTAATATAGTGCGACTTCCCTTTCTGGTGCTTCGTAACTTAACTTTATGCTGATTAATCATTGCTTAGGTATGAGATTCAAAGAAACTTTGTATGCGTTACCAAGCATGCTGCAATATGGTATAACTGACTAACTGAGTAAGCATTCCTTCATTCATCGACGACAGAAACCAAGACAACAAGAGTAGATCCTATCGATCTCATGCAAGAAACTTAGCTGATGGACAATCAACAAAAGTGTCTTCTTTAAAGCAGTATTCCAACAGTATGTTTTTGCCAAGAATGTAGCTCAGTAAATCATAACGATTAATAGCTGTAAGCACATATTGATGCCAAAGTAAGAAGTTCTTTTAATCGAGCTTAACTAAAATCATGTGATTAAAAGAGACGGTTGACAATGCACCTAAAAGAGAAGGGTGAATAGGTGCTCTAAATTTTTTTTTTGAAAAATCTATTTTAACAATATAGTTAACTGAAAAAATTATAGTCGACTATAATTTACAATAAACAGTTAATTGAAATAAAATACAGTAGACTGAATTTTTCAGTAAGGTATTCACTCTACTAGAAGAAAGGCAAGTTAACTAAAAATCTCTTTAGTCAACTATAATTTTCAAAGAATAGTTAACTGTAATAAAATAAGTTAATTAAACCTTTCAGTTATGTGTTCACTATGTTAGAAAGAAAGATAGTTAACTATAAATATTTTAGTGAATTGTATTACTTGAAGATAAATTATGAATGGATAAAACAGTTAAATATAAATTTTGAAGTCGACTAAAAAATGAATTGAAAATGTAAAGTTCAAGGAAAGAGAATCAAACACGTGATTTTATCCTGATTCGACTAACCACAATGTCTACTTCCAGTCCTCTTGACTTCTCGAAGGGATTTTCCATTAAAGATAGTTTTCTTACAACTTCTCACGGAGTTTTCACGTGCTAACTCCAAACAAAAGGTTTTCTACTTCAACTTCAAACTCTAACACAACCCTATTCTCCATTGAGACAGAGGAATAACACTAGTAGAAGAAGAAAATGAGTCTTATAAATCCTTACAAGCTGGGTTTTCTCTAATAGCTCTCAAATATGCTTTAAAAAGCAGATAAAACTAGAAACTAAGCTCTAAAATGAAAGGTTTTCAAAATATTACAGAATGTTTTTTCTCTTTAGCTCTTTTTATTCTCTGTATCTTATGCATCGAAGGTAGCAGCAGCTTTAGCATATTTATAGCTTTCTCAAAAAGAGTCATTGGAGAGCATTTATTGTCATAGATCTTAATGATAAGAGAGATATTCGGTTGCTCCTTCTTTGAACGCCATGAGATATAGATTTCGAGCTCTATTAGCGGGGTTGTTTCTGGTTTGCTGAGGGCGCCATTAATGGTTGCTTCTGTCGACAGCTCCAAGAGCCAAAACAGAGGCGCAGAAGGCATGTGGTAGTGGGAGTTCAAAGGAGTTCTAAGATCTGTAGCTTTTCGTACTATGTTGGAGAGATAATCTTTATGAGTTGTCTTGCACTTTCTTATGCTGATATGGGCTGAGATTTAAATTAGTCCAGACTTGTTAACTCCTCATATGTGGGCTGGGCTTTGCTTTCATCATTTAGTTTGTCATTAATCAAATATGGGTTTGGGCTATTTCACATTTAGCCTATAATCTCCCCCTTTTGATGATGACAAAACCAAATGAAAAAACTTTGCATAAGCTCCCCCTGAAACTAAGAATCTTTACAGAGCAAAGAACATAACAGCTAGCACACATGGATAATGTCACAGTAATCACAGTATTGATTATTCAAGAGATTATCACACTATCACAATATCATTCATCATAGTAACATCCATTCAAGATCAATAATATCCTAGTAATATTTCAATAACATTCATCAAAGATAATCAAAGTCAATAAAGTACTGTCAGAGTTAGAGGAATAAAGTAATACATGTCCCAAACATAGTTAACTAAAAATAAATACAAGCAAATTTAAGTTAACTGAAGTTGTTCTCTCCCTTTTTGTCATCACACAAATAAAGAGTGAGCAAAAGGAAGAGCCATCATAGGCCATATATCAATCAGAAAGATAAATCTAAATTAGCAACACCTTGAGGACTGAAGAAGCTATTGAAGACCTATATGAGATTGAAGGATGGTGTTTCGAAGGCCTTGAAAGCGCTGAGTCAGCTGTGATTTGTGTTGTTGGAGAGTAACCTTGACATCCTAGATGTTTGTGTTGATTTTTTCTTGCCTCTGATTGTATGTATTTAGTTACCCCTGAATGATGGAAAGCTCATATTGTACCTTACTTAGTTGAATGTTCATGGAATCCATAAGAGTAAGCATATTTGTCCTTGGCATTCTTAGGTTAGGAAGAAGGGGTCATGCTCCTTGATGAGGGTTGAATAGTTTGTGGTGGCAAAGGAATCTCCACATGGGTGTTTTCGGTCATGGGAGTTTCTGCAGAAGTAGGAGTTTCGCTAGGTATCAATTTTTCTTCAACATTGATCAGGTGTTCATCTTCTTCTGGTGAAGAAGAAAGAGTCATTATTCAATGCTTTCATCTGGAGGTTCCCGTTTCCAGAGAGAGCAACAAAATCAGAGATCCGATGGTCATGGGAGCGTCTTTGCTAATGGGAGGATAAGGATGCTCCTCAGTGGTTGTCACTAGAGGTGGCTGAGTTGTTATCGATCGACACGTGGACTATCGATGAGAGAATATGGCATTTCCTTCCATGGATGATGGTGGTCGAGAATAGTGAAGCTTGTTGTAGCGAGAGAGACAGAGAGTTCCAAGATGAGTGTTTCTGCGAGTTCTAGGGCACGAAATGGTCAGAGTGAGAGATAGAAAGACAGTTTACTCCTTTTAGGAAAATCTAAAAACTATCTTCTCAGCTCAGTCAGTGTGAACAGTAACAATTTCAGAGTTGGTTCCCAAGAAACGGCTCATGATGTAACTGTCATAATGGTTATGGAGGAAAAGTAGAAAATCTTTGATAGATTTGACTTGGTGATCAGTAGAGCACACCATTTTGGATCTCTCATTTTTAGATTGACAATTTTGGCCTCAGACAAAAAATCAGTTAACTCAAAATATTGTAGTCGATTGAAATCAAAGTAGCTAACTAAAAATTTTACAGTTGACTAGTTTATCTAAACTTTAGTTAACTAGAAAATTTATAGTTGATTGAAGTTTCTAAATTTAAGTTAACCCAAAAAAATTCCAGTTAATTGTTTTTATAAGTTTTTAGTTAATTAAGAATTTTTAGTTGATGGAAAAGATAAAAATTCAGTTAACTGAAAAATTTACAGTTGACTAAAAAAGTTCAGAAAAACTTTTTTTTCACACAATTCAGTTATTCCAAGTTCAGTGCACAGAAATTTAAACCTATCTTCATGTAGATGCTTATTGAAAATGTTAGCTAGCTGATATTCAGTTTGAAATAGTTTACCTCAATGGTTCCTTGTTGAACATGATCTCGAATAAAATGATGTCGAACCTCAATATGTTTTGTTTTTTGCATGATGAACCGAGTTCTTTGTTAGACATATAGCACTTGTATTGTCACAGTAGATTGAAATTTTTTATAGACATAAAGAATAATCTTCAAGTTGTTGTTTCATCCATAAAAGTTAAGTGCAACAATTTTGAAGTATCATATATTCAGCTTCGGTGGTGGATAATGCCACTGATGTTTGCTTCTTGCTGAACTAAGAGACTAGGGCCTTGCCAAGCATTTGACAAGTTCCACTAGTGCTCTTTCTATCCAATTTATCTCCTGCATATCTAACTAGATTAAAATGATTAGTTCTAGGATACCACAAGCCATGATCTTAAGTTCTTACTAAATATCTGAATATTTTTTTAATTGTAACATAATGAGATTCTTTAGGACTAGTTTGATATCTAGCACACATGCAGACGCTATTTATAATAGCAAGGTGACTAGCAGTAAGATACAAGAAAGAGCCTATCAGACCTCTATATACATTTTGATGAAAATCCTTACCATTTTCATCGTTGTCTAAGTGGGTGGAAGGATTCATGGGTGTTCTCATAGGCTTTGCATTTTCAAAACCAATTTGTGGAGTAACTCCTTTGTATACTTAGTTTGATTGATGAAGTTTCCCTTATTTGTTTGCTTTATTTGAAGACCAAGGAAGATGGTCATCTCACCCATCATGCTCATTTCAAATTCACTTTGCATGAGTTTGGAAAACTCCTTGCACAGATCATCATTAGTACTTCCAAAAATGATATCATCAATATATACTTGTACAAGTACAACTTCTTTGTTAGTTTTTCTAATGAACAAGGTAGTGTTAACATTTCCTCTTTTAAAATCATTTGATATAAGAAAATTGCCCAACCTCTCATACCAAGCTTTAAGAGCTTGCTTTAGGCTATAAAGGGCTTTTGAAAGTTTATACATACAGTTAGGTAATTCTTCATTTTTAAACTCAGGAGATTGTTTCACAAACACTTCTTCATTTATAAAACCATTTTAAAATACTGTCTTGATATCCATTTGATATAATTTAAAATTTATGTGAGAAGCATAAGCAAGTAGCATTCTAATGGATTCTAATCTAGCAACAGGAACATAAGTTTCATTATAGTCTATACCTTCTTGTTGAGTGTATCCTTGGGCAACTAGACAAGCTTTATTTCTTATTACCTTTCCTTGCTTATCCAACTTATTTCTAAATACCTATTTAGTTCCTATTATAGAGGCATCCTTCGGTCTTTTAACAAGAGTCCAAACCTTATTTCATTTAAACTGATTCAGCTCCTTTTGCATGGCTATAATTCATCCTTCATCATTTAATGCCTCATTTACTATTTTAGGCTCTATTTGAGAAAGAAGAGCTAAGTTGTTGTTTTGCTTGAATGATGATCTGGTTCTCAGTCCTTCTTAAGGATTTCCAATAATGAATTACATGGGATAAGTGGGTGAGTGTTTCCATTCACTTAAAAGTCTCTGTTCTGTTATGAATTTTTCTAGTTGATTGTGTTCATTTTCTAGTTAACTGAAATCTTGATCCACATGAGTGTTTTGATTAGTGTTCAGTTAACTGCGTTCATTTTCCAATTGATTGAAATCTTGATTAGTTTGAGTTTTCTGATTTTCATTTGAATCAAACACAATTTCTTGAATTTTCTAATTTGAGTGTTGAATAAAGATGGGCGTAGGTTCATCATCATCATCTATGACTACATATTTTTTAGAAATTGAGTTAGAGTAATCAAAAACTACATACATGGATTCGTCTACCACTAGTGTATGTTTATTATAAACTCTATATGATTTACTAGAGGTTGAGTATCCTATAAACATACCTTCGTCACTGCGAGCATCAAACTTCCCCAAGTTATTTTTACCATTATTGTGAATAAAGCATTTGCAACCAAAAGCATGAAAATAACTAATATTGGGTTTTCATCCTTTTTAAAGTTCATAAGGTGTTTTCAAGAGAATAGACCTTATTAAGCAATGGTTCAAAATATAACAAGTAGTATTTATAGCTTCAGCCCAAAAGTATTTGGGAATATCATTGTCAATAAGTATTGTTCTAGCCATATATTGTAATATTCTATTCTTCTTTTCTACCACACCATTTTGTTGTGGAGTTCTATAAGAAGAGAAGTTATGGTTAAATCCATGCTCATTGCATAAATTTTCAAAAAATTGATTCTCATATTCACCACCATGATCACTCCTAATACTTAATATCAAATACCCTTATTCCTTTTAGACTTGCTTGCAAAATATTTCTTTGAAGGTTTCATCGTTATGACTTAGAAAGTATACCCAAGTGTATCTTAAGTAATAATCAATGATGACAAAAGCATAACTCGTTCCACTAAATCTTCTAGTTTGAGTAGGTCCAAATAAGTCCATGTGTAATAATTGAAGTGGTCTAAAAGTAGATACACAATCTTTAAGTTTGAAAGAAGACTTAGTTTGTTTGCCACGTTGACATGCATCACATATATGATCCTTTTCAAAATTTAATTTCGGAAGACCTTTAACAAGGTCAAGTTTAGAAATTTTTGAGATGAGATGCATGCTAGCATGATCTAATCTTTTATGCCATGCCCAAGAGTCATTACAAACAGATGAACGACATGTAACATTCTTTGTAAATAAATCTTCTATGTTCAAGATATATATGTTATCATGTCTTGACTAACAAAAAGTGTTTTGTCACCATTGAACACTTTACAAGGAAGTGATTCAAACATTACTTTGTAGCTTTTGTCACACAATTGACTTATGCTAAGAAGATTATGTTTGAGTCTTTTTACAAGATACATATTTTCTATTTAGTAGTCAGGAAATAATTGTACCTTACTTATGCCAACAATTTTACTTTTGCTATTATCTCCAAAAGTGACTAATCCTCCATCCTTCATTGATATTGAAGTGAATTTGGAAGGGTCTCCTGTCATGTGTCTTGAGCAGCCACTGTCCAAGAACCATTAATTTCTAAAAGTTCTCCCTTTAAGGCAAACCTGCAGAAAAATTTACTTTGTTTTAGGTACCCAAACTTGCTTGGGTCCTTTCTTGTTAGTATAGGCAGTAAAGGTGCCTTTAGGGATCCATATCATGTTATTTTTATGATAATTACATTTGTAACATATATGTCCTCTTCTTTGACAGTGAATACAAACAGTGTTAGAAGAAGATTTTACAAAGAAATTCTTGTATAATTTAACAGCGTTATTTTTATTATAACCAAGACCTGATTTGTCAAAGCTATATTTTTATTTTCCTAAAAGTAGATTTAAGTTTTCCTCTCCTTTAACAAAAATTGCTAAGTCTTTAGTTAATGTAGAAACTTTAATTTGTAAATCCTTATTTTCACTTAAAGTCTTTTCACTTTTAGTTTTTAGGATTTGAAAGTTTTTCTCAAGCATCTATTTTTCTTTTTCTAAACTACTATACTTAATGAACAATTTTTCAAAATCATATAACATTGCATTTAAAGTATTTTGTAATTCTTCTTAAGAGGAATAAGTAGTTACCTCATTTTCTGATGTAGCTATGAAGCATAGGTTGACCATTTCTTGCTCTAGCTCCTCTTCTTCATCATCATCATCGTTATCACTCCATACAGCAAATGCTCTTCTTTTGTTTAAGGTTTTGCTAAATCTTTTCTTCAAGAAGGGACAATCAGAGCAAATGTGCCCATTTCTTCCACATTCATAGTAGGTTATAGAATTCTTCCCTTGATCATCTTTCTTGAACTCCTTTCTTAGGAAGTTTCTTTTATTCATCATGAGCTTACCCTTTTGTCTAGCATATTTCTCAAATTTCTTTGAGAAGAAGGCTAGGTCTTGAAGTTATACTTTGCTTTCATTATCCTCTTGCTGCTAAGAAGTTGTTGCAGCTTTTAGTGTCATATTTCTTTCTCTTTTAAGCTTATATCATTTAAGGTGATTGTTGTGGTAAACTCTGAGAATTCGTCTTAACTCATTATAAGTTGATTCTTTCAACTTTGAACTGCTCTTAATGTTGTCCACCTTGGATTTCTAGCTTTCTAGGAGAGACCTTAACACCCTTTTTACTTTTTCATGATTGATGTAGGTTTGTCCAAGTAGTTTCAGTTGACCCATAATCTTGGAAAATCGATTGAACATAGCTTCTATGTCCTCATTTTTCTTCATTTTGAACAATTCCAGTTTGTACTACAATGTACTTATCTTAGAGTCCTTTACATTTGTTGTTCCTTCATGCGTAACTTCAAGTTTGTCCCACATTTCCTTCACGATATCACATGTTGAAATTTTATCATACTCTTCACCACTAATAGCACAGTAGAGGATGTTTATGGCTCTAGCATTTGCTTGAATCATCTTGATATCCTCCTCATCATACTCTTCTTCAGGTTTGAGTTCCCTTCTGTCTGTTTTTGGAAATTTTGATCCTTGCTCAATGACTTTTCATACTGGATAATCTGTGGCTTGTATGAAAATCTTTATTCTGTCTTTCCATTATGCGTAGTGATTTCCATTGAAATAAAGAGGCCTTAAGTTGAGTGCCATTCACTAAATTAAGCTCCTTTAAGGTGTTGTGAAAACATTTTCTGCAAAGTGGATCATTTCTCATGGCTGTAAAGCACAGATCAAGTGAGACCATAACTCTGATACCAATTAACAGTACACCTAGAGGGGAGGGGTGAATAGGTGCTTTAAAAAAATTTTTTTCAAAAAATCTGTTTTAACAATATAGTTAACTGAAAAATTTACAATCGACTATAATTTACAATAAACAATTGATTGAAATAAAATACAGTCGATTGAATTTTTCAGTAAGGCATTCACTCTACTAGAAGAAAGGTAAGTTAACTAAAAATCTCTTTAGTCAACTATAATTTGCAAAGAATAATTAACTGTAATAAAATAAGTTGATTGAATCTTTCAGTTGTGGGTTCACTATGTTAGAAAGAAAGATAGTTAATTGTAAATATTTTAGTGGATTGTATTACTTGAAGAGAAAGGATGAAAGCATAAAACAGTTAAATATAAAATTTGAAGTTGACTGAAATATGAATTGAAAATGCAAAGTTCAGGGAAAGAGAATTAAACACACGAGTTTATCCTCGGCCAACCACAATGCCTACTTCCAGTTCCTTTGACTTCTCCAAGGGATTTTCCACTAAAGATAGTTTTCTTACAACTTCTCATGGAGTTTTCATGTGTTAACTCTAAACACAAGGTTTTTTACCTCAACTTCAAACTCTAACACAACCCTCTTCTCCACTGAGACAGAAGCACAACACCAATAGAAGAAGAAAATGAGTCTTATGAACCCTTACAGGCTGGGTTTTCTCTAATAGCTCTCAAATATGCTCTAAAAGCAGATAAAACCAGCAACTAAGCTCTAAAATGAAAGGTTTTCAAAATATTAAAAAATGTTTTTTCTCTTTAACTCTTTTCGCTCTCTATATCTTATGTATCGAAGGCAGCAGCTTTAACATATTTATAACTTTCTCAGAAAAAGTCACTGGAGAGCATTTATTGTCACAGATCTTAATAATGAAAAGGATATTCGATTGCTCCTTCTTTGAACGCCATGAGATACAGATTTCGGGCTCTATTGGCGGGGTTGTTTTCGATTTGCTGAGGGCGCTATTAATGGTTGCTTCTATCGGTAGCTCTAAAAGATAGAATAGAGGAGCAGAGGGTATGTGGCAGTGGGAGTTCAGAGGAGTTCTGAGATCTGCAGCTTCTCGTACTATGTTAGAAAGATAATCTTTATGAGCTGTCTTCCACTTTCTTGTGCTGATATGGGCTAAGATGTGGGCTAAAATTTAAATTGATCCAGACTTATTAATTCCTCATATGTGGGTTAGGTTTTTCTTTCATCATTTGGTTTGTCATTAATCAAATATGGGTTTGGGTCATTTCACATTTGGGCTAACAATGGTTTTGTTCTTCAGAGTAGGAGTAACAGTAGATGTGGAAGAGGCAATGGAAGCCATGCCATGCCAGGTTTAAAGGCTTTAAATACCATGTTGAGAAAGTAAAACTATAGAGAAGATAGAGAGATGATATATAGCAATGTTGAGACTAATTTCTTCATCTTATTGCATAGCAAATGCTTGAATATTAATATAAACCTTAGCTACAGTATTTAAGCACAGTTACATTTATCACACCTTACTTAACAAACAAACTAAACTAAACTACATACTAACAACTCTAACAGCTTCAGTTAACAAGCTTTTACTATCAAACATCCCTATTCATTTGGAATATCATAGGTGTCAGTCTTGATCACAACAATAGTTGTCTGATGTGGAGAGGTTGCAACGTTTAGTAAAATATTAAATAGATGAGGACTTGCGAAAGTTGTCATAAGCCATATTTTAGGTGAATTTTAAATGAACTTTTAGGAACACATTATTTTTGCAAAATTTCATTTATTTTATTCTGCCATTTTACTTTAGTACAATCTCATAAATCAAATTCATCCATTTCATGCTATTTATTTCTCCAATTATTTTTGTTCAAATTATGGCTCTCCAATCCATAATCCCTTGAAATTCAACACTCCAAATATATTTCCTACTCTTTTACATTTCATTTACTTTGCCACTAAGTTACAGTTTTTTTTATATCCTTCTAAGCATAATATGTTCAACATTGCTATTATTATTGGGATTTTTGTTCTAATTATGGCTCTTTCATGGGAAATTAGAGCTTGTTGAATAACCAATTGGAAGCATATTTAAGTGGACAAATAATACCCTCCTCAACAACAAAGAGCATTTCTCTAGCACCCTAGGAATCAATTTAGGATATTTCAAAATCATGGATTGACGTTGATGCACCTATTTGATGGCAGATAGACTGAAGTAGTCAAGATAAGTTCTGTTTCCTTTCCTCCTTTCAACTCTTGGTGCAGCGTGTAATCAATCCGCTGCAGATGGAAGGTTCCAAATTTTTCTAAAGTTGATGCTGCTTTTGCAATAGAGATGCCTAACGTGGATAGAAATGCCTTTGCATATTTGGGTCAATTAGGGCTAACTAGTGGTGTGACATGAAGTCATGTAATAATATATTCACCATACATGAATACAGAATTAGTAGATATTAACATACAAATATCTGACCTGATGCTAAAGATGACGTGTAGTCTTACAAAGAGATGTCAACTCACAATACCCAAGAGAGAGCTCTCAGAGTAGGTAACTACCAGAGAGAGTTATTGTCGCAATTGGAATTAGGACTTACATCAAAGTAACTTATAGGGTTTTATTTTAATAATAATATAATTAATTATAATATTAAAATAAAAACCTCATATATACATTAAAATAGTTTCCTATTTCATTATTTAAAAGAAAGGAAGTTCATTAACTCTCTCTTAGTAATTAACTCTTAATTAGCAATTTGATCGGATAATTACTAATGGTCTTAGGCTATTGGTTGAGTCTCTGCCCAGTGGGCTTGTGGATAATCCAACCCATTACTGATTACCCACAATGAATATAAGTGCCAAAATATACCAAAGTGTTCCTTAAGAACATAATTCAGATTCTTACTAAACTAACACACTAAAATTTGAATATACCCAAGAGTCATGCGTTTCCAAAATTCTAATGGGTTTGTCTTGGTAAATAGATCACCCAAAATAAATATGAGATTCATAGATCTTCTCACCAACAAACAGGAACTGAGTATCAAAATTTTAATGCAACGAAAATTCTTGTAACTTTGAGAGAAGCATACAATAGATTCATATTGCAACAAAATGGTCAAGACTTAAAATGTGTGCATAACGAAAATTAATTTCCTTGACCATATTCCCTAATTAGTAACAATCACAAAACTAGCGACGTACTCTTCACTTATATATGAGGCAGCTGTAAATGTCCATTTAACACTTCTCAATAAAACAGCTCCTTCAAAACATCGTATAGATGTAATCAAAAGTGGGTTCCATATCATCAACAAATGATGTATAATCTGAATCAGAATATCCTATTATTTCAAATTATTCAGATTCCTAGATAGTCAGCATGCAATGTTTTGTACCCTGAAGGTACCTCATAATTGTCTTTATAGCCTTCTAATGATCATACCCAGAATCACTTAAATATCTACCAAGCACACCAACAAGAAAGGTAATGTCCAAACATATGCACACCTGGGCCTATATTAGACTATCAACAACAGATTTACATGGAACTCATCATCATTTAGGACAACGATTTAAACAACCTATCACTACTCTGCACAAGTGCAGTACAAGGAGTGCATGAATACATATTAAATTTTTTCAGCACTCATTTAATATAGGTTACCTGAGACAATCCAAGAATGTCATAAGATCTATCACAGTGAATCTAAATTCCCAAAATAGAAGAAGATTCACCTTGATTTTTCATATCAAAGTGGCATGACAAGATGTGCTTTGTCTCATTTAATGAGCACATTAAGTTACTGGCTAATAAGATGTCATCCACACACAGCACATCCTCATGCAAGTCTTCATCCTGTGATGTTATTTTCAATATCCATTTAGTAACTTAACAAGTTTCCACTCATTATTATAGTGTATGGAGGTAATTTTTATTATTCAAATCTCCAACCACTTAGATGAATGAGGACCTAATACAACTCATTAAAAGGAGACAAAATCTATTTCATCAACAACGTCTGACTCAAATTCCTACAAGTACACTACGTAATCATATGAAATTGTAGGTTTACAAATCCTCTCAAATTAACAACTAGTTCTCCCACATCAGCTGTAGGAGCTTCAACAATAGGATCAATTGGATTCTCAATAAAAGTGTCATCTCTAATAGCATAATCCACAAGTAGAGATGACAAAGATGAAATGTGTAAGATGGCATCCTCAAAATCCATATTGATTACTCTAGGAACATCACTCCTATTATCCAAAACATTCTAAAAAATAAAAAACACTATATCAGATTCAATAACCCTGGTAGTATGATTAGGACAATTAAATCTGCATTCTATGGATCCTAAACAATGCCTAATGAAGAATCTACTGATAGTCCTAAAATCAAGTTTTTTGAATTAAGGATTATAGGGTCTTACCTCTGTTATATAACCCCATACATGAAATTGCCTAAGACTAGGCTTCTTACCAATGAAAAGTTCATATAGGGCCTTTTCAACTGACTTATTTAGAACTTGATTTAGGATATAAGCTGTTGTCTTAAGGGCATCACCCTACAAAAACTCTGGTAAGGAAGCATGACTGATCATGCTTCTAAACGTGCTATCAAGGTGCGATTATGCGTATCAGCAACTCTATTTTGTTGTGGAGTGTTAGGCATAATATACTAAGCTTTAATTCCTTACTCCTGTAAGAATAAAGCAAAAGGTCCAAGGTTTCTGCCTGTTTCAGTATACCTTCCATAATATTCACCACCTCTGTCTAATCTTACACTTTTGATTGCCTTCCCAGACTTTAATTCAATAGTAGCCTTAAATGCTTTGAAGGCATCAAATGAGTCAGATTTATCACACAACAGATTAATCCATCTAAATCTTGAGAATTCATCTATATATGTTATAAAGTATTTGTAATTACCCATAGCAGCAGGAGTAATTGGTTCAATAATATCTATATGGATCAATTCCAAAGTTGACTTAGATCTATTTGCCTATTTCCTTCTAGCTCTAGCGAGAAGTTTTCCTTAATGCAATCAACACGATTCAAAATAAAAAAAAATTAAGTTATGTAATATTCCTTGTCTAACCATCCTTTCTAATCTCTCTTCAGAGATATGACCCAAACGTTGGTGCCATAACATAGAAGAATTCTCATCAATTCTTTAACATTTGTGTCTAATAACAGCATTAATAGATGCCACAGAGGTAGAATCTTAACTAACATTTGCATTCAAGTAATATAAACCGCTCATTAAGCTAGCAGTTTCAACAATGACTGAATTAACGAAAACATCAATTTTACCATTTCCTTGCCAAAAGGAATATCCATGTTTGTCTAATACAGAACTAGAAACCAAATTCTTTCATGAAGAAGGTACATAGACAACATCATATAAAGTTATACTATGTCCAAAATACAAGTTCAAAACTACAAATCCTATGCAATCCACTGCAACTGAACTTCCTTACACTCCTAGAATGGTCCTTTCCCTCTCATTTGGGCTCCTTCTGTCTTTGAACCCCTTCATTCTCACACCTATCCTTTAACTTGAGGCAATCAGAGATTTTATGGCCATGCCTCTTACAGTAATGGCATTCACCCTTATATGATTTCTTCTTTTGACCCTTATTATTCTTATTGCTTTTCTTAAGTCCAAACAGTTTCTTTCCATAGACATTGCCTTCACTTTTCTTTCCTTTCAACTTCACTTTTCTAGCCTTGCTGGATGAACCATACGAAATGTAGTTCACTATTTGTATGTGAGAATTCACCTTCTTTATCGATTCTTCCTTTTAGGTCACTTTGGACATCATATGATCAATAGATCTTTTTGGCTCTTGGGAATTATAAGTAGTTCACAGGACCCCATATTTAGTAGGAAAGGATTAGAGAACTCTATAACCAAGTAGCTCTCATCCAAGTCCACACCATAGGAGTTTAACTTGTTGTAGTAGTTAACAAGTTTCATCATGTGCTCACACACTCTCGACACTCTGTCAAAGTGAGTGTTATCTAGCAAAGAGAGATAATAGGCCTTTTAAGTCTTATCAAACTTCTTAAATTTTTCACTGACTGCTTTAAGATACTCAACTATGGTGTCCTTCTCAGGAATACTTTTTCTGATAATCTTCTCAATCGTATACTTAATGACAGTCAGACAAATCCTATTGGACTTGTACCACTACTTATGGTAAGTCTTGTCAGTAGCACTAGACTTAATGGTGAGATCCATTGGCTTAGGTTCTCTTTTAGCCAAATCTTCCTTGGTGATCATCAAATACAGATCAAAGGACTCAATCTAATAATCATGGTTTGTCCTTTACATAGTTTTTACCACAGACAATTGCAGGAACAAAGAAGCTGAGGAAGAAACAAATAGAAAACATATAATTATGTCCCGAACACATAATTATATAACAAAATTTCCATAACAAAACTCAACTTTAGCAACTGTGTAATAAAGCATTCATCATATCCTACCTATGGGCTTGGACTATGATAAATAATGAAAATTCATACACACAAAGGAAGTATATTATTGAGAAAAATGACACAAAAATGCATCCACAATCTCCATATCAATAGAATATGAGAAACCATAAATACATCAATCAACAAATCGCCACTGACAGGTCACAAACAGGCCTTATTCACAAAATTATATTGACAATGTCACATCGATAGGGCATGTCCATCGTTAACATAATCATACTCTCTATTGCTGGTTATCTCAGCAGTAACCTCTCTCTTAATGATTCAGTGCGTGCTTTCTTGAGTAAATAGACAATAACCACAACAATGAGATTTCATTAAGCTAACACCATCATGATTGGGCCTATAATAGGTAAATACACGACCACTAGATGCGGATAGGCTATTATGGCCTAAAACAAAGTTCGTTTGCTCATTTAATCATTTTTATGCATTGAATTAGGAACAAAATATTCACATATTATGCAAATAAATTTTGTTTAAATTCTAATAGGTATTGTTAGGGAGAGTGACTAATATATATTGTTCCTTATCATGTATAATTGTCTCACAAATTTTTCCAGATGAAAACAGTGTCACTACATTGCATTTTGAGGCCCTTAATCATTAAGAAATTTCAAAAAACATACTTCTAGGCTTCCAAAAATTCTGGAAAAATTTTTAAAAAATAGGAAATGGTGCATGAAGACAAACTATAGAAATTTAGGGTCAAGAAAATGAGCACGTGATGCATAAATGCTCATACGCGCTTAAGATGCACGTGGGCTTCACCTTGCCCATGTGCCAGACCTTCTTTTTCCTTTGGCGGGTCTCCAATTCAAGTCATCCAACCCAAGTTGTGACTTGTCATTCAACCCAACAAATTCTTACCTTTTGCAAAGCGTTTTGGGCATCAAAATGTTTAAAATTTCATGATCTACAACTTCCCTATCCCATCTTGGCCAAAACACGAAGAAATAGAGAGATAAATGGCTTGAAAGTTTGAATTCTTCGAGCATTTCCAAGCTCCCATGGCGAATTGTGATGCCAAGAGATTTAAGGAGTGAAATTAGTTGAATTATGTTCGAAATAACCTTGTGAACAAAATGCCTAAGTTTATTTTGTGAAACGCGATCTATACTTTGAGTAATTTTGCTCTAAATTTTCGAGTCCTTTAGGCATTAATAGGTTAAAATTGGTTAGCTTTTTTCGGAATATTCAAATCTACAAAACCCCTAATTTTGTTTCAAAAGAATCCTTAAGGTTTACATTAATTTCATCCAAAAAGAAATTAGGGTTCATACTCATTCATGCAATATTCAATACTGCACTCCTATAACAGCCAGCAAAATTTTAATCTAACCTAAGGCTTTGATACCAATATGAAGTCATGTAATAATTTATTCACCATACATGAACACAGAATTGGGAGATATTAAGATACAAAGGTCTGAACTGATGCTGAAGATGACATATAGTCTTGTAGAGAGATGTCAACCCACAATACCCAAGAAAGAGCTCTCAAAGTAGGCAACCACCAGAGAGATAGTTAGCGTCGCAATTAAGATTAGAACTTACGTCAAAGTAACTTATAGGGTTTTATTTTAATAATAATAATTAATTATAATATTAAAATAAAACCTTCAAATATACATTAACATAGTTTCTTATTTCATTATTAAAAGAAAGGAAGTTCATTAACTCTCTCTTAGTAATTAACTCTTAATTAGCAATCTAATGAGATAATTACTAATACTCTTGGGCTGTAGGTTGGGTATTTGCCCAGTGAATTTGTGGATAATCTAACTTATCACTGATTACCTACAATGAATATAAACCCAATTCATTCTTAGTTTATCAATTATAATATTAATTGTCTAATTAGTCATAACAAGGTATTAATCTAATAGCATAATTAATACTAATCTATATAATATTAAAATATTCTAACATGACATGGTAGGAGAAAGATGAGTTAGATCCATGTCAATATTGAATGGGCTAGGTTAGCAATTAACGGGCCATTTTCCAATGGTGGGATAATAGGGGACGAAAATGAATAACATGTGGATGAGTGGGAGATTGATTTGGATTGTCGGTGGAGTAGAAGACCAAAATAAAAATGGGGTGCTAAACTGGGAACCAAAATGAGATTTTTGTCATAAAAATTCTATTTATTTTTATTTGACTGTTGACTAACTTAGGCAGACACTGCCGCATGTAAGAAAACTGACTTGGACAAAAGAACTTGCAGTGTGATAGTTTTTAAGTATTTTAATATATTTCTTATTAATTCAGGCACAGCCAATTCAACTCTAATGTCTTATTTTTTAAATTTCGTTATTAAAATTAAAAATTTTGATCAAACAATTTACGTGGACTAATTATTCAATCAAAGCAATTCGTTCACCGAACTATTTTATGCTCGTATTATCTCCCCTATTTTACTTACACCCACATAATTGAAACCGTAGAAAACTTCCCCAGCACAGTTAGATCAAGTTTCCATCCAAAAACACCGAAATCTAGAACAACTTCCCCACAACCACTACTACCAACCATACACGTTATTTTAATGCATTTGAAATTTTACGTCATCTCTATAATATTTAATAAAACAAAATAAAATAAATTTTTAAGTATAAATAAGAATATCTCACGGCCTTAACCTGGCATACATGCCTCGTCGTGGGCCATACCATCTCTTTGATGGCGGTGAGGCGATGGCATTACGTTCACGCCATTAGCATATCACAAGGCTTTGCCCCTCTCTGCAGCAGATATGTCTAAGACTTGTGTACATATACATTACTGAAAATAAAGCTGGGTACAACTACATACCCTACTAGCCTTTTCTTTCCCAAGACTATATGCATACATAGACTTGTCCTATTTTTATTATTTTTCTGGCCAATTATTATTATTATAATACATAAATAATTTGTTATTTCATAAAAAAATATTGATTAATCTAACAATTTAAGTGTTATGCTAATTTTAATTAAATTATTTAAAGAAATAAATAAAATTATTAATAAAATAATTTAATTAAAATTAACACACCAAAACAACCCTAAATGTGTCATATCAATCAATGCATTTTCCAACGTCTCACCAACTTTAATACATTAATCCATGTCAGTTCTTTCTCCATGATAAAAGAAGCCATGCGTTTGATCATTCTTTGGCCATTCTCAGACTCAGGTTCGGCCATTCTCAGACTCAGGTTCAAAGATATGATAAACATGGCCCTCCCCTTCCTGTTCAAACAGCTCCAATTTCCGCCTCCGCCCACTCTTATTCACACCCTCATAGTTACAAACCACTCTGTCCCTCAACGAATCATTCCCAGCAACACACATAAGCATCCTAGTGTTAAGGATTTTATAGATTAGTATTAATTATATTATTAGATTAATTTCTTATGATGATTAATTATAAAATTAATATTATAATTAATAAATTAAGAATATATTGAGTTTATATTTATTATGCATAATTAATGATGTGTTAGATTACCTACAAGTTTATTAAACAGACTCTAATTTACAATCTAAAAGTATTAATAATTATTTTATTATATTATTAATTAAAAGTTAATTACTAAAAAAGAATTAATAAACTTCTTTTATTTAAATAACAAAAGATGAAATTATTTTAATATATATATAAGAGTTTTATTTTATTATTATAATTAATTATATTATTATTAAAATAAAACTCTATCAACTATTTTAAAAAAAATCCTAATTTAATTGTGACGATAATTTATTTTTTGATGATTATTTATTTTAAAAACTCTCATTTAAAAATTGTAGGTTGACATATTTATACAAAATTATATTAAATCATCTTTAACATTAAATTAAATATTTATATATTAATATCTTCCAATTCATTACGATAAACTATTACTTTGACTTCACCTAGAACACCCAAGTCCAGCCAAACTGGGTGCTCCAGGAGCCAAAGGATTGATCATGGGGTTATCTATTCCACCAGGAGCAGAACGGTACACAGTTCCAAATCAAATACTGGAAGCTCTGCTCCTGCCCCTGAAACTAGTCTAGACCCAATTGGCCTTGAACTGTGAATAAGGATGAGCATAAATAGCACCTAAAATTGAATTCTGACCCCACCAGTCAAATCCTCAACTCCACCACGCATAGCGATGTTATTTACAATATTACCACCGGCACTATGACCCCCTATGAATTCTCTACTAAAATCACCATAATTTAGCCATGCCTTGCCACTGGGGATTTTCGTCGAAGAACTTGCCACCCAATTCAGTGCTTCCCGGCAAATTAATAATTCATAAAAGCTATTGAGATATGAAAACTAGATAGAGTAAAATAAAACAATTTAAAAAAATTTTAAGTTTATAAATAAAATCTAAAAACTAATAAAGTTAAAATATAAATATAATAAATTATTTTACTTTGACATAGTTACATAATAATTACATACTTTTATGATTGCACAAAAAAAATTACCTTATTTTAATCATATGGTCAATTTAATATTTTTATTGTAAGACTAAGTAGCGTATATTAAATGAATATGGTCACACCAAGCTATCTTTTTTGTTTTGCAAAGGACAAAACCCGCGCGTATGCCTAATATTTTAGTAATAAATTATTTTTTTAATATTAGATATTTGTATATATTACAAATTATTACTAACGAGTAAATTATTATTTTAATTCTTTATTTATTAATTTATTTTTAATTTAGTCTTCCTATAATTTTTATTGGTGTAATTATTTTTTTATTGCACCAAAAATTTACTTTATTTTAATCATATAGTCAATTTAATATTTTTATTGTAAGACTAAGCAGCGTATATTAAATGAATACTCTTTCTTGTTTCCCAAGGGACGACACACGTATGCCTAATAATTCTATGATAAATTATTTCTTTAATATTAGATAGATACTATAAATTATTATATAAGAAGTAAATTATTATTTTGATCATTTATTTATTAATTAATTTTTAATTTATTTCCTCTATAGCTTGTCTTTTTATTTTAGTACTTCTCATTCAGTTAAAATTAAAAAATTAAATGTATCAATTTTCATATGAAAGAAAGATTAAATTAAGAATACATTGATAAATAAAAAATTAAATTAAACATAAAAGCTAATGAGGAACAAATTAAAAATAAATTAATGAATACTTCTATTCACAGTTTTTAGGGAGTCACATGGACCACAAATTTTTTTATACTTAATAAATTTGATTAAAACGAAAAGAAAAGAAAAGAGGAAATAGTATGTAATAAGATTGATCCAATCTTCTCTGTCCTCTATATATCTTCTTCTCTCCTTTTTTTTCAAATTAAATTTGCTCCATGTAATTTATTATTAAGTATACAAAATCTGGATTCAACTCTTCTCTTGATATCACAGCGCTTGCAAAAGCTTTTTAAGGAGCAAAAGATGGTCAACTAAGCCAGTTATGTGCTATATTTGAAATTAGAGAATTAATAAGAAATTAAGTTAATTACAGTTTTTCTTTTTTGTATTTAAAACAATTGTATAATTTTAATTAAAAAATAATAAATCTACAATCTAATTTAAAAACCATATACCTAATTGTAAAAATTATATATTTCTTATGTTTTTATTAAAATTTTAAATAAAAAAATTATAAGAAATTGAAACTTTTTTCTATGAAAATTTTTTTGTTTCCTTTATCTCTGTCATCTTAATGGTTAAAGATAGCGTGCTTGCAAACTTCATGTATGACTGACAAGAAATTCAGGTAGACAAAACGAAGATAAATCATAATAGGCTATTAATTAATGTTACAAGATTGAGATCAATATTGTTATCAATAAAAATTGCATACAATTAAAGATGGATTTTTAAAAAAGAAAACATACACACACATATATATATATATATATATATTATTTTCAAACTGTATAATTAAGTATATTTTTATATCTTCCATTACATGTAATATGCAAAATATACTTTCGCAACATGAATTAATGAAGGTACAAAATTATATCAAGCAAGTTTATTAAATTTGCAACTTCAAATAAACTTGTAAAAACGAAGTAGACTTTTAATATAAATTTGTAAAAAATAATTTATTTCGGTTAATAAATAACTATTAAAATACAAAATTATATAGTTAAAATATATACTAGCTATATATAATTAAAATTATTCAAATGAAATTCAAATTATATTAGGTCAAATAAAAATTATTTATATTTTATAATATATAATACTCAACATAAATATTTTACCATAGTCAAATATAAATAATCATTTAATATAACCAACTAAATAATATTTATTTTATCTTTACTCTAATAAGTATATATTTAATTTTAATGTAATAATATTATTTTTATGTATATTTAAACTAGTAAAATATAAATTATAATAAGTTTTTGAAACGAAGCTTATTATAAGTTAGTTGACATGTTTTTTTATATTGAATATACTCATTTTCTTATATATATTATTATAAAACTCAAATAATAAACTTATAAATTTGACAATCATGTGTGTGAAAAAATCAACTCCTATCTCCATTTTCTAAATAATATATTTATTTTTGTAAACTTAATTCCAAAAAGAAAAAAAAAAAACCAAAGACGGCCACAAGTGAAAGAGGCATTGTGGGGTATTTTAGAGATTTGATAGTCAATTTAACAGTTTCTCTATGATTACATTCATGTGTCTATATGTAAAAAAGTTTAATTATACGGTCTCTATAATTTATTTAAATTGTATATCATCTCTACATTATTTAATAAAATAAAATAAATTTATATATAATGTGTTATAATTAAATACTGTACAGAAAGATGTAATTATCAAAGAATATATAAATAAAGTGAAAAATTAATTATAAATATGAATTTCTCACGCCCTTAGCCGACAATTCCGGTCTCGTGGTGGGCCTTATCGACTCTCTGATGGCAATGGCATATTCGCATATCCCAAGGAAAAGCGATTCTCAGCGATAGATTTGTTTAAGACAGCAATCAAAATGATATGGTAAAATTAGAAATTTAAATGTAGGTGAATTTAATAAAATATTTTATTATTAAATAAAAGTTTAATAGTTTATGTTTTAAAATATTACTAAAAATTATTTAATATTTATTAAAATCTAAATTATTAAATAAAACATTAATGGTTCATATATTCTTAAACGTTGTAAATTTAAATTCTTATAAATAATATTGAAAGTAATGTTAGGTATGTACATTTTCATTTTTAAGATCACATGCACACCAAGACTTGGCCTATTATTACTATTTGAGTTTTGCTAACGAGTGTATTTAAAATAGTAGTTAAGGATTGTTATAATACATGAGTAGAGAGAAAGAACAGAAGAATGTAGACGAAACAAAAAAAGAAGTATGAATATATTCCACTCTAATGTATATTACTCTTGTCATATCTATACATGTCATCTCAAGTCTAATGTTGTCAAAATCGCGATTGTAGGTTGACTCGTTTTAGGAAGTGAACTCGTAACATAAAATTGTAAGAGTTTATCTATAATAATAATAATTAATTATTGAAATATATAATTATATCATTAAAATTAATATTTTAAAATTCAAACTAGTTTTTGAATTGGTGAAGGTAATGACTAATGGTCTACTAGTATGACTATAGTTAAAACGATGATAACTAAACATAAATATTTTTTTAATATTATATATTAAAATTTAAATACGATAGGTATTAATAAACAAATACCAATAATTTGAAATTTGAATTAAAATTATTTATAAAATTATAAATATAACTATTAAGGACTATTTTGTTAAAACAAATAAATTAGCAATATATTAATTTCATATTATTTTTGGATAAAATATCATATTATAAATATTTTAAAAATAAAAAATTAATATAATAATATTTAAATAATTTAGATTAAAACACAAAATAGAGATCCTTTTAAATAAATTTAAAATAAAATTCTAAAAATAGGTGCAACAAATTATATGATGCTAATTATGTACAAATAGACTTTTTTTTTTATGTGCGCATGCTCAAATCCTCCAAGTTCTACTATTTTTGAAACTATAAAAAGATGAAGAGTAAATATATATAATTCACGTGACTCTCAACTAACTTAACTAACTTCTCCTAATAATTCCCCTAAAATTGACAATCATTTATCCTTATTACTTCTGCTCAAGAAAAAAGTAAGAAGAATTCTGAACTTGTAGCTTGCTTCGCAATGCTTGAAATCGATCAGCTCCCAAAGGTTTGGTTAAAATATCAGTAACTTGTATATAGGAAGGAATATGTTGAATGTCAACTTGACTTTGAAGTGCTTACTCCCTTACAAAGTGCAGATCCCACTCAAAGTGTAAACATTATTGGCACACGAGCAACTTTCACACCAAGTTCTATTAATAAGGACTGCAACTAAAGTATATTAGTCAACGTATTAGCCAAACTTTGAAACTCAGCCTCAATCAATGAACAAGATACCACTGATTGCTTTTTGGCTGCCTAAGAGATTAAATTACAACCAAGATAGATAGCAGAACTTGACGTGCTTCTCTTATCATCTACATCTGACCCCAAATCTACATCATAAAAATTAACTATATTAAAGTTTTCAACCTGTCTCAAAACCAAACCATGAGTATTATGCCACTAAGATATTGTAAAATTCGTTTAACTAATTTCCAATGAGATTACAAAGGTGTTTGCATATATTGATGCACCTTATTAATAGCAAACGTAATTTCTAGTCGTGTGAGAGTGACATACTGAATAGCACATACTATAGATCGGTACAAATAAGGATCAAACATGTAGTCATTACCATATTTAGAAAGTTTGAAGTTACTCATCATATGTGCGGCAATACCATGAGCACCATCCATCTTTGCTTTAACAAGAAGATTCTTGATATACTTAGTTTGTGTAAGAGTGATGCTGCCATCAATATTAGCAGTAGCATGTATCTAAAGAAATAGTTTAATGAGCCCAAATCTTTGAGTGGAAACTCTTTATTCAGATGTGTAATCAAGTATTGTAAGACTGAATTGGAACTCCCCATAAGTAGGATATTATTAAACAAGAATGAACATCGTGTAAAAGGGTGTGATACAAAGAAAAAGTGATTGGTCACTTCTACTATGCTTAAAACCAAGTTTGAGAAGAACACTAGCTAGCCTTTCATACTAAGCATGAGGTGCTTGTTTAAGGCCATAAAGTGCTTTATTCAACTTACAAACAATAGACTTATCAAAGTGTTCATACCTTTCAGGTTGTAACATGTACACCTCTTTATAAAGTAAGCCATTAAGGAACACATTGTTCACATCTATTTGTTTAATAGACCACCCTTGAGAGAGGATAACAGTCAAAACGGTACGAATTGTAGGTAACTTCACAACTGGACTAAAAGTCTCAGTATAGTCAAACCCTTCTAGTTGATGAAATCCCCTAGCTACCAATCATGCTTTATACCTCTAGATACTGCCATTAGCATTATACTTCAATTAAAATATCCACTTGCTGCCAATAGCATGACAAGACTCAGGTAAAGTCACCAAAAACCATGTTTGATTACAGATTAAAGCATCAAATTCCTCTTGTATAGCTCTACGACACTCAAGATGTTGTAATGTAACTTTAGCAGTAGTTGGCTCTTATTGAACTATTAAAGCCTTAGACTTGAATATGCCATTTTGGCTCTAGTAAACATGTGATGTGAATGAATAGGAGCAGTAGGCATGATAACATTTGGTAAACTAGATGAGACATCTACATAAACACCATTTTAATTATGTACTGCAATAGAGGCATCATTCAAAGGTTGAATTGGAGATGCATAAGCATGTAACGAATCAGTTTTTAACCTTGTAGTACTTGCATTATTACCTATAAAAACTGCAGAAGTATGAGGAACCATACGGGAATAGGTATTAGTATTAGTACAACTATTAGCATGTTAGCTATCGATAGAAACTAAGGGTGGAATAGCATAAGGCAGAGTAGTGTTTTCTGGTATGGACAATGGAACAGACATAAAGCAGAACTGTAATAACGAATATATATATATATATATATATATAAATATATAAATTTTAATAATAATATTAGAAAAATAAAATAAAACTTTATAGACTAAAATGAAAGCAGAAAATAATATTTAAGGTACAAATTATAACTTTAACTATTTTTAGGGACTAAAATGAAAATAAAAATATTTTATAAGATAAAAATATAATTTTAACTATTGCATAGTAAATGTTGACAACAACGGGTGGTTACCATGTAAATTTCAACTGAAAATGTATGGTTACTATTTGCACAGTATCAAATAGTAACTTGCATAGTAACTTAAAAATTTATATAAATAACACGAATATTTCTTTATTTTTCTCATCTAAACTAGAAAAAAAGGTCAAATGAGTATTCATATTTATGTGAGAGGTAGCTTTGCAAAGACCTCTTTAATCCGAGTTGTGCTGTAGGAGTAAGGGATCTCTACTATTGATCTCTATCGATGAGTGCATAATTAGTAAAGTAGTACTTTCCATTTTACCGTGTGTCTTTATTTTTCTTATCCAACTTTCAATTTCTTTATTTTTATATGGATTATATATAGATATATTTTTTTTTTTCTCTAAACTAGTCTTTTAAGAGTATTGATCAATTTTGTACAACAAATTTACAACATATTATGCTTATGATGGTGGTAGAATCCCATTTAATATATTAAGTAGAATTAAGATACTAAAATAAAATTTAATAGTACCTTTATGGAGCCTTATAAACTTTGTACAAGTAAGACTATGATAGGCTATGCTGCTAAAATGACTAATTTAAATTTTATAAGTTCCTTAGCAAAACAATTTATCCCATAACTCTTAAGATTTATGGTAGGATTATACTATTTAAATGGTCACTAGTACGTGAGGTTACTATATTTTCTTGCTAGGAACATTTTGGAACTGAGCCATGTTAAAGGCTCTTAGATCAATTTGGACTTAGGAAAGTGAAAACTAAATATTTAGTAAATTTTAAGACATAAAGGGGATTCAAAACTATTAAGAGTATTAAAATTATTATTAATATTATTATTATTATTATTATTATTATTTTTAAAAGACTAGATACTCATATAGGATTCATGATTTCTATATTTGACAAATAAGGTATAAATGCTAATGATCTGCAAGTTCTCAAGTGATCTGAATTTTAATCTTTTATATTATTGTCTCATCATTCCTAATTTCTCTTTATTTTATTTTATCTTCAATGTTTTTTTGATTTAAATTACTTTATGGTAGTATATATCTTATTTACACTATTCAATGGATTTTATATTTTAAAGAATGGAAATGTATTCATGTAAGAACCCCGTAGCCATTAGTGAGAGTAACGACCTTAGTGCACCTTGTTGAAATAAATTATTAAAGGCATATTTGGTAAAAAGATACATGTATGAATTATTGAGACGTATCCAATAAAGGGATACGGATATGAGATATTAAGATGTATTCAGTAAAAGGATACTGGTATGAATTATTGAGATGTATCTAATGAAGGGATACGAATATGAGATATTAAAATGTATTCGATAAAGGGATACATGTATAAATCATTTAGGCATATCCAATGAAGGGATACATATATGAGATATTGAGATATATCCGGTAAAGAAATACAAGTATGGGTTATTGAGACATATCTTGTGAATGGATACATGGAGATATATTTGGTGAAGGGATACAAATATGAATTACTGAAACGTGACCGATAAAGGGATATAGATATAAGATATTGAAATGTATCTGATAAAGGGATACATTATGAATTACTAAAACATATATGATAAAGGAATATGAGTATGATGATCTTAAATCTTTTCTTAATGCCCGCTTTATATAAAACTATGTTATCGAAACTTGCTGTTTGTTAAAATTCTAAGGTCTTTATTATTTTCCTTTTCACTTGCTTTGTTATTTATTCACTCATTAAGTCAGTGGTAGACTTACACCTCTCTCTTTAATATTTTTTATATCAGTAAATGCTAGTGAAGTTGCTTTGAAAATTTTCTTATTATCCAAATTTTTTAAAATACCATTTTGGGTTAATTATAGTGTACGTCTGACTTAAAGATGGTAGCTACTAAATGTCTGTTTGTTTAAGATTTTGTGAAGTATTATAAACCTTATGTGGACTATTTCTTTATTATACCAAATATATATTGTGAAATTATTGAATTACATTTCAAAGTGTGTTTAATGTATATTATTGATATTTTTTTGTATAATTATATAAAAAAGGTAATTTTAGGTTGATTAGGCTAAATTGATTTAGCATATGCGTCAGTCACGGCCAATAAATTTGAATTGTGTTAAGAACAAAGAAGCATAAGAAAAAATAAACTCATCAAACTTGACATTTCGAGAAACATAGACCTGCCATTATGTTCTAAACACTTGTACCCCTTATGACTATCACTATATCCCAAGAAAACACAATGAGTGGTTCACAAATCAAGCTTGTGTTTGTTATAGGGTCTTAGTAAAGGAAAGCAAGAACAACCAAAGGTTTTCAAGAAAGAATAATTAGGAGAACAATTATACAAGGCTTCTACTGTAGGAAGCAAATTAAATAAAGGAACAACAATGTGAAAGGTTGCATCCCAATATTTAAGAGGTAATGAAGTTGTATGAAGCAAGGTGAGTCCCCTATCCATTATATAATGATGCTTACATTCAGCTAATCCATTTTGCCAATGATTATAAGGACAATAAGTTCTGTGAACTATGCCATTCTCACTAAGAAATGAAGTAAAAGCTCTAAACTCTTCTCCCCAATCAGTTTGTATAGTTAAAACTTTATGATTAAATTGCAACTTAGCTTAAGCTTTAAAAGTTTGAAAAGCCTTGAGAGCATCAGATTTTTGTTTAAGGAAATAGATCCATATGAAGCGAGTCCATGCATCTATGAAGTGTATATAGTACATATAACCTTGGGAAGATTGCACAGGTGCTGGCCCCCACAAATCTGAGTGGATTAATTGAAGTGGTGTAGTATATTGGGTTTACAAATGTGCAAAGGGAAATTTATGTAATTTCCCATGACAACAAGATACATAAACAGAACCAACATTTTTATTGAAGCCGAAACATTGCAGTGAGCTAGAACTTGTGATAACACTTTGTGTGTGGGATGACCAAGACAATTGTGCCAAAATTGGTATGCATAAAATGTTACATTAGTATGGAAAGCAAAAACAATATTACAACTAGCAGATTGTTGAAAACCAAATGCCACTAACAGTGAATTTTTAGCATTAACAAGAGAACTTTGAGCATGAGCAAGCAGAAGAGGATCAAATGCATAAAGTTCATTCTAAATTCTTCCTTGCATAAGGATTGTGTGGGAATGCCGATCCTTAACAAAACACAAATCAGGGTGAAACTCAAAGTAAACCTTATTATCATGAGCAAATTGAGAAACGCGGAGTAAATTCTTAGTAATGGATGGAACATGAAGTAACTGATGAAGTGAAAGACGTTTAGAATGCAATGAAATGACATCTGAATAGCCAACAAGTTTAATAGCCATGCCTGCACTATCAGCTGATTGTACATTCTCAACTCCATAATAAGGTTCTTTATAGGCCAAATTATACAAATCAAAGGTAACATGATGACTTGCCCCTATGTCAGCATACCAAACACCATTATTATGAGGATCTTGCTGCGGATCACGTGAAGCAAATGCTGTGTAGTTTGCTTGAGGCTTGGAGAATGACTTGTTTGACTGAGGATAATGCCCTGACTGAGGTCAAGGACCTTGAAAAGTTTGGTCAAACCTATGAAAGCACTGCCATACAGGGTGGCCAAACTTTCCACATACCTGACACTGATCATTATACCTGCCATGGCCTCGTCTACTAGATCCATTCTAGTGGCGTCCTCTTCCTTATTGGAAACCAGAGCCTGAGACATTACCTCCTCTAGGAAAGTCTTTGTTGAAAGAACCTCCTTGAGCATGAGTAGCATTCGATGTTGTTTGGACAGCATTGATTAAAGGAGAATCAAGAACTTTGGTTTGCTTTTCTAAACGACTTTCCTGAGCTAACAGCAGAGCTTCAACATCAGTGACTGTGTACGGGTCTAAATGCGATGAAACAAATGTTATAATGCATTATATTCAGCTGGTAGTCCTTCAAAGATGGCTTCATGTGATCAGTAGATGAAACCAGACATCCAATCGATATCAAGGAATCAACTGTAGATTTGATTCAAAGAAGATATTCAGTAATGGATTAAGTGCCTTTCTTTGTATTGCGTAATTGAGTTCAAAACTGCTTGATCTTCACTCTAGTTTGTGTAGCAAAGTAAATCAAGATTTGATTCCAAATCTGAGATGTAGTCTCACAGCTGACTAAACGTGTTAAGATCGATTTTGAAATCGGCAAGGATCCAGGACAATAGTAATTGATCTTGTTTATGCCACCACACATATTCTGCATTAACTTTGCCTTGTTCATTATCTTCATCAAAAGCGAATTGAGGAGGAATTGTAGGACCGAGTTCGATAAATATCTGAAGTCCACAGCCTCGTATAGCTGCATGTAGCTAATGTTTCCATAGTAGAAAATTCTTGTCGTCAAGTTTTATTGATATCACATGACTGAACGAGACCACGACGTCTTTCTTGGATTGCGCAATTGGACTTGTGACAATGAACTAGAATTTTCTGCCATTGCTGGCTTCAAAGCTCTGATAACATGTTATTATACATGATCAGAGAGAAAGAATAGAAGAAAACAGACAAAACAGAGAAAGAAGTATGAATATATTCCACACTGATTTATATTACTCGTCATATTTATACATGTAATCTCAACTCCCTCTCATCTGTTACTAATATAACTATCTAACTTACTAACATAGAGCTCACGGGACTCTCAACTAACTCTACTAACTTCTCCTAATAAGTATATTTTATTATACATAATAAATAATTCTTAACTAATTAAATTAACCTAGAATCATTTATTATACCTATAACTAATAATAATAAATATTTACAGAATAATTTTATTCATTAAAATTAAAATTATTATAAATAATAAATTATCCTTAACCAGTACTTTAAAAGTATTTATTAGCTGGCCAACTATTATATTATCATTACACAGGAACATGTTGTTACTTCACCCGAAGTTTAATACATTAATCCATGTCAGTTCTTTTCTCCATGATGAAGGAAGCCATGCGTTTGGTCATTCTCTTGCCATTCTCAGACTCAGGTTCAAAGAAATGATAAACATGGTCCTCCCCTTCCTGTTCAAACAGCTCCAATTTCCCTCTCCACCCACTGTTCTTCACACCCTCAAAGTACCAGAACCCTCTGTCCCTCAATGAATCCTTCCCAGCAACACACACAAGTATCCTAGAACACCCAAGTCCAGCCAAACTGGGTGCTCCAGGAGCCAAAGGATTGATCATGGGATTATCTATTCCACCAGGAGCAGAAGGGTACACAAAGTTCCAAACCAAATACAGCAAGCTTTGCTCGTGGTCTGAAACTGGTTCAGACCCAATTGGGCTTGAACTGTAGAAATAAGGATGAGCATAAATAGCTCCTAAAACTCTGACCCCCCCCAGGCAAATCCTCAACCCCACCACGCATAGCAATGTTATGTACGATATTACCACCGGCACTATCACCCCCTATGAAGACTCTACTAAAATCACCATAATTTAGCCATGCCTCGTCACTGGGGATTTTCGTCGAAGAACTTGCCACCCATTTCAGTGCTTCCCAGCAATCCTCATAAGCTGCGGGTAGATGGTGTTCCGGGGCGAGCCGGTATTCTACAGAAACGACGACAACGTTTACTTGGGAGACAAAGTGGGTGAAGTAATCGTGGTAGAGCTGAGAGAAGGCGGACTGCAAGTAGAATCCACCACCGTGAAAGTAGACCAAGATGGGAAGTTTTTGGTCTTCGGAGGCGGATTTAGGAAGGTAAAGCCGAGCTGCAATGGAGGGGTTGTGGGAGATGACGATATCTTTGGAGGAGACTCCAGTTTGTGGGTCGGGAAGCGAAGGTGGCACAAGTGGGGTTTGTCGAAGGCGTTCTACGGTGCCGTTTTTGTAGACTCGGATACAGGTAGGGATTTCTGCAACTATCTCTTCGTTGTTGGTTGTGGAAGCCATTCGAAGGAGACTCAGAATTGAGAACAGAGTGACAAGATTGAAGAAAACCAGTGTGAGGACTGAGGAGGAAGGAGAAGGAATCCCAACCTTCAATCAATTTGAATGGCTTATTTTACGAATAGATCTCAGGTTCTATAACCACGAGAATATAATATATTTGCAGAGTTTTGAGCATCACGTAGGCCAACAAATGTGCTTTCGGGCATATCTATTTTTTAATTTTATTCTTCATTAAAATGAAATTTTAACCAAATCTTAAGAGTAAGGATCGAAACGAAAACTTAATAAAAATATATCAGTTTTAAAATAAAAGTAAAAAATAATTTATATATTCATTGGTTTTTAAATACCTAAAGTTATTGTGAACTTAATAATTGAGTAAGATAATTATAACACATTAAGAAAAGGACAGTTATGACTTGTCAAAATATGTTAACCTTAATCTTTTTATATTTTATTAATGAATCTAAATATTTTTTTTATTTTTTAATTTACTTTATTTACTTGTTATTTTTTAATAACTTCATAAAACATTAGTTTATAAATTAAAAATAAAAATAAATTATGGATTTAAAAAATAATTAAAAAATAAAGAAAGTATAAAGGTGGGTTAAAAAAATTTTAAACTTAATTTTCTTGAAAGCTATGAGAAATAAAAAATAGAGAGAGTAAAACAAAAAATTTAAAAAGAATTTCAAGTTTATAAATAAAATTTAAAAAATATTAGAGTTAAAATATAAATATAATGAATTATTTTAATTTGACATAAATTAATATATTTGGATATTAATTTTATTATTGCACCAAAAAAGTTATCTTATTTTAATCATATGGTCAATTTAATATTTTTATTGCTTGACTAAGTAAGATATATTAAATGAATATCGTCAGACCAAGCTATCTATCTTGTTTTGCAAGGGACGAAACACGTATGCCTAATAATTCAGTGATAAATCATTTTTTTAATATTAAATATTTGTAGATATTATAAATTATTACTTAGGCAGTAAATTATTATTTTAATCCTCATTTATTAATTTAATTTTAATTTGATCCCTCTATAACTTGCATTAGTGCATTTTTTTTTATTGAATCAAAAAAATTACTTTATTTTAATCATATGGTCAATTTAATATTTTTTGTTGTAAGACTATGTAGCATACATTAAATGAATATGGTCAGACCAAGCTATCGTTCTTGTTTCACAACGGACGAAACGCATATGCCTAATAATTCAGTGATGAATTATTCCTTAAATATTAGATATTTGTAGATACTATATATTATTACTTAAGGAGTAAATTATTATTTTAATCCTTCATTCATTATTTTTTAATTTAACCCCTCTATAACTTGCACTGATCCAATTATTTTATTGATTGCACCAAAAACTTTATCTTATTATAATCATACGGTCAATTTAATATTTTTATTGTAAGACAAGTAGCATATATTAAATGAAAATGCTCAGACCAAGCTATCTTTCTTGTTTCACAAGGGACAGAAACATGTATGCCTAATAATTCAGTGATAAATCATTTCTTTACCATATATTTGTGGATACTATAAAGTATTACTTAAGGAGTAAATTAATATTTTGATCTTTCATTTATTAATTTATTTTCGAAGTTTGTTCCTCTATAATTTGTCATTTCATTTTGGTACTTCTCGCTCAGTTAAAATTAAAAATTATATGTATTGTTTTTTATATTAATAAAAAATTAAATTAAGAATAAATTAATAAATAGAAAATTTTAATTGAACATAAAATTTAATGGAGGAAAAATTAAAAATAAACCAATAAATATTTTTATTAACAGTATATTTGGGTCACATTGACCATAAAGTTTTTATATTTAGTAAAAAAAAAAAAAAAAGAAAGAGAGAAGAGGAAATAGTGTTTAATAAGATTGATCCAATCTTCTCTGCCCTCTATATATCTTCTTCTCTCTTTATTTTTTAATTAAATTTGCTCCGTGTAATTTATTATTAAATGTAAAAAATCTGAATTCATCGCCTGTCATCTGGTCGACTAAGCCAGCTATGCGCTATATTTAAAAATTGTACAATTAAAAAGAAATAGAGTTAATTACAGTTTCTCTTTTTTGTATTAACAATCTTAAAACATTTGTATGAATTTTTTTTATAGTTAAATACGTACATAATGCATTTAGAAAAAGACAAAAATAAATAAATAAATAAATGAAAACCTCATTCACATTTTCATTCACTCTAATTAAAGTCTCCATCTTCTTCATAATATTCTTCCCCGTCTATTTCAATGTCTTTTCGAGAAGGAAGCAAATGCGAATAAGACTACTATGCTTGAAGAAGATGATATACCGTGGATCTCAGGGTGATATATATGTAAATATCCTCACCCTATGCTTCCACTTTACAATTTATTATCCTATTCCGCTCATTATAAAATTCCTAAACAGAATAGTCCTTGTCTAGGTTTTAAATTTCTAGTTTGCCATTGAGCGTTATTTTGTATTTTTTAACTATTGATCAACTGCAATGAGTTTGCTAATGTATATTCTTTTTCGTTGTGTAAATTAGGTTGCTAAGTTCACGAATTTAATCAAATTCGTGGAATAGAAGTAAAATCCTAAAGTAAATTTGTAAAACTTTATTTTAGTTAATAAATGACTATTAAAATATATAAATATATAGTTAAAATAATATATATATATATATATATACAATAAAAAATTATTTAAATGCAATTCAAATTATATTAAGTCAAACAAAAATTATCTAGTATTCAACATAAATATTTTGACATAGTCATATATATAAATAATTATTCAACATAACCAACTAAATAATATTTATGGAGTCAAATATACTTTTGGTCCCACATTTTTCACAAAATTACCATTTTAGCCCCTCACTTATTGAAATGTTAAAATAGTCTTCTACTCATTAAAAAATATCACATTTTGTCCTCTACTTTTCAAAAAGATACTAAATTTAGTCCCTTAAATTTAGGGTTTAGGGTTTGGCAAGGGGTCTAAATTTAGTAATTTTTTGAAAAGTAAATGACCATGTGTGACATTTTCCAATGAATGAGGGATTATTTTGAACATTTCAATAAGTGAGGGATCAAAATGACAATTTTGTGATAATTGAGGGACTAAAAGTGTATTTTCTCAATATTTGTGCTAAGATGTATATGTGTATTAGGGAGATTTAGATTAAGGAAAGTTTAATCCTTTAAATTAAGGGATATGATTAAAGTTAACTATAGATTCATTTCTTTCCTAATTTAGGTTTATATAGATCAACTTATAATGATTTTATTTCCTTTTATATTTTGCTACCTCTTGTATATATAAGAGTTACTTTGTATATATGAAATATAACTTAGAATAAAGTTTCCACTATTGTTATGGTATCAAAGCTTTAGTGTGGCTCTTAACAACCTTAATTGTTGTTTGCTTTTTCTTCAGCCAGCCTATCTATGTTTCACATCCGGCCTTTATTGCTGGATAGAAGAGTTCAGGAGGGCTGATTGTGTGATCATTTCTGTGTTTTCTCTTCCCACTATTGATCCTCTCTCTCTAGTTTCTTTTGTGCTTATATGCCTTTATATATTTTCCATTTGGTTTATGTTTTTCACTAGTTTTATTGTCTATTCAATTAGGTTATTCCTTTCGATAATTTCTATGTTAAGTTAAGTGTCTTTTCCAAAAAAATTTTAAAAAATGAACAAATTTTTTTTTTAAAACAAAATGTAGGGAAGTTTTTAACCTTCATTGTTGTTAATACTTCTCCCTTTTCAATAGCCATCATTGCTTCTTTTTTGCCTAAACCTTCATTACTGATAAAATACCTTTGCAATCATGTCTACTTTACAATATGAAGTCTCTAACAAATCGAAACCGTCAAATGATATCAATTTTGCCTAGAAAATTGGTGATGTACAAAACCTTCATGCCTTTTATGGGCTCAATGGCAAGAATTACATCAAGTGGTCTAAGGCAGTTCAAAACATCTCAAAGGCAAAAGGCGATTCAATCATCTACTTAGAACTAGACTACCTTAGAACGATCCTCGATCTGAAACTTAGGAAGAAGAAGATTCCATGATTATGTCCTAGTTGTGGGAATCTATAAAATCTACCATCAGTTACACGTGCATGTTTTTTTGCCTTCGGGAAGGAAATTTGGGAATTCCTTCATTAGACATATTCAAAAACTAGTGACACAGCCCAAGTTTATGAGATTAAACTGAAGGTCGCTGCTACTAAACAAGGTGATAAGATAGTCACTAAGTGAGCCATTTTGCTAAAAAATTTGTGACAAGAGCTAGATTATTACTAGGTGTTCAAGAAATGCTCTGAAAATGCTGAAATCTTGAAAACTTTTATTGAGAAAGATCGAATCTATGACTTCCTGGCTAGATTAAATCCAGAATTTGATCAGGTTTAAGTCCAAATCCTCGAGAAAGAAGGCATACCTTCTACAGAGGAAACAATCTTCATTGTTCATTTGAATAAAGTCGCCATAATGTCATGTTGGAACCATAGATGATGGATGGTTCAGCTGTGGCTACGAAATTAAACCCTCATAACAAAAGCAAAGGTGATCTCCAAAAGAACTTGAAGGAGAACATGGACAATCTCTAGTGTATGTGAACATTGTATTTTGTTAGCACATTTCTAAAATTAATAATTTGGGGTCAACTTCAACTTAATTTTTAAAATTAATTTTTAGTCATAATTTTTCTTTTTAGCCATAATTAATTTGAATTTTATTTTTCAATCATTGTTACTTTTGGGTCATTTTAATTTAATTTGAGTTAGTATAATGATGTGTTTCTATTTTAGTTAATTATACTTTTGTTTAGTCTATTAAAAAGAAGAAAACTAGATATCTCTCTCATCCTTTCTTAATAAGCAAGAGAAAATGAAATAGGAAACTCCACACAAAAAGAAGGATTGAAAATAAGCAAGGAAATTAGTTGAAGAAATGGATAAACATTAGAGAAGAGAACACTTGAAAGAAAAGAGGGAGGGAGATGGTGTAATAACCCAAGCAATTAAAATTTTGAATGCAACTGATGGTATAATATTGTGTTAGGTGAATCAATACAATGAAATTGAGGCTGGCTCAGTGGTCAGGCTTCAGGCTGCATTTCCTCAGGACGCGGGTTTGAGACCGGGAAGCTAACCTCCAGTGTTTTTTTTCTGGAGCTGCCACGTGTCCCCTCCACAGTGAAAGGACGAAATTGCCCTCGTAAGTCTTCTTCTTCCTCCTCCTTCCTGCGTGCAGCCGAGAGCGAGAGAAGAGAGAGAGGCTTCGCGAGAGAGCAGAGGGCCGCCGTGGTTGAGCCTCCACCTCGCCTGAGCTGAGCTGCACCCCCGAGCACCACCGGCCACCCTTCTCCGCCATTCCAGCCGGCAAACCGCCACTCCTTTGGGCGAAAACCACCGTGGAACCACGAGCTCTCCTGGCCGTTGGTGGGCTGTTTTCCCGGCGTGGCTTGGACGGGTTGTGAGCCTCACGTTTTGGCCGGTCCTTTCCACCTGAAGACGAGCCCAGTTGGCCGCCGTTGGAGCCGCTTTTCCGGCGAGAAGGAGGAGTTCGAATCTTGAGCATTTTGGGACGATTTGGTACGTTTAAGCTAGTTTTCTCTTTAGATTGAGCTTAGAAGTAGCATTTTCGGCCCTTAAACAACAAATTTGAGCTCTAAAATCATGGATTTTGGCTGCTTGTAAGAAGAATGGCTGATAGGGACCAAAGTGAAAATTTTCAAAAATTTTGGGTTCTTGAGAAAATGGAAAATTTCTGACTTGTAATTGATCCATATTTACTCTAGATTAATACCTTTAAACTGTTAGGCATGAGAACTAAGAAATTTGCTGGATTTGCATGAAAATGGAGGCTAGGGCTTGAAACAGGGACCAGAATGAAAAATCTGGAAAATATATGGGGCAGAAGTGTAAATAATCACACCTTAAGGAATGAAAGATATGGAATTAAAGAGATGGGGGAGTTAGGTCCTAAATTAGGATAATGGCCCGAACGGCGATTAATCCCTGCGTGAACTTCGGTACAGGTGGATCGTAAGGCCGATTCTGGCACCCCAAGGAGGGGGCAGCATACCGCTTGCGTTGATCAGAGTTCAGGTGCGCAGATAGCACCCCAAAACTCTTATTATTGCCTAGGCTGTTCTTGTTTTAATTTTTTTCTAAATGTAAATAAATTATTTCTGATTCTGCCTTACCGAATTGTGGGATTTAAAGCAAGGGACCCCTGTATGTGTTGAATGATATTTGACTTGAGATGTGATTAGAGGTGGTTACTAGCTAGATATAATAGAACCACAGAAAACTTTCGTATAATTTCATCTTTGTATACATGCGTGATGTAAACTCCTTGATTTTTGGAAAAATGATGAATGATAAGCTTTCGCGAGACGTAACTCGCGCCTGTTGGTTAGTTACCCTCGAGGACTGAGTGTTCTCGCCTGTTGGTTAGTTACCCTCGAGGACTGAGTGTTCTCGCCTGTTGGTTAGTTACCCCCGAGGACTGAGTGTTCTCGCTGGTTGGTTAGTTACCCTCGAGGACTGAGTGTCCTCGCTCGTTGGTTAGTTACCCTCGCGGATTGTATATCCTCGCTTGTTGATTGATGCTTTCGAGGGTTGTGTACCCTCGCCCGTTGGTTCTTAGCAGTCTTAATCCTGATTGTTGTCACAATTGATTGCTTAACTAAGAATGGTTGTTGACTTGACGTTTATGAAAAATGGTTATTTCGTTCGACTGTTAATTGCAAGTTTATGGATTTAAACACTATTGCACTGTATTACTCCTTGATTTTTGTTAAAGCTTTCGTTTATATATGAAATGGTTTACTGACTTGGCGTGCTATCTGCCGGAAAACTTTTGGTCCCAGAAAGAGAGTTAGGCGATCTTCTAGAGCCGGCGGAGCATTGACCAGAGAGCCGCATTGAGCCGCTTGTTTTGGGTGCGAGACGTGCCCTTTTTGTTTGATTATAATTTTGGCATTTTCTTTTAGGATGTACATATATATATATATATTTAGTTTGGTAGCCATTTCCGTTCGCGGGATTATTTTGTGACCACAGCTGAACCCGCCATGTTTTTTTTGTCTTTTGTTGTATTCGTGGATTTGGGCTGGTGGGAGCGGAGCTCCCCTATTTATGTATTGCCTTGCAGGACCCTATAGAAATTTCGGGACATCTTAATTACTGGGGAGGTGCTGTCGAAATTTCTACAGGAGGCCTCGTTTTGTATTGACATTCTCACCATATATACTAAGGCAACGGCTTTATGGGTATTGGAAATGTATGTTAACGATCGTCCCTTTAGTGTAGGCTTGCAGGTCATGGGGATTTCCTCGTGATCTGTGCCGGTCACACCCCAGGGAATTCGGGGCGTGACAGATGGAAAGGAGAGAACAAAATGTGCTAAAGAAATTAAAGAGAAGAAAAGGAAACTCAAGCTACAAGAAGCTAGGAATTGTCCTTGTTCACACGCCTACCCTAGCTCTTGGATACACTTTCACTTCATTTGGGATTTTGGCTCTTAAGAACCCTAGGCACAAGAAAGGAGAAGAAGGGAAGAGGAAATTAAGCTCAGGAGAAGGAAGAGAGGTAATATCATTTGCCACCTATTTTATTTTCAAGATTTGTATTCTAATTTGTATGCTCATTTCTCATGCCTAAATCATCTACTTTGTCGCCTGATTGTTACATGTTTCTCCACCTTTTGTTGCTTCTTATTTTGCTAATATGATCACTAAATTAGTCTTAATTAAGTGCTACAAAGTTATTATGCATTTGGTAGAGTTACTTAAGTGTTTAATAAAATGTCATTAAGTTGATTTTATGGAGAACTTTGTTGCACTTCACCTTTATCTTATTCACATGGATCATGATTTATTTTTGTTGCCAATTTGAGTGATTTTGCTATCCAGTTTGCCTTTAAAATTTTTCAGCATAGTATTAGTTCTTTGGAGGTGTTTTGGCCGTGATTAGTTAATCTTAATTTGGATGTTGTTGTTGTCCATGTCTCCCCTAATGTTTTAGCATAATTTAGCCCTTTTGGATGTATTTTTGGGCATGTTTTAATGCTTAACATAGCTGTCTAATTTTCCCCTAAAATTTTTAGCATAGTTTAAAGCCTCTTGAATGTGCTTTAATGCGTTGGAATTGCTTTTAATTTGAATATCTTGGCTGTCCACTTTGGCCTATAATTTTGTTACATGATTTATGCCTCTTAAATATGTCTTATGATTAAGCTAAAGATATATGTTATGATTCTTAGTTAATTGTACTCTATAATGGTGAGAATTTGAGCCATAGAAAGTGTTAAGGGCTTGTTGAAAATCATAGAAAAGTGATCTTCTAATTGAAAATGAAAACAAGCAAGCAAGGAGGGAACACAGGAAGCAAGAGGCTTTCTAAGGTTTATTTTCTATGATTGGGGAAAGGCAATTTCATTTGTATTATTGCAAATATTGTAAATGATACAACACAAATATTCAATTAGACACAAACACACACATAAACACCAATGAATGTATTGATTATCATCATTTGCCATGTGAGGTCTAACGTCTACATAGGTACATTTTATAAAATTTTATATTTTTAACATTAGTATTGTCATGTATGACCAACGTCTTTATGAGTACCTAATGAATTCACCAGTAGGGCCATGTAATATTATGACTTCATAAGCATTACTCAATACTAGATGTTTATGTTTAAAATAAATTTTAGGCTCCAATAGCCTATATTTGATTATGCACATTTTTTAAAAATAAAGCTTGATTTTATCTCCTTAAATAATTTTAAACATTGTATTACTTTAAAGGTTTCTTTATTCCTTTTTCCCCTCATTCATATAAATAGAAATAAAAAAAATACATTTTTGCTCTTTTTCATTAATTTTTTTCCAAATTTAAGAATAAATAAATAATGTTTCAAAAATTGAAAAAATAAAAATAGATAAAATGAAGAGAACAAAAGGGTGAGATTACACACATTTTGTGAATTACAACATACCAACCTAATTCCAATTCATTTTGTTTACCAAAATCAGTCTAATTTCAATTATTCTATTCTTTTTGCAAAATTAAAAAAAATACTAATCCATTTACACACATTTCTAAATGAACTATGTGGACTTTGATCCGTATCGTAGGGTATGTAGGCTTTAGGCTCTTATCCTAGGTTAAGTTCGTCCTTTATAAATATTTATTTTTTGTTTGTGTTAATTTTTTTTTTATTTTCTCTGTTTATTTTCATTAGTGTTTTGATATGAGCAATTAAAATAAATTTAAGGTCATATACCATTTACTTCGCTTAACTAATTTATGATAACTTTTCTCGTGGACGAGTATTGTGAGGTGTCTAATACCTTTTCTACACTCAAATAGACTTCTAAAGTCATATCTAGTTATACAGACCACCTTTTCGTTTTCTTTTGGTTTTGCCAAAATTTTTCATTTCAAAACAATTTTAGTAGGACTCCAGTCAATTGGTTTTCAAAGTTATTTTTTAGGAACTAACTTATTTTCTTTTCGTTTTCTCACCCTTCATCTGAATGTCAGATATGACAGTGTACTCATTGTAAGAAACCCAGGCATACCAAGGAAGATTGTTGCAAGTTGCATGGGAAGCCACCAAGTCAAGAATGAGACAACTGTACAGGGACATAAAAACCCCAAGCTCACTTAGCAGAGCTACCCAAACTAGAAGACACCTTACTTACAGTGGGGTAGAACAACATTGAAATTAAGAAACTCCACTAGTTGTTAGGATCTCTAGATACACCTTCTGGAGTTGCTTGTTCTGCTAGTCTCTTAAGTAACTTTACTTTCCCTTTTTTGCATGAATGTCTCTCAAAAATAGTATAACAAGTCATGGATATTAGACTAAGGTGCCATAAACCATGTGACATTTGCTTCCCAATTTTTCACACATATACACCATGCCTAAATAACAAGAAATTTCAAGTTGCAAATGCTTCTTTAGTGATTGTTGCTAGATTTGATGTCATAATCCTTTCTTTTACCCTTAAGCTTCATAATGTCCTGCATGTACTGAAATTATGAACTAACTTGATCTTAATTCAAAAACTTACTCATGACCATCATTGCTTTGCAACTTTTTTCCATTTTTATTGTGTTTTCCAGGATCAAGGCACGAAAAGGATGATTAGATTTGCTAAGGAACATAACAATCTCTACCATCTTGAGTTCTCTCTGACAAGTTTCAATAATATGTCCTCACTCACACTGCTCTAGTTTCTTTAACAAAGATGTCATCTGGCTCGATCATCTTTGTTAGAGCATCCCTTTTTTTCATGTCTTAAAAGTAATATATCATCACTTGTTCTTAGGATTAGGTGTTTGTGAATTTCATTGTAATATTTGTGAACTTGCAAAGTATACTCGTGTACCTTTTCCTATCAGTAATAAAAGATGCTCATAACCTTTTCAACTAATTCATAGTGATATATAAGGTTCATTTACAATTCTAAATATTTTTGGGTCTCATTAGTTTGTCACTTTAATTAATGATTTTACTAAAGTCACTTGGTTATTTCTCCTTAAACAAAAATTTGATTTTAGCTTCATGATCCCTTATCTTTTACTATGATTCAAACCCAATTTTAGACCAAAATCAAGTGATTTTGCACTGACAAGTCTCGAAATTACTTCAACTAAACTTTATCTTCTCATTTTCAATCCCAGTTTGTTATCTATAAGTCTTCTTTGTGCATACCCCTCAACAAAATAGGGAAACTAAAAGGAAAAGTGGACAATTACTTAGTGCCACTTACACCCTTCTCTTCTAAGGGAATGTTCTAAAAAATAATTGGTGGGAAACCATACTAAATGCCACAGAGATGATCAGTCATTTTCCATCAAAAGTATTAGATAATTAAAGCCATGTAAACGTCCTGAATAGCTTCTTTTGCGGCCTTCACACCTCTAATGGTCTTATTCCCTGAGTTTTTGGGTGTATTGCCTTTTCTCATATCCACATTGAGGAAAATTGGACCTTCGTGCTATTAAATGTGTCTTCCTGGGTTATTTTACCTAAAAAGGGTATAAGTGTTACTATCCTCTTATAGAAAATTTTACACTTTTGCTAATGTCACATTTGATGAACATACTCCTTTCTTCCCCATGACCTATCTTTAGAGGGAGATCTTGATGGTGGAAAATAGTACATGGGAGCCCTTAGAACCTCTTAGAAGTTTTCATCTTCTTCATCAAGGTCCTAGATCTGAGTTATCTGATTCCATCACATCTCTTAAGCCTATCTCTGATCCAGTCAGTGTTAATTGTAACTTTTCCTAATTCCCTTAAGTATAGTCAAAGAGGAAAATCATTATAGGATTGACACAAGTTCAAGAATCCAACTTGAGTTCTAAAAATGAAAATATAGGAAGACCTTACCTACCCTTACCACCTATTGAGATATTGAATGAAACTATTAATCACCTTGATCTTCTCATAGCCCTCAGAAAGTGTAGCAGAGAATGCACAAAACACCATCTTTATCCCATATCCCACTATATCTCCTTGGAATGATTATCTTCGACACATAAAAGTTTTATTGTGAATTTAAACAATATTACTATTCCTAATACTGTTTCTAAGGCAGTTTTTAAAAGGGAGTGGAAAGATGCTATAAATAAGGAGATGAATGCTCTATAAAAAAATAAGACTTGGAAAATTGTAAACAAACCACAATAGAAAAATATTATTGATTATAGATGGATCTTTGCAGTAAAATACAAATAGGATTGGTCCTTTGAAAGGCATAAAGCAAGACCAGTAGCTAAAGGGTACATTCAGACTTATTGGGTTGATTATAAGTAAACTTTTGCTCTAGTGGCAAAGATGAACACTTTTAGAATTCTATTACCATTGGCTACTCATTTTGGTAGGCAACTTTTCCAATATGATGTAAAGAACGCATTTTTCCATGGTAATTTAAATGAAGAAATCTATATGAACATCCCAAAAGGATTTGAAGTAAACACTAGAAATATGGTATGCAGGCTGAGAAAGGCTCTTTATAGATTAAAGCAATACCCTAGGGCATGGTTTGGAAGATTTGTAAAGGTGATGAAAGAGTTTGACTCTAAATAGAGTTAAGAGGATCATACACTTATTATTAAACATTCAACTACTGGGAGAGTTATGACACTTAGTTTAATTGGATGATATTATAGTAACTAGAAATGCTGATAAAGAAAAATTTAGGCTTAAGTAGAAACTTATGAAGGAATTTAAGATAAAAAAAATTAGGAAAATCAATAAAAGTAAGTGACTGATTTACTAAACAAAGCATGCAAGACTGTGTTTAAGCTAGTATCCACTCTAACAGATCCAAGTCATAAGTTAGGAGTAGGTAAAGAAGAACTAACACTTGACAAAAGGATGTACTAGAGACTGATTGGGAAACTTATATATCTTTATAACACTCGTCTAGACATTGCTTACTTAGTTAGTGTAATCAGCCAATTCATACATGATCCAAGAAAACCTCATTTGAAAGTTACCTATAGAGTATTGCATTATCTAAAAGGAAGTCTTGGGAAGGGAATTTTACTCAAAAGGAGCAATATTCTCACATTAGGAGGTCACATAGACGCTACCTATAGAGATCAACTATGGGGTATTGCACTTTTCTTAAAGGGAACTTGGTAACATGGAAAAGTAAGAAACTAAGTGTTATGCAAGGTCATCAGCAAAATCTTAATTCAAGGCCATTGGTCAAAGACTATTAATGATCATCTTAGAATCAATTTGGAAGGACCTATGAAGTTTTATAGTGACAACAAATCAACCATCAATATTGCTCATAATTCTATCCAACATGAAAGGAAAAAACATATTGAGATTGATAGAAACTTTATTAAAGAGAAAATTGGACTATGGAACTATGTGTATGTCCTATGTCCCATCAAGAAGTCAATTGGCAGATATCCTTACAAAGGGGATTAAATAGTTCAATCTTTAATGATCTAATATCCAAGTTCGTAATGAAAAATATCAATTCCTAAGCTTGACAAGAATTGTCAAGATGTATATATGTATTAGGGAGATTTAGATTAAGGAAGGTTTAATCCCTTAAATTAAGGGACATGATTAAAGCTGACTATGGATTTATTTCAAGATGCTTATAATGATTTCTTTCCTTTTTTTTTTATCATGCTACCTCTTGTATATAACTCATAATAAAGTTTCTACTAATGTCAATTTATATCTTTATTTAAATAAGTATATATTTAATACAATTTTATTATTTTTATGTATATTTAAAATAGTAAAATTTAGATTACAATGGATTTTTAAAATAAGAAACTTGTCTATATTTCCTTTGATCATAGTTTTGAATCTCTATATTGTTGATTACAATTTAGTTGACACATTTTTCAATAAATATAATTATAAACTTCGTTGATTTGATATGTCGCAAATCTACCTGAATTTGTTCTAAGTTTGAATTTATACCAAGTTGATTTATTTTTCTCAAATATAATCATAAACTTAGATAATAAATTTGTGAGTTTGACAACTATGAGTATGAAAAATCAACATCTATCTTCATTTTTCTAAATAAGATATTTATTTTTGTAAACTTAATTATAAATAACCAATGACAACAACAATAAGTGAAAGAGGCATCGTGGCTATATTTTAGAAATTTGATAGTCAATTTAATATTTGCTTAATAACTATAATCACGTGTGTGTGTATATATAGATATATATTATATAAAAATTTACAAAATGTTTAATTATATGATCTCTATAATTTATTTTAATTTTATATCATGTCTACATTATTTAATAAAATAAAATAAATTTTTATGTAATGTGTTGTATATAATATAATAATGTAGCAAGATGTCGTTAGTGAATAATATGTAAATAATGTGAAAATTTAATTATAATTAAGAATTTCTTGCTGCTTTAACCCACAATTCCCAACTCGTTAAGGCATAGACTGTCGACAGTTTCCCTTTCGCAACTGGAGATGATAGTAACAAATGTCAGTCATTCCATTATGTTGACAAATGAGATGTTGCCATGTGAATGAAGTACTCTATTTTTCTTTTTTTTTCTTTTTTTCTTTTTTTTGAAAAAAATCAATTTTTAAACAAGACGATGCCATGTACTCTACCATTGCGGTCCCTGCCCTAATCCCTGTCATCAATTATATCTTCCATCCAGTGGCAGAACCAACAATTTATCCTTAGGGGAGCCAAAAATTAACTAAACACTAACATATTATATCCAAAAAAAAAAATAATAAGTAATTAAATAATATATATATATATATATTATTTAAATTTATTCAGAATTAATATTCTTTAAAAAACAAACAATATTGTGTAAGTATACTTATTTTTTTTAACAATATTCAAGATTTAGTAAAAATAAAAATATAAAATAATTAAATCAAACACACTCATTGTTTTTTAAAATTTATTATTGTAGATAAAGCATTAATTAATAATAAAATATGAAGTACAAGTAATAGGAAAAATAAAATAAAATAAATTTTTATGTAGCATGTTGTATATAATCTAATAATGTAACAAGATGTCATTATTGAATAATATGTAAATAATGAGAAAAGTTAATTATAAACAAGAATTTCTTATTGCCTTAGCCCACAATTCCTAACTTGTTATGGAGACGACAGTAACAAATGTCAGTCAATCCATTATGTTGACAAATAAGATGTTGCCATGTGATTGAAATACTCTATTTTTTTTTTTTACAAAAAAAATTCAATTTTTAAACAAAACGATGCCGTGTACTCTACTATTGCGGTCTCCACCCCTATTCCTATCATCAATTATATCTTCCATCGGAGCTAGCAATTTATCCTTAAGGGGGCCAAAAAATTAAGTAAACACTAACATATTATATCAAAAAAATTAATAATTAATTAAATAATATATATTATTTAAATGTATTCAGAATTAATATTATTAAAAAACAAAAAATATTGTGTAAGTATACTCATTTTTTAATTACAATATTCAAGATTTGGTAAAAATAAAAATATAAAATAATTAAATCAAACATACTCATTTTTCTTAAATTTATTATTGCAGATAAAACATTAATTAATAATAAAATATGAAGTACAAGTAATAGGAAAAAACTATTTTATATATATATATATATATATATATATATATACATACACACAAATACATAATAACTAATCTTTAAACTAAAAAGTCAAATAAATTATATAATATAATAGAGAAATTTATTAACAAAGTACATACTAGTATTAATTTTGTACGGAATGAAAAGAAGGTATGAACAAAAAATGAAGGTATTAGCATAAATTAGAAATGAACCATGAAACAATGAATAAAAAATTAATAAATTATTATACTAAAATAATGAAATGAATGTGTTCTTAAACAATCAAAGTATTTGAGAAAGGCGTAAAACTTACACAATAAAAAATAAACTAAACTTAAGAATATGATGTGAAGGTATGAAATATGAATAGTAATATTAAGTGTTAAATCTATCTAAAGTTGTACATATGTATATGACTAAGTAAAAACTATAGATTGAAGGTTAGATGCTTAAAATAAGTGAAAAAGATAAAGCTATAACTAAATATTTAAAGTTAAATGAGTACTTGAAAAGAATCCAAATGAGTAAAGAATAAATCATAGAAGCACATTAGAAAAAATTAAAAAGAAAAGTTAACTTTTTTTAACTTGAAAGTCACCATTTAATATTTTGTAAGTAATGTGAGGGGTTAAATAAAAATGATCTTTCATATATATGGGGACAAAATCTAAATTACACACTATAATATATATATATATATATTTAGGAATTTGGGGGGACCAAATTAAAAATTTTCTTTTATATATGGGACTAAAATTTAATTCACACACTATATAATATAATTTATATTATATATATATATACACACACACACATTAGATGAAAGTTGGGCGCCGGGAGAGGGGGGGGGGGGGGGGGGGATGGCATATGCTTACCCCCTTTTAGTAAAACTGCAAGTTTTTATAACATGTTGTATAAGTTACAAAATATAACTCTTAACGAGGTAAATTAATTTTAAAATAATAAGTTTAACAAAAAGATAACTAAATTTAAAAAATCATATAAATAATTTTAATTTTTATGTTTGTCCTTAATCCTAATTTACAAATAATTTATATTATTTTTCATAATATTCACTTTGTATTTTTTATTATTAATGTGGCTACAACTCTAAGGTATTTTAAAAGTAATTTTACTATGTTATTAATGTCTAGAAGAAATAGAAGATTTTTATATAATGAGTAAAATTATTTTTTAAGTTAAATTGATTTTTTATTTTTATTATAAGTATAACGACAAGTGAACTAACTAAAAATATGAAAATTAGTGTCTATATATATATTTAAAAAAATATTTATATAGAATTAGTGGGGACAATGTATCATCTTTAGTATACTCATAATTTTGAGTGTATAATTACACTTATGATGTAGCCGAACAAAATTTTATCACATGTTTCTGACGTATAAATTTATTAATTACTAAATGTTGATTGTATATAAATTTTAAAATTTACATATTAATTTTTATAATTTTAACTCATCATTATTTTAAACTTAAATATTAACTTAAAAAATAAAATTATTAAAATTATGTAAATATATTATAATAGTGCATTCAAAATGATCACTATCTCCCTCCACAAACTTCCTCTAGAGGGAATTATCTCCATCACCATTCCCCTAAAAAAAAATTCTCTGAATGCAAGTTTCTAAATAAAATAGTCTCACATGAATATTTAAATTTAAAGACCCTTTACTTTCTTCTTCATGCTTCCTGTTTTAAATCTGTTTTCATTCAACCAAACCAATAGGCCATTTTTAAATCTATTCCCCCTCTTCAGCTCCTTTGGTTCCCAAGCAATCCCTCTCCTCTTCTCCAAGATCCTCTCTAAAATGTTTTTTCTCCTCAATTACCCTTCTTACTTCTTCGTGGTAATCGTGATCCTACCCCCAGGAATTTCGATTTTTTCAATCGTAAACACCAGCTTAGACACTGCTAATATCATTTATTTTTTTGGACAATCTCATTCGGTGCGCTGTGAATGAAACTGTAATTGGGGATTTATCTGTTGCTTTTGCTACTGCAACTGCAGTAATTAACATTATTCTATCATGGAAATGGCCGATTGGTTCAGTTGAATGAAAAGGTTGAAGAAGAAAGTTGATGATGCAACGGTGAAGTATATGACGTCATTTTGTTTAAAAACACAGTTTTTTTTTTAAAAAAAAAACACACACAGACACACACAAGTGTTTCATCACGTGACAGCATCGCGTCGATCAACATAATCAAATAACCAACATTTGTTACTGTCATCTCCAGGTGCAAAGGGCAACGATCAACCATCTTTGCGCCTCGACAAGATAGCTTGGTCTGACCATATTTGTTATAGTGACATCACTGTTGCCTTCTGTCCTCTTTTAATTGGTTGTATACTTTTCTTTTGACATAATGATGCTTATAAAAAAAAATATTAAGTTGACCATAACCACAAATGCATAATGATGGAAATAAATATCATTAAAGTAAAGGTTACTTTGACCAAAAAGAAAAAAAGAAGTAAAGGTTACTTTAAGTATTTTAAACTTGAAATTTCCGCAAATGCATAATTGTCGAAATATATATGGTTAAAGTATTAAAAAACATATAAAATAATTTTAAATTCTTAATGTACCAAAAATTTATTTTTATTATTTTTTAATTTAAATACGAATAAAATTTTAAGATTTGACTAAAATTTTATATTGACTTTTACAAATAAATTATATTTTAATTTAATCATTTACAATTTTTTCTCATATTTTACATATAAAATCTTTCTCAATTAAATTCTAGTGTCATTTTTAGTGTGCTCAAAATTTTAAGTATATTATTTAACTAATATAAATTTATATAGTTTTATTATCTTAAATATTAATCTAAAAATAATAATTTTAAAATTATATAACTATATTATAATTAAGTATTCCAATACAATTAAAATTGTGAATGTACTAAAAATTTTACCTTTACATCCAAAATTATAAATGTATTTTAATTCAATCTTTCATAAGTTAAACTATGATCAATAATATCTTTCTATTAATACATTGTTAATAAAATTATCTATATATTTATATAATGACTTGAAATTATATTTAAAGTTTTATTATAACTGCTGAACTTTAAGACAAATTTCAAATGTTCATAGTAAAAAATGTTGAAGACCATATAATTTATTTTACCTTATTTTAATTGTTTGATAAGATATGAGCTACTTTAATAATTATATTGATACGATTGTTGAATTTTAAAATAGAGTTGTAAAGCGTTTAAATTATATATTCAATTGTTTGAGATAGTTATATGAACTTGAAGGTTATTTTTTATTGTAATTAATATTTTATATGTCAAAAATAAAATAAAACATTACTCAATTTTTAAGCATAAATACGCATAAATTATGAACTAAAAAGTCAACGCAATTATCTCAAAAACACATTCATTAGACTAAGTCATAGTCCAAACTCTACAAATATTATACCCTCATGCCTATAAAACCCAGGATGGATTCCAAAAAGAAACCATCCAAATTTGATTGAAGGTTGTGTTGTACGCAGTTCCTTTTCCTTCATCCTCAGTATGGCTTCCAACCATCTATTCACTCTGTTCTCAATTCTGAGTCTCATTCAAATGGCTTCCACAACCAACAACGCAGAGATAGTTGCAGAAATCCCAACCTATATCCGAGTCTACAAAAACGGCACCGTAGAACGCCTCCGACAAGCCCCCTTTGTGCCACCATCGCTTCGCGACCCACAAACTGGAGTCTCCTCTAAAGACATCGTCATCTCCCACAACCCCTCCACCGCCGCTCGGCTTTACCTTCCAAAATCCGCCTCCAAAGACGTAAAACTTCCCATCTTGGTCTACTTTCATGGTGGTGGATTCTTCTTGCAATCCGCCTTCTCTCAGCTCTACCACAATTACTTCACCCACTTTGTCGCCCAAGTAAACGTTGTCGTCGTCTCCGTAGAATACCGGCTCGCCCCGGAACACCATCTACCCGCAGCTTATGAGGATTGCTGGGAAGCACTGAAATGGGTGGCAAGTTCTTCTACGAAAATCCCCAGTGACGAGGCATGGCTAAATTATGGTGATTTTAGTAGAGTCTTCATAGGGGGTGACAGTGCCGGTGGCAATATTGTACATAACATCGCTATGCGTGGCGGGGTTGAGGATTTGCCTGGTGGTGTCAGAATTTTAGGTGCTATTTATGCTCATCCTTATTTCTACAGTTCAAGGCCAATTGGTTCTGAACCAGTTTCAGACCACGAGCAAAGCTTGCTGTATTTGGTTTGGAACTTTGTGTACCCTTCTGCTCCCGGTGGAATAGATAACCCCATGATCAATCCTTTGGCTCCTGGAGCACCCAGTTTGGCTGGACTTGGGTGTTCTAGGATACTTGTGTGTGTAGCTGGGAATGATTCGTTGAGGGACAGAGGGGTTTGGTACTATAAGGGTGTGAAAAAGAGTGGGTGGAAAGGGGAATTGGAGCTGTTTGAACAGGAAGGGGAGGACCATGTTTATCATATCATTAAACCTGAGTCTGAGAATGGCAAGAGAATGACCAAACGAATGGCTTCTTTTATTATGGGAAAAAAAACAGATATGGGTTAATGTATTACACTTCGTGCGTGAAGTAATAGAATGTTCCTGCGTAATGATAATAATAAATAGTTGGCCAGAAAAATAGTAATAATAGGCCATCTATGTATGCGTGTGATCTTGGGAATGAGAGGGTATGTACCCAGCTTCATTTTCAATATTGTATACATTGGTCTTAGACATATCTTCGGCAGAGAGTCACTTTCCCTTCTTGAGGTTTTTTTTTTTTTTTTTGATAAAAAGGACAAAAGGGAAAAAAACTAAGAATAATATATAAGTTGGGTAGAACCGAGAGGAGTGCATGAGTGTGAATCCAAATGATCCAGATATTCAATCTCAAAATATTTGAAGCTGATACCAATACTATATATATCATGTAGCAGGGTGCTGAAATGCAAATTGCTGTAACTTTTCTGTCTCAACAGGTTGCACATGGCCTTCTAATGGAGGAAAATTCGAAAACCAGACTGATCAGTTGGTAGATCATTAAAGGTTGTCCGAATCCAAAAAATTGTTTTACAAATTCCTTCTAACATGAGAAGTTGTTTTCTAGTTGCATCAGTTATCTTGAGTTCTTGGGATATGAATTCACGGGAAGTTCAAATTTTTGGACAAAATCCTAATAGTCTGATTTTAATTAATAATTACAAAATTAATTTAAGTGTACTAATTATGAATTTTTTTTTTAAATATCATAATATAGAAAAGCATATTGACATTATGTTGAATAAAAATATATTGGTGAATTAAATAAACTGTAAGTTTTATCTTTTTTCTTTGTTTATTATAATAATTTCTAAAAAAATTATATTTATTAAAACGAAATTAATTTTATAAAAATTTAAACCGCATCAAATATAACGGATTTTAATATTAATTGATTTTCCTGTTTTGCAAGTGAATAATTCGGATATAAATAATTATTTTAATATCAAAGTTATTCGTGGAAATCAAAAATTGCTGCATGGAAGTCGAAGGAAGTGGCAATACTTTTTTTTTTTCTCTTAAATTTCAGGTAAAATTATCAAAATTTACAATTAATATATAATGAGTATGCTATTTTTAATAAAATCTATGTACAGTTCCTTTTATATTTGTTATTAGATTTTTCAATTAATGTATAATAAGTGTATAGTTAATCACTAATAACATAATAAAAAATAATTTAATTAAAATACTATACAATTATTTACAAAAGTGATACACATCTTATAATATTATTAGAAAATCATATACTTGTGAGATTTTAATTAGAGAACATTATATTAATAACACCAAGAATTGTATGTAAATTTTCTTTTGAATACAACCATAATAAATATATAATTTAATTAAAAAAATTTATTAAAATTTTGATGAGAAATTTTAAACAAACTTCAGTTTCCTTCCATGAAAGAGTCGCATGCCCTTTTACTCTCTCGTTTTAATGGCTGGAGCTAGCGTGCTTGCAAACTTTTACGTATAAAGAAGACAAGAAATTCGACAAAGTCAACGAAGAAAAATTATCGCTGGTAGCTTTTTTTTTGGAACTCACGATCACAACAATTAATTAAGTGTGTGGTTTAAATGCAATTTAAATTACTAAATTTAATTTAAGTCAAAGATTACTTTCAATAATAATTATATAGTGTAAGAAATTTTTACTTAAATTTATTACTATAAATACAGTTCATTTTATATAAAAATAAATATTTTGACTTCTATATAAATACAGTTCAGAAAATAAAAATAATTTTTAAAAATAAATTTAACGTTATTATAAATGAAACTATTTGTAAAATAAATATCTTATTTTGGTGTATAAATAAAAATTTCCACCATTGAACTAAACACATTATAAAATTAATATAGACTTGCAAGAGTCGAACAATGTCCTCTGAACGTTCTTGATTCAGTAGGATTGAGGAGAACTAATAAAATATACACTTGGCATGTGGTATACAAAAATATTGTTATCAATAACATTTACATACGAAGATGGGTTATCCTAGTAAGAATTTTGTCATAGATTCAATCGACAACTAAGCTGAGTAAAATAAATTGAACAAAAATCATATTATATGTTTAAACTGTAAATATATTTTCAATCATCCATTACATGTAATATACCTTATATACTTCGGCAATACTAATAAATTAAGAAACAAAATTCTATCAATTTTAGAATCAATTGTGAATACAATCACAGAAAAATATCATTTTAGTTCTCCATTTTCAAACTTAATTTCGTTTTGGTTCTCAACAAATTGCAAGTCTCAAAATGTCATTTATTTTTGAATTAGTCTTATTTTGGCCATTCAAAAATTTAAAATCTCAAAACAATCTTCCATTTTTTAAGACATAACCCAAAATAGTCCCTTTCATATAATATTAAAGAGGACCATTTGTGTTAAATTTTGAAAAGTGAAAGACAAGATTGAGACTTTTAATTTGTGAATGGCCAAAATAAAACTATGTTCAAAAGTGGAAAACCATTTTAATATTTTCAATCTATAAAAGACTAAAATGAGACTATGTTTAAAAGTACATGACCATTTTGAGATTTCCAATTCATTAAAGATCAAAATGATATTATGTTCAAAAGTGAAATACCCAAATAAAGTTTTTCTCCACAATCATAATTTGTAACATGAGGTAGAGAGGCCAAAAAGAAAAGAAGAATCTAACTCACCACCAACATTGTTACAGATGTACCGACTACAAGATTAAATGATGACGCTGAGAGAGTCAAAATTGCATAAACTAGTACAAAATAAATATCATGAATCTCCTAGAGTCAAATACATGGACATAAAATAAGCTTGTGTACTTTGTTGTGTAGCACTCTTAGCTTTGACGGGGCACATAGCTCCTAAAGCCTTTGCCCTCATTAATCCAATATTTTGTTGTTCATTGTAAGGTTTCACCCTAAAGTTTTCGTCTTTTTCCTAATTTTCTATGTGGTATAAACAAATAAAACTCCACAATATGGAGCATTAAAAAAGGACTAAAAAAAAGAATATGTTAAGTGTTATCAACATATACAACTCAATACTGTAAGTATTGTGAAGAAAAAAAAAATTATAAAGAGCCATGAACATCTTTGGATGTGATAAATTGAGAAGATAAGGAAAGAAAGAAAAAAAGACAAGGCAAGGACAAATGTAAAGAAATCAAAGGACAACAATAATGAAAAAAAAAAAAAAAAGACAAGGTGAATTGACAAGACAACAATATATGGAAAAAGTAACTAAAGTACAAAAAAAGCAAACCATAATTGTAATAGTTGAAATAAAGGTTGGATATGTTTAGCCTTGTAATTAAAAGTAAGGGGCATCAACCTCATAGCATTTCTCTTGTAAAAACTTTGAATCCTTCTTTGAGATTTTCAATATCTTGTATCTAGTATTATTCTTGAATAGAAATATTTTGTTCTTCTTCAAGTTATTCTCATCCATCATTATCATTTTAACAAGTGCAATCCAAGAACATTAGAGTATAGAATTCTAAACTACTTCTAAGAGATTAGGGGAATTATTTTCTAAAATTATAATAAAATAGCATGATCTTATAATTTAATATATTAGTGATATATTGATATTAATTAAACTAAGGATAATAAAAATGTTGTGTTGATCTAAATTGAGAAAAAAAGGTCTATACAATGAATAACTAGAAAAGATCTCTGTATGAAAGATGACATAATTCCTTACATAACCCAATTTAGATTTGATCAAAACATGTTCACGGCATAAGTTGGCGCTATATGTTAGATCAATAATATAGTCAGCTGTCTCAATTATGGTATCAAAGCTTATAGACCACACCAAAATGAAGCATTGCACACCAATGAACTCTCAGTTATGAGGATGTACAGCGAAGTGAGGTTCTCTACCTTTGTTGGTGTTGTAGATCTCATACAGTAGGGCTACAATAAGCCTGATAGGTCCATCTGGGTGTTACACATCTCTACCTAAATGGTATCAAAGCTTGCTTTGGATATAATAGATGAAAATATAAACCTTAATCTCTTAATCTAATACCTTTGTTTACTTGAAATTTTATTATCTGTTAGTAGTGATTAGATTGTATTTGTTTGCTTGGTATTATTAATGGGTGCTATAAATAGAGTAGAACTAATAATATATTGTATAAAAGAAAATAAATTACCAAATAGTTCTTATATATCCTGAGAACAAGAATAATTAGTAGCTACACCCTTTATATTAGGAGAAGGAGATTGTACTTATAATCAATTAATTTGGACAAATATGTTTTTAATGAAACAATTAGGATGTTTGGTAGATCTAAATATAAAAGAAGAAATAGACAAATATGCATCTAAAGGAGTTATAGAGAGAAAAAGTTCTAGAAAAAGCTAAAATTATAATAGATAGAGAAGATCCACCATATAGAATGGGAAGTCTGTGAATTAGCCAAACCACTAGAATAAAAGAGATTTATGAGATAAAAATAAAAGTATTAGAATTAAGGCAAGAATTAAAAGACATGAAAGATTATATGTTTAGAATAGGACAAGTTTTAGGAATAAAAAAAATAGTGGAAATAAAAACAAGGAAATGAAGTAAATATGATGAAAGCTACAAGATAAATAATATTTGAAAAAAAAATAGAGGAAGAAATAAAAAAACCAAGCTCCTAATGAAAACCAGACTAGAATAATAATTAAAAAAAAAATACAAAAAGGACCAGCAAAAAATTAATAATAATCTATGGACAATAGTTGATGAAATAATAAAAATAAAAATAAAACAAAAAAAATAAAGGAAAAGAAAAAGTAGATGAAGAAGAAAAGATAGAAAAATTAACAAAAAAAAATTACGAAATAATGGAATTAGCATGTCAAATAAGGATAGATTTACCTAATATATTCCCAAAATAAGAAAATGGAGAAAATACACAAAATAAGGAACTAGTGATAAGAGAGATAAATATAATGGAAGTAGAGGAAATACAAAAAATAATGGTAAAAAGAAGAAGAAAACTTACAAGAAATTAGACAACAACTAACACATGTAACTATAAGATATGAGGAAATAGGAGAAAAAGGAAATTAATATGCAACAAAGTGGAATAACATCAAAAAATTCTGGAAATCAAGAACCTCTAAATCCACCAAACTTAAATAACCCATAATATAATATAAATACAACAAATAGTAGTATATCAAATAGAGAAGCAGAATTAGAAAATCAAGAATTAAGACCTAGGAACCAATAAGAACACAAGATTTATCATATTTATGTGAAACAACTTATACACCAACTAGGAATAGTAATTATACTCCCACATCATTAGAACAGTATGAAACAAGATGGATACTTAATGCAAGAATATGGCTAGATCTAAACTGCAATTTAGATAATGAAAAAAGAATAGAAAAATAGACAAAAGCACAATTAATAGCATTAATAACAAAAAATATGAAAACAGATGAAGCTAATTTATTAGTAAGAGCAAGCTTTACAAGAATAGTACATGAATTCAAAATAAGTGCAAGAACAGAAAATGAATAGGTAAATAAGAAATGAACAGGAAAAATTACCAATAAAGAATGAAATAACATAAACATATTTACTAGGATTACAATTATTAATAAAAGCATATCTCCAACTAGGAATAGACTTAATCATAGAATTGTTAGTAATAGATAATAGAATTATAGATAGTGTATCAAATAGTATTATAGGAGCATTAAATGGTAATTTAATATATCAAAAATTAAAATTCACACTGAATACAAATTTTGCAATATTTAGATAAAATAAATGAATATGAACAAGACATTAGTAATATATCATAATTAAAAAGGAATAAAAATGATACTAGGAAAAAAAATAATAAGTATAACAAGAATGGTAGGATTAGTATTTTCAAACAAACATAAAATTTATAAAAGAAATCAAAGAAAAATAACTATAGAGAGAACTTTTATTCTAGTATTAGAAGAATTAAAACTTCATCTTGTAAATATAACTACCAAGACAGTTACAAATAGAATTATATAATACTAGATAAATAGAATGATATGAAAATACCCAAAGATGAATAGAATATAATAACACTTTAAGAAAAGGAAATATTAAGGTAAATACACCAGGAATAAATATAAATATAAATTAACCAAGAAGTATAGAAGCACATAGGCCAATATCCAATAGAGGCTTAATAAGATCAAGAAGTCAGAGTAAATATGAAGAATTAAATGAAGCAACTAGGCTAGCAAGGATACCAATAACTTCAAATTTAGTTGAAACAAATAGAAGAACCCCAGAAAAAGATCTAATAAAGAGACAAGAAAATTATATATTACTAGAAATCAAGAAAGATGAAGTATTGCCTTCAAAGTATTCATGGTTTTTCTTTTTCCCATAATTCTGAAGGTAATACTCCATCTTTCTTTATTTCTAGTAATACATAATCTTCTTGTCAATTTGTTAGATCAATTATTGGGTTCTTCTATTTATTCAAACTAAATTTGAAGTTATTGGTATCTTTGCTAATCTAGTTCCCTCATTTAATTCTTCATAATTACTGTGACTTTTTGATCTTATTAAGCCTCTTCTGGATATCAACTTATATTCTTCTATACTACTTCTTGGTTGATTTATATTTATATTTATTCATGGTATATTTATCCTAATATTTCTTTTTCCTAAAGTGTTATTATATTCCATTTGTCTTTGAATATTTTCATATTGTTCTATGTCTCTAGTGCTATTTAATTCTATATGTAATTATCTTGATATAGTTATATTTACAGGATCTAGTTTTAACTCTTCTAATACTAGCATAAAAATTTTCTCTATAGTTATTTTTCTTTGATTTATTGTATAAATTTTATATTCATTTGAAAACATTAATCTTACCATTCCTGATAGACTTATTATTTTTCTAGGTGTCATTTTTATTCCTTTATATTTATGATATATTACTAATGTCTTGTTCATATTCATTTCTGATATAAAATTGCAAAACTTGTATTTAGTGTAAATTTTAATTTTTGATATATTAAATTACCATTTAATGCTCTTATAATACTATTTGGTACACTATATATATATATATATATATATATATATATATATATATTACCTGTCACTAATAATTCTATTGGCGAGTCTATTCCTACATGAAAATATGCTTTTATTAATAATTGTAATCTTGGTAAATATATTTATGTTATTTTGTCCTTTATTGGTAATTTTTCTATTTCCTGTTCTATGAATTTTTTATTTATCATTGGTATTCTTAGTATCCCTTCTATGTGGGTTGCTTCCATTAAATATTTTTTCTGTAATACTATGAAAGCATATTTTTCTATTCTTTTGATTTTATTATTTTGCCTATTTTTTTTCATAAATCCTTGTTGTATAAGGTTTTGGACAGTTAAATCTAATTCTTTATTTCTTATTTTAACATATTTTTTTGGCTAAATTTCATTCTTCTTTCTATTATTCCTTATTCAACATTTCTAAATTCTTCATATTATTCACATTCTTGTTCTTCATTTTCTATACTATTATTAGTTTCCTTGCATCATGTATATTTTATTATATTCTTCTTCTATTAGAGAATATTCAAAATTTTCTAAATCACTTTCCATTTCCTATAAATTACTTTTAGTATTTATAACCATTTTATATATTTCTAAATCTGACTTATCTATTTCACTTCCTGATATTTCATAATATTCTATTAGTTCTAATCCATGTTCCTTAGTTATTTCTATTATATTCATAACTTTATTATTTCTTGGTTTATTACATTCAATAGATGTATGTCTTAATTATATTGTCCACAATTATAGAATCGGTATTTTCTTGGTTTTTTCTTATAATCTAATTTTCATTTTTTTAAAAATATTTTCTGGGTTTATAATGATTTCTAATTTCATATTTGGGATATCTCTTAAATTTATGCTTTTTATATAGTTTGAAATATTTACTTCTTTTTTATATTTTATTTTCCCTACTTTACATCTCCACTTGTGTGGTATTTCTAATTCTCCATATTTTAATACTAATTTGTTTGTTTTATAATACTTAATATTTCTTCAAGCTTCTTTACATTAATTAGATAAGTATTCTCTCAAATAATCTTCTCTTCTTCCCATAGTGTCTATGTATGATATTAATTCATCTCTTTTATTAAATGCCTTTTTTTTATAATCTTCTATTATTACTTTCAATATTAATTTTGGTAATCTTATATAAAATAATTCCATATAAAATTTTTATTGCTCATATGTTTGTAACCTTGCTTCATAATAATATTTCTTATATTCATATATATATATATATATAGGTTCAAATCTTGTAGGACTAATGTACAAATTTATTTCTTAATAATTGTTCATATTGTCTTATTAATTTAGCATAAAATTATTTCCTATATACCTATTCATTTTCTGTTCTTGCACTTAAATTTTTTTGGTTTACTTTTCCACCAATCCTATACTATTCATGTAAAGCTTGGTTCTACTAATAAATTAGTTGCATTTGTTTCTATATTTTTTTTTGTTATTAATGCTATTAATTGTGCTTTTGTTCATTCTTATATTCTTTTTTCATTATTTAAATTACAGTTTAAATCTAGTTATATTCTTGTATTAGGTTTCTGTCTTGTTTCATATTGTTCTAATGATGTGGGGGTATAATCACAATTTCTAGTTAGTGTTTAAGTGGTTTCATATAAATGTGATAAATCTCGTGTTCTTATTGGTTCCTTAGGTCTTAATTCTTGTTTTCTAATTCTGCTTCTCTATTTGACTACTACTAATTGTAGTATTTATATTATATTATGGATTATTTAAATTTGGTGGATTTGGAGGTTCATGGTTTCCAAAATTTCTTAATGTTATTCCACTTTGTTGCATATTAATTTCCTTTTCTCCTATTTCCTCATATCTTATAGTTACATGTGTTAATTGTTGTCTAATTTCTTGTCGATTCTTATTCTTTTTCCATTATTTTTTCTATTCTCTCTTCCTAGTAGTTCCTTATTTTGTGCATTTTTTTCAACTTTTTAATTTTGGAAATATATTAAGTGAATATGTCCTATTTGACATACTAATTCCATTATTTCGTCATCTTTTTTTATTAATTTTTCTATCTTTTCTTCTTTATCTACGGTTTCTTTTCCTTTATTGTTTTATGTTTATTTTTATTATTTTATCAAATATTGTACATAGATTATTATTAATTATTTCTTGTCCTTTTTGTATTTTTTGTTATTATTCTAGTCTGGTATATGTTTTCATTAGGAGCTTGGTTTTTTATTTCTTCCTCTGTTTCTTTAAATATTATTTTTCTTTTTTTTTTAAAGAGAAAATATTATTTCTCTTATAACTTTCATTATATTTACTTCGTTTCCTTATTTGATTTCCACATTTTTTTTTTCATTCCTAAAGCTTGTCCTATTCTAAACATATAATTTTTCATGTCTTTTAATTCTTGTCTTAATTTTAATACTTTTTATTTTTATTTCATAAATCTTTTATTCTAATGGTTTGGCTAACTCACATAGTCTTCTCATTCTATATGGTGGATATTCTCTATCTATTATAATTTTAGCTTCTTATGGAACTCTTCTATACTTAGATATGTCAAACATCCTAATTGTTTTATTAAAAATATATTTGACCAATTTAATTGATTATAAATACTATCTCATGTTTATCTTAATATAAATTGTGTACCTACTAATGATTATTATCCTTGGGTATATAAGAACTATTTGATAATTTATTTATTTTTATACAATATATTCTTAGTTCTACTCTATTTATAGCATCCATTAATAATACTAAGCAAACAAATATGATCTAGTTACTACTAACAGATAATAAAACTTCAAGTAAACAAAGGTATTAGATTAAGATATTAAAGTTCATATTTTCGACCACTATAACCAAACCAAACTTGGATACAATTTGGGCGATGGACCAATCAAGCTTACTGTAGTCCCACTGTACATGATCTGCTACACCAACAAGTGCGAAGAGCCTCACTTTACTATTTATCATCATGAGCGAGAGTTTCCTTGGGTGTAATACCCTATTTTGGAATGGTCTATAAATTTTGATACCATAATTGAGATAGCTGACTATATTATTGATATTATATATAATACCAACTCATGCCATGGAACATTTTTTGACCAAATCTAAACTAAATGAGGGAAGAAACTACATTTTTTTTTATGCAAAGGTTTTTTTTTAATGTTTCATTGCACAAACCTTCTTTTTGTTTAAATCAGCACAACTTTCTGTTGTTTTTTATAAAAGGTGTACTATTCCTTGACTTAATTAATGCCAATATATCAATAATATAGCCAGTAGTTAAATTATAAGATAATGTTATTTGATTATAATTTCATTAAATAATCCTCCTAATTTGCTATAAAAACTTTAGAATTATATACCTTAATATTCTTCGATGGTTCTTGTTAAGATGATAATAATAGATGAGAGAATAATTTGAAGAAAAATAAGATATTTTTATTTAAGAATAATATTAGATACATGATATTGAAATTCTCATAGAAGGATTCAGAATTTTTATAGGAAAAAGATGCTGCAAGGCTCGATGACCCTTACTTCTAATTATAAAATTTTATAGGTTGGACATACCAATCTTAATTTTAACTATTACAACTATGATTTACTTTTTCCATATTTTGGTTACTTTTTTCTCCCATTGTTGTCCTTGTTGATTCCTCATGTCTTTTTTTTTTCTTTTATTGTTGTCCTTCAAATTTTTTATATTCGTCAATGCTTTGTTCTTTTTTTTTTTTCCTATCTTTTTTAATTTATCATGTACAAAGATATCATGGCTATTCATAATCTTTATGAAATTGTTGCCTCCACCCTGCTTAGACTTCGCAATATTCCTTTTCAATTTTCAATTTAAAATTGCCAATCAGAATAGTCCTTATCCTGTGCACTGAGTTTGCTAATACTTTTTATCCTTGTTATAAAGGTCGACTCCTATTTTCAGCTCGTATGTTTTCCTCTATCATCACATTTATGTATGTATATATTTAAAAATTAACTAAGTGCTGTTTATAATTTAATTTTATTATTATGATTTATTATTGGAGAGCGATTCCTATAAATTTTGATCCGTGAAGATTTAATTTTCATTATTATAACTCTATTACTGATTTGACTAAACTTATTTCCACCATGTAAAGCAGAGTTTGCCACCTGTAAGAAAAAGCTCATAAAGACAGAAAAACTTACAGTGTGATAGTTCTCTGCTTTGGCTCGTCTTTTCTTTGATATTATACTCTTTTATGTCATAATAATTATATTAGTTTATTTGTCCACATGTACATTGAAATATAAAATAAATTTGAAAAAAAAATTTATAAAATTAGTTATATGAAATTAATGAGGGAGGATTAACTCATTAAAAAAGTATCATCATAAACTATTTAATCATATATAATAATTTTTTTGTTTTAATTTTATATTATGTTAAATTATATTTATAATTTCTTAGTGAAAAATTTAAGAGATAATTAATTAATTCATTCATTCATTATTTTTTCTGTTGACTTAAAAAAAATCTGAACTTCAAAAAATTCTCAATTTAAGAAGCAATTAGTTAACTTATTAATTAATTACTTCGTTAATTTTTTTATTAATTACAAAAAATTTACGCACTTTTAAGAATTCTTGATATATATATATATATATATATATGAAAAATGAAAAGTCATTGAGAAAGTGAGGGTTTGTTTAATGAAACATTCTCATTAATCAATGAAACTCTCATGTTAAAAAAATCTTACTTTATTTATATATAATAAATTTTGATATAGATACTCTATATTTTGATATAAATAAAATAAATTTAAAAAAAGCTGAATCATTAAATTTTTATCTAGTTGTTCAAATCTTAATAAATATTAAATAATTTTTTTATATCAAAATTATTAAATTCTTATCTAATAATTTAGATTTTATCAAATTTACCTTTATTTGCATTCTTAGTGGTAGAGAATCCATTTATGCTAGTTCTCTCTACTTTGTTAGGTATAATGTATAAAAATATATTATATAAATTTTAAACAATATAATTTATTTTATTAGATATTTAATATACATACTATATTGTATAAAACTATACAAGTAATTCTAATTAACTTAATGAGCTTATGATCATATTACTAATAATTTTTTTTACCTTGATCAAATTTAATTGCATAAAAAACAAATGAAAGAAAATTTTCACACCTACGTCATTTTTACATTTTCTCAGTACCAATCGAGCATAATATTAAGATTTTATAAGACTTTTATCCTATCTTACTTTCCTTGTACACAGTATACTAAATGGCCCCCTTGATGTAATGGAAATGGCAATAGGTTAATTGTAACCGAGTTATCTCTTGGTTCTTCAGAAGGATCCGGAGGAGGAAATAGACCAGATGAGGTCTCTGAGCTTCTGTTAAAAATGTTATCATCGATTCAGCTATGGCAACCTGCATGAGTGCTGTTATTCCTTCTCTTTTCGTTATCCATTTTTTAAAATTTATTCTCAGTAAATTGTCAATGCAATATTACTTCTATGCTCAAACCATTACAAACATATAAATTCTTTCCTCCCGGCAGCCATAAGCAAATTGTAGAATCATGGGAACTGCTACTTGATGTCCAAAGGAGTCTTCAAGAACAACAGGAGCACTAGATACTGTACAGTACAGTATAGCTTTGTTGGCAATCCTTTTTTCACATCAATTATACAGTTCATATGACTCCAGCAATTCCAACAAAATTACTCTTTCTCCTAATTACTTTTCTATTCTTTTTTGTTTTGGTGCTCAGATGCAACGAACTTTCCAACTGCCAATAGAACAGCAGAGGGAGCAACTCAGAACAACCATGAGAAGTGTTTTTACCTATTTCCACGGAATTCAAGGAAATTTTGAGACATAGACTTAATGTTAATTGTTGACCAACGATGACTTAGTCTTGTCTGTTTTGAACACAATTACATTGTTGTCACACGTTTCTGAAATATGTTTTACAGCATTAACACCTGGACAAAGGATGCAAAGACGAATGTCAGATCAGTCCCCACATATAAATATACAGTTTTACAAGTGAAATCAACCCTTTATTCCCCTCAAGCAAGACTATATAGCTCATATTTAAAGAGAAATGAACATATATAAGTATAAGCAAATAGTATTTCAATCACTCAAAAAAAGTACCTTTTAGCTTTTACTAGACTTGCCATGTCTAAAAGAACCTCTGCGAGCCTTGAAATGACTTCTGCACCAGTTTCATGTTCACGGGGAAATCCATCCTGCTTTTGGGTTTTCTTTTTTTCTTTGGTTTTTTTTTGGGGTCAACTGCTCTTGGGTGTTCAAATGATTAAAGTTTGGGAAACAATCTCCCAAAAATTAATTTAAACATAGGAAAACAAAATTCAAAATAATTTTGGTCTAACATCATCATAACAAAGCAAAACTCAACCTTCTGCTAATCTTCAACATCTAGAAGAAAATTTGTTTCCAGACTAGCAAATTCTCTTCTAGAGCTTAGCAGGTCCAAAATGGTTAAGATATGTTCACTTAGCGGATGAGACCAATCCCCAGCAACAAAGGCATTTATTTTATCATTGATCTCAATCCATGACCATCCTGGCTCCTTTATTACACCCTTTGACTTCATGATCTTCCTTATATGTGCAGCCTCCTTCCATATCCCCTTGGCAGCATATATGTTAGCCAAAGTGATGTGAGCTCCAGCAGAATTTGGATCCAAGCGGAGTATCTCTTCTGCTGCCCGCCTTCCACAGTCAACATCCCTATGAATCCTACATGCTCTAAGTAAGGTAGACCACACAACATCATCACTTTGAAATGGCATGCTTCGTATCATAAGCTCAGCTTCACTCAATCTTCCTGCCCTGCATAGAAGATCAATCATGCAGCCATAGTGTTCTTTTGATGGACTGATTCGGTACTCATTTTTCATTAAATTAAAGTAATGAAAACCAAGATCAACTAGTCCAGAATGGCTACAAGCTGTCAGAACCCCAATGAAAGTCACAGAATCTGGTTTTAAACCAGTACTGGAAGTCTTCTCAAACAAATCAATAGCCTCCTGACTATATCCATGTTCAGCATACCCATTAATCATGGCTGTCCATGCTATAATGTCATTAGTTTTTGTCCAATCAAAAATTTTAGAAGCCTCTTGTAGACTCCCACACTTTGAATACATAGTGATTAGAGCACTCAGAATCACGACTTCAAGCTCTAAGCCAATGCACAGGACATGAGCATGCACTTGCTTCCCTTGCTCAAGAAGTGCCATACTTCCACACACACTCAGCACACTAGCAAGAGCAAATTCATTGGGCTCCGGCCCTTCCCTTCTCATCAATGATAGATATTCAAAAGCTTCTTTTCCATAACCTCCTTGAGAATAAACTGCAATTATAGTGCTCCAAGAAACAATATCTTTTATTGGCATACCATGAAAAACTATTGAAGCTGAAGTTAAATGCCCGCATAATGAATACATAGTCATGATGGAATTTGCTACTGACAAAGCACCTGCCAGACCTAGACGCAATGCAAAGGCATGCAACTGTTCAGCCCATTCAGTAACAGCATGATTTGCACAAGCAGAAATAACTGCTGACAAAGTGTATTCATTTGGAATGACACCTAATTTCATCATTCTTTTGAGTGCTTCCACTGCATGTTCTTCTTGACCCATCTGTACATATGCCTTAATAATGTTAGTCCATGAAACCACATCCAGCATACCCATTCTTTGAAACAATAGAAAGCCACAGTCTGGTTTTCCACATTTATTATACATGGTAGCAAGAGTATTAACCACATATGAGCTCTCATCAAACCCTTGTTTTATGGTTTGTGCATGTATAGCTTTCCCATCAAGTAATGAACCTGTATCAGCAGATGCTTTTAAAGCAATGGCAAATGTATATGAATCATAGCCCACTTTTGATTTCCACAATTCAGAAAAGTATAACAAAGCCTCCATACTGTAGCCAGCATGTGCAAGCCCCACTATAATGGCAGTCCATGATACTACATTTCTTCTTGTCATTTCTTCGAAGACCCTGCAACCTTGCTCTATTTTGCCTAATTTCATGTACATGTTTAGTAGGGCACTACCAACAAATACCGAGTTTTTTAAACCAGATTTCACTGCATACGCATGCAGTAATTCTCCATAATACATGTTCATGCTGATCGCACAAGCCTTGAGTACAACACTAATCACAAATGGATCCATTTGAAGTCCAGGCTGGGTCCACATATCTGAGAACAAGATCAATGCTCCACAAGAGTCTGAGGCATTGACATAACCAGCTATTATTGTGGTCCAAGAAATTTCATCTCTATGAGGCATTTTATCAAACATATCCCTAGCTTCACGCAATTGACCCCTTTTCACAAGATGCTTCAGTTCAGAGTTTAGTTCAACCATACATGGATTATGAATATAATACAAAGCCGGTGCAAGTTGTTGTGGTTTTATTTGCCCGACCAGGTCTCTGCATGCAGTGCCAGTTCCTATAATAGAAACATACTTGTCGTAAAGCAGCCAAGGACAGCTTACCTGAATATTTTTAGAACAATTTGAATACATCTATAAGTGGATTACCTGAGACATCAACAGAAGAATTATTTCGCATGCAAAGATGGGTTACTAAGCCGCACAGGCAGAAACTTCCATAAGAATCATACTATGTTAAATTTAGGAAACAGTAAATATGTATAATAAAAACAAAAACTCTAGTAATTGCAGGTCTAATTTGAGTTTATTGAACTGAAAAGCCGTGCTCAACAAAATATAATATAAATTTGATAAATATTTTCCAATTAAAAACAAAGGCGAAAAGAATTAACACTTGACTCTAATCATGTAGTATATTAATGTCTCCATTCTCCAACTCTCATAGTTACAACTACAACTTTGTTCAAGAATTTTCATTAAGACAAATAAAAATAACATGTTGGAATTTCAAAGCATATAATAAGTGTGACACGTGAGATATAAGCTTGCACATAATTTTCCCACTGAACCATTTGAGGTGGGGGAGGGAGCAATTTAATCACAGTTCATTCACAAAATTATGCTTAAATTTCCACACCTAATCAGCAACAGAGATTATATGACACAAGTGATCCAACTGTAGTACTCTCCCTCTATTGTCTGCCTACCATGTAAAGCAAATTACTTTGAAATTCATGACTCTAACAAAATGAATCTAAAAAGCATTCTGACATAGGTATGAGATAGGACACAATACCAATACTATGACATGACAACATACATAGTGCCCTAATGCAATTACACATATCATGTCTGATACCAGTTGCTTTTTAATTACTGGTACTTCAGTGAAAATTGAAACAAATGATGATAACAGAACTCACCTTGATACACTGATTTGACAGGGAACTTGACATTTTCCGATAACTTAGGACAAGCAGTAGCTGGAGAAAATGAAGGGTCAATCGCAAATACAGTGGAAGCATATCTACAGTGCTCCAATCTCCTGAAGCCATTAAAGAGTACCCTGAGGAAGTATCTTCGCTCTCTGTTAACGTTGTAACCCAGATAACCAAACAGCCCACACATATTTCTTTATCTCTCTCTTCCTCTTAATTTCTTCTTTTCACTTCAAAAACAAGTGAGAGTCATTTCTGAAGTTTGATTCACTCAACACAATAACATACTTGGAAACTCGTCATGCTCCTAGAGAGAGAATCTAAGAGGCACGAATGCAAATTCAACATTGTAGTCAGAGACAAGGATGAGAGAGTTGAGACTGAGATGTTTAAGAAAGAAAGCTTGAACCCTAGAGTGGGGAGGAAGAGAGGACCAAGTTGAGAGAGACATTCCAAATCACCAAATGGCAAGTTTGTGCGTCATTTGTCATGCACTCTTGTCTACTTTTTCCTGTTTAAATAAATAAATAAGCTCTTAAACTTTATTTGACATAATCTTTTAATATGTAGTGAATAGTCATTGTCATTTAAAAAAAAAGATATTATTAATTTAGAAATGACAACTAAAAATGATAAGTTCTTAAAATCATGAAATTTAAAAACATTATGTAGAACAACATGCATCTGAAATTTCAAAAGACAAATGATGGGATCAACATTGACATATCTAAAACGGGGGAAAAAAAATTGTCCATGGGTCCAGAAACTATGGGCAAATTAAACATCTTTTGGTGCTATACAATACACATAGCATTATTGGAGTAAACCTGATATCCTTTTTCATTGATCAAAACAATCTGTCTGGTGTTCTGACTAGGAGGCCATAGTTTGATTAAAAATGGTCTGCGCAGTGATTTGAACTCTGTAGCATTCAATAATACCTACAAGTGTTCATGTAAGTGATTTCAATATATGTGATATTTTAGTAAGGGAGAAAGAGATAGAAAATTAATCATGAAGGTTTAAGATTTTTAAGAGAAAAAAAAAAGATGTAAATGAAAAATTATCATAACATGTATTCTAAATGATAATATCAGGCATTGTCAAAGAGATTATAACAATTTTCCAAATCCTTGCACAATGATAATACGAATTTAAATAAACCAATTTAGTCACTTCTGAATTTATTTAAAGTCCTGACTCCAACCTTAACACCATTAAGGGTTTAAATAATTTAGTTTAAGATTTAACAACTCAAAAGTTTCTAAAAGAATTCCGATTATTTATATACAATCCTGCTATACTCTTCAATCATCAATAAATCACCCCATCCAAGAAACAGCCTGTGACAAATAAGTGATCGACAGATATCATGAACCAGGAAAAAATATAAACCAGCAAATCAACTTCAATTAAAAAGTAGGGCCTTTTTCATTCCATTTCAGTTTTAACCTGTTCTCATATTAACAGATCAAATCTAACCAATTAAAGCTCCAAAGCTAGCAAAACTTAAACAATAGAAAAGAAAAAAAAAATGCTTTTAATAAAATAGAAGAAGAGAAAGAAAAGGGCACGCGTGATTGCAGCAGGAGAATGGATTATGTGAAGTGGCTTGGTATTGTAGCTCATTTAATTTCCTATGATGTATAGGATAAAAGGAGCAACCTTCACTAAGAAGCAGTGGAAATCAGTGAAGTTAACTCTGTAGGACCACTACCAAGAAGAAGATCATAAAAGGGGGAAAAGACACAGATAAACTAAGAAGCAGTCAACATAAGGTGCAAATGTCTACGTCCAGGCACAACTATAGCATAAGTTTATTATTGAATTATCAAAATAGGCAAATAATACTAAAAATTCTCCTCCACAATGAAGCTCCATGAAAAGTCGAAAGCCATTAGAGAAAGCGCAGTGAATTCTTAAAACGACAAGCTGAATAGAGACCGATTTAAACAACTACAAAGTAGAAAACCTAGAAATGAGAAAAGGTTACCTCTTTATCTGAGAGCTGGTACTCTACAGTTTGGACAGTCTCGAATTCAAATCGCTAAATGGCATAGTTCATATATACGAAGTAACAGAATGTGGAGGGAAAACCTAAAAATGATGAGTTGATGATAAAGTGAAAGACTTTAACCCAAAAAAAGAATATAAAAAAAAAAAAAATCTTTATTTTTTGTCGAAAGAAACGTTTTTTTAATACCAAAAAAGGATGTAAAGGCTGGCTGATTCGAACCTTGAGATGATCATGGAAAACAATGGGCCATTTCGGCCCATATTGGAATATGGGTCCCAAATTTTTCTCAGCACTCTCTTCAATAGCCCACCTTGTCGGTTATCAGCCCACATAAAATTGTAAGCTAAAAGAAGACCAAAAGGTAAAAAGGATTATTTTTTTGGTCGATTAATATATTCTCATTATTGCATTATTATTATGGGATGCGTGCATTTTGAATTTGGATCCCCTTGTATTTATTTTTCTTCGTGTTGCCCTCATGTTAGAATTATGTTAACTCCTTAAATAAGTCCTATGTATTCAAATAGGAGCGAATAACATTTATTCTGTATTTATCTCTTTTCAATATAACAGTAATATAAGGGGATCTAAATTGGTGCATTTCAATGTGTATATATTTTTTAAAATGATATTTATATAATATAATTCCTATATATATATACACACACATGCAAAAAATAATATATTTGAGTTATTTATAAATATTCTACTCAATTTTTATCAATTTTCAAAATTAAAATTTGTTGTACTAATATTTTGTTAAAATTATTAATTAAACTGAATAAAAAACTTAAATCTTCAAAAATGATAATTTAATATAATCTTTTCAATTTATAAGAATTTATAACAAGTTTAAAGTTGAGATGGAGTCATATAAAGTTTTTTAAGAAACTTAGTTACATCTTTTTAAAATGTACTTTACATTTTTTAAAAAAATAAATGCTCATATTATACATCTAAGACTGGAGGCCTCCATCGCTTGACAGCATCACCCCAAATTGAGAATGAAGTTGATTTAAATATAAACTGTGACTTTTGCTCTAAAATAAAGTAAAAAAAATGGAAGTTAGAGCAATCTCAAACAGCCATAACTTTGGATGAGTGAGAGTATGGATATAGTTTGATAAGAGATTAAAATTCAAACATCTTATAAATCCAATATAATATTTTTGAAAACTCTTTTCCCCACCTTTTTTTTTTCTGATCCAATTATTGTAAAAGTTACTTATGTGTATATATACATATATAAACTAGAGAAAAATATACTTTTAGTATCTCACTTATTACAAAATTATCATTTTGGTCCATCATTCATTGTAATGCCTAAAATAATTCTTTACTTATTGGACAATGTCACACTTGGTTTTTCACTTTTTAAAAAATTATTAAATTTAGTTCATCTACCAAACTCTAAACCCTAAATTTAAAGGATTAAATTAGATTTTTTTTTAAAAAAAAGTAAGGGACCAAGTGTAACATTTTTCAATGATTGAGAAATTATTTTAGACATTTCAATAAGTAATGTACCAAAATAATAACTTTGTAATAAGTAAGAGACTAAAAATATATTTTTCTATTCATCATTAGCAGAAAATTCTAAAAAGGACAAAAGATGGGAAATAAATGGCATAAGGAATAAAACAAATTTGCACTTTTTTTTTCACTTGATCAATATTCAATATCCATGTCCCCTTTCTCTTTTTCCTTTTTTTATACAAGACAAAACGCAGAAAAAGAACAACTTAGAGATAAAAACAGGATAGTTGGCCTTAATGATTGTAAGATGCCTTGGTCATGTGGTTCCTTCGAAGATTCCTTTCACTTGAAGGGGAGGGATGCTTCCAATTTTGAAATTCATAAAGTTCGCTTGAGGTTGATAATGTCATCCATAACTAGAGAGAATCTAACAGCATCCTTTTCAATACCCAAAAAGAAGCTTGACACTTTGTCGTCTAGGAAACCCATATTAAGATCTAAAGTTTTGGGATTTGGCCACTCAAGGGACTCAGTGATCCAAACCAAGAATGATTTGATAGAGCCAAGGATTTGAGATTCTTTATTTGTAGAAGCGTTACTTCTCTAGGAGAAGTCCCTGATATGTTCCCCATCTAGGACTGTGGAGGCATGAAATTCTTTAAGAGGATTCCCCTTTCTATTTTGACGATACCAACAACATAGTGACCAACCTTATGGTATAGAAGGAGAGATTGAAATAATCTCTGAGTTACGAGGCCTCCCAATCCTAACTTCTGTCGAAAGAGAATTATTATATGGGATTTTTGATAGGATCCTCTAGATTTCTAATAATGCTTCCCTTGGGTAGGGTGAGAGATTCTTAAAAACCACATTATTTCTAGTCTTCCAGATGATGTAGCAGGTTGCTATGATGAATTTAGTGAGACCCTTTAGATAGTTTAGGGCATGATGGCTTTGAGAGAGCCATGTAGAAATCTAGTGGATAGGATCAGGGGTTTGAATCTGGTAAACTCTTATGCCTAAAAGAGAGGCAAATCAAACAGCTCTGGCAAACGGACAGAGAGTAAAGATGTGCCGAAGTGTTTCCTTTATTCTCTCGCAGAAGTGATAGAGGTCTTGGTTGTTAAGGCAGTGGCGCTATAAAATATCCCTAGTAGGAAATGCTTCGTTGAGGAGTCTTCATATAAAGTTGAGGATTCTAGGAGAAAACTTGATTTTCCAAAGATTCCTATAAACTAGAGGTTGGAACATGGAATTTGTCTCTTTATAAAGAAAGTAGTACCCATCATTGACTGTGTATTCCCTTGACTTATTACCTTTCCAAATTAGCCTATCTGACAAACCTGTCAAGGAGAAAGGAGTTTTAATGATAAGATCTTTTACCTAGTCATCATATAGGCTGGTTAACTTAGAAAGGTCCCATCCTCTTCTCATGTTTGCAGAGAAGAGATTAGCCACCTTTAAGGTTAGGAGTATTAATCTCGTCCTTGACTTTTCACCATGTTGGGTGCTTAAGAGGAATACTCTTACCATTGCCTACCTTCCATATTAGGTTATCCTTAATTAGCTTTTTACTCTTCTAAATACCTTTCCAGATCCAAGAGGCATTTGTTTTGTCCGAGAACTAACCGTTTGTGGTATCACAATACTTCTTAGCCAGGATAGATGCAGTTGAGTTTATAGGATTAGCATTGAGAATATGCCAATTCTGCTTAGCAAGAAGAGTTTGGTTAAAGATATGAGTGCTCCTGATGCTTGAACCTTCTTTTTGCACTGGCTGGCTAATAGTTTTCAAGTTGACAAAATGTATCCTTGGTTTTTGGTCCATAAGGGCCCAATAAAAGTTAGCAATCTTAGAGTTAATCATAAAAGCATATTTCTTGGGTAGACTAATGCAGGAAAACTCGTATACCAAGCTGGAGTTAATGACTGAAATAATTAACGTTAATCTTTTGGCCTGAGAAAGGAGTTTAGATTTCCAAAGTTGAAGCTTTATATCAACCTTGTCTACAAGATCTAGAAAGATCATATTCTTGGATCTATCTAGGTCTATAGGGATGCCCAAGTGCTTTCCTATATGATCAGATTGCCTGAAATGTAGGATTTTAACTAAGAACTTTTTAAAAATGCTAAGGATGTTGAGACTGAACATGACCGAGGATTTCTCTTTGTTAGAGTTGAGGCCAACCATTTTGTTGAAAGTCTCCAAGGTGTCTCTAACCACCTCACAAGATTCCTTTAATGCCTCAAAGAAAAGGAAAGTGTCATATGCATACATCACATGAGAAATTGGATTATACAACCTGCTTATTTTAATGCCTTTCCATTTTTTAGAAGTTTCCTTCTAAAAAATCAAGTAGCAAAGGACATTTGCACAAATAGTAAAGAGGTAAGGAGAAAATGGGTCCCCTTGTCTAAGGCTTCTACCTAGAACAATACTAGCAATGTGATGACCATTTACAAGAATATGGTATGAAAAGATGGAAATACATTGATGAATTAATTGAATCCTGGCAAGTGGAATTTCATTATGTTCAAGACAACTAGAAGGAAATTCCATGACACGCTGTCAAAGGCCTTAAAGGTATCCAATTTAAGGGCACAGAGCATTTTACCTCCTTTTTTTCATTTATGAATGGTATTGATGATCTCAAAGGTGATTAGAATGTTATTCGTGATGAACCAACCTTTAAGGAAAGTTGTTTGGAAAGGAGATATGTAGTCCTTTAAAATAGTCCTAAGCCTGCAACTAAGAGTCTTGGAGATGATTTTGTACACTACATTGTATCAGCCTAAAATCTTTGACAGCCTACAGCTTGTCATTCTTTAACAGAAGGACCAAAAAGGTTTTCTTCAAACTTTTTAGCATATAGCCCTTCTTAAAGTAGTGCTACACCATAGAAACTAGGTCTCTTTTAATTACGTCTTAGTAGAATTGGTATAATTTAGCATTTAGACCATCTAGGCCAAGAGCGCTATCCAGATTCATGCTAAAAACCGCTGTTCTAACTTCTTCCTCTGAAATAGGCCAGCTTAAGTTGTCCATATGAGTCGAAGAGAGCTCCGGTATGTTTAAGGAGTTGATTTTCTCCTCAATGTTTGCCTCCAGGTCAGGAGAATTAAAAGTAGCTTTGAAAATATTCAAAAAAGAATCTTCTATTTTATCTTAACTTTCTAACCACTCTCCATTGTTGGCCTTGATTCTCATAATCTTATTTGAACCTCTTTTGTGGGAGACCAATGTATGAAAGTATTTAATGTTGTGGTCCCCATGAATGAGCCAGGATTGTCTAGCTTTTTGGTCCTAAAGAGTTTCCTCACAATTGTAGAAAAATTCAAGATCCCTTCTGGCTTCTAGTTTATTGTGGGTTGTAAGGCCGTCAAAAGAGGTCAGTTGTAAAATCTTAAGGAATTCCTCTAAAAGAAGAATTTTTCTTTTTAAATTACCTACAAATCTGACATTCCAATCCCACAGGGCTTGTTGTAACCGATCTTTCAGCGGAATAGAATAAAAAGTTTAAAACCGATTCGCAAAAATAGAATTTTGAAAATCAATTTATTTGGAGTCGCCACCAAAATTTTTAACGGAAAACTTTGGAAAACCAATTTAAAAGAAAAAGAAAGGCAAGATGGTCTGCGAAAATAGAGATGGGTTCGGGAGTCTATTTGAGTGTGGGGAAGGTGTTAGGCACCCCACAACACCCGCCCATAAGGACGGTTACCTTAAACTAGTCAGTTGAAATAGAATATTGCCTTTAATTAATCTCAATTACCCTTTTATTGACATGGATGCATGTTAGACATAGGAGAAAAAAAAAAAGCGAGAATACATGCAAACTGATAGATATTTACAAAGGACAGACTTGACCTAGGATGAGAGCCTAGGGCCTACGTACCCTGCGATAGGGATCAAAGTCCACGTAGTTCGACCAAAAGGCATGTTTTGTGGGTTGGTGGTTTTTTATTTGTGATAAGGATAGGAGGATTTTAATTAAAACAGATCATTGTAAACAAAACGGGATTAGAATTTGGTTTGTATGTTTTAATTCACTACAATCTGGTTAACCTCGTTCTCCTGACCTCTTCATATTTTCTCTTTTAAATTTTTTTGCCGATTTTATTATTATTATTATTTTTGAGTTTTGGGGAGTTTATATTTCGAGAATTAATGCATAATTTATAACGAAAGGAGTATATATATTTTTTTGAATCTTTGAATTTATTGTTGATTATGGAGACTCAAGTTTTGTATGTCATTTTTATTAATTAAATTTTATGCTTGACTTATTTAAAATGTTCATTTTTACATTATGATTGATTATTGGTAAATAATTTAATTCAAGTGCCATTATTTATTTGTTTATTTGTTTATTCTTGAACGAATATATGCTAATTTTTGGGTTCTATGGAGATTAAAATCTCACACGAGCCCGGGAAGTCGAGGAGAGAAAAGTATTCTCATACGATACATTTTGTATAAATATTTAATTAAAGTTAATATTTAATTATTGTCCATTTATTCATTTTTTGTATTGTTATTATTATCATTAATATTATTATTATTTCTGAATTAATGATTGGGATTTAAGGAGATTAGAATCTCACATAATCCCAAGCAATCGAGGAGAACGATATTCTCACACGATAATTTCGTAAATAATAGAAAATGTTTAATTAAAGCAAATCTTTTAATTATTTATTATTTATTATTCTCTTTTTTTTTAAAACCAAAAAACAAAGGTATGCTAACTTTGGGGATCTAAGGAGATTAATATCTCACACGATCCCAGGTAATTGGGGAGAACAACATTCTCACACGATAATTTTGCAAATAATGGGACACAGTTCCTTAAAGCAAATATTTTAATTATGATTACTATTATGATTTAATCAAAATTAATATTTAATTATCATTCATTTATTTTTTTTTACCATTTATTCATTAATATTATTATCACTTTTCAATTATCCAACTAATTGTAAGGATTTAAGGAGATTAACATCTCACATAACCCCCGGTAATCGAGGAGAATAAAATTCTCACACGATAATTTTATGCATCATGACAATATTTATTAATTATCATTCAATTATTTTTCACCATTCAATCATTAATATTTCATTAATATTATTATTGCTTTTCAATTATTCAATTTATTGTAAGGATTTAAGGAGATTAATATCTCACATAATCCCCAGTAATCGAGGAGAATAAAATTCTCACACGATAATTTTATGTGTAATAGCAATATTTCTTAATTATCATTCACTTATTTTTTGACCATTCATTCATTAATATTATTGTTGCCTTCCAATTATTTAATTAATTGTAAGGATTTAAGGAGATTAACATCTCACATAATCCCCGGTAATCGAGGAGAACAAAATTCTCACATGATAATTTTATGTGTAATAGCAATATTTAGCCAAAGTTAATATTTAAACAATGGTAATAAACAAAATTATAACAAGTTTAGGCAAGTGAACAGTAGCATCTTAAAACCAAACGCATGAACAGTGCAGAATGCATGAGATTATCTTCAACCAACTCGTATATACAGTAACGTGCATGCAGAAAAATCGGCCATGCAGCCATACCTGCGTGATTTCAGCCTCTCCCTTGTGCTCCAATGAAGAATGACCTTCTCCTCCTCACTCACATATGGTAGGTGGTCCTCCAACAGTCCAAAAGTGGTTGGTCTCGGCTGGAAGAAGCAGAAATGGCGGACAGCACTTCGTTGGGCAGCGTTGGAAATTCTGGTTAGTTTCAGCGCTGGAAATTCTAGTTGGAAGTGCTCACATGTCCCTGCTCCTCGGCTGGAAGGCAAAGGCTGAAAGCTTCCCTTACTCTCTACACTTTCTCTTCTTCCTTGTGCTCCCTAAATTCTCCTCTGTTTACCTCTGTTTTCTGGGCTCAAAACAGAGTTTTTTCTCCTCCATGGTTCAGCCTCTATCAATCCTTTTGCTGCCACTTTGTGTTGCATTCAGGCCTCCTTGTTTCTGCTCATCATTTTGGCATCCAACTTTCCATTTTCTGCTCCTCGAATTGTCTGAACTTCAGCTCCTTTTCTCTCCATGGTTTGGACGTTGCTTCAGCTCGTTTTCTCTCCTTCTTGCTGTCTTGGTTTCTTTTCCTTCGTGTTGCTGTCTCGGTCCATTTTCTGTTGCTGTCTTGGTTTGTTTTTTATTTCACGCTGCTGTCTCGGTTTCTGCTTCTCCTTCATGTTGCTGTCTCCTTTTCTCCAGTGCTGTTTCTCCCTTGCTTTCTCGGTTTCTTCTTCTCCTTCATATTGCTGTCTCCTCTTCTCCAGCATTGTTTCTCCCTTGCTCTCTCACTCTTCTCTTCTCTTCTCTTTTCTCACCACGTGCTGCCTCCTCTTTTCTCCTCCTCCTCTTTTTTCCAGCTCCTTTTTCCTCTCGGTTACATTGCTTTCCCTCTCTTCTCTTCAGCTCTCTTTTTTCCAGCCGAGGTCTTCTCTTCTTTATACTCCAGCCCACCTTCCTTTTTCTGCCATGTTGCTCCCTTTTCTTCTTACTTTTCCTGTAACTTCCAGCCACTCCACTTACTGCTCACGGTCCCCTGCTTTTTCTGCCATTTCCAGCCACGCCACTCTCTCCTTTCTCTGCACAAGCCGCTCCACTTTCTGCCTCCTCTGAAAAACCAGCTCCCTCTTGCTTTTTTGTCCTCCTTGTCCTCTTGTTCCTTAGTGATGCATATGTGTGCATGAGTGTATGCATGTGGGAGTGAGTGAGTGTGTGTGTCCGTGGGTGAGAGTGTGTGAGAATGTGAGTGTGTGAGGATGTGTGTCCGTGAGTGAGAGTGTGAGTGTGTGAGAGTGATGTGTGACATGTATGTGAGGGCAAGTGAGCATGTGGGAGCAAATGAGTGTGAGCAAGTGAGAGTGTTTTGCAATTTCATTTTAATTAGGTGGCCTTATTCATTTTATTTCTTTACAAGATGATTGCCATGTCTCTTTTTCAAACATATATTTTGAATTTTTCTTTTTATTATTTTTTGTTCTTATATTTGGTTTTTTCCATATTACTTCTATTTTTTTGCCTTTTGCAATTTTGTTTTAATTAATTAATTTTTTTGAATTTTTAATTCTATTTATTATTATTACCATGATTATTATTATTGTTAATTCAGGTGGGGTGTTCACAGGGCTGACATTGTAAAATGAATTTTCCTGTATAGGATGAAACTAGGGGAACCTATGTGATGAGAGCTCTAAGATTGCTTCACTAATTCCTTACAATCTTCAAAAAGCATCCTCAAGTTCTCAAGTTTATGCAATTTCTTGACTTCTAAGCTACTTAGGTCAAAAGTGCCAAGGACAATGGGGGAATGGTCAGAGGCAACAATAGGGAGAGCGGGAGATTGAAGCCTAGGAAGTGGTGAAACCAATTCCAGTTGAAGTAAGCCCTGTGAATTCTTGACCAAACTCTCCTATCTTCTGCTCTATTATTGGTCCAAGTGTACCAATTACCCTTTAGTTTAATATCTATGAGACTACACGTATTTAAGGTGTGCTTAAGCTCCGATGCACCTAGTTAGTTATGACAATTACTGAGTTTATCCTCCTGATTGTAGACTTGATTGAAATCCCCCTTGACCAGCCAGGGTGAGTACATATTTGATCTAGTTAACTTTATCTAGTCCCAAACGTATTTTTTTTAGAAATGTTAGGGTGACCATAAACAAAAGTGATGAAAGCTTCCTCATTGTCAATCCGAGTTTTGATATGGATCCAGTTAAGGGTACAGTCATAAAAAATGCAATCCAAAACACCATTCCAAGCAATTATATTTACCCCCACTCTTCTATTTAGGATTACACCCGAGAACATAGTAATAACCATGAGCATTCATAGAAAGGTTAAAGAGTCTACATTACGTTTAGCTTCTGACAAGAAAACAAAGGTAGGGTGATACTTGTTGAGGAGGATCTTGAGCCTTTGAACTATCGTGGTCTTCCTTAATCCACGATAGTTCCAACATAAGCAAATCATGGCTCTTAGGGAAGCTCAGGAGCTTCCTAGACCTTATAAGGAGTGACAATCAAGCCATGAACAGAGGCACTTACATGCTGGTCCTAATCACTAAAAATCTTAAGTCTCTTCCTATGAGTATAAAAATGATCAATCTTGTCTAATTTCCATTTTTTAGGCGGCACATCCTGGCTAATCTATTTATTGACTTCACCATAGATTATTCCTTTATTGTTTCTTACCCAAGACGTTGTAGCCCTACAAGCACCAAAGGAGAAAGAAATTGGGCAATTTCTCATGAAAGATATGAAGCTCATTTCCGCTTGAAGCTTAATGTCCTTACACCATGATATGAGAAGTTGGAAGCAAAAATTGGGGTTGAAGGGAGACCACTCAACAGATTCAGTCTTGTTAGGGGTGAATATAAGCAAGGGCTTTCTCCAAGTCAAGCAATTAGTTATTGGAATGTTACTAGGCCATATCTACCAGCACAGTGTCAGGCCCTTGTCTAGTCTTATAAGCAGGCTGATATTAGAAAAAGCTTCAAGGTCGTCTGATATGGAACCCAAGTGGCTCCACCATGAAAAGAGCGTAGCATGCGTTGTATAGGAGGCTAAGAAGTTGTCCAACCAAGTGAAGAGGGTGGGGGTGTTTGAGTTATATAAGATGGGTTTTAGAGATGGCCATCTTAGCTGAGATCTAGAGGGAAAAAGGATTAAAAAGAGCATAGAGAAGATGTAACTCCACCAAAAAGGTGCCAAGAAAGCAAGTGGATTCGAGGGGCTCAGGGCATTAACATCTTCCACAGAGGGGTCGTTTAGAGGATAAGGGGTATGATCTTACACCTGTTCATCCCTGCACCAGTCAAAATCTGTGTTAGTATTAAAGAAAGGAGGGAGGTCACAATCTATGGGGATCAAGTTGTTCCAGTTATGATCAATATCCATAAGAGCATCCTTAATATTGGGGTATTCATCAGTTTGGTAGTAAAATTCTGGTGTCCTTGGTTCTTGTTCTACATGATTGTCATCACGGGGGTTGTTGTCTGAATTGTTGTGGCCATTATTTTCTACAAGAAGGACGCCTTCATCTAGGTCATTCGATGAGTTTGAGGAAAATGAGTCTTCTCTAATGCTAATAACCTTCCTCTCTCCCACATCTTCTTCAGTCTCTTTTCCATAGACAAAGTAGTAACCTCCTTCCTGAGTATTCTTCCATCTTACCTTTGTCGAGCTCTGAGACAATCTCTTATTCCAGAAAGCATTCGACTCATATAGTACGAGGGAATATCTAAACTCATTAATGAAGTTGACGTCCACCTTCTACCTTACTTATCAAATGTGTTCCCTCTGAGCCTCCTTAATGTGTTTAATGTCCCAATAACAATTTCTAACTATATGTCCAATCCTACTACACTGAAAACACCTCCTGAAAACATGTTCGAACCTACATTGCACCCACACTTTCCTTCCATTGTCCAGCTTTACCTTGATTGGACTGAGAAGAGGCAGGGTTTGATCAATCGAACACAAGACTCTGATGAACTAAAGATTGTTTGAATAAAGAAACCCTTCGTCCACTTCCTTAGGATCTCTGACCATGTGTCTTAGTATCTTTGCCACCTCCTTATTATGACACTTTAACAAGAGACCCCAAAACTGAACCCAAATGGTAACCTTATAGTGAGTGACCTTGCAAAAGATCATGTTAGATTTCCATTTCTCCATTGTCATCAATTTATTTATGACTGACCAAGGACCATTTTCCTTGATGAATGCCTGATCATCACTGTTCTGGAAGCATATTACATAGTTATTCTTATCCCTTCCCAGAACACTAAAATCATCCTAAAGGGGGAAGAACCGAAGGGGGAATGGGACAACAGATAAAAGGATGAAAGGGTAAAGGGTAGAGTCTCTAAGAGGGTAGCTCTACCACTAAGGCAGAGAAAGGAAAAAGGAAAAGTACCACGAAAGCAGAAAAGAGTTAAGGGGAGACGAAAGGCCAAAGGAGTAAAGAGGATGGGACAAGGAACACCGATAGGGAAGGACAACAGAAGTGAGAGTTGATAGGGGAGGATACGATGGCTTAAAAAAGCTAAACCCTAACTAGGGAAGCTAAGGCAATGTGAAGTTGAAACGACGAGATGAAACAAGTGGAAAAAAAGGATGTATGCATGAAATTCTTAAGGTTAGCAATTGAGAGCACTTCTCTCTAACTCTCTCTTACTAGAAGCATCTTGCCATGTCCCCTTTCTCTTTTGCTGATTTTTCAAATGACCAAATCTCCTTTCTTTTTCAGGGACTCAATAGAGCGGCGTGCTTACCTGCAATCTCTTATTGATGAATAACATAATAAATTCTAAAAGACCGTGCCTAGATATAAAGAGATGTTATGGATCATTACTAATTTACCTATATACACACACACACACACACATAGATATATACATACAATTATTTTAATTTTTAACAAATACATAATTGGATGAAAGTTCTCTTAGACTTTTAATATGGAAGAGGTTTTTCAATAGAATTTTTACCGATCATTATTACTCAAGCTAAATAGTAGTTCAAGTATATTTACAACCAACGCACCTAAAGGGGTGAATAGATCAAGGATAATTTTTAACTATTAAAATTTGTTTGAAAAAACATAGTTGACTTATAAATTTATAGTATACTAAAAACCTCAGAAAAAAAATAATTGAATTTAAAAGCAATCAACTATATATTGTACAATAAACTAAATTGTTTATAAAGAAGGTGAAGGTTTAAGAACACAATTGATTATAAAATTTACAATTAACTAAATGAACTCAAACAAGAAATGCAGAGAAGAGGGTTAGAAAAGCAAACACAAAAAATTTATCTTTGTTTAGCCAATTGATGACTACGTACAGTCCCATTGACTCATTCAAATGATTTTCACTAAAAACAATAATTTTCTACAACCACAAAGAGTTACACATGCTAACCTTTTCAACACAAAGTTTAACCTCAAACTTTCTTTGAGAAAGCCAATCCTACTCACAATCTTCTTCTCACTAATAGAGATAAAGGTAAAACAAAAAGAGAGATTTTAGAACCATTATAACAATGGGCTTTTACAAAGTTTTAACAATTGAGCAAGGTTTCTTGCAAGCTTAAAGAACAAGAGACTAAGAGCAGATGATATCTTTTGATTGCCAAGATGTAGATATGTGTCTTCTTTAAAAGGTAACACCTCTATTTATATTACTCCAAATTTTGACTGTTGGAGCGTTCAAAATCTTCAAATCTTCTTCTTCATGGTGATGGAGAAGTTTACACCATTCTTCTTCCATTGTTTCATTCATCTTGGTTCCTATATGGAAGGAGAGATTCGACGGATCTGAAGCTCTGGAATTTCGCTTAAGGCCAAAGAACATAAAAGGAAAAAAAGACATTGGGAGATCTAAAAGTTACTGTCATGATATGGTCTTTTAATTTTTCACGTGATGCACTTGCTTTAGATTATCTGAGCTGTCAAGTGGAGTTGCTTCATGGGATGTAGGAAATTAGGCTTTTATAAAAAGTTCAAACTAAGTCTTTCTTCTTTATTTATGTTTGTCAGAAATCAAACTTAGGAATTTAGGCCTAATTTTGGACTAACACCTACAACGTAGCAACTTCCAGAAAAATAATAACATTTCCAACTTAAGATGAAAAGTGATGAACTATTGAGAATTTCTCCTAATTATGATGAAATAATTATTAAATGCTATAAAATATATTTAAACTAATATTTTACCTAATTCAAACAATTATTAAGGAGAACAATATCATTTGGCTCCTATATTTTTTAAATTAGTTTCATTTTAATTATCAACAAAATGAAAATCTTAAAATAGTAATTTATTTTTTTAACTAATTTTCAATTTTTGAATGATTAAAATGAAATTAAGTTCAAAAGTTAAAAATCATTTTAATATTTTCAGTTTGTAGAGAATCAAAATTAAACTAAATTCAAAAATGGAGAACTAAAATAATATTTTTTTTCAATTATTAAGTATTAAATATATAAATATTTTAAGTAATTATGTAATAAATTCTATAATTAATACTTAATATGTCATCACTTTAAAATACAATGTTCCGAAAACATAAAATCAACAGAAAAAAATACTAATTAATAAATATTGAATTGATAGGTCGTATTACGCATAGTAACAACTTCCGTGTTCAAGATGTTGATATATTGACCAAAGAGTAAAGACACTGTAGGATCAAATGGAATCTAAGTTAGTAGTATGACGTGTTGAATCGCGAAGAGTCGATTTTATCGATCAAAACTCAAATTAGAAGGGCAGTGGCCATTGAGCACACATTAATTAGTCTTAAAGTGATTTTAAATTAATGCTGAAATATTTTATTTATTATTAATTTTAATATTATTTTATTATTTTATCGATTATATTTTAATAAATCTTAAAATTTTTGTGTTTACTATCTTTATTTATTTTTGTTTATTATAATTTTTTTTTCTTACATACAAAATTTGACAAGGTTAGATAAAAATAAATTTAATCTTTATTTGATATATATATATATATATATATATATATGTATATATAGACACACAAACATAATTCGATATCTTAAAATTTTAAAAATTATTATTTCTCACATATCATATTGTATTTTATATTATATTTGTACCGTATTTATATATTTTATATTGGATAATAAGAACTTCTGTGTTCAAAATTGTTGATATATTAACCAAAGACACCGTAAGATCAGATGGAATCTAAGTCAGTGACGTGTTGAATTGTGAAAGTCGATTTTATCGATCAAAACTTGACAATTTACGAGGGTAGTGCCCATTGATCACACACTAATTAGTGTCGTGTGTGAATGCTTCTTAATATCAAAAGAGACCTCAATAGTTGAACACTGACTCTTCCATCAGGAGAGAGATCACAAAGCATACCACATGGTTTAAACTTTATCTGCAGACAAAAATGAGACCAAAAGCATCGAATATCGGTTATATATATCTATATCAAATCAACGTCAAGATGCTTAAATATCTAGAACTCACTTCCTCAGGAAGAGGAGATTAGTTCAAATATCCTCCTGCTTTAATTTAACAACCCCATGATAGAAAGGAACCCGATTCTCCACACCGGAAATCAAAAGAAACTTTCGTTTGGAAAAATACAAGAAATATTATATTCCAAGTTCCAAGTAGGCGTACTTGTCCAAGCTTCGCTTTTAAGCTTGCATTATGCTGCACTATAAAAGACGTTGTGTCTGCTTGGTGCGTAAGAGCATCACCAAAATCTGCACTAGCCATACGGTCAGATCGATCTCCATCATCAAATTTCTGTGTTCTCAAGCCATGACTGAGTTTGAGCCAAAACTCGATTCACGTAAGAGTCTGGGTTCGCGACATGATCATGAGGATCAAGCTCAGAAACATGTAGCAAAGCTAGCTAATTCGTTTCCTACTCCTCTGCCTGGAAGGAACCGAGCCTTTCCTGCCAAATATGGCTTTGGCAGGCTAAAGCTTGGTCTCACTCCTCAAACAGGTCAGGCCCAAGGCTAATGGATTATGGAGCAATTATATATCCAATATATATAACTAAATAAATAAATAAATCTATATATATATATATCTAACACACACACACACACACACACACAACGCACACAGAAGTGAAGAGTGTGAGTGCAATGTGACGAAGGAATGATATAAGTTTCTTCATTGTTGTATTATAGCTTGTACTGTATAATATGCAGTGAGGTATATGAATGTGATACTGTTATAGAATAATTAGAGTTAGCAGTTCCGAAGTTACAGTAATGTATGTGTGGTTTTCAACTTTTAAGAGGTCTATATATCACTATATAAGTTATATGTTAATATGTATATATAGATATATATATTGGTAGCCTCGTATGTGTGCTTACGTCGCGTAGTTATACATGCATGCACGAAGTCTACAGAAGCAAAATGACAAGCGAGACGTACTCACACAATTCTCTTTTGCTTCTAGCCAAAAAAACAAATGGATGCCTTAATTACTCCACGCTATTTAATGGTTAGCCCATAAGGTGGAAGAAGTGTATGTCAATTTAAAAATTCAGAAAACTGGGTAAAATGTTGAAATTCTTGTTAAAAATATTATATACTTAATCGATAATCGAGAAAAGTACACAATTGATTTCTTATTTTGATACTTTTTAATAATTTGGTACCTTACAAATTGATCGTGACAAATTAGTTTTTCACAAATTTAAATTTGTACAAAATTAGTTCCTCTATTTATAGTAATAAAGAACTAATTTTGCATAAAATAGAATTTTTGAATAACTGATTTATCACCATTATTTGTGAGAGACTAACTTGTTATAAAGTGTAAAACTAAAAGATTAATTTGATACTTCGCTCATTGATAATTAAACATTAATTAGTACATTCTGAAAAAAAACATGATAAAAAGTTTTTTTAATCGGTCATTTTTTTCATTTGAACAAAAATCTCTCCCCTCCCTATGTAACTGTATATTTGAAATTGAAAGAAAAAATCATCAAATTCATCAAACAATCCGGTATTGAATGTAAAAACACTAAAATTTCTCAGTCATTTTATCAACTTGCCATATTAACACCACCGTAGTGTTCGGCCTCCATTATCTCAGTATCAGTCAAATGAATCAAAATAGAAATAGGTCTATCTATAATAATATGTTCGAAAGCTTTTTTTTTTTTTTATATATATATTTAATTGGTATGACAATTGCTAAATTGAAACTCTATATGAATCTTTTTTGTAGTAATACTTGTGTCTGGCGGCAAGGCAAATGACCCCACACACACACATGTAATATATGTAACTGAAATAAATAGAAGTTGTTTCATTTTGTCTCTCATCAAATTAAACATTTAATTTAAATCTTTTTCCTTTTATTTATAGACAGACCTAATCATTTGTGGGCTTTGAGTCATCTTTAATTAGAACTAAGGAATCCAAAATTTCAAGCATAGTTAAATTAATAAAAAAAATATACAGATAGGTAAACTTAATTTTCAATATGTATAATTGAAGAGAGAAAAATACACTTTGATATCTCATTTATCACAAAATTGTCATGTTGGTCTATCACTAGTTGAAATATCTAAAATAGTTTTTTGTTCATTAAAAAATATCACACTTAGTCCTCTACTTTTTAAAAAATTATCAAATTTCATCCTTTTTATTAAACCTTAAACCCAAAATTTGAGAAACTAAGTCTAATATATATATATTTTTAAGTGAAAGATTGAATATAACATTTTTCAATAAATGGAGACCATTTTAGACATTTCAAAAGTAAATGATTAAAATGATAATTTTATAATAAATAAAAAATTGAACAATTATTTTACTCGATAATTGAATTACAAGTTCAATTTTTTTTTTGGTCAAACTCCAAAACAATCAAAATTCATAACCGCATGTGTCTATATGATGTCTTGATTGTCGTTCTGAATGCCAGATGAATAGCAACAACCAGCACAACCTTATAGATAAAGAACTTGGATCCTCTACAGTATTGTAAAATTTGTAATAAAATGTGATTGCTCATATTTTATTTATTTATTTAAAATAAAAAATAAAATGTGAACTTGATCCAATAGCTTACATTTTATTATAGATTCTGTCATAGGATGTTCCTACTACAGGTGATCTGCAAGCATAGATAAACCAGTAGATTGACAAGTAAATTAAAGATTAAAGAGAATAATTTTCCTATTAATATTATGGATCGATGAGCTCAGTCTGTACTATCTTGCAAACTGAAATTTTATAATAAAAACAATTAATTATAAATGGTTTATACTTGTATGAGGAAGATATTTGTCAGTGGAGAATTGCAAGGATATAGAGGAATATAGCTTTGGTTCATTTTGTATAATGTGAGTAAGAGATAGGGATGGATAGATCAGCTTATTTAAGAAGGTTAGGGGTTTAGGTGTCTCTTCATCAATCATCACCTATCTCTTTACTTTTTCTAATTTCTGTTGTGGGAAAGAATTTGGTTCTAAAGAGTACTGGAAGTTTTGGCTTTTAGAAAATTCCTAATCCTAAAGTCTGTGAAAGATAATTAATATGCTAGTAAATAGTGTTCCACACGTTATAAGGAGAACATTTAATTAGTATATATGTCTGGGGTAGCTTTATACCTTTATTCTGTGTACTTTTTTAGACAGATATTTTTTCCTTGAACTTGAACAAGATAGATATGTGTGTGCGTGTGCTAGACTTGCTTAACAAGATAAATATGCATGTTGTAAGCAACTGACGTCAGAGACTCGATGATATAAACCAAATGGACAAGCAAATGAAACAAAGATATATATATATATATATATATATCTAATCGAAGGCATATTTTGCATCCACTTGAAATCCCCTTTATTTCATATACTTCATGCAATCTTTTTATTCTCCTCTTCATTTCAAATCCACCAGAAAGCTGCATTATTTTCCATCTAAAATATCTATAAAATGGATATCTGGTTCCCTATATGAAGGCATAATAAACTGAGACTTCACTAAAGAAAATCACATGAACATTTGTCATCATTCCCAGTGGGTGACAAGATCAAAGGTCATACCATATGATATAATTTTATTCCTCTTCATCATTTTTGTGATTGATTTTGCTACCACTAACGCACTTCGTGTGTAAACTATAAAATAAGCTACTATTCTAATATTTTACTTCTAGAGGCCTTTAAGATTCTTAATGATCATCAAAAGCACAATTCAGTTCTTGCGTGTATGTATGTGTGTGTGTGTGTGTATAAAAGATACGCGTGAAGTAGTGGAGAATTGCCGCCAAACTGATTAGACAACTAATACAGATACAATGCAGTGAAGAGATAATAATAGAAAAGTGAAAAAGTATATAGACCTTAATTATTTTTCCTCTTTACAACTTTTTTTTCTTTTATCTTTTTAACTTTACACAAAAAATTTAAAAGTTTTAATCTCATATAAATATATTATATTTTAATCCTATAGTATCATTTAATTATTTAGTTTTTATAATTTAAAAATTTGTAATTGGGTTCTTAAAATTCACAAATATTTTCATTTACTCTCTATTGTCAGGATTCTATTGATATTCCATTATATTGGACAAAAGAAATCGATAACTGAAATATAGAATATTTTAGTAGGTTTTGGTTATTTTTTTAAAGTAAATTTTGGCAATATTGTTTATAATAAAATTAAAACAAAAGCTATGGTTGGGGTTGTGCCTGGCAGTGCATGGTGTAAATTATGAATCTACAGGTCCATTTATCTGAATGACTTTCTGTTTCTCCTATGAGTTTCAATTGAGGCCTTCAGAAGAACTTTAAGTTTACATTTGTGAGCCATGTTACGATAATGAAATGACTATAGTTACGATGCTTTTGCTGTTAGATTATAAATTCAAGATACTGCAGTGGCTTACAAAACTGGGCCTTTGAAATTTATATATCTCTGTATATAACCACCGCTACAGTAGTAACACGAACAGCATACCCGGCAGAGACACCAAAAGTGGTGGCGGTAGCGGCTGTGGTGGAGGCGGTACAAGTGGTGGGGCTGAAGTTTCTATATACTATGTGTTTTGGTTGAAATTGAATAAAACTTATCTAGAATCCATGATTTATTTTTAAAATTAATTTTAGTTATACATGATTTATATAATTGTAATTTATGCTTATAAATTTTTAATTGAGTTTTGTTATTAATACAGTATTGGCCCAATGAATTGTTTGATAATAACAAATTCATCTGAGTAAAATGTTGACCCAAACTTGTCTAAAATATATTTTAATTCTTTTAGCCCAAAATACCTCCTTTATGCATTTACTTGATTCAAAACTTATGTTATTATCTTGGACCAGGTTCTTTAAGGCACAAAAGATCCATTACCGTTTCACATAGAGACAAAACATAAAAAAATCAACAGCAAAGCTCAGGACTGTAGAACTCACTTTCAGACAAAACATGCAAGAAGAAAAGAACGTACTGTACGAACTAAACATCTCCTTCTGCTTAAGAATTCAACGCCTTTACGAGATATCGACAAACTAAATAAAAAAAGGCAGAGGACAACTAAAGAACAAGAACACCAAAACAACTAACAGCGAAAATCCAGTGCAAAAAGCATTCTCTTCATTTCTATCCTCCTTGGACAAGGCAGTGGAGGTAAAAGGAAGAAGATAAAGGAGTTTTTAACTTTTGAAAAGCTTGCTTATTTCTATCCGCCACTTTATCTTCAAAGTAAAGACATCCATTTTGCCTGTTTAGTTGGAAAACAGAAAAATAGGAAGCCATCATGTCAGATCTGCAAACCTAATATCCTTTCTCTCTGTCTCTAATGTCTCATTTAGCATTAAAAAATGGATCTGTTCACAAATGCAACAGTCATCATCTCTGGTCTATAAAAGGAAGGATCACAGATGAGAAAAAATGAAGCATTATGAAAAATTCTCATTCTGAAAGCTATCTGAAAATTGTACTCTTATGCTCAATTTCAAGTCCCTAAATTTAACTTTAGATAAAGAAAAGATTTTATGATTGAGTAAAAAGTGAATTCTGCGTTGTGGAGGCATTGTATTACCTAGTGTATATATAAGAGTGACGGTTATAAGATGAAATCTTTCAACAAACAAATAATACAGCTTTCACAAATATACAGGTGCATATATAACAAAATACACATACAAAAAATTTACAACTATGCAAATATACACATAGCACTACATCTGCATCATGCTCTTACATCCCACCTCAAACTAGAGGGTGTAAAGATAACTCCAAGTTTGCTTTTTAAATTTCCAAACTGTGTATAGGATAATGGTTTGGTGAGACAATCTACTATTTGCTCATATGAAGGGACATAGCAAATTGCATGCTCTTTGGCTAAGACTTGGTTCCTTACAAAGTGTACATCTATTTCAATATGCTTCATGCGTGCATATTTTACTTCCTTTAACAATGACTTTATCCACATGATTTCAGCAGCCAAATTAGAGAATGATTGGTTTTCAGCCTCAGTACTTGATCTTGCTATTATAGCCTGTTTCTTTGATGACCATGAAACAAGAGTATCTCCAATGTATACACAATAACCAGCAACATATTTTTTGTTATCAAGGCATGCTGCCCAATCAGCATCACAAAAAACAAATATGTTAAGCTGTGCAAAAGGCTTGATATGCAAAGCATAGTTAAAAGTCCCTTTAAAATATCTTAAGACTCTTTTTATGGCTTGCCAATGTAAGATAATGGGTGAATGAAGAAATTGACTCAACTAATTAATAGAGAATGAAATGTCTAGCCTAGTACTAGATAAATACTGCAATGCTCCCACTGTACTTTTGTATAAGCTAAGATTTAGTAAAAGTTCTCCCTCATTAATAGATAAATGACGACTAGTAACCATTGGTGTTGGACATAAGGAGGCATCAACATATTAAACTTGCTTAGTAGATTACAAATGTACTTTTTCTAAGTTAGGTACAGACCTGTTGTATCATGATGAACCTCAAAACCCAAGAAGTAATGCAGTGGCCCTAGGTTTTTTAAGTGAAAATTCCTTGTAAAGCTTTTGAGTGAATTGTTTTAGTTAAGTTGAGTCATTACCTATAACCAGAATATCATCTACATATATCAAGATTATTAGAATAAAGTCTTTGTCCTTGAGTACAAATAATGAGTTATCACTTTTTGTATTGTAGAATCCCCATTTGAGTAGAGTCATTTTAAGCCTATCTAACCAAGCTCTAGAAGCTTGTTTAAAGCCATACAATGCTTTGGATAGTTTGCATACATTATCTGGATAGTTGGGGTCTTTAAAGCCTTCTGGTTGTCTCATAAACATAGCTTCAATTAACACTCCATTTAGGAATGCATTATTAATATCAAGCTAATTCACCTGCCACTTTAAAGATACAGTAATTGTCAGCACTATTCTAATTGTAGTAATTTTAGCAACAAGACTATAGGTTTTCTCATAGCACAATCCTGGGTCATATTGAAAGCCTTTGGCAACAAGCCTGGCTTTATGTCTTTCCACAGTGCCATCTGCTTTAAATTTGGTTCTAAAAACCCATTAACAATCAACTACATTATGTTGATTATCAAATGGAACCAATGTCCAGGTTTAATTTTGTTTAAGTGCCTCAAACTCTTCAATCATAACTTTCTTCCATTTTGGGTCTTGCAAAGCCTCTTTCACTGTTTCTGGTTCATTGGCCAATAAAGTTATAAGTGGCCCAACATAGGGGTGTTTTGGTTTAAAAATTCCAGCTTGGCTTTTAGTTACCATAAGATGCTTTGTTTATTTTAAGAGGGTGTTATGTCATCAGAGGAGGCATCAGAACCAGTAGTTTAAGATTGATCAAAGGGGCTATTGACAAAATTATTAAATACATCAGAACCAGATGAGTGAGGTAAATCATTTGATGGAAACAATTGTAATGAACTAGATAAGTCAAGACCCAAATTTAAAGGAATGAGTTTAGTATTCTATATAGCTTGTTCTGGTTGCTTAGTATTCAAAAATTTACTATGAAAAGGGAAATCATACTCATTGAAGATGACATGTCTAGAAACGTAAAGTTTCCATGTAGAACTTAGGCATTTATAACCTTTGTGTAATCCACTATACCCCAGAAAAACACATTTAGTTGAATGAAATTACAAGTTATGTTTATTGTAGGGTTTTAAACAAGGAAAGCAAGCATAACCAAAAGGCTTAAAGCCTTTGTAGTTTGGTATTTGACCATAGAGCATGAAAAATGGTGATTTCCCTTTGAAAACTTCAGTAGGAAGCTTGTTGATCAAGAAGACAGCTGTCTGGAAAGCCTCTAGCTAGTAGTGTAGTGGTAGTTTTGCCTGAGCTAAAAGTGTAAGCCCAAGTTCAACAATATGGTGATGCTTCCTCTTTGCTCTGTCATTTTAAGCAGAAGTGTATGGATAAGAATGTCTAAATTGGATGCTAGAATCATGAACAAGAGTTACAAAACTTCTGAATTCTCCTCCCCAATCACTTTGTAGGACTTTTATCTTACCATCAAATTGATTCTCAACTAATTTTTTAAATTGAGTAAAAGCAATTAGTGCTTCTTCCTTGCTTTTCAAAGGATATAACCAAGTGAACCTACTATAGTCATCTAAAAAATGAATGTAATATCGAAACCCAAAAGTTGACAATATAGTTGAGGGACCCCATAAATTTGTGTGAACTAATTCAAGGGGTTTTATAGCATGTGATTCTGACAAAGTATATGGAAGGAAATGAGATTTGCTCATCTAACATTCTTCACAAAATAGATGTCTATCATTTGAAGAAATTTCAACATTACATTGTTGTAAAATTTGATTCAAAATTTGGTCAGTAAGGATGACCTAACTTCCTATGCCAGTCCAATTTGATAGATACATAAGCTATAGGACTAGGTGTATTATTCATATTTCTTTCATCTCCAGAGATAGGCTTATTTGAAACTTCATATAGTCCTTCCTTGAGTATCCCTTATAGCAATACTGCACCCGTATGCTTGTCCTTCACAGAGCAACCATGTGAGTGGAATTCAACAAAGATGTTATTATCTGCAATAAGTTTTGATACACTAACAAGATTTTAGAAATCTTAGGAACATGTAGAACTTCCTTTAAATGTAGTGTTCGATGATGAGAGCAAGGTATAATGGATGAACCAACAGTTGAAATATCAACAGATTGACCATTACTAACAAGGAGTTTAGTGATACCCAGATTTTCAGAAGTATCTGTGAGATTATGAGCATTACTGGTTACATGGTTGCTAGCACCACTGTCGATGTACCAGTTGGGGTAAAAAATAATGGTGTTGGTAGCTATATAAGCAAAAGAATTAGTATTGTTTTGCCTTTGAGAGTTTGGAATGGAGCCCATGTAGTTACTATCATATTTGTAGTAATAATCTGCTGCTGTATGTCCAAGTTTTCCACAGACTTGACATATTAGTTTGTTTGATCTGCGAAAAACACGACTTCTGCATCCACCTCAAGAGCTTCTCTGTGAACCACCTCTCCAATTTCCTCGAGGACTGTCATTTCTTGGGTTGCGCTGAGATGAATGTTAAGCGAGATTGGCTATAAGTGGATTCATGGTCAAGGTGGACGATGCATTTAACTGATCTAGCCTAGCTTCATATGTAAGGAGTGTAGTTTGCAGGTCTACCCATGATAAATCATTCTTATCAGCAAGCTGAACCACAATAGAAACGTACTCTAAATCTAGACCTACAAGGACCTAAGAAATGAGGTCAAAAACAACAATGGGATCACTTGCTAAAGTAAGATTATCAACTAGTTTTTAAACTTAGTGAGGTAGTCCTCTATCTTAAGGGATCCTTTTCGAAGACACTATAGCTCGTTTTGAAACAGAGTAACTCCAGCTCGAGTGTAAGGTTCAACAAGATTTTTCACACTCTTCTATAAATCATAAGATGTTGTGCAACCGATGACCTAAGCAGCAATCTCAGGTGTCATGGATTTGTAAAGTCATCCCAACAGAAGTTTATCAAAGGCCAACTAATCCTCATAAGCTGGATTTATCTTTGAAGTGTCATTGTCGACAATAAATTGAGCAGGACATGGTTTTATTCCAAGAAGAATACTATCAAGATGATTTCCCTAAATAATAGGGAAAATCATAGATTCCTATAACAAGAAATTGTTTCGGTCCAACTTGATAGAACATACCTGATTAAGTGAAGAGAGAAAAAGTGATTTAACTACTAGAAGCATCACATATGGGGGAATCACAGGAGTTGCAGAAGTCACGGGTTGTACAAAAGCAGAGGTAAAGGAGTTTTCTAGTTCCATGGTGTCAACCTTTCTTGCTCTAATACCAACATAAGGAAAAGACTTTATGATTGAGTAAAAGTGAATTCTACCTTGTGGAGGCATTGTATTACCCAGTGTATATATAAGAGTTACGGTTACAAGATGGAATCTTTCAACAAACAAATAATACAGTTGTTACAAATATACAAGCGCACATATAACAAAATATACATACAGAAAATTTACACTTATGCAAATATACACGTAGCACTATATCTGCATCATGCTCTTACAGCTTTCAAAAGCCAAGTGTTTTTAGCTTAATTGTAATACCTTTTACAAGGGTATCCCAAACACTACATCCTACATAAATATTTCCTGAGTGAAGGTCAGTTTAGGGTAAGCTAAATGAAATCCCAAATGTGATTGTTTAAGGTTATTTTAAATATTTTTATTGAGGGTGACCACTTTAAAATTCATCTTTATAATAGTTTAGGGTTATCCAAATTCAAGCCTTGTCATAGTAAAAGTATTTTCTAAATTGAAGGGGAATGTATGTAGGATTGAGATTGTTTAAATTAATGTTAGTGTCATTTTCTCTATCCCTTAAATTGAGAATTTTCTTCAAGTCACCAAAAACATATTTTGAGCACTTAACATTATTTTTCAATCACTTAAGTATTTTGTTTGAGCTTAAATTTTTGGCACTTAGATTGTCATTTAAGGGACTTGATTTGTACATTCAAAATCACCTTTAATATTTTGCAAAGTTTTTCAAATAAAAATAATAATTTCATTTTAAACACCTATTCACCCCCTCTGGGTACATTATCAATTGGTATTAAAGCTCCAATCCTACTAACAAGTGCTTAACTGCACAAAGTAACAATATGTTTTCCTATTGTTATAGGAAAATGATGAATAATCAACTTGAAATGGTCTACTACTAGACCTCCTTACTTCGATGGGAGCCACTACCCACATTGGAAGATACAAATGAAAATCTTCATCTAGGCAACTGACTATCCAATATAGGATGTAACCATGGAAGGCTCAAAATACCCCATGATTGATGATATGATACCTAAACCCAGAAAAGACTAGACAAAAAATTATATCAAGCTTGTCCAAGTTAATACACGAGCTATCAACATCTTGTATTGTGTTGTAAGTGGACAAGAATATGACAAAATCTCCAATTGTGAAATTGCAAAAGAAATGTAGGACAAACTAGAAGTGATACATGAAGGAACAAGAAAAGTAAAGGAGACCAAAATTAACATGTTGGTACATGAGTTTGAACTATTTCAAATGAAAGAAATGAAGAAATGTTTACAATGTTCTAAAAAATAATCAGTGACCTAAATGCACTTAGGAAAATCTAAAATGACTTTGAACAAGTCATGAAGATTCTAACAAGTCTACTAAGGTCTTAACAATCCAAGGTAGATACCATTGAAAGTGGGAATGTTCATGACATGTCATACGATAAAATAAAAGGCATACTCATTGCCTATAAGAAGACCTATCTCAAAAGGCATGATATACTAAACAATAGAAGATCATGCATTCAAGGCTACTACAACCTCTGTAGATCATTCAAATGATGATGATGATGATCTTAGCAAAATTGACCTATAAGAATTAGCCTGCTCTTCAAAGAAATTAGAAATGCATGCTAAAAGAGAAGGTCAACCATCCAGATATAAAATACTTGTAGAAGAATAAGCCGAAGAAGGATGAACATGGTAAGAATGCTGTAACATGCTATGAATGTGGAAATGTTGGTCATGTCAAGCCTAAATTCCCCTATATAAAGAAAAGGCAAAAGAGGCACCTATAAGAAGAAAAGTTTTGGCTACATGGAGTAATGATGATGAAGACAATGAAAAAGAACTTGAATAGGAGATAGCAAACCTATGTTTCATGGCTACAAAAAAGGTAAAAACTCAACCTATCAATGATAATTTAGAAGAAACCTTTTATGAACTTTTAATTGATTTTCACAAAATACTATTAAAATACGAATAAATCACACAACTAAAAATTAAACTTGAAAAAGAAAGAAATGATTTGCAAATTCAATTAAATAAGACCAAAAAGGAAAAAAAAATAGCATTGACTTTGAAAATAACTAAGTGGAAACTATGAAGTTTTAGGCATTGGAAAATCAAAACCAAATGTTGAAACGAAAAAAAAAAAGGTACTTGAAAATCAAGAAGAAATTCTATTATAAAGATTTAACAAAATTTGTCAAAGGAGAAAAATATCTAAATATGCTTCTAGAAGATTAAAAGTGTGTGTTTAATAAAATTGGCATAGGATATAATGAACAAGTTCGCACTAAGCTCTACAAGAACTTTTTCATCAAGGAATTAAAACACACTACTACATCTTATTATGTTGTAGGTATGGTAATGCATGTTATATTTATCTGAAATTAAAAGGAAATAAGAAGTGCGTTCCAAAAGGTTAAATTATGGTTAAGATACATGAAACTAACTTTCAAGGACCAAAAAAGATTTGGGCACCTAAATGTAGATAAATTCTTACAGGTATACCATAAAGGAAAATGGTACTTGGATAGTGTTTCTCATGACACATGACCACAGAACTCATCAAAATTCATTTCCCTCACTGCTAAGGAAGGATGAATAATGACTTTTCGTGACAATAAAAAGGTTAAGGTATTGGAAACTTTCACCAAACTATCAAATAAATAATGTCTATTTTGTTGAATGACTTAAGCATAACTTATTTAATATTAGTTAGCTTTTTGATAAAAGGTATAAGGTAAATTTTGAATCTAGTTAATGCACAGTTGCAATTAATGACAAAGGATTATTTGTGGGGACAAAGATAAGAAAATTTATATATTAAATTCAAAAGAATTACATAAAAAGAAAATATCTTGTCTTTCCACCTTATACAATGATCAGTGAGCTTGGCATAAGAAACTTAGACATGTCAGCATGCATATCATTTCAAAACTATCAAAAAGGGATCTAGTAAGAAGTCTTCCCAAGATCAATTTTGAAAAGGATCACTTATGTGATGCATGTTAGCTAGGTGATCAAACCAAGTCTTCATTAAAAGTAAAAGATAATGTTTCAACTTCCAGACCTTTGGAACAATTGCACATTGACCTTTTTGGCCCAACACAAATTAGGAGTTTTGGTAGTAAAAGTTATGCATTTGTCATTGTAGATGACATGTTAAGATTCACTTGGGTAATCTTCCTAACTTATAAGGATGAATGTTTTAAGTATTTTGAAATATTTTGCAAAAGAATTAAAAAGACAAATGTTACCTCTTTTCAAGCATCAGAAGTGATCATAGATGTGAATTGGAAAATAAATTGTTTTATAAGTTTTACAATGAACATGGTTTTATTCATAATTTTTCTGCTCTAAGAACCCACAACAAAATGGAGTTTCGAAGGGAAAAATAGAACTTTACAAGATATGGTAAGAACCATGTTGATTGATAATCATCTTCTTAAGTACTTCTGGGTTAAAGCTATTAACACTACATGTTATATCTCAAATAGATGTCTTATTAGGCCTATACTTAAAAGAACACCATATGAGCTATGGGAATGAAAGAAACCCAATGTAAGTTACTTTCATGCTTTTTGTTAATTGCTTCATTCATAATAATGGAAAAGATAACTTAGGCAAATTTAATGCTAAAAGTGACAAAGAGATATTTCTTGGATATTCAACAACTAGCAAACCTATAGAGTTTATAATAAGAGAACTTTAGTTGTAGAAGAGTCAATGCTTGTTGTTTTTTACAAATATAATTCTATTTTGAGAAATGGTGCATGTAGTGAAGAAATTGTGCAGGATTAAAAATCTAAACCTCAATAACTTCCTAAAATAACAATAATAAGAAATGATCAAATGAAAGAAGAAGAAAAGTCTAAGAAAACAATTAGTGACCTGAACGATAACCCCAAACACCTAAATGACATACCTAGTGATGAAAATCAAAATTCCTAACACTTGAAAAAAAAAACATGATTTAATATAAAGCTACCTAGAGATTGGAAACACTTAAGCTCATATATCATGCAATACATACTTAGAAATCCAAATGATGGCTTAAGAATTTGATCATCCTTCAAGTGAGCTAACAAACTTCCTTTCTTATCCCAAATTAAGTCAAGTAATATTAATGAAGCTCTCAAAGATCAAAACTAGATACAAGTAATGCAAGAAGAATTGTATCAATTTGAAAGAAATCAAGTTTAGGTACTAGTTGAGAAACTAAATGATGCATATGTCATTGAAATGAAATGGGTATTTAACAAAAAGTTATAGAATAAGACACATAGTAAGAAACAAGGCTAGACTTACGGCCCAAAGTTTCTCACAACAAAAAGGTATTAATTTCAAATAAACCTTTACTATTATTGCTGGACTTGAATCAATTTGAATGTCAAAAGTACATTCCTAAATGGCTATATTAATGAAGTTGTTAGTTGGATTGGCTAGTGCACCAAATCACTCAAATAATATAATAGTGAAAAGTTCCAAGAGGATTGAGTATTAAAACTAATGTTAATTAACTTGATTAAAATAGAATGAATAATAAGTAACAATATCAAGTCTTGTATGAGATTTTAACTATATGACTAATTAAAACAAATAAAATTGACTAGTGAACTAGAAATAAAACTTAACAGTTAAGGAAAAAGGTAATAACAGAGAAAGATCAATAACTTCTGATAAAAAAAAATGTTAGGATTGTTATTTTCCCTTTTATATGCACTTTGTTCATCGTTGTTGCAGCCATGTCATGACAACATTACAGCACAATGTAGTGTTAACTGCAATAATGAAATTCATAGAAATTTATCCAAAATTGCTATACTAACCTCCCTAATTTGCAATTCTACACATTCCTATAGGAACCCAAATTATGGAAGTTAAATTTAAGCTTAATATTGAATGGGTTATGTGAGACAACTTATATATTCCTATATAGATATAAATCCCAAAATTACTTAAAGAACTCACACTAATCAAGCTAGATCCCACTTGAATTGAACTTTCCAGTACCAATTCACGCTAATTTACAATATATTAGTGGTCAATCAACAAATAGCATAATCATTCATAACAAGTTTGATTAAATACTAATGCAATTCACTAAATATAATGTTAATAACTCAAAGCATTGTGCAAATTCAGGTTCAAATAACAACCCCAGCTACCCAAGTTTAGTTCATGATAATAAAAATCAAAATAGTCTTCAAACTATCCATTGGCTAGTACAATTGAAAATTGGAATAAAGATCAATAATATTGAAATTGTTTGTTAAACTCTAAATCCTCTAATCCCAATTAGTGTACTATCTTCTCCTCTCTCAACTTGTCCTTCCTCTCATACTGCCAATCTCCTCTTTGTTGCTGTTAAAAAGCTGAAGAAGATCCCTACAATCAGAGATCAACCCTTGCCTCTGTCCTTTCTTCCTTATTGCCTATATTGTACGTCCCTTCTCTACCTCCTATTTACTCCTTCATACTTCCTCTTTCAATAGGGTTCCATCACCTTCTATTTAGAAGTCACGTGCCACACAGCCACTTCTTACAAGCCCAAAATGTTCAATTCAAAATTCAAAGCCAACATAAAATTTTGTCACAGCAATTGCCACATCTTTGTCATGACAATGGATAAAAATTTTGGCTTTAAAAACTCTACTTCCTTTTACCTGCAAATGAATAATAACCACACCAAACATCAATCTTTCTAATTTTTTTATGCAAATGACTCTTTTTAAGTCCCTTGTTCAGGCTAACAACTCATCCATACATAATATAGAAAATTAAGAGCCTAAGTCTGATAAAAATTAAAAAGAAAGACTTTAAAATAAGCATTTTCTTCATATATTTGATGCTTGGTAACTCTAGTTTTTTAAAGTTATCAGAAGTGTATGTAAAACAACCTCTAGGATTTCAAGATGAAAAATTGCTTAACCATGTCTTTAAACTTATCAAGGCACTTTACAAGTTAAAACAAGCCCCTAAAGCATGAACAACTTCTTATTGAAATAAATTCTCAAGAGGAAATGTTAATACTTGATAACTCTATAGTATAGACTTATTCATGTCATTTCCACATTTTTTCATTATGCTACCTTGTTAATTTTAGTATAAATTTAGGTCTTTCTTGTTAATTTAGGAAATGTATTTTTGGTAGTGAGGCTTTAGGTTATTTAGTGTTTATTTAATATATTTTTAGCCATTTATGGACTATTCATGTGATTTTATATCTTACCTAGGAAAAAGAAAGTTTTGCCAATAAGTAGGTGAATACTCAACTTTGAGATGACTTTTGGGCCCTCAAACATTAGAATTTGGAGATACACATCATAGAGTAAGTTGTAAACCTCATTGAGACCTTTCCAACAAGTGATAGTTTGCTAAAATTTGATGTTAGAGCACAAAATTATGACTAAAACACTCATACTGGTCCATGAGCTTTATCTTGGCGTCAAGGCGCCAATGGTAGTATGTTTTCCAATGAATTGGCCAGGATGTATATAGTGACCAAAGAATTGGTGCCAAGGTACCAAGACATAACAACTGAACGGTAGATTGGCCTTTTATCATTGAAGAGCAATATAAATCATTTTTCCTAAGGTTTCTTGGAAGGGAGAGACGTTCTGAAGCATATGGAGGCTACTTTCTAAGCTCTAAGGGCAGGGCCTTGTTGGAGGAAAGCATTCTAAGAGAAGTTTCAAGGGAGGAAGTCGATTAAAGCTTCAAAAACGGAGTTCTTCATGTCTTTCTCTTTTTTCACTCTTCACGTGCTTATATTTTCTAAGTTGTATTAAATTGTAATCATGGATTTGCTATGCTAAACCTATTTTTATCTAGGATTATGGATCTTAGGTATGTAAATTGTTAAACTTTATTACTTTCTGACTTGAATTTCATTGTGTATTAAGTTATTTAGTTCAAATTTTTTTTGTTCCTTTGTTGATTGGCCACCAATTAGGGCTTATGTTAAGGATTTATGGATTCTTTAAAGAGAAGCCCAAATTTAGTCATAGGACTAAGTACCATATGATTGATGTTAGTCAATTGCTTGAATTAACTATTAGATGTGCGAAGTCATAATTAGCCATACTTAATGTGTCTCTTTAAGTAGTTGTCATAGAAATATAGGGAACTAATTTATAGTGACAAAATTTATAAGGGATTAATGAATTCTTATAATGATGTTAGAAGCTAAGACTAATTCTAAATCAATGAGTTTACATTAGGAAAGAAATTAAATCAAATTGAAATGTCTTGGTAATCTATAATCCTAAAGAAACCTTTTGCATTGATCATATCTCATTTTAAGTTTTGTATTATTTGACTTATTGCAATTTCTTTACTTAAACTTGAATATTTGATCACTTGGATTACATAGTTACATATGCATTAGTAATTAGTAGCGGTATGGAATAAAATTCCCTAGAAACAATACTTTTCTCACTCTTTACTACTTGTTGGTGGTGTATACTTGTACCATAATAGTTTGCTCATAACAATACTACACTTTGTTTGGAAAGTTAATAAGGATGCACTATCGGTTCAAGTATATGTTAATGATATTATGTTTGGAAGTATTAACGAAAATGTGTGAAAGGAATTCTCAAATTTAATTCAAGAAGAATCTAAAATAAGTAGGATAGGTGAATTAAACTTTCTTGGACTGCAAATTAAGCAAATTAAAAGTGGTAACTTCATATGCCAAACTAAGTATACCATAGAACTACTAAAGAAACTTGGATTTGAAGTTGCTAAACCCGATGGAACACTTATGAGTTTGGCTACTTCCATAGACAAGGATGAAAAGGCTAAAGATTTTGATCAACAAAGATATTAAAGTATGATTAGATCCCTACTCAATTTTACTGCATGTAGGCTTGACATAATGGTTAGTGTATATAAATGTGCTAGATTTCAAGTTAACCCAAAAAAATCTCATTTTATTACATCAAAGAGAATTTTTAGATATCTGGTTTGCACAAAGGAATATGGATTGTGGTATATAAAATCTCGTAATATCAATATAGTAATATGCTATGTAGATGTTGACCTTGCAAGTGACAAATTTAATAAAAATTGTACAAGTGACACCTGTTAATTTTTAGGGAAGGCTTTGATTTCATGGTTTAGTAAGAAACAAGGATTTGTTACTTTATGAGCTATTTAAGTTGAATACATGGCAGTAAAAAGTTATTGTACACAACTTCTATGGATGAAGTAACAACTATAAGACTACTCTTTAAGCTATCATAAAATTTTAATCTGTTGTGACAATACCAATGCAATTTGCTTGAGCAAAAATCCAGTACATCATTCAAGAACTAAGCATATAAAAATAAAACATTATTAAGGGATCATGTGCAACATAGAGATGTTAAAGCTTGTTACATCAAAACAAAAAATCAAGTTGCAAACATCTTCACAAAAGCTCTTCATGAAGATAGGTATACCACTATAAGAAAGGAAATTGGTATGATAAAAAAAACCCTCAAGTCTTCTTGATTAAGTAAAGATCTTAAGCACTTGAATTTAATGTTTTAGCACTTGAAAAATGTTTGCTTGTGTGATTATGTTAAGTACTAAAATTAAGGTTGAATTTGCTTTCTGTGATATGCTTGTTTTACTTACTTGCTTTAAACACTTGATAAATGTATGCTTACTTTTTGTGTGATTAATTGTTAGGCACTTAAAATTAGAATTTAAGCATTTGAATATATACATTTTAATCTTGTGTGTTGTGTGAATGATTTAGTGACTAAAATTGAATAGTTGATCACTTAAAATTCTGAGGCAATGATGTTAGTAAGAGAAGGTCTTTGAGACACATGTTTGGTAATGGCTTATATAAGTAAAGTCAAATTTTCCCTCCAAAAGCCTCATTAATGTAGCAGTTATTTTTGTCTCTTAATTGTTAGGTAACTCTATATGTCTTTAATCTTCCTAACCTATTTCATCAATGCTCACCTTAACCAGATATCTCTCTATTCTCTAAATAATATCACACCACACAATCATTGTTTTCCTTTTTAGTGAAAGATGAAGACACGAAGCCAAACCCAAGGAAAAGTACCAATGAAGAAAGTTTTCCTCTTATAAAGAAGTAAAATAGATGGAAGGGAAGAAAGACTAAGGAAGGCATCTCTGAGCATAATCAATCATTAATGTCTATCGTTGAAAATGCTTCCATAGAAGGCATTTTTGAAATTATGGCAAAAATCACACCAATACTCATACTTGAAGAACCACCATTGCCAATGGAAGAACAACAACAATGTCATATTTTTCTTCTCGATGACATTCCAGAATGACATAAGTTAAGGCACAATTAGATTTTCCTTGCCTTCAAGAAGCACCAGAGGAAACATCCAGAGAACTTAAACCAATTACCAAGGAAATGGAAGTTGCAAAGGAGGCACCCCAAGATGATTAGGTCACTGAGAAAGAAAATAAGGCATTCGAGGAAACTCGATCTTTGAGAATGCAAATAAGGTGTCAAAGGGAGTTTAGGCCCGTAAAAGGACAAATAAGACACTTGAATATACAACAAAGGGCTTTGCTATGAGTCCATATATTCCTGTGTCTAACTCTAAAGAAAATGAAGAAAAGCTCATTAGAAAGCTTACTAGGGCAAAGAAAAGGAAAAGCATAATGGACATAAGAAGTAAAATGATGGGGTATACGTCTTCCTTATAGCATGTTGATGATGAAAAGGAATAACCCTTTAACACTATAAAATTTTGGTTACAAATTGAGAAGCAGATATAAAAGGACTTAATTACTCACAAAGGGATTGCATAAAAGCATATTGTTGACTTCACAAAGTTAGAGTAATTGCATTGTAGCTCACTTAAAAGAGACATTGATGGTGTTAGCTATACCCTTCTCCTCTCCATCAGAGAGCATGTGTATGAGGATTTGGTACGAAAGTTTTACACTAATATAAGGTCAATACCTGGATATCAGTTGAATCCTTAGCTTATGGCAAGAGCTTGTCATTAAGGATAATGATATAAATATTGTCATAAGCACAACTTTTGGAGGAAGGGACTTTTACTTCTAAACTACCTAGGTAGCTAAATTTCCTATAAGCTATAAGAAGTGAAAAGCATCATGGTAGAAACACCTAATTTAGTGAAGAGAGGACAACTTAGTGCTATAGCTTTGTCATTCCATCATCAGGTTCTGACACACATGATATCTATAGTAATGTTGTCAACAGGAGACCTTGATACTGTACTACCTCACAATTGGGATCCACATAAATCTATCTCACTAGATATTGAAGTATGTAATAGAAAGTAGTCAAAGTATAAATTTTAAGCTTCTCTCCTATATGGCATGTTGTTGACTAAACTATTCAAGTACAAAGTAAACCTCTCAAACATGCCTTTCAGAATAGTGACTACTATCTACAATGTTGCCATGTTCGTCTCCATGAAGTTCAAGTTTGAAAATAGAATCTGGATCAAAACAATCTCAATTCCACCCTTTCAAGCTCTTGAAGTTGATATTCAAGCACCTCAAGTTAGCAATTTTTCCTCTTTATAACATGAGTTGGACACTTAAGGTCCTAACTTGGAATCTCAGGCACTTGACCTTGATCAAATTGCACCTCATCTTCTAAGCCCTAACATTTCTGTTTTGGTACCTGACTATCCTATCACTAACGCCACTATTTCTCTGCTTTTTATTCTTGAGAATTAAACTCATGCACCTAGACTCTTTATCTTACTATCCTTCTCACAAGTTCCAGAACTTCCAACTTAAGGTCTTGATCTAGTTCCACTAGCACCTACCGTAGCTACTCCAAAAAATGGTCTTATGCTTTTTCAAGCCATAATGTTAGATAGAATTAATGATTCCTCAATCTTCTTCATTCCAAAATGGACAAGCTCCAAGAAGATATGAATGAAATGAAAGGTGACTTAAACTTGCTTAATGACAAGTTTGATCCATATAGGACAATTGGGAGTCTGCCCTAGGAGATTGTTGGTATAAAACAAGCATATCAAACTAACGAATGAAGAAAGTTTACGGCTTCATTATCAAACTTTTGGAATGGAAATGCAACAATAAGTTAAGATTGTTCTAGACATTTTTGAGTAAAAACTATATTCTTTAACGAGTGCCTCTCTAATGTGTAATCAATTAATGATTTGTTATCATTAAAAAAAAAAAAAATGATAGTGAGCACTGAAATATAAACGAGGTTACACACACTAAATGTAGGAGAGGTTAATTTAATATACTCCAAAAAAGAAAAAAAAAGAAGAAAAAGAAAGAAAGAGTATGTTGATTTTGTTGAATCAAATGCATAACAGATTAAAGTAAAGACTTTGCATATATACGAAACATATACCAAGAGGCTACAGACGAACTTGGGAGTTCTTATAGGCCTAAGAAGAAAGTAAACGACTCTTGAAGTTAGAATGAACAAGATTTGCATTAACATCACAGGAAGCACAAAGTCGAATGGATTATCTCCTTTCTACATCCCACGTGACTGCACGTAGTCTCTGTCATTTTTCACACAAACTTCATATATCCCATTGAAGTTTACATCAACAGTGCCCATTCCATTGCGTCCTACTCCTGCTGCTGCACCTCCCATTATTGCAATAAACCAATGTGCATGTATAGCTTTCCTATCAAGTAATGAACCTGTATCAGCAGATGCTTTTAAAGCAATGGCAAATGTATATGAATCATAGCCCACTTTTGATTTCCACAATTTAGAAAAGTATAACAAAGCCTCCATACTGTAGCCAGCATGTGCAAGCCCCACTATAATGGCAGTCCATGATACTACATTTCTTCTTGTCATTTCTTCGAAGACCCTGCAAACTTGCTCTATTTTGCCTAATTTCATGTACATGTCTAGTAAGGCACTACCAACAAATACCAAGTTTTTTAAACCAAATTTCATTGCATACGCATGCAATAATTCTCCATAATACATGTTCATGCTGATCGCACAAGCCTTGAGTACAACACTAATCACAAATGGATCCATTTGAAGTCTAGGCTGGTCCACATATCTGAGAACAAGAACAATGCTCCACAAGAGTCTGAGGCATTGACATAACTAGCTATTATTGTGGTCCAAGAAATTTCATCTCTATGAGGCATTTTATCAAACATTTCCCTTGCTTCACGCAATTGACCCCTTTTTCACAAGATGCTTCAATTCAGAGTTTAGTTCAACCATACATGGATTATGAATATGATACAAAGCCGGTGCAAGTTGTTGTGGTTTTTTTTGGCTGACCAGGTCTCTGCATGCAGTGCCAGTTCCTATAATAGAAACATACTTGTTGTAAAGCAGCCAAGGACAACTTACCTGAATATTTTCAGAACAATTTAATACATCTATAAGTGGATTACCTGAAACATGAACAGAAGAATTATTTTGCATGCAATGATGGGTTACTAAGCCTCACAGGAAGAAACTCCCATAAGAATCAGACTATGTTAAATTTAGGAAACAAAAAATATGTATAATAAAAACAAAAACTCTAATAATTGCAGGTCTAATTAAGAGTTTATTGAACTGAAAAGCCGTGCTCAACAAAATATAATATAAATTTGATAAATATTTTCCAATTAAAAACAAAGGCAAAAAGAATTAACACTTGACTCTAATCATGTACTATATTAATGTCTCCATTCTCCAACTCTCATAGTTACAACTACGACTTTGTTCAAGAATTTTCATCAAGACAAATAAATATAACATGTTGGAATTTCAAAGAATATAATAAGTGTGACACATGAGATATAAGCTTGCAGGGAATCATAATTTTCCCACTGAACCATTTAAGGTGGGGGAGGGAGCAATTTAATCATAGTTCATTCACAAAATTATGCTTAAATTTCCACACCTAATCAGCAACAAAGATTATATGACACAAGTGATCCAACTTCAATACTCTCCCTCTATTGTCTGCCTACCATGTAAAGCAATTCACTCTAACAAAACAATTTAAAAAGCATTCTGACCTAGATATAAGATAGGACACAATACCAATACTATGACATGACAACATACGTAGTGCCCTGATGCAATTACACATATCATGTCTGATACCAGTTGCTTTTCAATTACTGGTAGTTCAGTAAAAATTGAAACAATGATGATAACAGAACTCACCTTGATGCACTGATTTGACAGGGAACTGACATTTTCCGATAACTTAGGACAAGCAGTAGCTGGAGAAAATGAAGGGTCAATGGCGAATACAGTGGAAGCATATCTACAGTGCTCCAATCTCCTGAAGCCATTAAAGAGTACCCCGAGGAAGTATCTTGGCTCTCTGTTAACGTTGTAACCCAGATAACCAAACAACGCACACATATTTCTTTATCTCTCTCTTCCTCTTAATTTCTTCTTTTCACTTCAAAAACAAGTGAGAGTCATTTTTGAAGTTCAGTTCACTCAACACAATAACAAACTTGGAAACTCGTCATGCTCCTAGAAAGAGAATCTAAGAGGCACGAATACAAATTCAACATTGTAGTCAGAGACAAGGATGAGAGAATTGAGACTGAGATGTGTAAGAAAGAAAGCTTGAACCCTAGAGTGGGGAGGAAGAGAGGACCAAGTTGAGAGAGACATTCCAAATCACCAAATGGCAAGTTTGTGCGTCATTTGTCATGCACTCTTGTCTACTTTTTCCTGTTTAAATAAATAAATAAGCTCTTAAACTTTATTTGACATAATCTTTTAATATGTAGTGAATAGTCATGGTCATTTAAAAAATAAGATATTATTAATTTAGAAATGACAACTAAAAATGATAAGTTCTTAAAATCGTGAAATTTAAAAACATTATGTAGAACAACATGCTTCTGAAATTTCAAAAGACAAATGATGGGATCAACATTGACATATCTAAAACGGGAAAAATAAAATTGTCCATGGGTCCAGAAACTATGGGCAAATTAAACATCTCTTGGTGCTGTACAATATACATAGCATTATTGGAGTAAACCTGATATCCTTTTCATTGACCAAAACAGTCTGTCAAGTGTTCTGACTAGGAGGGCATAGTTTGATTAAAAATGGTCTGCACAGTGATTTGAACTCTGCAGCATTCATTGCAATTACACCTACAAGAAGCGTTCATGTAAGTGATTTCAATATATATGATATTTTCGTAAGGGAGAAAGAGACAGAAAATTAATCATGAAGGTTTAAGACTTTTAAAGAGAAAAAAAAAAGATGTAAATGAAAAATTATCATAACATGTATTCTAAAGGATAATATCAGGCCTTGTCAAAGAGATTAATCCAATTTTCCAAAACCTTGCACAATGATAATACGAATTTAAATAAACCAATTTAGTCACTTCTGAATGTATTTAAAGTCCTGACTCCAACCTTAACACCATTAAGGGTTTAAATAATTTAGTTTAAAATTTAACAACTGAAAAGTTTCTAAAAGAATCCGATTATTTATATAAAATCCTGCTATACTCTTCAATCATCAATAAATCACCCCATCCAAGAAACAGCCTGTGACAAATAAGTGATCGACAGGCATCATAAATCAGGAAAAAATATAAATCAGCAAACCAACTTCAATTAAAAAGTAGGGCCTTTTTCATTTCATTTCAGTTATAACCTGTTCTCATATTAACAGATCAAATCTAACCAAATTAAAGCTCCAAAGCTAGCAAAACTTAAATAATAGAAAAGAAAAAAAATTGCTTTTAATAAAATAGAAGAAAAGAAAGAAAAGGGCACGCGTGATTGCAGCGGGAGAATGAATTATGTGAAGTGGCTTGGTATTGTAGCTCATTTAATTTCCTATGATGTATAGGATAAAAGGAGCAACCTTCACTAAGAAGCAGTGGAAATCAGTGAAGTTAACTCTGTAGGACCACTACCAAGAAGAAGATCATAAAAGGGGAAAAGACACAGATAAACTAAGAAGCAGTCAACATAAGGTGCAAATGTCTACGTCCAGGCACAACTATAACATAAGTTTATTATTGAATTAACAAAATAGGCAAATAATACTAAAAATTCTCTTCCACAATGAAGCTCCATGAAAAGTCGAAAGCCATTAGAGAAAGCGCAGTGAATTCTTAAAACGACAAGCAGAATAGAGACCGATTTAAACAACTACAAAGTAGAAACCCTTGAAATGAGAAAAGGGTACCTCTTTATCTGAGAGCTGGTACTCTACAGTTCGGACAGTCTCGAATTCAAATCGCTAAATGGCATAGTTCATATATACCAAGTAACAGAATGTGGAGGGAAAACCTAAAAATGATGAGTTGACGATAAAGTGAAAGACTTCAACCCAAAAAAAGAATAGAAAAAAAAAAAAAAAAAAAGCTTTGTTTTAGTCGAAAGAAACGTTTTATTAATACCAAAACAAGACGTAAAGGCCGGCTGATTCGAACCTTAAGTTGATCATGGAAAAAAAGTGGGCTATTTCGTCCCATATTGGAATATGGGTCCCAAAATTTTCTCGGCACTCTCTTCAATAGCCCACATAAAATTTGTAAGCCAAAAGAAGACCAGAAGGTAAAAAGGATTATTTTTTCAGTCCATTAGTATATTCTCATTATTAAATTATTATTTTGGGATGCGTGCATTTCCAATTCACATTTCTTCATGTTAGATAAAGATATACACATAATGAGTTATGTTTACTCTTAAAATGAATCTCACATATTTAAATAAAAGTGAATATCATTTATTCTGTATCTATCTCTCTCTAATATAACAATAACATAAGGGGATTTGGTGCATTTCAATGTGTATATATTTTTTAAAATGATATAATATAATTCATATATATATATATATATATACACACACACACATGTAGAAAATAATGTATTTGAGTTATTTATAAATATTCTTCTCAATTTTTATCGATTTTCAAAATTAAAATTTTTTGTACTAATATTTTGTTAAAATTATTAATTAAAACTGAATAAAAATATTTAAATCTTCAAAAATGATAATTTAATATAATCTTTTCAATTTATAAGAATTTATAACAAGTTTAAAGTTGAGATGGAGTCATACAAATTTTTTTAGGAAACTTAGTTACATCTTTTTAAAATGTACTTTAAATTTTTCGAAAAAACAAATGCTCATATTATACATCTAAGACTGGAGGCCTCCATCGCTTGACAGCAACACCCCAAATTGAAAATGAAGTTGATTTAAATATAAACTTTGTGACTTTTGCTATAAAATAAAGTAAAAAATGGAAGTTACAGCAATCCTAAACAGCCATAACTTTGTTTGAGTGAGAGTATGGATATAGTTTGATAAGTGATTTAAATTCAAACATCTTGGAAATCCAATATAATATTTTTGAAAACTCCTTTCCCCATATATATATATATATATATATATATATATAAACTAGAGAAAAATATACTTTTAGAATCTTATTTATTATAAAATTATTATTTTGATTTCTCATCTATTGTAATGTTTAAAATAGTCTTTCACTCATTGGACAATGTCACACTTGGTTAGTTCTTCTACCAAATTCTAAACTCTAAATTTAAGAAATTAAATTAAATATTTTTTTAAAAAAGTAAGGGACCATCATTGTTTTGGAAGGATATTACATAGTTATTCTATCCTTAACTCTAAAATCATCCTGAAGGGTGAATAACCAGAAGGGAAAGGGGGTAGCAGATAAAGAGACAAAAAAGGAAAGGGAAAAGTCACTAGGAGGGTACCCCTGCCGCTAAGGCAGAGAAAGAAAAAGGGAGAAACAACGCAAAAGCAAAAAAGAGTTAAGGGGAGACGAAAGGCCAAAGTAGTAAAGAGGATGGGACAAAGAACACTGATAGAGAAAAGGATAACAGGGGTGAGTGTTGATAGGGGAGGATACAGTGGCTTGAAGAAGTTAAACCCCAACTAGAGAAGTTGAGGCAACACAAAGTTGAAATGATGGGATGAAACAAGTGGGAAAATAGGACGCATGCACGAAACGACGGAATGAAACAAGTGGAAAAAGAAGGATGTATGCATGAAACTCTTAAGGTTAGTAATTAAGAGCACTTTTCTATAACTTTCTCTCACTAGAAGGATCTTTCCATATCCCCTTTCTCTTTTGTTGATTTTTCAAATGACCAAATCTCCTTTCTCTTTCACGGACTCGATAGAGTGACGTGCTTACTTGCAATCTCTTATTGATGAATAACACAATAAATTCTAAAAGACCATGCTATAAAGAGATGTTATGGATCATTACTAATTTACTTATATATATACACACACACATAGAGATATGTACATACATTTATTTTAATTTTTAACTAATACATAATTAGATGAAAGTTCTCTTGGACTTTTAATATGGAAGAGGCTTTTCAATAGAATTTTTACCGATCATTATTTATACTCAAGCTAAACAGTAGTTCAAGTATATGTATAACCACTGCACCTAGAGGGGTGAATAGATCATGGATAATTTTTACCTATTAAAATTTGTTTGAAAAAACATAGTTGACTTATAAATTTATAGTATACTAAAATTCTCAAAAAATAATTAATTGAATTTAGAAGCAATCGATTGAAAATAATAAAAAGCAATCAACTATATAGTATACACTAAACTAAATTGTTTGTAAAGAATGTGAAGGTTTAAGAACACAGTCGATTATAAAATTTACAATTAACTAAATGAACTCAAACAAGAAATGCAAAGATGAGGGTTAGAGAAGCAAACATAAAAAATTTATCTTCGTTTAGCCAATTGATGACTACGTACAGTCCCATTAACTCTTTCAAGGAATTTTCACTAAAAACAATAATTTTCTACAACCACAAAAGGTTAAACTTGCTAACCCTTTCAACACAAAGTTTAACCTCAAACTTTCTTTGAGAAAACCATTTCAACTCACAATCTTCTTCTCACTAATAAAGATAGAGATAAAACAAAAAGAGAGATTTTAGAACCATTATAACAATGGGCTTTCACAAAGTTTTAACAGTTGACCAAGGTTTCTTGCATGCTTAAAGAACCAGAGACTAAGAGCAGATGATATCTTTTGATTGCCAAGATGCAGATATGTGTTTTCTTTAAAAGGTAGCACTTCTATTTATATTACTCCAAATTTTGACTATTGGATCATTCAAAATCTTTAAATCTTCTTCTTCTTGGTGATGGAGAAGTTTACACCATTCTTTTTCCATTGATTTCATTCATCTTGGTTCCTATGTGGAAGGAGAGCTTCGACAGATCTGAAGCTCTAGAATTTCGCTTAAGGCTAGAGAACATAAAAGGAAAAAAAGACATTGGGAGATCTAAAAGTTATTGTCATGATAAGGTCTTTTAATTTTTCACGTGATGCACTTGCTTTAGATTATCTGAGCTGTCAAGTGGAGTTGCTTCATGGGATGTAGGAAATTGGGCTTTTATAAAAAGTTCAAAGTAAGTCTTTCTTCTTTATTTATGTTTGTCAGAAATCAAACTTAGGAATTTAAGCCTAATTTTGGGCTAACACCTACAACATAGCAACTTCCAGAAAAATAATAACATTTCCAACTTAAGATGAAAAGTGATGAACTATTGAAAATTACTCCTAATTATGATGAAATAATTATTAAATGCTATAAAATATATTTAAACTAATATTTTACCTAATTCAAACAATTATTAAGGAGAAAAATATCATTTGGCTCCTATATTTTTTAAATTAGTTTCATTTTAATTCTCAACAAAATGAAAATCTAAAAATAGTCATTTATTTTTTAACTAATTTTCAATTTTTGAATGATTAAAATGAAATTAAGTTCAAAGTTAAAAATCATTTTAATATTTTCAATTTGTAGAGGATCAAAATTAAACTAAATTAAAAAATGGAGAACTAAAATAATATTTTTTTCAATTGTTAAGTATTAAATAAATTAATATTTTAAGTAATTATGTAATAAATTCTATAATTAATACTTAATATGTCATCACTTTAAAATACAATGTTCCGAAAACATAAAATCAACAGAAAAAAAATACTAATTAATAAATATTGAATTGATAGGTCGTATTACGCATAGTAACAACTTCCGTGTTCAAGATGTTGATATATTGACCAAAGACAATGTAGGATCAGATGGAATCTAAGTTAGTAGTATGACGTGTTGAATCGCGAACAGTCAATTTTATCGATCAAAACTCAAATTAGAAGGGTAGTGGCCATTGAGCACACATTAATTAGTCTTAAAATGAATTTAAATTAATGCTGAAATATTTTATTTATTATTAATTTTAATATTATTTTATTATTTTATCGATTATATTTCAATAATTCTTAGAATTTTTGTGTTTACTATCTTTATTTATTTTTGTTTATTATAATCTTTTTTACTTACATACAAAATTTGACTATGGTAGATAAAAATAAATTTAATCTTTATTTTATATATATATATATATATATATATATATGTAGACACACAAACATAATTCATATCGGCATCTTAAAATTTTAAAAATTATTATTTCTCACATATCATATTGTATTATATTTTATATTTGTACCATATTTATATTTTTTATATTGGATAATAAGAATTTCTGTGTTCAAAGTTGTTGATATATTAACCAAAGACACCGTAAGATCAGATGGAATCTAAGTCAGTGACGTTTTGAATTGTGAAAGTCGATTTTATCGATCAAAACTTGACAATTTACGAGGGTAGTGCCCATTGATCACACACTAATTAGTGTCGTGTGTGAATGCTTCTTAATATCAAAAGAGACCTCAATAATTGAACACTGACTCTTCCATCAGGAGAGAGATCACAAAGCATACCACATGGTTTAAACTTTATCTGCAGACAAAAATGAGACAAAAAGCATCGAATATCGGTTATATATATCTATATCAAATCAACGTCAAGATGCTTAAATATCTAGAACTTACTTCCTCAGGAAGAGGAGATTAGTTCAAATATGCTTCTGCTGTAATTTAAGAACCCCATGATAGAAAGGAACCCGATTCTCCACACCGAAAATCAAAACAAACTTTCATTTGGAAAAATACAAGAAATATTATATTCCAAGTTCCAAGTAGGCATACTTGTCCAAGCTTCGCTTTTAAGCTTGCATTATGCTGCACTATAAAAGACGTTGTGTCTGCTTGGTGCGTAAGAGCATCACCAAAATCTGCACTAGCCATACGGTCAGATCGATCTCCATCATCAAATTTCTCTGTGTTCTCAAGCCATGACTGAGTTTGAGCCAAAACTCGATTCACGTAAGAGTCTGGGTTCGCGAAATGATCATGAGGATCAAGCTCAGAAACATGTAGCCAAGCTAGCTAGTTCGTTTCCTACTCCTCTGCCTGGAAGGAACCGAGCCTTTCCTGCCAAATATGGCTTTGGCAGGCAAAAGCTTGGTCTCACTCCTCAAACAGGTCAGACCCAAGGCTAACGGATTATGGAGCAATTATATATCCAATATATATAAATAAATAATATATATATATATATATATATATATATATCTAATACACACACACACACACACACACACACAACGCACACAGAAGTGAAGAGTGTGAGTGCAATGTGACGAAGGAATGATATAATGTTTCCTCGTTGTTGTATTATAGCTTGTACTGTATAATATGCAGTGAGGTATATGAATGTGATACTGTTATAGAATAATTAGAGCTAGCAGTTCCGAAGTTACAGTAATGTATGTGTGGTTTTCAACTTTTAAGAGGTCTATATATCACTATATAAGTTATATGTATGTATATATATATTGGTAGCCTCGTATGTTTGCTTACGTCGTATAGTTATACATACATGCACGAAGTCCACAGAAGCAAAATGACTAGCGAGACGTACTCACACAATTCTCTTTTGCTTCTAGCCCAAAAAAAAAATAAAAATGGATACCTTAATAACTCCACGCTATTTAATGGTTAGCCCATAAGGTGGAAGAAGTGTATGTCAATTTAAAAATTCAGAAAACTGGGTAAAATGTTGAAATTCTTGTTAAAAATATTACATACATAATTGATAATTAAGGAAGGTGCACAATTGATTCCTCATTTTTATACTTTTTAATAATTTGATCCCTTACAAATTAATCGTGACAAATTAGTTTTTTACAAATTTAAATTTTTATAAAACTAGTTCTTTAAAAATTTGAGTTTATACAAAATTAGTCCATCTATTTATATTAATGAGACTAATTTTGCATAAAATAAGATTTATGAAGAATTGATTTGTCATTATTATTTGTGAAGGATCAAATTGTTATAAAGTGTAAAAATAAAAAATTAATTTGATACTTCACTCACCGATAATTAAACATTAATTAGTACATTCAAAAAAACATAATTAAAGTTTTTTCAATCTGTCATTTTTTCATTTGAACAAAAATCTCTCCCCTCCCTATGTAACTGTCTATTTGAAATTGAAAGAAAAAATCATCAAATTCATTAAACAATCCGGTATTGATTGTAAAAACACTAAAATTTCTCAGTCATTTTATCAACTTGCCATATTAACACCACCGTATAGTGTTCGGCTTCCATTATCTCAGTATCAGTCAAATGAATCAAAATAGAAATAGGTCTATATAGAATAATATGTTCGAAAGCTAATTTTTTTCTATATTTAATTGGTATGACAATTGCTAAATTGAAACTCTATATGAATCTTTTTTGTAGTAACACTTGTGTCTGGCGGCAAGGCAAAATGACTCCACACACACACATGTAATACATGTAACTTAAATAAATAGAAGTTGTTCCATTTTGTCTCTCATCAAATTAAACATTTAATTTAAATCTTTTTCCTTTTATTTATAGACAGACCTAATCATTTGTGGGCTTTGAGTCATCCTTAATTAGAACTAAGGAACCCAAAATTTCAAGCATAGTTAAATTAATAAAAAAATATACAGATAGGTAAACTTAATTTTCAATGTGTATAATTGAAGAGAGAAAAATATACTTTGATATCTCATTTATCACAAAATTACCATGTTGGTATATCATTAGTTAAAACGTTTAAAATAGTATCTTATTCATTAAAAAATATCACACTTAATTTTTTATGTTTTAAAAAATTATCAATTTTTGTCCTTTTTATTAAACCCTAAACCCAAAATTTAAAGAACTAAGTTTGATATTTTTTTTGAAAAGTGAAAGATTGAATATAACATTTTTTAATAAATGGATACCATTTCGGATATTTCAAAAGTGAGGGACCAAAATAATAATTTTATAATAAGTAAAATATTTTACTCAATAATTGAATTACAAATTCGATTATTTTTTTGTCAAACTCCAAAACAATCAAAATTCATAACCGCATGTGTCTATATGATGTCTTGATTCTCGTCCGGAATGCCTGATGAATAGCAACAACCAGCACAACCTTATAGATAAACCAGTAGACCGACAAGTAAATTAAACAATTTTTTTTGGGCAGTAAATTAAAGATTAATGATATGAATTTTCCTAGCGATATTATGGATGGATGAGCTCAGTCTGTACTATCTTGCAAACTGAAATTTTATAATAAAAACAATTAATTATAAATGGTTTACACTTGTATGAGGAAGATATTTGTCAGTGGAGAATTGCAAGGATATAGAGGAATATAGCTTTGGTTCATTTTGTATAATGTGAGTAAGAGAGAGAGATGGATAGATCAGCTTATTTAAGAAGGTTAGGGGTTTAGGTGTCTCTTTATCAATCATCACCTATCTCTATACTTTTTCTAATTTCTGTTGTGGGAAAGAATTTGGTTCTAAAGAGTACTGGAAGTTTTGGCTTTTAGAAAATTCCTAATCCTAAAGTCTGTGAAAGATAATTAATATGCTAGTAAATAGTGTTCCACACGTTATAAGGAGAACATTTAATTAGTATATATGTCTGGGGTAGCTTTATACCTTTATTCTGTGTACTTTTTTAGACTGATATTTTTTCCTTGAACTTGAACAAGATAGATATGTGTGTGCGTGTGCTAGACTTGCTTAACAAGATAAATATACATGTTGTAAGCAACTGACGTCAGAGACTTGATGATATAAACCAAATGGACAAAAAAATGAAACAAAGATATATATATATATATATATATCTAATCAAAGGCATATTTTGCGTCCACTTGAAATCCCCTTTATTTCATATACTTCATGCAATCTTTTTATTCTCCTCTTTATTTCAAATCCACCAGAAAGCTGCATTATTTTCCATCTAAAATATCTATAAAATGGATATCTGGTTCCCTATATGAAGGCATAATAAACTGAGACTTCACTAAAGAAAATCACATGAACATTTGTCTTCATTCCCAGTGGGTGACAAGATCAAAGGTCATACCATATGATATAATTTTATTCCTCTTCATCATTTTTGTGATTGATTTTGTTACCACTAACGCACTTCGTGTGTAAACTATAAAATAAGCTACTATTCTAATATTTTGCTTCTAGAGGCCTTTAAGATTCTTAATGATCATCAAAAGCACAATTCAGTTCTTGCGTGTATGTATGTGTGTGTGTGTATAAAACATACGCGTGAAGTAGTGGAGAATTGCCGCCAAACTGATTAGACAACTAATACAGATACAATGCAGTGAAGAGATAATAATAGAAAAGTGAAAAAGTATATAGACCTTAATTATTTTTCCTCTTTACAACTTTTTTTTTTCTTTTATCTTTTTTAACTTTACACAAAAAATTTAAAAGTTTTAATCTCATATAAATATATTATATTTTAATCCTATAGTATCATTTAATTATTTAGTTTTTATAATTTAAAAATTTGTAATTGGGTTCTTAAAATTCACAAATATTTTCATTTACTCTCTATTGTCAGGATTCTATTGATATTCCATTATATTGGACAAAAGAAATCGATAACTGAAATATAGAATATTTTAGTAGGTTTTGGTTATTTTTTTAAAGTAAATTTTGGCAATATTGTTTATAATAAAATTAAAACAAAAGCTATGGTTGGGGTTGTGCCTGGCAGTGCATGGTGTAAATTATGAATCTACAGGTCCATTTATCTGAATGACTTTCTGTTTCTCCTATGAGTTTCAATTGAGGCCTTCAGAAGAACTTTAAGTTTACATTTGTGAGCCATGTTACGATAATGAAATGACTATAGTTACGATGCTTTTGCTGTTAGATTATAAATTCAAGATACTGCAGTGGCTTACAAAACTGGGCCTTTGAAATTTATATATCTCTGTATATAACCACCGCTACAGTAGTAACACGAACAGCATACCCGGCAGAGACACCAAAAGTGGTGGCGGTAGCGGCTGTGGTGGAGGCGGTACAAGTGGTGGGGCTGAAGTTTCTATATACTATGTGTTTTGGTTGAAATTGAATAAAACTTATCTAGAATCCATGATTTATTTTTAAAATTAATTTTAGTTATACATGATTTATATAATTGTAATTTATGCTTATAAATTTTTAATTGAGTTTTGTTATTAATACAGTATTGGCCCAATGAATTGTTTGATAATAACAAATTCATCTGAGTAAAATGTTGACCCAAACTTGTCTAAAATATATTTTAATTCTTTTAGCCCAAAATACCTCCTTTATGCATTTACTTGATTCAAAACTTATGTTATTATCTTGGACCAGGTTCTTTAAGGCACAAAAGATCCATTACCGTTTCACATAGAGACAAAACATAAAAAAATCAACAGCAAAGCTCAGGACTGTAGAACTCACTTTCAGACAAAACATGCAAGAAGAAAAGAACGTACTGTACGAACTAAACATCTCCTTCTGCTTAAGAATTCAACGCCTTTATGAGATAAAGACAAACTAAATAAAAAAAGGCAGAGGACAACTAAAGAACAAGAACACCAAAACAACTAATAGCGAAAATCCAGTACAAAAAGCATTCTCCTCATTTCTATCCTCCTTGAACAAGGCAGCGGAGGTAAAAGGAAGAAGATAAAGGAGTTTTTAACTTTTGAAAAGCTTGCTTATTAGCCACTTTATCTTCAAAGTAAAGACATCCATTTTGCCTATTGAGCTGGAAGGACGCTCGCAACAGAAAAATAGGAAGCCACCATGTCAAATCTGCAAAGCTAATATCCTTTCTCTCTGTCTCTAATGTCTCATTTAGCATTAAAAAGTGGATCTGTTCACAAGTGCAACAGTCATCATCTCTGGTCTATAAAAGGAAGGATCACATATGAGAAAAGATGAAGCATTATGAAAGATTCTCATTCTGAAAGCTATCTGAAAATTGTACTCTTGTGCCCAATTTCAAGTCCCTAAATTTAGCTTTAGATAAGGAAAAGACTTTATGATTGAGTAAAAAGTGAATTCTACCTTATGGAGGCAATGTATTACCCAATGTATATATAGGAGTTAGGGTTACAAGATGTAATCTTCAACAAACAAATAATATAGCTGTCACAAATATATAGGTGCACATATAATACATGTACAACAAATTTACAACTATGCAAATATACACGTAGCATTGCATCTGCATCATGCTCTTACATCTCCTCTCAAACGAGAGGGTGTAAAGATAACTCCAAGTTTGCTTCTTAAATTCCTAAACTATGTATGGTATAATGGTTTGGTGAGACAATATGCTATTTGCTCATATGAAGGGACATAACAAATTGCAAGCTCTTTGGCTAAGACTTGGTCTCTTACAAAGTGTACATCTATTTCAATATGCTTTGTACATGCATGGGAAATTGGGTTTGTAGCTAAGGAATTTGCACTCACATTGTCACACCAAATTACAGGAATTTGGGTGACTGGAAATTTTACTTCCTTTAACAATGACTTTATCCACATGATTTCAGCAGCCAAATTAGAGAATGATCGGTATTCAACCTCAGTACTTGATCTTACTATTACAACCTGTTTCTTTGATGACCATGAAACAAGAGTATCTCCAATGTATACACAATACCCAGCAACAGATTTTCTGTTATCAAGGCATGCTACCCAATCAGCGTCACAAAAAACAAATATGTTAAGCTGTGCAAAAGGCTTGATATGCAAAGCATAGTTAGAAGTCCCTTTAAGATATCTTAAGACTCTTTTTACGGCCTGCCAATGTAAGATAATAGGTGAATGAAGAAATTGACTCAACTAATTAACAGAGAATGAAATGTCTAGCCTAGTACTAGATAAATACTGCAATGCTCCCACTGTACTTTTGTATAAGCTAGGATTTAGCAGAAGTTCTCCCTTATTAATAGATAAATGACGACCAGCAACCATTGGTGTTGGACATAAGGAGGCATCCAACATATTAAACTTGCGCAGTAGCTCACAAATGTACTTTCTCTGAGTTAGGTATGGACCTGTTGTATCATGATGAACCTCAAAACCCAAGAAGTAATGCAGTGGCCCTAGGTTTTATAGTGAAAATTCCTTGTGAAGCTTTTGAGTGAATTGTTTTAGTTAAGTTAAGTCACTGCCTATAACCAGAATATCATCTACATATATCAAGATGATTAGAATAAAGTCTTTGTCCTTGAGTACAAATAATGAGTTATCATTTTTTGTCTTGTAGAAACCCTATTTGAGTATAGTTATTTTAAGCCTATCTAACCAAGCTCTAAAAGCTTGTTTAAAGCCATATAATGCTTTGGATAGTTTGCATACATTATTTGGATAGGTGGGGTCTTTAAAGCTTTCTGGTTGTCTCATAAACATAGCTTCAATTAACACTCCATTTAGGAATACATTATTAATATCAAGCTAATTCACCTGCCACTTTAAAGATACAGTAATTGTCAACACTATTCTAATTGTAGTAATTTTAGCAACAGGACTATAGGTTTTCTCATAGCACAATCTTGGGTCCTGTTGAAAGCCTTTGGCAACAAGCCTGCCTTTATGTCTTTCCACAGTGCCATCAGCTCTAAATTTGGTTTTAAAAACCCATTTACAATCAATTACATTATGTTAATGATCAAATGGAACCAATGTCCAGGTCTAATTTCATTTAAATGCCTCAAACTCTTCAATCATAGCTTTCTTCCATTTTGCGTCCTGCAAAGCCTCTTTCACTGTTCCTAGTTCATTGGCTAGTGAAGTTATAAGTAGCCCAACATAGGGATGTTTTGTTTTTAAAATTCCAGCTTGGCTTCTAGTTACCATATAATGCCTGTATGTATTTTGAGAGGGTGTTATGTCATCAAAGGAGGCATCAGAACCAATAGTTTGAGTTTGATCAGAGGAGCTGTTGACAAAATTATCAAATACATCAGAACCAGATGAGTGAGGTAAATCATTTGATGAAAACAACTGTGATGAATTAGATAAGTCAAGACTCAAATTTAGAGGAATGAGTTCAGTATTCTATACAGCTTGTTTTGGTTGCTTAGTATTCAAAAATTTTCATGCTCGTTGAAGATGACATGTCTAGAAATGTAGAGTTTCCCTGTAGAACTTAGGCATTTATAACCTTTGTGTAATCCACTATACCCCAGAAAAACACGTTTAGTTGAATGAAATTGCAGGTTATGTTTATTGTAGGTTTTTAAACAAGGAAAGCAAGCACAACTAAAAGGCTTAAAGTTTTTGTAGTTTGGTACCTGACCATAGAGCATGAAAAATGGTGATTTCCTTTTAAGAACTTCAGTAGGAAGCTTGTTGATCAAGAAGACAGTTGCCTGGAAAGCTTCTAGCCAGTAGTGTAGTGGTAGTTTAGCCTGAGCTAAAAGTGTAAGCCTAAGTTCAACAATATGGTGATGCTTCCTCTCTGCTCTATCATTTTGAGCAAAAGTGTATGGACAAGAATGTCTAAATTAGATGCTAGAATCATGAACAAGAGTTACAAAACTTCTAAATTCTTCCCTAGTCACTTTGCAGGACTTTTATTTTACTATCAAATTGATTCTCAACTAATTTTTTAAATTGAGTAAAAGCAACTAGTGCTTCTTTCTTGTTTTTCAAAGGATATAACCAAGTGAACCTACTATAGTCATCCAAAAAATGAATGTAATATCAAAACCCAGAAGTTGACAATATAGGGAAGGGACCCCATAAATCCATGTGAACTAATTCAAGGGGTTTTATAGCATGTGATTTTAATAAAGTATATGGAAGGAAATGAGATTTGCCCGTCTGACATTCTTCACAAAATAGATGTCTATCATTTGAAGAAATTTTAACATTACATTGTTGTAAAATTTGATTCAAAATTCGTTCAAAAGGATGACTTAACTTCCTATGCCAGTCCAATTGGATAGATACATAAGCTATAGGACTAGGTGTATTATTCATATTTCTTTCATCTCTAGAGATAGGCTTCTCTAAAACTTTATATAGTATTTCCTTGAGTCTCTCCTATAGTTGTACTGCACCTGTATGCTTGTCCTTTACAAAGCAATCATGTAAGTGGAATTCAACAAAGATGTTATTATCTGCAATAAGTTTCAATACACTAACAAGATTTTAGAAATCTTAGGAACATGTAGAACTTCCTTTAAATGCAATGTTCGATGATAAGAGCAAAGTATAGTGGATGAACCAACAGTTGAAATATGAACAAATTGACCATTACCAATAAGGAGTTTAGTCTTACCTAGATTTTTAGAAGTATCTATGGGATGATGAGCATTATTGGTTACATAGTTGCTAGCACCGCTATCCATGTACCAATTGGGTTAAAAATAGTGGTGCTAGTAGCTAAATAAGCAGAAGAATTAGTATTGTTTTGCCTTTGAGAGTCAAGAATGGAGCCCATGTAGTTACTATCATATCTGTAGTAACAATCTGCTACTGTATGTCCAAGTTTTCCACAGGCTTGACATACTAATTTGTTTGACATGCTAAAAACATGACCCTTGTGTCCATTCCAAGAGCTTCTCTATGAACCACCTCTCTAATTTCCTCGAGGACTATCATTTCTTGGGTTGTGCTGAGATGAATGTTAAGCGAAATTGGCCATAGGTGGATTAATGGTCAAGGTAGACAATGCATTTAACTAATCTAGACTAGCTTCATAAGTAAAGGGTATAGTTTGTAGGTCTACCCATGATAAATCATTCTTATCGATGAGCTAAACCACAATAGGAGTGTACTTTAAATCTAGACCTGCAAGGACCTGAGAAATGAAGTCAGAAACAGCAATGGGATTACTTGCTAAAGTAAAATTATCAACTAAGTTTTTAAACTTGGTAAGGTAGTCCTCCATCTTGAGGGATCCTTTTCAAAGACATTGTAGCTTGCTTTGAAATAGAGTAACTCGAGCTCGAGTGTGAGCTTCAATAAGATTTTTCATGCTCTTTCATAAGTTATGAGATGTTGTGCAACCATGACCTGAGCCAACAATCTCAAGTGTCATAGAGTTGTAAAGTCATCCCAACAGAAGTTGATCAGAGGCCAACTAATCCTCATAAGCTGGATTTATCTTTAAAGTGTCATCATTGATGATAAATTGAGCAAGACATGGTTTTATTCCAAGAAGAATACTATCAAGATGATTTCCCTGAATAACAAGTAAAATTATAGATTCCCAGAGCAAGAAATTGTTTTGGTCTAACTTGATGGAACATACCTGATTAAGTGAAGAGAAGAAAAATGATTTGACTACTGGAAGCATCAAATATAAAGAGATCACAAGAGTTGCAGAAGTCACGGGTTGTATAGAAGCAAAGATAGAGGAGTTTTCTAGATCCATGGCATTAGCCTTTCTTGCTTTGATATCAAGATTAGGAAAAAACTTTATCATTGAGTAAAAAGTGAATTCTGCCTTGTAGAGGCATTGTATTACCCAGTGAAAATATAAGAGTTATAGTTACAAGATGAAATCTTTCAACAAACAAATAATACAGTTGTCACAAATATATAGGCACACATATAACAAAATACACATACAGAAAATTTACAACTATGCAAATATACACGTAACACTGCATCTGCATCATGCTCTTACAGCTTTTAAGAGTCAAGTTTTTTTAGCTTAATTGTAATACCTTTTACAAGGGTATCCCAAACACTACATCCTACATAAATATTTCCAGAGGGAAAGTCAGTTTAAGGTAGGCTAAGTGAAATCCCAAATATGGTAGTTTAAGGTTATTTTAAATATTTTATTAAGGGTGACCACTTTAAAATTCTTTTTTATAAGACTTTAGGGTTATCCAAATTAAAGCCTTATCATAGTAAAAATATTTTCTAAATTGAAGGGGAATGTATATAGGATTGAGATTGTCTAAATTAGTATAAATTGTTAGTGTCTTTTTCTCTATCCTTTAACTTAAGAATTTTCTTCAAGTCACTAAAAACATATTTCGAGCATTTAACATTGATTTTTCAATCACTAAGGTTTTTTGTTTAAGCTTAAATTTTCGGCACTTAAATTGCCACTCAAAGGACTTGATTTGTACATTCAAAATTACCTTTAATATTTTGCAAAGTTTTTCAAAGAAAAAAAATAATTTCATTTTAAATACCTATTCACCCCCTCTTGGTGTATTATCAATTGGTATCAAAGCTCTAATCTTTATTATCAAGTGCTTAACTGCACAGAGAAAATATATGTTTTTCTATTGTTGTAGGAACATGATGAACAATCAACTTGAAATGGTCTACTACTAGACCTCCTTACTTCGATGGGAGCCACTACCCACATTGGAAAATACAAACGAAAATCTTTATCTAGGCAATTGACTATCCAATATAGGATGTGACCATGGAAGGCTCAAAATACCCCATGATTGATGATATGATACCTAAACCCAGAAAAGACTAAACAAAAGATGATATCAAGCTTGTCCAAGTTAATACATGAGCCATCAACATCTTGTATTTTATTGTAAGTGGATAAGAATATGACAAAATCTCCAATTGTGAAATTGCAAAAGAAATATGGGACAAACTAGAAGTGATACATGAAGGAACAAGAAAAGTAAAGGATACTAAAATCAACATGTTGGTACATAAGTTTAAACTATTTCAAATGAACAAAAATGAAAGAAATGAAAAAATGTTTACATTCTAAAAAATAGTTAGTGACCTAAATGCACTTAGGAAAATCTAAAATGACTTCGAACAAGTCATGAAGATTCTAACAAGTCTACTAAGGTCTCAACAATCCAAGGTAGATATCGTTGAAAGTGGGAATGTTCGTGGCATATCATACGATAAACTAAGAGGCATACTCATTGCCTATAAGAGGACCTATCTCAAAAGGCATGATCTTCTAAACAATAGAAGAGCATGCATTCAAGGTTACTATGACCTATGTAGATCATTCAGATGATGATTATGATCTTAGCAAAATTGACATAAAAGAATTAGCCTACTTTTCAAAGAAATTAGAAAAGCATGCTAAAAGAGAAGGTCAACCATCCAAATATAAAAAACTTGTATAAGAATGAGCCAAAGAAGGATGAACATGGCAAGAATGTTGTAAGATGCTATGAATGTGGAAACGTTGATCATGTCAAGCCTAAATTCCCCTATATAAGGAAAAGGCAAAAAATGCACCTATAAGAAGAAGTTTTAGCTACATGGAGTAATAATGATGAAGAAAATGAAGAAGAACTTGAATAGGAGATAGCAAACCTATGTTTCGTGGCTACAAAAAAGGTAAAAACTCAACCTATCAACGATGATTTAGAAGAAAGCTTTTATGAACTTTTAATTAATTTTCAAAAAATACTATTAAAATATGAATAAATCACATAACTAAAAACTAAACTTGAAGAAGAAAGAAATGATTTGCAAATTCAATTAAATAAGACTAAAAAGGAAAAAAAAAGCATTAACTCTGAAAATAACTTAGTAGAAACTAAGAAGTTTCAAGCACTGGAAAATCATAACTAGATGCTAAAACATTAAAACAAAATGTGCTTGAAAATCAAGAAGAAATTCTATTCTAAACATTTAACAAAATTTGTCAAAGGAGAAAAATATCTAAATATGCTTCTAGGAGATTAAAAGTGTGTGTTTACTAAAATTGGCATAGGATATAATGAACAAGTTAGCATTAAGCTCTATAAGAACTTTTTCATCAAGGAATTAAAACATAATCCTACATGTTATTATGTTGTAGGTATGGTAATGCATGTTATATTTATTTGAAATTGAAAGGAAATAAGAAGTGGGTTTCAAAAGGTTAAATTACGGTTAAGGTATGTGAAACTAACTTTCAAGGACCCAAAAAGATTTGGGTATCTAAATGTAGATAAATTCTTACAGGTATACCATAAAGGAAAATGGTACTTGGATAGTGGTTTCTCATGACACATGACCACTGAACTCATTAAAATTCATTTCCCTCACTGTTAAGGAAGGAGGAATAATGACTTTCAGTGACAATAAAAATGTTCAAATTGTAGGTATTGGAAACTTTCACCAAACTGTTAAATAAATAATATCTATTTTGTTGAATGACTTAAGCATAACTTATGTAATATTAGTCAACTTTTTGATAAAAGGTATAAGGTAAATTTTGAATCTAGTTGATGCACAGTTGCTATTAATGACAAAGGATTATTTGTGGGGGCAAGGACAAGAAAATTTATATACTAAATTTAAAAGAATTACATAAAAAGAAAATATCTTATCTTTCCTCCTTATGCAATGATCAATAAGCTTGGCATAAGAAACTTAGACATGCCAGCATACATATCATTTCAAAACTATTAAAAAGGGATATAATAAAAAGTCTTCCCAAGATCAATTTTGAAAAGGATCACTTATGTGATGCATGTTAGCTAGGTGATCAAACCAAGTCTTTATTAAAAGTACAAGATAATGTTTCAACTTCCAGACCTTTGGAACAATTGCACATGGACCTTTTTGGCCCAACATAAATTAGAAGTTTTGGTAGTAAAAGCTATGCATTTGCCATTATAGATGACCTGTTAAGATTCACTTGGGTAATCTTCCTAATTTATAAGGATGAATGTTTTAAGTATTTTGAAATATTTTGCAAAAGAATTAAACAGAAAAATGTTACCTCATTTCAAGCATTAGAAATGATTATAGATGTGAATTTAAAAATAAATTGTTTTATAAGTTTTACAATGAACATGGTTTTATTCTAATTTTTCTGCTCTAAGAACCTACAACAAAATGGAGTTTCGAAGGGAAAATAGAACTTTGCAAGATATCATAAGAACTATGTTGATTGATAATAATCTTCTTAAGTACTTATGGGCTAAAGCTATTAACACTACATGTTATATCTCAAATAGATGTCTTATTAGGCCCATGCTTAAAAGAACACCATATGAGTTATGAGAATGAAAGAAACCCAATGTAAATTGCTTTCATGCTTTTTGTTAATTGCTTCGTTCATAATAATGGAAAAGATAACTTAGGCAAATTTGATGCTAAAAGTGATGAAGAGATATTTCTTGGATATTCAACAGTTGGCAAACTTATAGAGTTTATAATAAGAGAACTTTAGTTGTAAAAGAGTCAATGCATGTTGTTTTTTATGAATCTAATTCTATTTTGAGAAATGGTGCATATAGTGAAGAAATTGTGCAGGATTAAGAATCTGAACCTTAATAACTTCCTAAAATAACAATCATAAGCAATGACCCCAAGCACCTGAATGACATACGTAGTGACCAAAATCAAAATTCCTAGCACTCGAAAAAAAAAACATGATTTAATATAAAGCTACCTAGAGATTGGAGACACTTAAGCTCATATCCCATGCAATACATACTTAGGAATCCAAATGATGGCTTAAGAATTAGATCATCCTTCAAGCAAGCAAATAAACTTCCTTTCTTATCCCAAATTGAACTAAGTAATATTAATGAAGCCCTCAAGGATGAAAGCTAGATATAAGCAATGCAAGAAGAACTACATTAATTTGAAAGAAATCAAGTTTAGGTACTTGTTGAAAAACTAAAGGATGCATATGTCATTGAAATGAAATGGGTATTTAACAAAAAGTTATAGAGCAAGACAAGGTAGTAAGTAACAAAGCTAGACTTACGGCCCAAAGTTTCTCACAATAAAAAGGTATTGAATTCAAATAAACCTTTACTACTATTGCTAAACTTGAATCAATTTGAATGTCAAAAGTACATTTCTAAATGGCTATATTAATGAAGTTGTTAGTCGTATTAGCAACTGCACTAAATCACTTAAATAATATAATAGTGACAAGTTCCAAGAGGATTGAGTATTAAAACTAATGTTAATTAACTTGTTTGAAATAGAATGAATAGTAAGTAACAATATCAAGTCTTGTATGAGATTTTAACTATATGACTAATATAAACAAATGAAATTGACTAGTAAACTAGAAATAAAACTCAACAGTTAAGGAAAGAGGTAATAACAAAGAAAGATCAATAACTTCTAATAAAAAAAATGCTAGGATTAATATTTTCCCTTTAATTTGCACTCTGTTTATCGTTGTTGCAGCCATGTCATGACAACATTGTAGCACCATGTAGTGTTAATCACAATAATGAAATTCATAGAAATTTCTCCAAAATTGCTATGCTAACCTCCCTAATTTGTAATTCTACACATTTCTAAAGGAACCCAAATTATGGAAGTCAAATTTAAGCTCAATATTGGATGGATTATGTGAGAGAACTTATATATTCCTATATAGATATAAATCCCAAAATTACTTGAAGAACTCACACTAATTAGGCTAGATCCCACTTGAATTGAACTTTCTAGCACTAATTCAAGCTAATTTATAATATATTAGTGGTCAATCAACAAATGGCATAATCATTCATAACAAATTTGATTCAACACTAATGCAATTCACTAAACATAGTGTCAACAACTCAAAACATTGTGCAAATTTAGGTTCAAATAACAACCCTAGCTACCCAAGTTTAGTTCATGATAATAAAAATCAGACAATTTATTGGCTAGTACAATTGAAAATTGGAATAAAGATTAATAATATTGAAATCATTTGCCAAACTCTAAATCCTTTAATCCTAATTAATGTACTGTCTTCTCCTCTTTCAACTTGTCCTTCCTCTCATACTACCAATCTCCTTTTTGTTACTGTCAAAAAGCTAAAAAAGATCCTACAATCAAAGATCAGCCCTTGCCTCTGTCCTTTTTTTCTTATTGCCTATATTGTACGTCCCTTCTCTGCCTCTCATTTACTCCTTCATACTTCCTTTTCCGTTAAGGTTTCATCACCTTTATTCATAAGTCATGTGTCACACAACCACTTCTTACAAGCCCAAAATGTTTGTTTCAATATTCTAAGTTAGCACAAAATTTTGCCACAACAATTGCCACATCTTTGTCATGACAATGAATAAAAAATTTGGCTTTGAAGACTCCACTTCCTTTTACCTACAAATGAATAATAACCACACCAAACATCAATCTTTCTCAATTTTTATGCAAATTACTCTTTTAAGTCATATGTTCAAGCTAACAACTCATCTATGCATAATATAGAAAATTAAGAGCCAAAGTCAAATAAAAATAGAAAAGAAAGACTTAGAAACAAGCATTTTCTTCACATATTTGATGCATGATAACTCTAATTTTTTAGAGTTATCATAAATGTATGTAAAACAACCTCTAGGATTTCAAGATGAAAAATTGTTTAACCATGTCTTTAAACTTATCAAGGCACTTTACAAGTTAAAACAAGCCCCTAAAGCATGAACAACTTCTTATTGAAATAAATTCTCAAGAGGAAATGTTAATACTTGATAGCTCTATAGTATAGACTTATTCATGTCATTTCCATATTTTTTCACTGTGCTACCTTGTTAATTTTAGTATAAATTTAGGTCTTTCTTGTTAATTTAGGAAATGTATCTTTGGTAGTGAGGCTTTAAGTTATTTAGTGTTTATTTAATATATTTTTAGTCATTTATGGACTAGTCATGCGATTTTATATCTTACCTAGGAAAAAGAAAAGTTTTGCCAATAAGTAGGTGAATACTCAACTTTGAGAAGACTTCTGGGCCCTCAAACATTAGAATTTGGAGATGCAAATCATACAGTAAGTTATGGACCTTATTGAGACCTTTCCAACAAGTGATAGTTTGCTAAAATTCGATGTCAGAGCACAAAGTTATAACTAAAACACTAATGCTGGTCTATGAGCTTTATCTTGGCTTCAAGGCGCCAATGGCAGTATGTTTTCCAATGAATTGACCAGGATGTGTATAGTGACCAGAGAATTGGTGCCAAGGTACCAAGACACAACAAATAAAAGGGTAGATTGGCCTTTTAACATTGAAGAGTGAAATAGATCAATTTTCCAAGAGTTTCTTGGAAGGGAGAGACTTTCTGAAGCAGATGGAGGCTACTTTTTAAGCTCTAAGGGCTGGGCTTTGCTGGAGGAAAGCATTCTAAGAGAAGTTTCAAGGGAGGAAGCCGATTAAAGCTTTAGAAATGGAATTCTTCATGTCTTTCTCTTTTTTCACTCTTCACGTGCTTATATTTTCTAAGTTGTATTAAATTGTAATCATGGATTTGCTATGCTAAACCTATTTTTGTCTAGGATTATGGATCTTAGGTATGTAAATTGTTAAACTTTATTACTTTCTGACTTGAATTTCATTGTGTATTAAGTTATTTAGTTCAAATTTTTTTTGTTCCTTTGTTGATTGGCTACCAATTAGGGCTTATGTTAAGGATTTATGGATTCTTTAAAGAGAAGTCCAAATTTAGTCATAGGACTAAGTACCATATGATTGATGTTAATCAATTGCTTGAATTAACTATTAGATGTGCAAAGTCATAATTAGCCATACTTAATGTGTCTCTTTAAGTAATTGTCATAGAAATATAGGGAACTAATTTATAGTGACAAAATTTATAAGGGATTAATGAATTCTTATAATGATGTTAGAAGCTAAGACTAATTCTAAATCAATGAGTTTACATTAGGAAAGAAATTAAATCAAATTGAAATGTCTTGGTAATCTATAATCCTAAAGAAACCTTTTGCATTAATCACATCTCATTTTAAGTTTTATGTTATTTAATTTATTGCAATTTCTTTACTTAAACTTGAATATTTGATCACTTGGATTAGGTAGTTACATAAGCATTAGTAATTAGTAGTGGTATTGAATAAAATTCCCTGAAAATAATACTTTTCTCACTCTTTACTACTTGTTGGCGGTGTATACTTGTACCATAATAGTTTGTTCCTAACAATACTACACTTTATTAGAAAGTTAACAAGGATGCATTACCAGTTCAAGTATATGTTAATGATATTATATTTGGAAGTAATAATGAAAATGTGTGCAAGGAATTCTCAAATTTAATGCAAGGAGAATCTAAAATAAGTATGATGGGTGAATTAAACTTTCTTGGACTACAAATTAAGCAAATTAAAAGTGGTAACTTCATATGCGAAACTAAGTATACTAAAGAACTACTCAAGAAACTTGGATTTGAAGATGCTAAACCTATTGGAACACTTATGAGTTTGGCTACTTCCATAGACAAGGATGAAAAGGCTAAGAATTTTTTATCAATAAAAATATTGAAGTATGATTAGATCCCTACTCAATCCTACTGCATGTAGGCCTGACATAATGGTCAGTATATATAAATGTGCTAGATTTCAAGTTAACCCAAAAAAAATCTCATTTTATTACATCAAAGAGAATTTTTAGATATTTGGTTTGCACAAAGGAATATGGATTGAGGTATATAAAATCTAAAAATATCAATATAGTAATAGGCTATGTAGATGCCAACTTTACAGGTTACAAACTTGATAAAAAAATGTACAAGTGACACCTATTAATTTTTAGGAAAAGCTTTAATTTCATGGTTTAGTAAGAAACAAGGATTCGTTACTTTATGAGCTATAGAAGCTAAATATATAGCAATAGAAAGTTGTTGTCCACAACTTCTATGGATGAAGTAACAACTATAAGACTACTCTTTAAGCTATCATAAAATTCTAATCTGTTGTGACAATACCAATACAATTTGCTTGAGTAAAAATCCAGTACATCATTCAAGAACTAAGTATAAAAAAATAAAGCATTATTAAAGGATCATGTGCAGCATAGAGATGTTAAACTTGTTACATCAAAACAAAAAATCAAGTTGCAAACATCTTCACAAAAGCTCTTTATGAAGATAGGTATACCACTTTGAAAACGGAAATTGGTATGACAAAAAAAAAACCCTCAAGTCTTCTTGAATAAGTAAAAATCTTAAGCACCTGAATTTAATGTTTAAGCACTTGAAAAATGTTTGCTTGTGTGATTATGTTAAGTACGAAAATTAAGGTTGAATTTGCTTTCTATTATATGCTTGTTTTACTCACTTGCTTTAAGCACTTGATAAATGTATGCTTACTTTTTACGTGATTGATTGTTAGGTACATAAAATTAGAATTTAAGCATTTGAATATATGCATTTTAATCTTGTATGTTGTATGAATGGTTTAGTAACTAAAATTGAATAGTTAGTCACTTAAAATTCTGAGGTAATGATGTTAGCAAGAGAAGATCATTGAGACACATGTTTGGTAATGGCCTATCAACAAAGTCAAATTTTCCTTCCAAAAGCCTCATTAATGTAGCAGTTACTTTTGTCTCTCAATTGTCAGGTAACTCTATATTATCAAGAGTCTTTAATCTTCCCAACCTATTTCATCAATGCTCACCTTAACCAGATATCTCTCTATTCTTTAAACAATATCACACTGCACAATCATTGTTTTCCTTTTTGGTGAAAGTTGACACAAGGCCAAACCTAAGGAAAAGTAGCAAATGAAGAAAGTTTTCCTCTTATAAAGAAGTGAAATAAATGGAAGGGAAGAAAGATTAAGGAAGGCGTCTCTGAGCATAATCAATTATTAATGTCTGTCATTGAAAATGCTCCCATAAAAGGCATGTTTGAAATTACGGCAAAAATCACACCAATACTCACACTCGAAGAACCACCATTGCTAATGGAAGAACAATAACAATGTCATATTTTTCTTCTCAATCACATTCCAAAAGGACATAAGTTAAGGCACAATTAGATTTCCTTTGCCTCCAAAGAGCACTAAAGGAAACATCGAGAGAACTCAAACTAATTGCCAAGGAAATGGAAATTGCAGAGCAGGCACCCTAAGATGATTAAGCCACTGAGAAAGAAAATAAGGTATCCAAGGGAACTCGGTCTTTGAGGATGCAAATGAGGTGTCAAAGGGAGTTCAGGCCCTTAAAAGGACAAATAAGGCACTTGAATCTACAACAAAGGGCTTTCCTATGAGTCCATATATTCCTGTGTCTAACTATAAAGAAAATGAAGAAAAGCTCATTAGAAAGCTTACTAAGGCAAAGAAAAAGAAAAGCATAGTGGACATAAGAAGAAGTACAATGATGAGGTATATGTCTTCCTTATAGCATATCGATGATGAAAAGGAAGAACCCTTTAACGCTATAATATTTTGGTTACAAATTGAAAAGCAAATATAAAAGGACTTAATTACTTACAAAGGGATTGCATAAGGGCAGATTGTTGACTTTACAAATTTTGAGCAATTGCATTATAGCTCACTTAAGAGAGACATTGATGGTGTTGGCTATACCTTTCTCCTCTCCATCATAGAGCATGTGTATGAGGATTTAGTACGAAGTTCTACACTAATATAAAGTTAATACTTGATGGGATATCTGTTGAATCCTTGGCTTACAATAAGAGATTGTCATTAAGGAGAATGATATAAATACTGTCATAGGCACAACTTTTGAAGGAAGGAACTTTTACTTCTAAACTACCTAGGCATATGACCTTGATCAAATTGCACCTAATCTTCTAGGCCCTAACATTTCTGTTTTGGTACCTAACTATCTTGTTGCTAACGCCACTATTTCTCTGCCTTCTATTCTTGAGAATTAAACTAATGCTCCTAGACTCTTTATCTTACTATCCTTTTCATAAGTTCCTGAACTTCCAACTTAAGGTCTTGATCTAGTTCCACTAGCACCTATTGTAGCTACTCCAGAAAATATTCTTATGCTTTTTCAAGTTATAATGTTAGATAGTATTAATGATTCCTCAGTCTTCTTCATTTCGAAATGGACAAGCTTCAAGAAGATATGAATGAAATGAAAGGTGACTTAAACTTGTTCAATGACAAGTTTGATCCATATAGGATTATTAAGAGTCTGCCCTAGGAGATTATTGGTATACAACAAGCATATCAAACTAAGGTAAGTGAAGTCATTGCTAATGTTAATGAGATTAACTCAAAAGTCATGACTATCATGAACTCTTTAATTCAATAAGTCTATCGTCTAGGACATGTCATGCAACTTAGGTTAGGAGTTAGATAGCCTAAACATCTCTAGTCACTCTCGCTAATTGAGTCAATGATGGACCATCATCTACTTCTTTCTACTTTCACAACATATGCCTACTTAGTTGTTGTTTTTGTTATGTCACTGATGTTTACTTACTTTCTTGTCATTGTTTTACTTTGCTTATATGTTGGAAGTTTGTAGTCGTTGCATCAGTTATATTTGACTGTGTTATAAAACTTCACCAGTGTTTTGTTACTCTTAATGATATAACCTTATCTGGTGACATACCTTTTTTATATAACCTTATCTTAATGATATATTGCTCTTATTGTTGCTTTTGTAATTACTCTTTTCACATTTTTTAGCCATATATCCTTCATATACCCTTTTGATGATGTTAAATAGGGGGAGAAGTATGAACACATTAATAATAGGTATTTAGGCATTTGAAGTATTGTAAATAAATCTTAAGGCCTCTGATAAAAGTTTTCCTTTCAAAATTGAAATTTTGAAAACTAATCATCCATTAATTTCTTTTAAAAAATTTTTTTGGCATATTCCAAGAGGGAGCAAACTCAGAGGGAGCTTTCTATCTCATCTTTTTAATTCAAACGGTTTTGTCATCATAAAAAAGGGGGATTATTTGACTAATTGTTTCATATGGCTTAGCATGTTATTTGATGATAACAAACCCATTTGAATAGAATGTTGGCTCAAACTTGTGTGAAATATATTTTAATTCTTTTAGCCCAAAATACCTCTTTTATAACCTATTTACTTGATTTAGAACTCATTTTATTATCTTATACCAAGTTCTTTAAAGCCCAAATCATCCATTACCATATCACATAGAGATAAAACATTAAAAAAACAAAAAAGGCAAAGGACAACTAAAAAACAAGAATAACAAAAATGGTTAATGGCAAAAATCCAGTACAAAAAGCATTCTTCTCATTTTTATCCTCCTTGAACAAGGCGACAGAGGTAAAAGAAAGAAGATAGGGGAGACTTTGACTTTTAAAAAGCTTTCTATCTCTCTTTGTCACTCTATCTTTAAAGCAAAGACATCCTTTTTGCCTGTTGAGCTAGAAGGAATCTCATAGCAAAAAAAGAAAAAAAAAAAAGAAGAAGTCGCCATGTTAGATTTGCAAAGCTAATTTCCTTTCTCATTGTCTCCAAAGTCTCCTTTAGCATAAAAAGTGGATCTATTAAAAAATGCATTGGTCATCATCTCTGGTTTATAAAAAGGATGATCACAAATGAGAAAATATGAAGCATTACGAAAGATTCTCATTCTCATTTTGAAAGTTATCTGAAAATTTTATTTTTGTGCCCAAGTTCCAAGTCCCTAAATTTAGCTTTAAAGATCTTGGGTTCTTTAAGCTTAATTGTAATTCCTTATATAAAGGTATCCTAAACACTACTTCTTACATAAATCTTTTTCGAAGATAAGCTAAGTAAAAACCCAAGTGTGAGAGTTTGAGGTTATCTTAAACCTTGTGTTAAAGGTAACCACTTTAAAACCTATCTTTATAAGAGTTTGGGGTTATCTAGATTAAAACCCTATATAGTGAAAATCTGTTCTAAATTGAAAGGAATTGGATGTAGGATTGAGATAGTTTAAACCAGTGTAAATTGTTTCTATCTTTCTCTTTATTGCTTAACTAGGTTTTCAAACTTTTATACTTTTCAGCACCTGAGAATTTTCTTCAAGTCACTGAAAACATATTTCAAGCACCTATGATTGATTTTTCAGTTACTAAGGTATTTTGTTTAAGTTTAAAATTGCCACTTAAGGGACTTAATTTGTACATTCAAAAGTTCCTTAAACATTTGCAACATTTTTCAAAGAAAAACAATAATTTCATCTTCAGTATCTATTTGCCGCCTCTATGTGCATTATCATACACTTCATACAATGCAAAAGTAAATTATTTTTTTATTTTTGTGCAAATAGAAATTTGAAGGACAAAAGCCATTTTTTTAAAAAAATCAAATACCAAATTAAACGAAATCATAAAATAAACTTATATTTTAATATACAAGCATGTTATTAATCTTTTTAAATGTTAGGCAAGAAAACTAGCTATACATAAAAGTCAGGTTGCAATGATATCTCTTGGACTATAAGTGAATCCATATTTCCAATTTGTTTAGCTTTAGCTGATTGCTTTATGATATTACCTTCAATGGCATCTTTCTCAGCAGCAGGAAACAAAAGATTCTCAATGACTGACCTTGTGCTTCTAATGAGATTCTTGACCACGTAAGCTATCTATTTGATCTAGGAGATGTTTGTATATATTTTGGAAAATAGACAAAAGCTTATGTACTTTAAGTAAAATTTGGGGGAAGTTTTTATAATTTGGTAAAAGTTTTTTTGACTAATAGAACTTCAATTTTAAATTTTTTATGCTATGAGAATATTAATGGATAGCATATGTTGAAGACCCGTAGCCCATTAATGATTAGCAGCCCAAGGAGCTTACACCAAGCCCAAGAACAAAAGCTGGAGGAGAAGCATCAGGAAAGAGTTGGCCCATAGCACTAGGGACAGAGAGAAGAAGAAACCCTCCTGGCATACAAACTTTGTAATGCAGTAATGAGTAGGTTGTTATGCCATTTAAGAGAGAGAATGAATGAGGTTGTTATCCTCTTTTGTCATTTCTTCCTTCTCTTTGAAGGGGTATGAAAATTTTGGAATAATACTGGAGCTTTTTTCTTGCTCGAAAAGGGATTTCTCTAGCCTCTATTCCTTACTTGTGTTGCTACGGGCAGCAGCATATTAGTTATAAAAAAAATTTTAAATTGGCCTAACATGTAGAGTAATTTTTTTATTTTATGAGAAGTTTTTGTATATCTTAAATGTAAAAAAAATCATGTATAATTTCAGCCAAATTAAAAAAAAAGTTTATGTAATTTATTCTATTTATTATTATGCTATCCTTTTAAACTTTAATGGGCTTTGATGGACTAAACTTATAGCGTTTTTTTAAAACATATGCTTTGATTAGTTTAGCAACGGTGGCCGAATATGTAAAAGGCCAAGTCAAATGTAGGCCCAACCCTTTTTCATGAAGTCCAACCAAATTATATCTTTTAAGTAAGATTAAGACATTTCATTTGTATTGGTTTAGTCTGACTCAAATCAGGCTTATGATTAATCAAGAAGCCAACATGCTATGGGCACACGAGGAAGCCCTGCAATTAAGCATTACATAGAGCTTGAAACCCTAATAACTCATTTTAATCTATTTTTAAGTTTATATTGTAATTTGATTAGTGCATCAAAACTTTTTCTCTCTCTATATATATGTGTGTGTAAAAGTTAATTTTGGCATATTTGAACTATTAAACTATACGAGATTATGAATATAGTTCCTTATCTTTTAACTTGAAATTATATAGTTATATAGAAAAAAGCAATATTTTAAAAAAGCTTACCTTTGTCGTTTATAAGATAAATTTTAGTAGTTTATTATAATTCTTTAACTATTTTTCATAATATATTAATAATGAATAAATATGCAAATTAAATGAAAAATTTAAGTATTAGTCGAATTATTAATTAAGGAAGATAAAGATAAGTTATACAAATTTTGCCACAAATTTAATAGCAACTTATTATCGCATAATGTTTAATTAAAAAAAATCATAAAAAATTGTCATTATCCTATTCCCATGCAAAGTTTGTACTATCATTCCTGGTAGCCTCCACTCTCCTGGGAACACAATCTTTCTTTTCTTTTTGAATTCTTTTGAAGTTAGTTAACTAACCGAATTTGGGAGCCACAAGTCAACGTGCTACTGTTTCAGGTTTCCCTGTATTTAATTTATATTGAAAAAGAAGAATTATAGTACCTTCCTTTCAGAGTAAATTCTCTTTATCATACATATATAAATAAACACAAATATATATAATTTATATTTTTAAATGGCCTTTTTACACAAAATGTATTATTGTTAAAAAAAATATGTTTTTGTCAATCAAAAAATAAAATCATATTTTTATACTAGAGTTTTTGGTGGCCAACTTGTACTAGATTTTGATATGATAACTATGTACTATTTTATTTGAACATTTTAATATCATAAAAACAAGAAACAATAAAAAATAACAGTACTTTAAAAAAAACAGAGAATAGTGTTTTTATACTCTAAAGATAATATATTTTGTGTAAAAATTAACTTTATTGACAAAAAATATAATATAATTTTTTGTAGTATATATAAATTATGGGCAGTATTATTTAATTAGAGAATTCAGTGTAATTCAGTTAAATATCACTTAAATGTAAACTACATTCTAAAATGTCATAGAACAAGTGAAACATATTTGTTTTTTTTATTTAATTAAAAAATTTTGAGGGAAACTTTCCTGTGTGAATCTAGGAGACTTTGTTAAATAATTAGTATTGATAAAAAGAAATAGAGTAAAAAACGATCGGAAAAATAAAAATTAGAAATACGTATATCATAAGTGTAGCAAAATTTGCATGAAGGTGAGACTGGGATACACGTACTCCAGAAGAGACACAATAACAAATAGCCTAGAGTAAAATGGACAGCGATCCGATGTCGTTTCAGAATGACAGCTTGCTCATAATAGTTGCACGGACCTACTCGCGCGTGGTACACCGCATCAAGAATTTATTTAAACAATTATTTTAATTAATTTTTTATATATTTTCTTCGCTCAAGCTTCTGCACAGGAAAGAGTGGATGTACCGTAAAGATTTAAAACGCTCCGTTCAATCTCTTCGTTCGTTCGCTCTTGTCTCTCTCCATTCTCTGCCTCCCTTTACACTGAAAAACCAAAGAGGAGAGCCCAGAGAGACGCACAGAGCTCCCTCAAGGAATCTAAATTAGCGATTTGAGCGTGATTCACTCTCTGTATATTGAAAGGAGTAATCTTTTGCCCTTCCAATACTACAAAATTTCGACTTTTTGAGGTCCCATTCCTGTTTTGCAATCCAGGAGGCCGAAGACACGAGAACCAGCCGGAACCCAGTTATTACTATGCAAAGTCAACCCCATTGACGGTAGTTATTGAAAAGAAAAAGCCTTCTTTCAATTTGGAAATTTTCCCTATCGAGGAATTGCTATTATTTTAGGCAGTTGTTGAATTTCTGTAATTCGTTATCTGTGGCCATTTATGCTCTTTTAAGTTTTTGTCCCTGCAAAGCTTGAAGGCATTGAATTTAGGGTTTTTCCCAATGCTACAGAGGAATGTGTCATGGACTCTATGGAGGGTCAGGGTTTCAGAAGCTTAGAGGAGAGTTCAAGAGTTCAAGGAGTATTGGAGACTGCTTGTCGGGTTAAATTTGTCACTGATTTATAAGGTTTTAGTACTTTATCTTCTGGATCTTTAATTTGTTGGGTGGTGAATCGAATTTGATTGTCTTCATGGAGAGTTATTACAGTGTCAACCATGATTTGAAATCTGTATATGGATTGTTTATTTTCCTGATTACTAGCATTTTGTCAATGTATTTGTCGAAATGACAGGATATTTATTGCATGTGGTCTCTTATTTTGATTTAGCGCTTGCAAACTAAACTTAGGGATTATTTTGTTGCTTTTGTCAGAAGTGAAATTATAATTTTGGCTACTAAGTCGCAGACATATTCTATTAAGATGAGATCAGTTGCTCAATTGCTTTCGTAAGCCCTAGGAATTGACCTTGAAGAGGAGAAAAACAATGTTTTTGATTTAGTTTAAGCAAAATAGTGTGCCCGGTTGCTTCAGTTAGTAGAACTTATCTTTCCTCATGATGTGTGTTGAAGTTCTCTGACTACAGGCGAATTTTGGTTTCTCTTGTTGGGACTGGGTTTGGTTGGATGGATGACAACCTCTTGCAACTTTTTCAAGACAAAAAATCATCTTGAATGCTAGGAAATTACTGATTGCTTCCTAACTGTTTCATCATTCCATGTCTGGTTCCTCCTTTTGAACTTTTGACCTAGAGTTGGTTTTAATGCTTGCTTTTTGGTGGCCTCTTTTGTTAGATTTATCTCTTTGCCTAGATTTCCGTTACTTCTACTTCCTAGAGTGTGAATTATAGGATGTCATGAATCACATTAAGCAAAGAATGTCTGCCCAAAATGATCTGGGGATATATTATCAGTTTGTTTTTACAATGCTAGACTTGTTTGAAGAGCAACATGAAGTTGATAGGTTTAATTGCAACCTCTCATTTTTCGTCATGGGTTTTATTTACTCTGGGTAGATTGATAGCCTTGTTTCTCCCTTTGGGAGTCATTTGGTACATACTGATCTTCATCCTTTTGGATTAGATGTCAATTAAAAGCTCTGATGGCTTCCCGTATCACTCTTAATTGCTTCATTGTGAGATGAAATTAAAATTGGAGTGTTGTTGGGGGTGAGATGGTGGAAATGATAGGGAAGGGCAGTTATTATTATAATATTCTATTTTGGAGGATGATTATCTTGAGAAAGAAGTAGGTCAAAAAGGTAGTTGCTTTTGTATTTCTGTATTGTGCAGCTTCAAAATCATAATGTTGGGCATTAGCCATGTGTAGCTTGAGTCCTAATGATTTCCTTAATAACTGGCCCTTAATTTCTATGATGTGCGTTTTTCTTGTTCTTTAGTTCTGGAGGGAATTTGTAAGATGGATGCCTTATTTGTTCCTTCAATGCTGTACAGGAATATGGCTCTGCGGAAATATCTCCCTTCTGGTGATGCACCTACTGTGAATATGAAACGTTTGACTTTTTCCAGTAAGGTGCGTGAGAAGGGTCAGCTTGAAGTGGCAGATCAGAATCATGCTGTGGACGTGGATATTGACCTTAGAGAAGTTTATTTTCTTATTATGCATTTTCTATCTGCTGGACCGTGTCATAGAACTTGTGTACAATTATGGAATGAGCTTCTTGAGCATCAACTCTTACCTAGAAGGTATCATGCTTGGTATTCAAGGGGTGGAATGCATAGTAAAGATGAAGATGATGATGGTCTATCAATCCCTATAAGTTACAATAAGTTGGTGGAGAGGTATTTAAGATGCCTTTTAGCCTATTACTGTTGATGTGATTGCGTTCACTTTGATAGTTTGTCAAATTTACAGGCACTGGTGTATTTATCTATTCATGCACATTATGTTATAGTTGGTTGCATTAACAGTTTATGGTAGTCTGGTTGCTACCTATGTGTTGTTGCAAATGGTGAAAAAATGAGAATGCAACAATGTTTTTATGTGACTCTACCTGTATGACCTTGCCATTGATGTCATGTATTATTAGGTATCCTCACATTGAAAAGGATCACTTGGTAAAGCTTTTGAAGCAATTGATATTAAGTACAACCTCCCCATCATTGGGCATGAGTAGTGGAAATGCTCCAAATGCGGCTGATGTACCAACTCTTCTGGGAATTGGTTCATTTTCACTTCTGAGCTGTAGGTGACTTTTATTTCTGTTTTAATAATAATTGACAGCATTTTCACCTCATTCATTAAGAAAGTTCTCATTCTGGTCTGCATATGTACTGATTATCCATTGAGGAACAAAGATATCTTGCCCTTATTATCTTCAATTTAAGATATTTTTTTCTTTATATTTATATATTAGATTCTTTCTCTGCTTCAGATGACAGGGGTAAAATAAATGAAGTTAATCGACCACCTTCTCACATGCGCTGGCCTCATATGAAAGCCAATCAGGTTCATGGGCTTAGTTTAAGGGAAATTGGGGGTGGTTTCCCTCGGCACCATCGTGCACCATCTATACGTGCTGCGTGCTATGCCATTGCAAAACCTTCTACCATGGTACAGAAGATGCAAAATATTAAGAGGCTAAGAGGACACCGTAACGCTGTTTATTGTGGTAGGTTATTTTGTACGATACTCAAGTTTGTGGTAGGTTTCTGTATGATACTCAAAGTTTAGAATCATTGTGTGAATTAGTAGTACTAGTCTAAGAGGACATCCATTCCTTGCTCTCTTCCCCCCTTTTTGCTGCAGAGTGCAGATATTTTGTGACAATTATTATTTGGAAGGAAATTTGTGTTATCTGATTTTTATAAAACATACTTACTGCACATGTTGTAATCTCATATGTTAGTTTAGGTTTCTTGTATGCTTCTGATTTATTCTTTGTACTGCTTATCTGAGGGATTTTGGGTTCTTGAAGTTTATAATTTTATGATTTGGAGTGTAGGATTGTTGTACTTTGCAATATCGCAGTTTGGTAGCAAGGATATCTGCAGATTTGAGATGTTAGATACAATTTTGAAGATTTTGTTGCAAAGTTTTGAAATTAACAGGGTAAATGTTTGGAAACATGTGGGGGAATATTGTGACTATCGACAAGGACAGGTATTTTTTAGGTTAGCAGAACAAGAGAAATGAAAATATCGAGCTATTGAGTGGTTGATAAAATAGACAAAGAAAACTAATGAAAATAACGAATTTGGGTCAGCTCAAGCAGTGCTCAAAATATCAGATTGCTTACTAAATTGAATAAAAGTGTATGGTTAACTAAACTGTAAGAAATCCATCTAATTCCTGAACCCTATTATGATTTGATTTTGGAGTGGGGTTTTACTTGTATAAACTGAAGAACTTAGAAAGCCTAATCATAAATTAAACTTAACATAATAATTCCCAGTTTTGTGCATTAGTGAGCATGTTTGTGTATCCTCGTGTAATAGCAACCTTGGTCCTAAGGCTCCTTCTTAAAGTCATGCCAAGAATGCATTGGACTTCAAACTTTGGCCCACTAGAACCAATTTGATGCCCTTACTTTCATACGTGTACAGCATCCATTTTTTCTTCCTCGGCAAATCCATGAACCATAAAGTATCTCTCAACTCAAAAGAAGCGACGCAATAGGGTCTTTGCTCTAAAATGTTGGCCATTTAAACTTTCAATTGAGTGAATCCTATTATTCAACACTTTCCCTTCTGCTCCAGCATTTACACCTCTACTGGGTTCAACCAGTGAAGGCTGTGAAGTTTCCACAACAGCCCTTTCTCTCTTCAAGCAGTCATTCCTTCATGTTACCCACTTCCTCCTTAAGCCCCTGCACATCACTTTCCAAAGTTTCTACTCTTGCCTCCATTCTAGTGCTAACCATTTTGTTACGATCTATTGAAAGGCATGGGACTTGAGCCCTACTTTGGAAGTATGGGATTTTGATGTGGGGTTTATAGGACCTTAGGCTTTCCAACCTCATGGGCTAGCTTTTGGGGTATGGCTCTCCCAATGGTTGCTACTAATGGTAACAGAGCTGGACCTTGTTTCTTCACTTTCCATGAATAGAAAGGGATACCTAGGAGGGTTGCGACTGGCGAGTTGGCCTTGTGAACTGTCTAGAGTGAAGATTCTGTGACTAGAGTCCCAATCTGAAATATGGGATTCTGATATAGGGTTTATAGGACCCTGAGCTCTCCCACTTTATGGGCTAGCTTATGGGGTATGACTCTTCCAAAGGTTCCTATCGTTGTGTCATATGCTCTTGCTTGTTTGTTGGTTTATTTTGAGGTTTAGAAGATATTTGATATATTTATATTGCAAGATGCAGCCAGAAACATTGTTCTGTTCAGAAAAAGTACTCTTACTTTGGTTTCCCATGTTCTGGTTCATTAGTGCATTCAGTTTTAAATTAACATTGCTGTTGACCACTTCCTATCTGTCTTGAAGCCATGAAGACCCTTTCTATTTCCTCTATTTGGATTTTTCAAACTTTGCTATGGTCTAATGCTAGATACAAGGTGTTTGATATTCTCAGTAGAAGCATTCTATTTTTATGGGTAGTTGAGTCTTATTGCGATTAATATTTTTTATTGCTGCTTCCTTGAATTCCTGCCTTTTTGGAGAGCAGGCTGCTTTTCTCCCTGACTTGCAATTGATGTTTTAACGTGCATGCAGCTATATTTGACCGGTCTGGGAGATATGTCATTACTGGTTCAGATGATCGACTTGTAAAGATTTGGTCAATGGAAACTGCATATTGTTTGGCTAGTTGCCGTGGACATGATGTGAGTTTATTTTGTAAATTTGTCTTATCTGAGTTGTCTAGATTTGTTTATTTTTAACATAGTAACATTTGTTAATCATTCATTTAAATATATGATATGCTTGATAGGGTGACATCACTGATTTAGCTGTGAGTTCAAACAATGCCTTAGTTGCGTCCTCTTCAAATGACTGTATCATTCGAGTTGTAAGTCTTTTTGACTCAGTTGACAAGTTTCTTTTTCGTCCGTCCTTTCTTCTCTCTCTTCTCCCTTGGCTCTTTCTTAATACTCTGTTTTTCTTTTAATTTTTGTTTTAATAGTGGCGCTTGCCTGATGGCCTACCAATATCAGTTTTGCGGGGACATACTGGAGCTGTTACTGCCATAGCATTTAGTCCTAGACCTAGTGCTGTATGCCAACTTCTATCGTAAGTCTTAAGATTAACAAAGAAAGAAAAGGACACTAATATCTTGTTTAATTTTTTCCTACATATAGGCATTTTATTTATGGCAGTAGTATCATTTTATTTTAAAAATATTGTCCGTAACCTTTAAGGCATCAATAAAACTGTGAATTAGAATTTTTCTTTTCTAAAATCAAGAAGACTGTTGTAACCTGAACCAACTTTTAAGTATTTTGCTCCTGAAGTAAACATACAGTTTCTAAGCCTTCTTGATTACAAGACAGGCAAACATATTGATTGTCTATCATTGGGCATCAATGCATACATTTATGTCAGTAGTTTTTTCTCTTTCTATTTTGATTTTGCCAAACTTGTGATGAGGTATCCCACTTGTTTTGCCTTTTCCTTTTGGCCTGCAATATAACTATTCATGATATTGGAGGCAACTTTCAGCAGAAATTCACCAATAACTTGTTTTACTTAATATTATTTTCAAGAGTCTGGGTTGATGCATTGATTCATTACTATGGTCCTTTGTTTTCCTTTTCTTATTGATGTTTTGAAGTGTTTTCCCCTTGAGCTTTCAGGCTATATGTTTATCTATTCCTTATCCTTACTTTTAGGCCAACTAGGTTTTATGTGTATTAATTTTGTGTAATGTTTCTTATACTTTGCAGTTCATCTGATGATGGAACTTGTAGAATTTGGGATGCGAGGCATTCCCAGTCAAGTCCACGAATATATGTTCCAAGGCCTTCTGATTCTGTTATCGGTTAGTTCGTTCTTTTGCGTGCTATAATTGGGTGACTTCTTCCTGGTGGAAAAACTAATTTGTAATACCTGATTGGCTTTAGGAAGGAGTACAGGCCCATCTTCAAGTAATTTTCCACAGGGCCATCAGATTTTTTGTTGTGCATTTAATGCTAGTGGAACTGTCTTTGTCACCGGTAGCTCAGACAATCTTGCCAGGGTATATATATATTGTGCTTGCTTGTAGTCAATAGATATGTATTAATTTATTCTTTAGTCTTTATATAAGCTTCCTTAGGGCTCTTTTTTTTCCGTTCTGCTTCTTATATTTGACCCCTCTGGTGTTTGTGATGGTTTTAGGAAAAATAACATTGTAAGAGGCAGAGATGGATTACACTTGTCTAATTAGTTGTCTTTCTCTTAAAAGTTGTTCAGGCCTTGTATAGGGAATAGATATCCCTCTTGAATGATCACCACCACCATCTAGGGATTAACACTGATTAATCCCTGGTCACCCCATAATTATTACTCACCTCCATTCAGTTATTGACAAACTTCTAGGCTTTTAGTGGTTGCTGACAGTCTTTATGTAGTCAAATTTTTTTTCTTTTTAATCTTGAAATGCTAGGTAGTCAAATGCATAAGTTGCCCTTAAGGCGCTAGACCCCCATAGTGCCTCAAGATGAGAAGCGCTAGAAATGTGCTTGCCTGAGGAAAGCAAGATGATAAAATTGGAAAAAATGTTTAAAATTTGCTGTATGAATAGAAAATAAATAAATATGAACTATTGTGGTAACATCTGACATATGGATTGCCTACACAAGCATAACAGTTGTATAAAACAGTGAATTATTGGGCTGGGATTTATGGTTTTTCCTATGCTTAAAATACTTAACCTGATAGTTATGAGTTATTTAGTCGGCCTTTAGGGCTGTATATCCATGTTAAATAAACTTAGTGTATGCAAAGCACCTGAGGTGAGGGCCTTGCATTGACTTGAATGTTGCTATATATCTGCTAGGCAAGTGCCTGGTTGAAGGCCCCATGCCTCTACTAGCAAGAGGTGTTAAGGCCTGCTGGCTGAGGTAAGTGCCTTTGACAGCGCTGGTCAAATGCTAACCAATGCTCTAACAGGTTATTAGATGATTTGTTGTCCTTATCTAACTTTGCATGCATGTAGAAGACCCTACAACTTTGTTCACTTAATTTTAAATTACATTTTGAGGAGCTTGGATGTCTTTCAATTTAAGAGACAATCTAGCTGTAATGAGGAATAATGTTATGATCTAAATTTTTGCAGAGCAATTTTCATCTTCAAATTCAAATATTTTAAACTAAACATAGAATGTTTTGCAGGTCTGGAATGCTTGTAAACCAAGCTCAGATGACCCTGACCAACCAAATTATGAGATAGATGTGCTATCTGGGCATGAAAATGATGTCAATTATGTGCAATTTAGGTTAGTATGTGTCAGTAAGTATTAAACTATGGTAGATGGTTTTCTACATGCTGATTCTGTCACTCCATTCTTCGCAGTGGATGTGCAGTTGCATCTCGATTTTCCACAGCAGACACTTGGAAGGAGGATAATATTCCCAAATTTAAGAATTCCTGGTGTGTTTGTCTGTAATTGTGGTAGTAGGAGTTGATTCTTTAATTGTCTATCCCCGGGCCTCCCTATTCCCTTCCCTTCTTCTTTTACGACAAAATATGCCTTTGCACCCATTTCCTTTTGGGGTGGGAGCATCTGGTGATATTTAGCATATCTAAGAGGCACCATTATATTCCAGGTTCAATCAGGACAATATAGTTACCTGCTCTCGTGATGGGAGTGCTATTATATGGATTTCCAAATCACGTAGGTCACATGTAAGTGTTCATCAAATGTAACATCCTTATACAAATATTGCTGTCTAATAGTTTTGTTTTTTTTGGTGAGATTGGTCTTCCCAATTAAATTATATGAATTGCAAAAATAAATTTGGCTATCTGATGTTGGAGAATTTTTACTTCCTCAATTTGAATTATATTTATTTAATATAGGGAAAAACTGGTCGCTGGACACGGGCATATCATCTTAGAGTTCCACCACCGCCAATGCCTCCTCAACCTCAGAGAGGGGGTCCTCGTCAGCGAATTTTACCAACTCCACGTGGTGTAAATATGATTGTTTGGAGTCTAGACAACCGCTTTGTCCTTGCAGCTATTATGGGTAAGTTCTTGTTTCTTTCTCCTGTCTTTTTACTCCTCAGACCATTTTTTCTTGTTTTCTTTCTTGTGTCTTCTTGTGACCATTTTGTTTCTTTCTCTTTTCCATGTAGTAGTGTCCTTGGGTGATTGGATTTATTATTTGTTAGCACTTAGCAAGTATATAACTTCGAAAAAAAAGTTTGCTTAAACATCACTTGTGACTGGTGGCTCAGTTAGTTGTAAGATAACTGATGTCTGTTATGGCTTGATTCTGTCTAAACCCTCTTGTGTGTTTTCTTCAGAAGGAGTGGTTTTTAGAGAATGTCTTGGAACTTATAATATTTTTTTTCAGATTTAGAGGCTTTGATGACTCTTGCAAACTTCAATCTTCATGCTTCAGAGGACTGTTGTGTATTTCTTTTGGCATTTGTACTTGGTGGATTTAACCTATGGACCATCATCCTAATTTGTTACACTAGGATTTTTTTTTTCCTGTTTTCAAATCAGCATCAAGTTTTGCTGCCTCATCCTTCAAGGAAAATGATATCTGTTAGCATTCTAAGTACTTCTGAATTGATTGGGTTGGATGGCTGACGATAGATGTTCTTTAGTCTTCAGAGTTTATACTAGAGGGCTTCTGTCATAAAGAGCAATTGATGTGAGTATTGGCCTTAGTTTTCATGAATACTTATCAATTAGTTCATCTTGGGGTAAGCCGTATGCCACATTTACAACAGGTTATATAGTCAAGTTCAGGTTGTTTTTACTTTGAGTTTATGCATGCAATATGATAACAATGTATAAATTATTTGTTTGTAACATTTTCTTGGTTATATAGTCATTTCATGCAAGATGACTGTATTTGTTATCACACCACTCTTATGTATGTGTTAGATCATAAAGTCATATTATTCTCTTGCTTCATGTTTTTGGAGGTATTAGTTGTCGTCTGATTGCAACATATATTTGCAGATTGCAGAATTTGTGTTTGGAATGCTTCTGATGGCAGCTTAGTGCACTCATTGACTGGACATACTAACTCTGTGAGTGTTTAAAATATGTTTTGCAAGGATTTGACACAGTTTGTGACACCAGTGTGTTGGATTGAAACTTATATAAATTACTACCCTTGTTATTTGACTAGGCTTTTATTATGGTAATGCGCTAGTTAACCTTAAAGGTATGTTTGGATGGATGATTGAAGAGGGAATAGCAAGGAATGGAATGACCAAATAGGTTGAATTTCTGTTTGGATTTTCTTTTTAGGTGGAATGGAATGGCAAAAGAGGGACAATAAGATCCCACCTTGCCATCCAAAACCCTAATTTTGCTATCCCTCTAAATTAGGTGGTCAATGATGGAATGCAGAGTGGTCTAAGAAATTAAATTATTAATATACCCTTATCTTGTAAATTATAATTATTATTATATCCAAGTGAGACTTTTTGTCTTCATCATCACCGTGCTTCTTTTACAACTGAAATGGGAACAATGTCTAGGACGAGGAACAAGACATTGTGAATCACTGCATATATCTTGAAGTCATTTTCGCCATTGAGAGGTGATAGTAGTCATTCTTTAGGGTAATAAGTGTCATAGCTTTCACTATAGCATGAATATTTATTATTATTATTTGCATAGTTTTAAAATTGGGATCAATGTTCTTACTATCTTTTTGTTAACTTGCATTGCAATGACCAACCTAGTTAAAAATGTAATAAATATATAATTTTTAGTGACAAAATTAATAATAAAATTCTATAAAATTCTTTCAAACTCCAGCTAAAAATTTCTTTTCATGAACTCATTGCCACAAAAAAAAAAAAAAAAACTCTCACTCTTTCACAATCATAATCATGTATCATGAATTCAATAATAAAAATATTATTAATCATTTGTGTATTTTATAAGGACAATATTGGAAAAAAGTAACTTATGAGCCATTCCATTCCAATAATTTTATTGTAACTTCCAAACAAAAGTTAATGAAGTCCCTCCTTCCTCTCATTAAAACTCCCAAACAATACACTAATCACAACCCTTCTATTCCACTCCATTCCATTAATGACCATTCCATTCCATCTTCTAAAAAATTTCCAAACATTAGCCTAAAGTTTAAGCTATTAAGCAAGTTCCCTGGAATGCTTTTAATAACTTCAACTGTTATATTACCTTGAAAGAGGGCTTTTATCCCAAGTGATAATTTAAAACCCTTAACGTTACCTTGACTGCCTTGCATTAGAATTGCATATTAATTTACTTTTGAACTGCTTGTTTGCCTGCTATTCTGTTTGATGTTCACTAATCACTGAGTTTATTCTCTTGGTTTTAAGTACATTACAGGATGAGAAAGACTTTAGGATTTCCCATTGCTTTTGTTCTTCTTGATTTAACTTGCTTTTCTATTTTGATGATTTGCTTATGCTAGACATATGTTCTGGATGTTCATCCTTTTAATCCCCGGATAGCTATGAGTGCTGGATATGATGGAAGAACCATTGTGTGGGATGTAAGTCAACAGTTTCTTTTATTTCCTTGCAGATTCTTAGGCAGTCTTATAATTTATTAAATGTCTCAGTATCTTATAACTTTAGATATGGGAAGGCATGCCTATCCGGATCTACGAGATATCACGTTTCAAGTTGGTGGATGGAAAGTTTTCACCGTAAGTTTACTATGAGATTGCTATCGTAGAACCTTATTTTGAACCATGTTTATCTTGTCCCAAAGTTATTGTCATGTATCATTATAATTTTAATTTTCTGCTAATTATATTATAGGTAGAAAATGTTTAGTTTGTATATATTCAGACTCTTATAATTTTCTACCCTCATCATGCTTTATTGATGTTAGAGATCACTGATCAGGCCTTGTCCTTGACAGTGTATTTGAGCTTCTATGACCATGTGGACAAAGAGTTTGGTCTAAGCTGTGCCCCTTTTTCTTAGTTAAAATTTAGTTTTAGCACAGGGTATAATGGGCTTGTGCTTTGTCCTCACTTTTGTGCTTTATCCACACTTCAAGCTGAAGGAGCTTTTGCGCAGGGGAGTGTGTTAGAAATTATAATAAAAATTATTCAGGCGTTTACTTAACAGCTCAAGTTTTTGACTTGAATGATCCTTGACAACTAGTAACTTTCTACATTTAGGAGTCATTTGGTCGTACACTGTCATTATTTTCCTACTAGCTTACTTGTCAATAGGCTTTTAAGATACCAAGATGCATAGGATGATACCATTTTGTGTGGTTTTTCATAGGGATCCCACATCCTTGAATTTTAGCTCTACTAATTTCTATAAAAATGCCAAATATATCCTTTCTTTGCCACCTTTCAATTGTCATATTCATACCGAAGATGAGAATCTTATACCAAAATGTAAGTTATTAGTGTACGAAACAGCTCCTTAGTAGTATATGTGTTGTACTTGAATATACAAAAGCAGCTGGAACCTCTTTCTTATTGAAATTATTTTAGATATGATAAATCAGTTTACTTTTTTCACTTAAGGATTGGCCTTGTGTTGTATTAACCTATGGAACTTTATCAATGTTGAAAGAATATAGTAAAGTCTTAAGTAATATTAGTAAAGTTCTTTCATTCTTTTGGATCAGGATAGTATTTAGTTATGAATCCAAAGTAATGCATTAGATGGTATGAATATGAGTGTCTATGGACCGAAAAATGAAGCATACTGAAAGAAAAGGAATATACACCAAAGATCAGTGAAGATGGCTTTCATTTGAATATCTAAATAATTGATATTTGGTATTTATTGAAATTTCTTTTTGCAACATAGAGATGGGACATCAATTATACTTTCAGATGATGTTGGTCAACTATACATATTAAGCACCGGTCAAGGTGAGTCTCAAAAAGATGCCAAGTATGATCAGGTACATACATCAGCAACCTATTATGCTTTTGCCATTTCCTATGTTTCTGTTTTGGTGCCAATGTTTCTGAACATGTTTGGCAGTTCTTCCTTGGTGATTATCGCCCCCTTATTCAAGATACCCATGGTAGTGTACTTGACCAGGTTAGTTGGTTACTTTTACGTCCCTTCCTCCTTTTTAAATCTGAAGGCAATGTCTATCTGGCTTGAGAGGGGTGTCTTCTGTTGCTGTTCTTCCTAATGGTTTGGGGGAAGAGTAATTGTAGAATAATAGGAATTTCAAAGAAGATGACGTGAAGCCTCTGTTTATTTATTGGTAAAATGCTTTCAAATTACAAGAGATTGCTAGCGGCTTCCTTCCCTTTATATTTATAGGTATCGGAAACCCTAATTTCCTAACCTAAATTAATCAGCCGCTAAACATAATTAGGAGGCCTAATCAGAAAAAACAGAAAATAAACAAAAATAAAATAAACATTAAATATCTAAGGTTAAAAGCATAACAACACTCCCCCTCAAGTTGGTGAGTGGATGTTGATCATTCCCAGCTTGTAAATCAGTTCTTCAAATGGCGTTTTTGAGAGAGATCTAGTCAGAGTGTCTGCAACATGATACTATGATGGAATATAGGTAAGTTTAAGTAGCAGTGAATCAATTTTCTCCTTAATGAAGAGTCTGTTATTTTAACATGCTTGGTCCTGTCATGGTGGACAGGATTCTTGACAATGTTGATGGTGGCCATGTTATCGCAGAAGATTTGCATAGGACCATCTGTGCTTATTTTGAGCTCATCAAGTACTCATTTCAACCATAACCCTTCACAAATACCTTGTGACAATGCCTTGTATTTTGCTTTTGCATTGCTTCTTGCCACAACCGGTTGTTTCTTGCTTCTCCGAGTGACCAAGTTACCCCAAATATAAGTATAGTATCCAAAGGCTGACCTCCTATTAGTGATACAACTTGCCCAGTCCGCATTTGTATAAATCTTGACTTTTCTTTCATTCCCCTTCTTAAAGAATATCCTTTTTCTAGGGGCTTTTTTTAGATATCTTAAAATCCTGTAAACTATCTCCATATGTTCTTTAGTGGGTTTTGTCATATACTGACAAGCCACACTAACTAGGAAGCAAATGTCAACTCTGATGTGAGATAAATAAATGAGTTTCCCCACTAGCCTCAGATATCTGCTGGCATTAACTAGGGGCTTGTTTTCTTTGAATTTGCTTTTTTAACTTGCTTCCATAGGCGTGTCTATAGGTTTACACCCCAGCATCCCTGTTTCTTCTAACAGATCCGATGTGTACTTCCTTTGGGAGACAATAATGCCTTTCTTCGACCTTGCAACCTCTATACCTAGAAAGTATTTTAAGTTGCCTAAGATTTTAATCTAAAATCTTTAGCTAGAGCTAGTTTCAGCACTTTAATTTCTTCTTTGTAATTACCTGCGATGACAATATCATCAACATAAATTATTAGTGTAGATAGTTTCCCATCATGAGAAAATTTTGTAACTAGGGATGGTCAACTTGTCCCTGACGGTATCCATATCTTTTTAGCACTGTGGTGAATCTATCAAACCATGCACTGGAAGATTGCTTCAAGCCATATAATGACTTATTCAATTTGCATACTTTCTCCTTCCCCCTTTCAACTTTAAATCCAAGGGGAATTTCCATACACACCTCCTCCATTAAATTGCTATTCAAAATGGCATTCTTCACATGAAACTGATGGAGTCAGTAATCCACATGCAATTAACTGGTCTTTTCCCAGGTGGTAAGTCAATAATCTCCCATGTACCAGTCTTCTCTAAAGCAAGAATTTCCTCTTGGATGGCCTATCTCCAATCAGGGCTTTTCAAAGCTTCATAGACATTATGGGGAATTGCTTCACGAGAAAGGTTAGTGATAAAAGTAGAGTGTTGGGAAGATAGTTTGTCATAGGAGATAAAGTTCCTAATGGGATGAAGAGGCATGATCTTACCCCTTTCCTCAGAGCAATAGGCAGATCATCTTGAGCGGTGTCCTTTAGTGGAGTAGTAGGACTTGGAAAGGGCTCTAGGCAAGGCACTAGTGGAAGTGTGGATGCATCATTTAGCTTTCTCCTTCTAGAGTAAACATGCAAATCCTTTTAACTAGTTGTACCTTGCTTTTGTAAGGCATTTTCTATGGTGAATTGTGGGTTAGGATTTGTAAGAAGGTCAGAGGAGTGAGGTTGAGGGGATGCAAGAGTAGGATGAGGAATAGGGTGCTCAAGAGTAGGGAAAGGTGGAAGATCATGGCTAGTAGGAATAGAACTAATAGGAAATGGGTCATTGAGTTGCTCCCTTTGGCTCGGGATAGAAGGAAAATAGGGTTGGGTCTATTGAACAGTGACATCCATTGTAGTGTAGAAATGCTTTGTGGTAGGGCAATAACACTTGTACCATTTCTTAGTGGACAAGCATCTGACAAAGAAACTCTTAAGGGATTGGGGTTCCAATTTTCCTAAGTTGTAATTGTGTGCAAAGGCCGTACAACCAAAAATCCGAAGTGGAAGGTTAGGAATCATGGAGACAAAGGAAGGGTAGGTTTCTTGAAGAATGGCTAAAGGTGTCTTGTAGTTCAAGGTTTTTAAGGGCATCCTATTGATAAGGTAAGTAGTTGTGAGGATGGTTTCTCCCTAGTAGGTTTTGGGTGTATTGGGGGCAATGAGGAGAGTCCTAGTTACCTCTAGGAGATGCCTATTTTTTCTTTCAAAAACCCAAATTTGCTATGGTGTATTTAAACAGGAGCTTTGATGAATGGTTCCATTATTTGTTAAGAAGGTTTCTAGTTCTTGGTCAAAGTGTTCCCTCCTCTGAAGACTTTTATGGTGGCATGGAACTGGGTAGATATTAGAGTGTGGATTGTTTAAATATATGTGGGATTTCAGATTTGTCTTTCATAGGATATGTCCATCTAAGTCTTGTGTGGTCATCAATGAATGTGATAAACCATCTTGCCGTAGTAAGAGTTGGTTTTCTTGATAGGCCTCATACATTGCTACGAATAAGGGAAAATGGTTCAGAGGTGACATGTGGGTGCAGGTTATAACATGCACTAAGTATGTTTAGATTGTGGATATACTAGACAATAAAAGGAAATAGAATTTTTATTCATCAAATTTGGATACATCTTTTTCATATAGTTTGGATTGGGATGACCCATTTGAAAATGCCATAACATAAAATCAGAAAAAATAGTAGACAAAACAGATTTGTGAGTGCTGCCATGGAGAAAGTAAAGACCAACACGTTCCTCAACATTGCCAATTGTCTTCCCTGATTCCAAGTACTGAAAGACACAACCACCAGTGTAGAATTTAGCAATACAATGAAAGTCTTTTGAAACTTTGCTGACAGATAGTAAGTTATGAGATAATTATGGAACTAATAAAACATTAGCAAGGATGAAGTTTGCAGTCATTCTCACAGTAACCGATCTTAGAATCTATAAAGGTGTGCCATCAGCCAATTTAACATGTAAATTATCGATACAAGGTATGAAATTATCAAGGGAGGCCTAATTACTTGTCATATGGTCAGTGGCACCTGAATCAACCACCCATATCATGTTCCATTCAGGAGTTTAAGGCCATAGGGAATTTACCTAAGTGTGCTAGTAAGCTAGTACCTGCTTCCTAACAGGGATTAGTTTGGAATTGAAGTTGTTTGTTGCCAAACATCTTTTGTAACAACTCAAGTTGTTCACTGGTGAAGATACTAGAATCTTGCACCACCTTTTTAGTATTATTAATGGCATGGTTGGCATTCTTTCCTTTGTTCTTAATATGTGGTGGCTTGCCATAGAGAACCCAACATTTTTCTTTAGGATGACCAGCTTTATTGCAATGGTCACACCATTGTTTGTCGTGCTTCTTATTCTTGTTCTCACTCAACTGAGGCCTTTTATATACTAGTGTCGTTAAGTTAGAAGGGGAATTAGGTGGTAGGGATCCTAAAGTTAATCGTTTTCTACTCTCCTCGTTTTTTATTTCAAAGAAAACTTCTCTTAATGAAGGTAAGGGGTCAGTGCACATTACACAGCTTCTAATTTCTTCAAATTGAGAATTAGGGCCTAAGTGGAATTTGAAAACCCGCTTCTCTTTCTTGACTTTCTGATAATAAGAGGCATCTAAGCACAATGCCATTGATGGGATTCATAGAGATCAAGTTGCTGCTAGTGACGTAACAATACATTATAGTATTGAGTCACATTTGCATCCCCTTGTGTGAATTCATGTAAAAAACTCTCCATTTCAAAGATGATGGCTGTGTTCTTGGCTGAAGAATATGTCTCCCTTGCTACCTCCCAGATGTCATAGGCAGTTTAGTACAGAAGAAAGTTCTCCCCTATGTCAAGTGTCATGGAATTGATCAACCATAATTGAATCATGCTATTCTTTGTCTCCCACACTTTATATTTCAAATCATCTAGGTTGGGAGCCTTACCCTTTCCTCTGATAAAGAGCATCACACTAGTGGACCATTGTAGGTAATTGTGTTTGGTAAGATGATGAGTTATTATCATGATTGGGGTTGGCTCATCGCCTGTGGAGTGACCTACGATGGACTGTGCAGTGGCTCTAAGAGGATTAGGATCACGGCCAAACTCTAATGTGGTACTTTGGCTCTCATGTCCAAGGTTTCAAATTGCGGTTGCGGTTATTTCGATTGCAGATGCTACAATGTAGGTTGCGATCACTGCGGCCGTGGTTTTTTTAAGTTAAACATAATATCAATTTAATATATAACTCAATAAATACATTTCTTAGAAGACAATAAGAAAGTCTTTTAACTAAAAAATTAGCTTAATTGGTAAAAAAATTATTAAACTTGAAGTGAAATTATATATATAATAGAATTAGAATATTATATTAAAAATCTTTCACCATTTTGCTCAATTCTATGGCATGATATGTCCAGAATTCATTTGACTGACTCTGTATGCCTCAATGCTTTTTTCTTTGTTCCTCCACCTCCCTACCTTTATTCATGGACAAATCCACTTACAATTTCTACATCACCAATTTGGCTCAATTTTAGGTTTGTCTATACTTCTTCCCTCTTCCACATCCTTTCTATAATCTCACCATTGCATATTTCACTGTCCTAACTGATATATCATCTTGCATATCTTCTTTGTTAAAGACAGTACCTTATTTGTGATCAAAGAGTTCCTTCTTAACAAGGTTATCAAAATTGCGATTCTAAGTAGACTTGTTTTTTGGGGGAGGGGTTGTACTCATAACGTAAAATTGTAAGAGTTTACATACACTTATTGTCGAATACATGTTAAACATAACCATATCAAAAAATAATAATAATAAATAACATTCATACATAATCCATGATCCATAGTTTCATACTTGTCATTCAAGTCTACAAATATATTTCAATAGATTCCATACATTAATTCTCATTCAACATCCCTAAGTCTCAAAATCAACAATAAAAATTTGTCATAATTCTTCAAATCTTCCTATATTTTCATCATTTCTTGAGTCTTCACCTTCATTAGAATTAAACATATTTATCAACGTTATTTTATGCTCATGAAGACAACCTATTGTCAAATAAGTTGTGGCAAATTGAGTCACGTTTGGCCTAATCAAGTCTCTCCCTTTTGTGAAATTTTTCAACATACTAATGAGCATTGTTCTTGTGTAAATGTAAGTTGTGAACTTTCTTCCCCTGCTTATGGTTTCTTTATGCAACTTCATTTTTTTTTCAAAGTCCTCCAACATCAAGTCAATGCAATAAGCTGCACATGGAGTCCAATATAAGTTTTTCCTCTTTTCCATTAACGTTTGTCCAACTGCTTTGTAATTTGTAGCATTGTTTGTTATTATTTGCACAACATTCTTCTCTCCCACCTTATCACCAACTTCATCAAGCATGACAAAGACTTTATCAATAATTTTAGATATATGAGATATATCTAGTGAATATAAAAACACCATCCCTTTAAGACTATTGACCAAGAAATTGTAAATGGAACATATTTTCTTATTAGTCTACCCATCAAACACAGTGGAACAACTCACTTTATTCCACACTTCCTTAAACTCGTCAAATGTAGCTTGCGTGTTTTTCACCTCCATATTTAAGTACTTTTCTTGGATCTCATGATAGGAAGGTTTAAACTCTTGGCCATATTTTTCTATAATCTCACACATCTTGATAAACTCAAGATTTTAGATACAATTAAAAGGAATGACACTTATGTAAAAAAACCTTGCCACCTGTTGGCAAGCTTCCTCTCTTAGATCTTTCTTAAACATGTTATTAATGGTCGATTGTGAGTTACCAACCCCGTTATTATTTTTTCTTGAACCTCTCAATAAATTCGTCCACTCTTGAGAGTTAGCTTGTGCTTGGGTACTTTGAGTTTCCTCATCACCAACATCTAACCACTATTTCTTTCTTTTAAATGATAAAGTTTTAACCTCAAAGACATGTTGTAGCATTGTTGCCCTTACATCATCTCCAACACTTATTACACAAGCTTCAATATCAATTTAGTACCAACTCAGTGATGTTTAAACTTATAGATCCCTCCACTCACAACTTTGCCACAATAATTACATTGAACCTTGTTACCATCCCACCAATATCCATTCCATGTTTTCACCCTATATCAGTCCTATTACCAGGAAAATTCTTCCTTCTAGCAACTACATTTTTTTTAGCAAGAGTAGGGTCACTCCCACTTGCATTTGAAGACATTTTTCCTTGCACCAACTAAAACATGTTTTGGAATACAAAATTTAAGATTATGTAAACGGCATATTATAATTTAATGCAACACTTACATGGCTTGATATTAGTACAAAAAGGAAACCAATTGACATAAGCCTCAATATTCCAATATATAGATTTGAACCTTATACCTCGTGTGAGCTACTGCCAAAGGCTTGCTCAACTCAAAACACAAAAGCTTAAACTATTAAGTGAAAGTCAATATAATGTGCTTAAATTTCATCTTTTAAATTCAATTATGAAAAATGACGAAGGTAGGGATCAAGGTTCTAATATCAAGTAAGAAACTAGTTAAACTCAATAAGTTGATTAGCCAGATTGCCAGAGTTCATAAATAATCTTACTAAAATCTCTAACAATTACTCAAACCCCTTACAACTAGATCGTTCCTGGTTCAAGCGTAGAGCTTTGTAAATGAACAAGAAGGCACAATATCATAGAAAACCCACTTACTTCTAACTCACAACACCGGCGATCCAAAACCATTAAGAAAAGTTTGCTTCAAAACAAACTTCAGGTAATTTTCAAACCAATCAATAACACAAGAAGAAAATGAGAAAAACAATTGAACAATAAAGAACAACTAGACAATGAAGAATAACTTGACACCATTCTTAAATAGGATTCAAGCGAACTGACACACGAAACCAATTCAGAAAAGATATAATGTGGAGGAACAAAAAAACTCAGGTCCTTCTTAATCTCTGTTTTTAGTTCACATTTCAGCTCTATCTTAGAATAGGGACTTATAGTCTCGTGCTCGCCAACAAAAGACGGAATAGTCCTTGGCGAGGCAGCGAGGTTGCAATAATGCTCTAATGACCACCATTGCTACTCTAATCGAACATTCTTGGCTTGCTGCTATGCTACTGTGCAGTAGGGCACACACAACACTTTTGGGTTCGTTGAATTGAAGAGCACGAAGTCGAAAGGAAGATGGTACAGATTTTGGCAGTGAGATTAGTTTTGGTCGAAGGGTTATGGGTCTTGGGTTAGCGTGTGTCTTTTTTTGTGGTTTGGGCCATACGTTGCAGAATTTTCAAAAAAAAAAACTTACGATTTTGGGTTGCATTTTTTGGGCCTAACTTCAACTCGATAGAATCACCCGAACTCGACGAGGCATGCAATTTTGACTGAGTCACCGATGAGTCTAAGGGAGTCAATAGCAATTCTGAGTCTATGTCCGAGTTAGAATGTTTGGGTCACCTAAAAACGTAGACTCAGTTGACTCGCAAGTTCGACAACAATGCTCCTTAATATCTTCGACACTAGTTTTTCCTCAAAATTCATACCCATAAAGAAGTCTTTCGCTTTCTTCAGTGGTATCGAGGTTGTCTCTCCACCCCTGATGCTCTTATTCAAATATAAAGTAACCTTAGTTTCCTTATTTGGAGATTTCAGCGGGCTTTTAGCTATGCTCTTCAAGTATGTGACAGGTTCCAGGGCCAACCTAGTTCCATACCAAGACTCATTGGTAGTTCACATACATGCTAGTGAGTCACCCCACAATTGTAGGGCGTATCCGCAATATTGCAAGCGCATTTTGTAATGCGTTCCACAATGTCAAACCTTGCTCATGTCCATCAACATTGAGGCCAAAACTGAATTGAATCATGGTCTTTGAATCCTAATGCTTTGATACCATGTAGAATAATAGGAATTTCAGAGAAGATGGCGTAAAGCCTTTGTTTATATACTAGTAAAATGCTTTTAGATTACAAGAGATTACTAGCAGCTTCCTTCCCTTTATATTTATAGGTATCGGAAACCTAAATTTCCTAACCTATATTAATCAGCCGCTAAACATAATTAGGAGGCCAATGGGCTGTGGCTAATAACCTAATCCTAGTCTAACTATGAGACTTATTAATAATAACAGAAAAAACAGAAAAAAACAAAAATAAAATAAACATTAAATATCTAAGGTTAAACGCATAACGATAGTAACGTTTAGGTGTTGTTATTTACTCTTGTACAAACTGAAAAATGTAATTGATGCATTTTATGATGGACCCATTCAATGCCCCTAATTCTTTCGATGAGTGATAAATTGTTGTATAGAGTTACATTTAAAAAAAAAAAATTGTATAGAGAAACATGAGAAGGGGTCATGCTGTGTTAACTGTTTTGTTTGAAGGGGCTTCTCTATCTATTGAGTCTTTCTGAAGTTGGGTTGTTTTAAATTCATATTATATCAAGTATGATAATACAGAAACTTAAATTTTTCTCAGGAAACTCAGCTTGTTCCATATCGACGGAATTTGCAAGATCTGCTATGTGATTCAGGTTTCTATCTCCTTGGATCTGTCCTTTATATGTATGTATACACTTTGCAGTATATTATCTATGTTTCTTTAACCTCTCACTTTCACTTCTGTTGGTTATGTGCTGTCAAATTTCTAGCAATGATACCATATGATGAACCCTATCAGAGTGAATATCAGCAAAGACGTTTAGGAGCTTTAGGCTTTGAGTGGCGCCCTTCATCCCTAAGGCTTGCAGTCGGTCCTGACTTCAGTTTGGACCCAGATTATCAGATGCTTCCATTGGCAGATTTGGATATGCTAACAGAACCACTGCCAGAATTTTTAGATGCTATGGATTGGGAACGAGAAAATGAAGTGCATAGTGATGATACAGATTCAGAGTATAATGTCACTGAAGATTACTCTTCTGGGGGTGAGAAAGGATGTTCAAGTTCCAATGCCTCCGGTGATCCAGGGTGCAGCATAAATGACAGTGAGGGGGAGGGCAGTTACATGGATGGCAATCGTAGATTGAAAAGGAAAAAACAGAAGAATGAAGTAAGTATCCAGGAAGAAAATTTTAATTTAGTGTTCTTTGTTAACATTGCAATTATTTTGAATTACTTGTTTTTTTTCTACAGACTGAGATTATGACTTCGTCTGGGAGACGTGTGAAAAGGAGGAATTTGGATGAGTGTGATGACAATGCCTTAAGAAATAACCGAAGTAGGAAAGGAAAAAGTGGCCGAAAAACATCAAGGAAGAGATCATCCAAATCAAAATCTTCTAGACCTCAAAGAGCCGCTGCACGCAATGCTCTACATTTATTTTCGAAAATTACTGGCATACCAACAGATGGGGAAGAAGATAGCATTGATGGTGATTTTTCAAATAGTGAGTCATCATCACAAGAGTCTAGTAATGAAAGTGATGAATCTGGTAGAGACTTGCAAAATGATCAACAAAAGTATATAAAGGGGAAAGAAGTATCACTGGACGAATATGAGGACGTAAAATCTCACGAACTTCCTGAGACTACTATTAATGCAGTGAACAGGAGGAGATTGGTTCTTAAGTTTCCAGTCCGCGATTCTAAACCTGTGCTTGGGACTACTGTGCATAAGTTCGATAATCAGGCTGAGTTGGTTGCCTCATCATCAAAGTCTGCTCAGCAGGCTACTGATATTAACAGGAACAGATCAAGTTTTAGGGACCCTGTGTATTCTTCCGGAGGTGTAAATCATCATACAATTGAAAGAGATCAAGTTAACTTAGATCATTCAGAAGACACTATAGGCTTGTTTGATGGCTATATGAAAGGAAGAATTCGATGGGGAGTGGTTAGGGCTCGTACGTCTCGGTGTTTGAGAGCGGGAGATGCTGTGTCATCAGATGCAAATGCCAGATCTGTAATATGTCTTAATGATCTTAATGAAAAGGAAAATTTTGACAATGGTCATGAGAAAGAGGACAAGGACTTTGGTACTCTGTCCCCTCCCTTGGCAATCCAAAAAGTTGAGAGAAAGGTAGATAGTTTGACAGAAATCAATGAAGATTGTGTTGCTACTACTTCAGAGCCTTGTAATGCTTATGAGAATGAAAATAGGTCCCCAGCTTCTAGCGTTTACAGGATTAAAGATTCTCTGACTTCTCACATGAATGCTCAGTATAGAACTGCTGCTCCTATCATTTGTAGTAGTGGGGCTGATAAACACTCTGAACCATATGTTGGTTTTCCTTCTGTTTCAACTAAGTTAAGGTCTAAAAGGAGTTCAAGGGATCCTGAAAGTCCAGCCAAGAATGAAACAAAATCTTCAGTGCCAAAGAGTAGTTCATCTAACACTCTTGTAAATGATTTGAACACAGAACAGAATTTGGTTGTGACTGTAGATGACAACACTAGAGTAAAATCAAATCAAGGAGAAAATGGAGCTCAAGAGATAAATGCTCAGGTTGACAAAGATTTCACATCAAATGATTCACTTGAGCCACAAGCTCATATAGATAAAATGTATAAAGCTGTTTATAGAAGATCAAGGTCACATAGGGCTGTGACTAATGCAGGTGATGGTGGTGGCCTGGGAGAATCCACTTCAAATGTGAGTAATGTTAATCTCAATGTGGCCCCAGACCTCACTAATGGAACAAATGAGACAACTCATACCACTGGGCTCTTAGAGGTGGAACCAGCTGCTTCTGACCCAAATAATGGATGGAATAATCTCAAAGTGCACCAAGGACATGAATATTGTACTATTAGAAGTCCCCATAATGATTCCTCAAACAGAGGACAACCTACTGAAGAAGAACGGGGTTCTAGTTCAAAAATGACTGTCGGTTTGAGGTCCACTAGGAGTCGGAGGGCTAGTTATCATCATATCCATGAGAGTAGTCCTATAATTAGAAAACGGTCGCTTCAATCTGCTACCAAGGGATCATGGTTGTTGTTGTCAACACATGAGGAAGGATGCAGATATATCCCTCAACAGGGAGATGAAGTTGTTTATCTGAGACAGGTTAGTCTCCAGAGATTTTAACTGTTGCCTCTCATTGTGAGGTTTAAGTTTTGCTTTTGTCAAGATGTTTGCTTTTGCTAGATTCATTTTTTAAAGGTTGAATTATGATGTACCATTTGAAAATATGTTTTACAGGGGCACCAGGAGTATATAGATTATAGTTGTGCAAGAGAACCAGGCCCATGGACATTACTGAAGGGACAAATAAGAGCTGTAGAATATTGTAGAGTTCAAAACCTTGAGTATTCTACAGTTCCGGGGTCTGGCGATAGCTGCTGCAAAATGACCCTTCAGTTTGTAGATCCTGATTCAAGTGTGGCTGGCAAATCTTTTAAGTTGGCCCTGCCTGAAGTGACTGGTTTTCCAGATTTTCTTGTCGAAAGAACAAGGTTTGATGCAGCGATGCGAAGAAATTGGACACACAGAGATAAATGCAAGGTCTGGTGGAAAAATGAGGGTGACTTTGATGGTAGTTGGTGGGATGGTCGGATTCTGTGCGTTAAACCCAAGTCTCCTGACTTTCCAGACAGCCCATGGGAGAGGTATACTATTCGTTACAAGAGTGACCCTATTGAAACACATTTACATAGTCCCTGGGAGCTTTTTGATGCCGATACTGAATGGGAACAACCTCATATTGATGATGAATACCGTGACAAGCTTCTATCTGCCTTAAAAAGTTTACAGCAGTCAGGCAACAAAGTTCAGGTATTAGGTTCTACATTCTTTTAGCATAGAGTTTTGATAGCATTGTTGTGCGTGAATGTAAGTATTCATCTTTGTTTTGCATGTCCAGGATAAGTATGGGGTTCAGGAGTTGAATAAAGTCTCCAATAAGTCAAAATTTATGAACAGGTATTAATCTAGCCTTCTATATCGGACTTTGTAGTTTGCCAATATTTACTGAAAAACTTCTGGAAATCATGCAGGTTTCCTGTTCCTCTCACCCTTGAGTTGATACAATCAAGGTTGGAGAACAATTACTACCGGACTTTAGAGGCACTTGAGCACGATATGTCAGTTCTTCTGTCTAATGCCTCCTCTTTCTTTGAAAAGGATGCAGAGCTGTCAGCAAAAAATAGACGCCTATCAGAATGGTTCAAACGGACATTATCATCTCCATAGCCCTTAGGTTGTCAGGGAGTTTGACCAGCATTGAGGCTGAAGCAGGCCCAGCTGGTGATTTCCTGCATGTATTTTTGTAGATAGATTATTTATCGTTCCTTTGAATTAGTTTTTTAACTGTTCATCGAATTCTCTGAAGGTAAAGATAGGGAGGGATATGAGGAAAAAGTAGCAGTTTGCTGCAGAAAATTTCTACAGCAAAATTCATTGTTGTACAGAGACATTATTGATTACAAATGAAAAGTTAACATACAGAAATTCTGGTCCTTATCTTTGTATTGGGCTAATATCAAAAGCTGTTTTTATTTTTGATATTTTGAGCCTTAACATAATAGTGATAGCGCCATGTTATACGATGATATGGGTGAAAGATTTACTCTGGATCCCCAAAATGCATAGATGACTTGCTAGAACATGCTTTCGGTGCTACATCTGTATTGCGGCACACTGCAAGTGTTGTAATGAATTCAACTTGTTATCTTCGGAACTGGTATTATGGTATGCATCTTGTTAGAGGGTATTTTATATAGAAGGTATATCATTGTTGTGTTTTTAGAACTTGCCAGGATTAAAAAGCTAAGTCAGCATCTTCTTGTAATGAAAAATAGGGAAATAAAAATAAACCTCCACCGAAGTCGTTTTCAATGAGCGAGACACTCGTCTTTCATTAGCCATGGGGCTGAGTGAATTATGTGAGGCATGATAATTCTTTGCACTAGTTTTGTTTGCTGTAAACGCGACATTTACCCATTGGATTAGTTTTTGCTTCCTTTTCAGTTCAAGTATTCATTCCTTATCATTTCAACCTATTATTCAAAACTGTATTTATTATTTTTGAAAGCACATAATTACTCGATCATTCCTTTTGTAACTTTAATTTAAATGTTTATTTATTTCAAGTTGAGCCCTAAACTCGAATTGAAAATGTAAAATTAGTTTGGAAAAAACCATGTTTGTCGAAGAAAAGAACTCCGAATTCACGGTGTACTGTAGCGTACAAACCCCTAAAATACTGACCTTAAGAAAGGCGCTTGTTACTATACTAGGTGAAGCGACATTAGCCAAGGAATAACTTGGCACATAATCTTCCCCTAATTACTGCATTATATATCAAAACTCCACGCCATGTCCACGTCATTTATTTATTTACTTTTAGAATATATTCTTTGGTCTCCGAAAAGCAACAAATTCTGCTACTTGATCCCTACTTCAAGCTAATACAGTTACATTAAGAAACCGAAATCCATAGTTTTTTAATTCCTCGATTCGACAAACACAAGATTTTCAGTCTCTCCAACGGTGGCCACAGTTTGGGTTGCAGCAAACAAAGAAAAGCGTCATACCTTCTTCCCCTCTGGCTGTTGCCTGCAGACATATAAAAAAAACTTCAAAATACCCTCGTGTATTGATTCTAAACATGCATAATGAAGTCGTATTGAATTCCAGGTGAAAGGAAGTGGATGTGAAGATAAGATAGGATTACAACACTACATTTTCTAGTTAGACCAACAATATTTTTCCAAAAAATGGATGACAAAATTGTATTGCAGCAATCTGCAAAAAATTGCGAACACTACAATGATGCAAAGTAGGGCTGGCCATGCCAAATGAGAGTCGCATTAAAGCTTAATATTCATAATCAGTTTGAGTACAAGCATCATAGCACAGCCCAATGATCCCAACGGCAAATGCTGTTGCTCTAAACCCTAAGATCAATCATCTATGCAAAGACATTTTCCATGCCTTCATAGTAATTGTAATTGTCAAGATACTCCATTAAACCATTGTTCGCATTTGAATTTTGTAACTTAAGTAGCATAAAGTATAATGTTTCCATGTTCTTATATCATATCAAAGTGCGAAGACTATTTGGACATCTCTGTATCATACAAAAAGATTATAAATGTGAAGGAGTCAACATTTTGTAGTTATCCCTACAAAGCAAACTCATGACAGTGCCCAAATTTTTCACTGCCCTTCCCTTGTAATCTTTCCAGACACAAACAAACGAGAAAGGAGTTGTTATCCATTCAATTTGGAAAAGAACATTTTACATGTGAGAAACAAAAGAGAAATGCCATTGTCCACAGGAATAATGGGGTAATAACCTGGAAAAAAACAGCTTCTCCATAGTTGCATTGAGTACAACGAACAGATTTTGTGCGAGGAAGAGTTGGATCTGCAGCTACATCCTGCAACACTTGAGTTCGCTCTCCGGCAGAGTGATGTATCTCATTTCTATAGACACAGTTATTATCGGCTATCTCCTGCACAATAATGAAGAACTGGTCAGATACGAAAATCCCAAGTATAATGATGACATTAGAACTCAATGTGGTACTTACTAATAGCTTCTTAATAAGAAAGATTGAAGGCAATAATATCTATAAAACTAATATGATAAAACACGAGTGAAATGAATTGGACTTTCAAAGCACAAAAGAATAGCAAGAAATCCAACAAGGATTCAGAAAATTCCTATTATAAATATAATATAAACAAAGCAGATATGAATTTATAAATTTCAACATATAATAAACCACCTTTACTTAATATCTTCGGCAAATGGAGATAACTGAAAGAAGATCAAATTTAAACATAAAACCCACACTTCCAGAAATCTTTCTAGTAATAGTTATCAGAGATGCTCCCAACATGAAATGTGCACCCAGCACGGTGGATAAGGTGAGAGACAACCAGTGTGCTAACAGGCCCCTTTATCCCCCAAGAGCCACCCCAAAAGGGCAATCGGAGCAAGCTGCTAGTGGATTTAGAGTTTACACAACTAAATTAAATTTTCATACAATATTATATCCAAATCATACAAACTGCAGAAATGTCAAGGAGTTGTCATCTATGTAAACGGGAATTTCAAATCCAAAGTAATAAAAACGAAAGAACCAAACAGGACAAGTAAGAAAGAGAAGAACCTGATGATCGCAGTTGCGGCAAGCATAGAGAAGAACCATCTGTTCCTTGTCGTCCTTAGGGTAGAGAATGTTGTTGCTGAATATGACAGCAAAATGAATAAAGAGGGAAACATTCCGTGGAAAGAATTACAAAAGAGAAACCAGATCACATAGATGCATGTAAAAGACGAAGCCAGGATTTCAGTGCGGTAAAAAGCAATGTAACGACGATGAAGAAAGTGGGTACAGACCATTCGCGGCAAAATTTCATGGCACTCATTTTGGAAAGGCAAATTAGAGGGAGACGATGACGCCGTGTACAGGGAAGAATTGACGACCAGACCAGTGGAGGTCATCAAGAGACCAAGAGGTGTATAAGGCGCAACCAATGTAAGTTTGCGTGTTTATCATACGTAATAAAAAACTTTATCATATAGAAATGTTATTGTAGGGTATGCTTGGGTGATTGTAAAGGAGAGAGTAATGGAATGACTAAATTAAATCAATGTATGTTTGGAAATTAAAAGTTTATTTTCGAAGAATGATAATATTTTATTATTATATAAGACTTTAATTTTACTATTCTTGCAAAATGAGAATCAATGAAATCAAAAGTCCTAAAATTTACTATAATACTATTTTATTTATTAAGAGTAATATTATAAAATATATATATATAAACTATTTCATTTAATTAATAATTATAATCTCTTTTTTTTATTAAACTTTTAAATAATTAAGTGTCATATATCTTATTATTTCATTTCTTATCAATATTTTATTCTATTATTTTTTAAACTCTCGTTATAACATAGTCCTAGTTAGAGAAAAACTATATCATAAATAGACATAAATAAATATAAATTAAAAGACTTTTCTCTGCATAAATTTAAACATCTAATTTAAAATGTAAAGAATAGAATAGAAAGAATTTTTTTTAGACGTATATTTAATGTATGTACAAGCATTCTGTGGAAGTAAAAATTTTTCAGGATAAAAAAATTAATTTTAGAGGAAAGAACATCCCATCCACTTCCTAGCAGAATATATATATATATATAATGAATTTATTTATTTATATTTTATTATATTCTTAGAGAATTTGACTCTCAAAAATGAAAGAGGACATCTAAGTGCCTTTCTTGGGCATGCATCGACTTAAACTTTTAATTTGAAATGTAGGGGAGGTGAGACAGATAAAATTACCTTAATACGAAAAAAGATTAATTTCATGCTTCCTCTCCACTTTCACGTAAAAATTTCACCTTGCTACACACGTTATATTGTTAAAACATTTGACTCTTGATAATGAAGGTACATCGTCTAGTGGTAAAAATATAGATAATTAATAAAAAAAGTTACATGTAAAGCAAGGAAAACCCTTAGAAATCCATGAACTTATTTGAGAACCAACTTTGCGGCTATACGAATAACTTGCCACCCCTGCAACAACCATCCTACTGCTGAAGGATCTCACAAGACAGAAGGCAAAAATATAATAACAATAACAATAATAATAATAAATAAATAAATAAACAAATCTGAGAAAGATCAAATCTAGGTTCTGAAAATCTTCAGGATAACATGACAATGCAAGATATTAATACAACCGAAACCTAGAGCAAAGCTTAAGTTACATGCACCCAAACCACAAGAAGCCAAATTTTTTTTTTTTTTTGGGGGGGGGGGGGGGGAGGGGGAGGGGGCGGGGAGGGGTTGTGGGCCTGAATATAGTCACTGAAGAGTCAATAGAAGGTCCGGGTTATCACCAAAGTTATTCCACACATTCAACTGTCTTCTTCAGCGCTTTCGATTATGCCTCCGCTTTCTCCGGCTTCTTCTATCATCAGAATCAGAATCAGAGTCCGAAACTGAATCTGAATCAGAAGATTCTGAAGATGTGCTGTACCTTCTGCGCCTTCCCCTCTTCTGCAACTTCTTCTTCCTCCTCCGCCTCCTTTCTTCCTCTGAATCAGACGATGAGCTATAACTTGAACGACTTTCTAAAGTATAATCTGACCCTGTAATTGATGATGACTCGCTATCAGTCTCAAAAACCGAATCCTCATTAACACTGCCAGAATCAGAGTCTGACCGATGCTTCCTTTTGCTTTTCTTAGAAGTACAACTCCTTCCAGCCTTTTCCTCCTTAGTAGCAGGATTATCATCCAAATTATTAGTCACAGAAACATTCACCCTCAACTCAGGATTTTTAAGTTGTTGTGTCCGGGATGGCCGTGAGATGTAAAGCCGCTCATTCTTGCATTCAAATGTCCAGTGTCCACTTTGGAAACACTTTTGGCATTGTGCTGTGCCACCAATAGTTGACATTGTAGGTTTAAGGTCTTTTCTTTCACCCAATTTAACAGCTTTCTCAGTACTCATCAAATACATTTGCCTCTTTGCTTCCCTTTTCTCCTGCCATCTGCTAGGTCCTTCTTCTTTCTGCCCATAAGCATTCACATTTCGGGCTGCTGCAGCTGCTGCACGTTCAGCCTGTGCACGACTAAGACCTTTAGCAGCACTCAAGGCTGCAGCCTTGATTCTTTCAGCTGCAGCCTGAGCTTTCTCTTCCTTCTTACTTGACATCTTCTATGTCCTTATGTGTATCACAATAGACAACTGCATCAAAGTTTACACCAACCAAGTTGAAATATATTAAAAGCTAATCCTCCTACTGGTGATTTATATCAGCTCAATCATTCATATGTACCAAACTTCAAATATCAGATAATGCAAATTAAACAAAACTTAAAAGAAAAAAAAAATCCATTTTGAAGTGATAGAGCTGGTAGTGTAGACAAGTTCCCTGAAGTTAGTTAGTTAATCATTATCACATTAATACCACAACTAGGGTTGGCAACATGGAGGGAACTAGCAAAAAAACCCTTCGCCAATACCCAAGCACAATAAGAATATTACAACCTGAACCCTAACTAGCGCCAGAGGCAGCGGGCCATATAGTTATTATAGTCTCTTCTCTAAGGCTTTATGTAGAGAATTAGAGATTATATTTGACAAGAACAGTTATATAATTTAGAATAATTATGTTCTTCTTACAAGCTAGTTTTATCCTCAGTTTCACTCACTTTCATTCCTCCCATATTCTCCTCAAGTACCTTAACTTTCTTTCCTTCCAAATTATCCCACTTATTTCAAAAATTTTTACAAAAAGCACGACTTTAAACAAAATTTTCGGATAATTTCCAGAAATTAAATGAAGAAGAGTTAGAACATCAGGTAATTGAACCAAATAATCAAAATTCAAACCTATAAACAACCCAATAGCACATGATGAACGGATTCAAGCATGAAATTCACAAAAGCCACAATCATCTAATCGGGAGTTGAAGACCCAAATTTCAAAACGAGGAAAGATGTATAAAGTAGGATTGACCCTTCTGTATAGGCGTAGATGATGGGGCAAGCTATCCGAAAATTGAAAGCTTTTAGATGTTAGGAGCTTCAGCTGCGTGTACCCTTGTGGGTTTCGAAGCCAGTGGTAGAGAGAGCTCCAAATTACCTTCAATGGAAGCCAATTTACAGAAGAGTACCGGATCTGTATGGCTATGGCACCATAGGGTTAAGGAATTTACGAATGGGTTTTTGTGTTGGTGACGACCAAAGAGGCCTTGAAACTAGTCATGAGGCTTTATTTTAACAGGTTGGGCGACAACGTCTGAAAATAAATGTTATTAATTAATATTTTTACAGATATAAATAAATTATTTAAACTTAAATGATATTCTTTCAAAAAAATTTTCACGTAAAATCAATTTAAAGCATATGAATTAATATATTAAAATAAAAATTTTTAAAAATATTATTCAATATTTAAAATATAATAAAATTTTATTTTAGTCTCTCATAAAAAAAATATTTTTTATTTAATTTCTTATATAATTGTTTTGTTAATTTAATTTATCATTTTGGTCTGAATTATCTTTTTATATTACCATATTATAAGAATAAAGGAATAATAGATAAGTTAAAAAATTTAAAAATATAAATTTATAAGTTCATAAATAAAATATAAGAAATTAAAAATTAAAATATAAATAGAGACATTTATTTTAAATTAATGTCTAGGAAATATATTTTTATACTTCACCACATGTCTCCCTCCATCTATCCAATTCACTTTATGCCCATTTGAACGAAAAGTCAAAATACACTGAGTCCAAGCACTTCTTCTACCCTCGCGTTTTCCGATCTCACTCAACAGTATTCCAGCGTAGAACAGCAAGGATGGAGGGATCTCAGATCTCACACATTCACCCATATGAACCCAGAGACCTGCTACTACCTGGTTTTGTTCCTGTTTTCCTCTCTCAGTCTACCATTCTTGCAGTCTTCGGCTTCTCTTCTCTTCTCGTTGCCTCCTTCATCTGGATCTTCTCAGGTACCAATATCCAATCTGTAGATTCATTCATTGCGTTCTTTTCTTGTTCCAAAATAAACTACTAGATGTTCTAAGTTGAAATGGAAATTTCCAAGCTCCATAGCAGTTATGCTGATTGAGAGCTTTTAATGTTAGTTTAAACTGGTTCTAATAAGCGATGCGGCCGCAATATTGCGACCCCGCAATTGAGGGGTGAATGCATTTCAGACCATAGCGCCGCAACTGTGCGGTGTTGCGACCGCAACGGAATCGTGTTGCGGCCGCAATTCTGGTTTATTGCGTGTTCTGCATTAAATTCAGGAAGTAAAAAAATCAGATGGATGAAAAATTCTGATTTCATACCATAGAGGAGCAAAGGAGCATCCTAAAGAAGAAATCAATTAAAGGAAACTAATCAAAAAGCAATTGGAGAGCATTTAGCCGGTGGTATTCAGTGTCGGTTACTCGGAATCAACTCCTTGAGTCTTCATCTTCCCCAGGAATCGCGTCTTCGCTTCTCTACATCTTCGTCTTCGCCAGGTGGTTGGGGTTTGGGTGGAGTTGAGACCCGGGAGTCGGACATATGAGAAGAAAGCAATATAGACTCAGAAGAAAGCATAACCGCAGCAGATCGGATATGGGAAGAAGCTGAAACGGGGAAAGTAAAGAAGATGAAGGAAAATAATGAAGGGGTAGCGTGGAAAGCCGAAACGGCAGGGAGACTTTTATTCGAAATGGCAAAATGGGAATGAAATTATAAAAGAAAATATTTACATGCATTTTGGTTATATATTTATATTAAAAAATATGTAGATAATTTTTGAAAAATTAGAAGTTAATAGTATTAATAAAAAAATAAATAGTGTATAAAAATTATTTAGATATCATTAATTTATGAAGGGATTGACAGAAATAACATATAAGTTTTTTCTAATTATAAACTATGTTAAATTATCTCAAATATATAATATAAAAATAAAATTTGAATATTAGTTTTACTGAATATCAATTTTAATATTTCTGTAAATTATTCAAATTTCTTAATTATATTTAATTACTTTAGTGTTGATGATTTGAAATTAAATTAGTCACGTAATTTTACAACTATGTTGTCTAGAATTAAAATTTTGGGAACTTTTATATTTTCTTTCAAAGTATGCGCAATTATTATAATTAAAGATACTTGGTATGCTATTGAAAAATTATTAGGTTCATGGATAATTATTTAATACATTGAAATTATATTTAATTCATTTATTTTATAAATTAAAACTTAATAGTTATTTAATTATTTCATATGAATTATATTTAAGTGTCGTCTTTGGTGTAATTTTGAGTACATAATTATAATATAAAGATATAATTGTAATAATATTAATAAAAAATAATAATATTATTATTATGTCCCTATATTATTGTAAGTTTTACCTTATATCTAATATGTGTTAACTTTCACAATTGAGTAATGTATCTTGATATAGTGTGTGTATATATAACTTTGTGCAAAATATGTGTTTATTAAATTATTATAGATGTTATATATGAAATGCTAGTTGTATTTGTGAGTTATAATAATATTATACTTATTTTTTAATATGTTGTGTAATTTTATAAAATTCGTAGTCGCATTGACTGTAATTCGCATTATAATATTCGTAATACCCACAATTACAAAAACTACAATGCAGGCTAGTGCAATTTAAAACCTTATACATTGAATTGTGTGATTACCCGTAAGCCAATGGAGCATAATGCCCGTTTTAAATATGCTCGCTCCGAAGTGTTTTCAATATAACCGTATTTTCTGAAAGAGAAGTTAAAAACACTATTTTTTCTTAAATAACAAAACTTCTCTTTTTTACTGTCTTTGGTCTTTGTTGTTCCCGAATACATTTGGTTATCAAGATTGCACGTATCATTTTGTACAGTGCTATACAATATTGTGCTTCTTATTTCTTGTTCAGTAAGATCTGCAAAGAAAAATAGCTCAAGATGGAACTGCAGATAAGAGCAACATAGAACTCGCGAGATTTTCCTTCGAATCTTGATCTTCCCAAGTCAAATTCTACTATAAATTGAATTATGACTATGCTGAGAAGTCTGAACCTATTTATTCTGCTACTTACATTTCATAATGTTATATTTTAATCATTCTTGAAATTTAGTGCTTAATATCACTTTAAACAAGGACCCTGGATAAAATTCCAGAACCCATGTGGTAGTTTGGGCAGTAAAGCAAGCATATCATTTCATTTACAGTGTCTCTGCTCATTCAATTTGATTAGGAAATCACTGGAAAAGGATCCCCTCCATTTTCTACTGTCACTGTAAAATACACTGACTGCAGGTGCTGTTTCATTTAAAAAAAAAAATTAATATAAAAAAATCTGCAGTCAGTGTGTTTCACACTGACTGCAGAAAATGGAGCCCGTCTGAAATTTACTCCGTTAAGAGTGCATATTTTCTGACAGTAGGTGCATTACCATGCACATACATGACTCTATATAGTCATATATGGCTTTTCTCTTTATCATTCCAATGCAGATGTCTCCCATCTTGTACGTGAAAATGATTATCCTTTTTTTCTTTTGGCTTACATGATTTTTTGTCTTTTCACAGGACGCTTGCCCAAGAAAACAAAAATTGATCGACTGTTAATGTGCTGGTGGGCCTTCACAGGCCTCACACACATGATTGTTGAAGGTTATTTTGTTTTCTCACCAGAATTTTACAAGGATAAGACTGCCACTTACCTGGCTGAAGTTTGTGAGTCTTTTAACTATTCTTTCACATTGCTCACATCGTGTTCTTGGCATTTGGACTCTGATAGTATAGTGTCCCCTCCCTCCTCCTTCTCCTTGAACCCCAAAAGGAAAAAAAAGTGTAATTCATTTTTAATTAATTTCTAGTTAATTAAATCAAACCTCCATTTTTTTGTCAAAAAAATGTGAGTACCTTTCAACAAAATTAGCAGCTTCAGTTTATGAAAGTCCTATATGAACAATTCACAGGGAAGGAATACAGCAAAGGGGATTCAAGATATGCTGGAAGGGATGCAGGGGTGGTTACTGTTGAAGGAATCACAGCAGTTTTAGAGGGTCCCGCTAGCCTTCTGGCAGTGTAAGTTAAAAGCCAAGATGACTAATGTGATGATGCTGCTACAAGTGAATATTTATAAGTCCAGCCTAACTATGGATTATCTTATAGTTTGTTATTTTGTCTTCTCTCGTTTTCCATTTTTCACCTGATGGTTATACTGCCATTATGGATCACAGATACGCAATAGCTACTGGAAAGCCATACAGCTACATACTTCAGTTTGCCATTTCTTTAGGACAGCTATATGGAACTGCTGTATATTATATAACAGCAATCTTGGAAGGTGATAAGTTTTCTGCCAGCACGTTTTACTATTATGCATACTACATTGGAGCAAATGCCTCTTGGATTGTGATACCTACGCTCATTGCCATTCGCTGTTGGAGGAACATCTGTGCAGCCTTTGAGGCCCAAGGCCAGATGAAAAAGGCTAAAGTTCGCTGATGCCGAGTTTCAGATTATCAGGTTTCATAAAGGATCTTGAAGTTGATAATGGTATGGTGGGAGATGGTTAAGACTCGGAGAATTTTCTCAATAATCACGAAAGAGCTTGGAAGTTACAAACTTTTGAATTTTGCCAAACAATGTGATATTTATTTCTCTTAAATTTGCTTATCTTGAGAAGAAAAAATTCCTTATGGCCATAATGGATGGTCAGAATTACAACTTCCCCATTAAGCTCGGTATCCTGTCAAAAGTATGGTGGGAGATGGTTAAGACTCTCGGAGAATTTTCTCAATAATCACGAAAGAGCTTCGAAGTTACAAACTTTTGAATTTTGCTAAACAATGTGATATTTATTTCTCTTAAATTTGCTTATCTTGAGAAGAAAAAACTCCTTATGGCCATAATGGATGGTCAGAATTACAACTTCCCCATTAAGCTCGGTATCCTGTCATATTTGTTTTCTGATATAAATGCTGACACAAGTTATGTATGTCTCCTACTGGTATGAATAAACATGCTTTTGAAATTGTCTTTTACTAAAAAATGGAGATTGCTGGCTAGTTATACTGGCTTGCAAGTGACATTTTGTGTGGGCCCCTTTGATCACTTCCTTAGGCATGACAAAACGTTGCAAACGAGTTTGTGGATATCCCAAGGCAATAAGAGGAAATCTAGGCTTTTAAGAGTATAATGGATTGGATTAATGATGGCAAAGGAAATACTGAGATTTATCATCTGTGAAACTACCGTCATCCAAAAATACTCTTTAGAATTTGGAAAAGTTATAATGAGAGGTACACCTCTGCCTTTTCTTATTGCTATATCTGCTATCTCCTGCTCTTACGAACCCGTAAGGGGAAGGAGGTTAGAGGCTTCAGAAGTCCTTAACCTCATGAGGAATCAATCATTCAAACCATGATAATTTCATCAAACCAAATAATGCAAGAAAGAAGTTAAACAGTGACACATAGCAAAAACAAATAGCAGCTCACCTTGAAACTAAGCCACGAGTCATCACTAGCTAAAGCAAGTGAAAGCAAGTGTTAGAATACATCTTGCTTTACTGAGACCGCATCAAAAGCAAATCAATGAGAGTCACGCTATATTCGTGTATCCCCTTAGGTTGGAGGGCTGAAGTCATAGACAAAGAAGAAACGTGGGAGTAACCTCATAATAATCATTTTAGTTGCTAAATTGATTACAATTGACAGCATAGTCATATTATTATGATCTAATTAGTTTTTCATATTCATACGTCCAAAAATAGGTTTACATATTATTTGCAGCTTGTGCATTGGCGGGGTTAATATTCCATGGCCTTGTGTAAATCAGTTGCGGATGCTTATATTCTTGCAGGTACCAGAAGAGTCATGCAATGACTGCTGCATTCACTTCTGGTGCTGTTTTTGTGCTGTTTGCCAAGAGTACTGGGAACTCAAAAACTCTGGATTTGGTCCCTCAATAGGTAAATTAACTGAAAGATCATGAAACATTTAGCTTTTAAATTTTTTGAATTGGTCCCTAATATAATGTTAGAGATTCCATCAGCAAATGGGTCAGGAGTTGGATCCTTGAGTTTGTGCTTTGGCTACACTTTCGTGCCAGGGGGCATGTCAGACATTAACTAAAATTCATTATTAGTTTTCACCAATTTTTGCTTTTGAATTGCATAAGTCATTGACACTTTTACAGTCTAATCTCTGTAAGTGATGTATATATATAGGTTGGACTGGCAATGAGAAAAGAATAAACAAAGCTAACCAAATGCTTGAACTTGGCATGGCTCGCTAGGAATTTCTCATGGTCTTAGCTTGGCTGCGTGTTGTGATATTGGATTCTTCAAGTGTTTGATCTGTTTAATCATTTTTTGGGGTTAATTTTCTGATCATATTTTTCTGAGAATTTTTATATTTTGGTTATCTTGTATAGTTCTTGAGTTGTATGCAATTCCTTTGGTCCGTTTTGCGTGAAATAACTAGTGTTTGGATTATTTTTCATTTGTAAGATGTATCATACGTACTTCTGAAAATTATATGAATAATGAAATCATGATTCTGCCTAAGTTCTAATCAAAAGTACACTGCATTTCCTGATTGCCCAACTCTTGCTCTTACACTCCTCAAAGGGGATATAGGTTAGAGGTTTCAAAAGTGCTTAACCTCATAAGGAATTCTTCAAACCTTGATATCTGGATTGCCTTTAAATTCTATGAAACCAAATGAAATTTCTGCTTGCGATGGCCTTAACCTTAATGGGGATGACAAATGTTTCTATTTGTGAGAATCCTAGCATTTCTTTGCATGGGGTGGAAGATAGGTGAGAATTATTATTCTCGTCGAAGACAAAAAAATTTTCCTGTATATTGAGAAAATGTGAGTAGGTTAAGACCGATTGGTCATTGAATTAGAATACAACCTTGAAGATTCTCATAGAAGTCCTTATTAGCAATATGGTGCGCTCTTATCTAGCTGTTTTCAAAGGAATGCTTGAGTAATTTCTCAGCCTCCTGGTCACCGGCGACAGAGTCAACCTTGCATATTTAATTCTGAAGGTTTAAGGAAATGAGCTGGCAGCACATAGGTATAGCTTTGACCCGAGCAAGTTTATATTTATCTTCACATATCAATGCAATTTGTTCTAATGCTAGTTGGGTATATAATCTTGTCAATCCCGCAAAATAATGCATTTCTTCCTAGATTGAACTTAAGTCTCTTGAAGGGGTAAAATACGACTGAATGAACAAAGTAATGATAATCAAAACCAATATAGTTGTAAGTACTTGTTTGGTTTTTAAAGTAAGATTGAATTTGGTTGATTTCATTTGATCTCCTTCTTAGTTAAAAGTAATATTTTGGTCTCCAAAATTACAAAATATCTAATACAAAAATCTTTTTTGGTTATTTACTTTTAGTCAATTAAGTTAATTTAGTATAAGATGTGTTCTTTTTTAAAAATGAATAAATTGAATTGTTCTCTTGCTGTTATATTAAATATAAAAACAAGATTTTCATGTTGGAATTTGGCATTATAACTATGCACTATTTTGGCCAGATTTTTTGACAAACGAGCAGTACAGATTAAAAAAAAACATAGAAAGTAACAACGCATAAAAAGTAGAAATACATTGAACAAGGAGATAAAAGCTCTAAAGAAATGCATTTGTGTAGAAAGTAAATAGTAGAAAAAAATTTTGTAATCTATTCAATGTTAAAGGATAAGATAATACTCTTCAAATAAGAAAGATATCAAATATAATTAGTTAAATTTTAAGATTAATTAGTGCAATTTATTTTCTATTTTATAGTTGATTTTTATGTTCGTTACTTAAAAAGGCTACTTTTTTTTTTCTTTCTTTTGGTGAAGCTCATTGTGTTCTCCTTGTGGAAAATTTGACTTATGATATTATTATTTTTTAAAATTTGTGTGAAGTTATTTTTTAAATAAAATTATTAGTATATTTAAAATTACTGAGTGTACAAAAAATGACACACATTTTTTATTACTATACTCATAAAGCTTAAAATAATTCAAGAGTACAAAAACTTTGATCTCTCAAAAAGTCAAGTCTTCGGGTAAATTCTTTAATTTGATAAAAGAAATTGCCATGGCAGCTCTATCATGCTCAAATCGTGGTTTTCAATATCTTTGCTTAATTGCTTATACAGCCAATCAATGCAAGTCATTCTTCTCCTAGACAACTATACCAGTGAAATCGAAGTCAACTCGAAATGTCTGTTGTTGTACTCTACATATATATATATATATATATATAATATTTCAAATACAAATATTTAACTTCATTAATCCATGATAAGATTTGCCATTGGTAATCAAATTATCAAATAGTCATTTATTCCTGAAATTTTAATGGTTATGAAATTACCTCCTTCCAATACTTCGTAACTGTTTATCACAAATGAATTTTGAACACCAAAACAGCATGCATTAATTTGCTTAATTACAGACTCTAACAAAATCATATACTTCGCTCAGAATTTATATACATAAAAAGATACATAAAATTGAATGGGTCAAGAGAGATGAGGGAATGAGAAGGAGAATATATATATATATATATGTATGTATGTATGTATGTATGTATGTATGTATAGTTTATAATCTAACCCATGTACAGAAATTCTCAAACCATGGCTAAGAGCAATGGAATTTCGTCGGGCCAGCCTTGCACTTTGAAATAGTGCACAAATTGTACATGTTTAAACCAAAATTAAGTGAAAGTCAACCTATGGAGCTTGGCCTATTGCCTATATATACAGTACAGAATGCATTCTACTAAACCCATCTTCATAGATATTCCAATATTTCTAGTTGCTTCGTCGTTCTTTGTTCAACTCATTCAAAATGAAGAACGTTGGTTCGAAGGCACATCCTCCTGGAGAATGGACCACGGGTTTGTGTGGATGCTTTGAAGATCCTGGAAATTGTAAAGCTTCTCTAATTCTATTGACTCATAATTATTCATTTATTGCTTTTTATAATTATATTTTGGTATTTTAATTTATGTGTGTTAATTTGCTTTATTTTATGAACTGACTTCTTTTTTGTTTTCCATTTCTAATATTGAAGGCTGCATGACCTGCTGCTGTCCATGCGTTAGCTTTGGTCAGAGTGCTGAAGTCATAGACAAAGGAAAAACATGTGTGTATAATTAACCTTATAACATATTTTAGTTTTGCTGAACTTACAAAGACTTCCTTTCTATTATTAAAATATATACTTTAGTATAATTTTAATTTTATTTTTCTAAACTACTCAGTCTCCATTAAAAAAAATAAGTAAAAGGGCATTTGATGTATTTTGCATAGAGAGTACTTCAGTGAAAAAAAAAAAATACAAACTTTTTGTAAGTATGGCTGAACTTACAAGGACCTCCTCTCTATTTTCAAATTATATACTTTAGTCTTATTTTAAAATTTGAACTAAACTACCCTCAGTGAAAAAATACTTAAAAGGCTATACTACTCAGATTTATATCTGGACCTTTAATTAGTATAGCTTAGTTTTTTATTGAGAGGAAGTTTGTGTAATTTACTGTTTAATATTATCATAATGAATTATTCATATTTATTTATAAATTATAAATTATAAATATAATTATGTTTGCAGCATGTGGAATGGCGGGGTTAATCTTCTATTGTCTTGCACATATTGGGTGTGCATGCTTGTATTCGTTCACATACAGAAGCAAACTGAGAGGGCTATTTTCATTACCAGAAGAGCCGTGCAGTGACTGTTGCCTCCACTATTGCTGCCCTTGTTGTGCTATTTGCCAAGAGTACAGAGAGCTCAAAAACCGTGGTTTCGATCCCTCCTTAGGTATATATACTCCACTAACAAATTATTAATTCAAATTTTCTGTCTTATATATATACAATATATGAGTTTAAATATCATTGACATGATCATGTATATTAATCTTAGTCTACCTTTATATTTAGAAGTCTAAAATTATATTTGGGAGTTTAAGAGGATGAAATGGAATATCTAATAATAAAAAAGAGTGAATTAGCTAAATATGTGTTAAATGGAGTGGCTTATCTATCCTTTTTAGAATACCCTTTTAAATAAAATATTAGTATAATAAGCCTTTTGTCAAGGCAGATAATATAATAATTGTATCATTAGGTTTTTCCATTCTATCATTGACACTCTAATTATAAGAGATAACAAAAATAAAATTTTAAATGATAAGGAATAACCTTGCAATTTTCTATTTGTCATTTCATTCCATCTTAAAATATACTCTCAAACATGCATATATCATAATTTACTTATTTTATTTTTTGTCATTTTCTTATTAGTCATCCATTTAAATATATCTAAAATAAAATGAAATATAATAGTCACGAGTATAATAAAAATATATATATATGATATTTTATTGTACCAGATATCAGTGTAATAAGAAAAATATAAAGAATCATTTTCAAATGAAATAACTTAAAAATATTTTCATAATATTACTTTTATAAATATAATGTTACTTTGACTTACAATTTATACATTCTATTTCATTTTAAAAAAAGACTTTCAAATAATATTCTATTCAAAATGAATCATTTCATCGTTCCTTAAACATTTAGCTGTTAATGAAATGTATCACAACAATGCTATAACATTTAGAATTACTGAAGTAAATTATGTCACATAATTCTCTCTTTTATTTTAAGAAATTACGCTGCCCTCCCTTAAAATCAAAATATGAATTGGATCGATCTCCTTTGTAACAAAAGATAACCTACCAATTAAACACGTTGTTTATTGAGCAAAAAGTACCTCAATTTACTTTGAACATAATTGATCACCATGTGCATCGTTCATTATACAACAAAAAAGGTTCCTTTCTTTAATTTCATCTCATCACCACATGATCTAATTCTTATGAGGAATGTATAGGTTGGACTGCAAACGAGGAAAGAATGAACAAAGCCAATCAAGTGCCTCCAAGCATTGCACCAGGCATGGCTCGCTAGAAGTTTCTCACGACCTTGGAGTTTTACGAATCTTTGATATGTTGAACTCTCTGTTTCTGGTTCTCTCCATATGTTTTTATAACATTTAGGTTTGTTTTCAATTTCAGATCCTTAGTTATGATTTGTGAGTAATTCATTCTTTAATCTTCAGTCTGTTTCTCCATTGTGTGAATTGTAATTAACTAGTTTTGCCATTTATATTAATGTGTTGTATGTATTGATTTGAATAAAAAAAATACCATGAGTTTGAAGCAAGACATTGGATCAGTCTAAAAAATTATGTAACGAGGGACAACCTTGAACCTGGATCACCTATGGTAAAAGTTTTTAGAATTTATAATCAAATGTGAACCACTAAATTTTAATTTAATAGCTTACATTTTATTTATTTATTTAAAATAAAAAAAATATACTATAAAATGTGAGTCATTAGATCAAAATTTAATTACTCACATTTTATTATAAATTTTGCAATAAAATTTAAGGTTTAAAATTTAGGCTACAGGTAAATTGTAAGTAGACAACCTCTTGTATATATATATATATATTTTTAGTTTGTGTTAAATATAGTCATGTCTGCAACTTACTGAGAAATGATTTTTAATTACTCAACTCAAATACAAGTAGTTCAACTTTACTGAGTATACATATATGTTGATTGATGAATTCTTATGGTCAAATAAAATGAAATAGGAAAAATAAACAAATAAGAGGAAAAAGAATTGGATCAATCCATATGCAGAAGCACTCGTATATCTGAGTGAAATAGATTATCTGTAGTAAGTGGCATTAAGGTAGACTCTGCATTAATAAACGAGGACAATTCAAAACATTGGTTAATGAATTTTGACTGTCAAATTAAAAATTTATTTTATCATCGATTTTGGGTTCAATGTTAGGCTCTGTTTAATACTAGGAGTAGGAATTATAATATATAATTATAATTCCAATTATATTGGAATTCAGATTGATTTAAAATCTTAAAATTTATGTTTAGGCCATATAAAGAATTAAAATATGAAATTGTAATTTTATATTGAACTCCAATTTTATTGTGTAAATAAGTAATAAGTATTATTAAAAAAATATTAGTATGTATATATATATACACACATATACACAGAATAAAAATAACACAAAATTAAAGTTTTTTAAGAAAATATATTTTTTTCATCTAGTTTAAATGAGATAAAATATATTTTTAGTGATTGTAACACTACAATGATTATATTTTTCAAAAAAATATTTTGATTCAAATTTAATATATGTGTGCATAAGTAATATTATTTCACAAGCATGAATATTCATGCGTATACAATGTTATGTTAGAAATACACATGCCTACAGGTGCATAGTATGGTCTTGTGTTATGATATGATATTATGTTTGTATATGTATAAACATATACATTAATATGATATAATATTATAAATGTATGATGTTATATTGTGTACTTATACTTATATGCATATATATATATATATATATATGTACCATATAATGTTATTATGGATGTGTTATATTGTATCTATATACACTTACATGCAAGTATATGTGCATGTGGCATATTTACGTATACAATGTCATCGTGTCACATAAACGTATATATGGATGCAATTTGTATTCTTTTTATGTCTAAGCATATATAAAATGGTCATATGTATTTGTATAAATGTATGTACAATAATATATCAAGTATAGATATTTTACATTTTTTTAAATTTTATGTGTTAACATATGTTTGTGTGCGTAATATAATGTTATGTACTTTGGTATATATGTGTAGTACCATACACCAACATTATATATTATTTTTTGAAGTTATGTTGCATCAATGTTATATATATTTACATATATATACATACATGAAATATATGTCATATCATATAGAGGTATAAATAATACATATTCATTTTATATATGTCATATTATTTTAATTATTTATTTTTATTTTATTTAAATTAAATTTAAATTATGATTAAATTTTAAAATATTAATTTTACATTCTAAATCTTAAATTTTTTAATCATTTATTTTTATATTTTTAAATTGTTGTTGTCATTTTTTTAATTTTAAAAATAAAACATTACATATTCTAATGTGATATAGTCAAATCTTAGCCAAATCTCAAGTTTTAAAAAACTGGTTTGATCATAAAAAAAAAAAAAGAACATATTGTTAGGAGTAAAATAGTTGCATTTCAAATTTGAGTTTTAGTATTGCAATTTTTTATGTTAAAAATAAGAATTGAAATGACCCTTATTAGTAATTCTTTAATTCTATGGAATTGGAGTATGTAATTATAAATGTAATTTTAAAATATCAACAAAACAAAAGAATTAGAATTGCCAAATTCTAAGTTTAATTCTTGATGTCAAACGGGGTATTATTGATTTTGATAACTCAATTTTAAATACAATTTATTAAATTCTTTGTAGCATTGAATAATAATTGTCGGATCTCGTCGAAGTAAATAAACCACAGGGGGATCTAAATTGATATTTGAGCATGGCTATGAACAAAAAAAATTATATGAATAATTTATATAAGATTGCATTTAATAAAGGTTCCTTGATTAATTCATTGGGGATGGATGAGGCAACAATATGAATCTAGAATTTTTTGTAATTGAAAACACAAACTGTACATTGTTAGACTATGCACTTCGTTGAATATAAACCACCAGATTAAATTTTTAAACTTTACCGATTTGGTTTTTAAAGGTTATAAATATTAATTTTTTAAAATTTAAATATGGGTCATTAAATTTGTATAATTTTTTAAATACAAACTATTGGATATACGTCGTTTATTATGATTGCAAATCCAAAATACAAAAATATTGTGATATCTTTTGAAATTGGTTAGTAATAAAAATGGTCCACGTGTAATGTATACTTGGGTCAAAATTAATCTAATAGTTGAAATTTGAAAGATTTTCATATAATAAATTATTTCAAGTGATTATATGAAAGTGAGAGAATCCAAATTCGTGACCTGCAATCTAAGGAAGTTGGACTACTAAAAGCAAATCCTTTCATTTTTTTTTTTTTTGTCATATTATATAAAAAAATAAACCGAATGAATGAAACTATGTTTAAATGATGGGCTCCATTCAAAATGAAAAAAGAAAATGAGAAGATCCATTTTAAGAACTCATAATTATTTTGTGTGCCCAAAAATGTATTGCACTGGGCCCACCTGCAATGAAGTTGGGCCAAAATTAATGAATTGGGCTTAGGCTCAAAATGTACCTTTGTGAATTACCAAAGCAATGTTTTGCAAATTCGTTGTCATTGTATCTACAGGTAAGAACATCACAAACACAATAGTAACGCCGTCGAACGGCCAAAATGGATGTTCCAATCGCCCTCGTCTTTAACTATACATATTTTTTGACCCAGAAAAAAAAAAAACCCTTACCGTTGAATAAAAAGTAGAGTTTAAGGATTTTTTCTTAATTAATGATATGTTTGGATATGGTTAAGAAGAAAGTGATAACAAGTGAATAGCTAAATTAAGGTAAATATATATTTGAAAGTTTATTTTAATATGAAATGAAATTACAAATGAAGGATTATAAGGTTTCTCTTTATTATCTATAATCTCATTGTCTCTTCAAATTGGGAGAATTGAGAGATTAAAGGTGGAATATATACAAGTTATTTTATTTTATTAATTATCATTCTTTATTTCTTTATTAAACTTCCTTTTGACATATATTTTATTACACCCATTCCATTACATCATCTCCTAACTTTGAAAGATAGACCAAGATTCAAGTAGAATCATGATAATGCAATATATAAAATGAATATATTTTTTGATCAAATTAACATTAATAATTAAGAAGTAAACCAATTTGAATTTTCTACATTTATTATAAAATATATGAATATAATGTTTAGTATTAAAAAAAATACGTAATCTAACAATTTAGATAAAAGTTGGAGACTGCACATGATAAAAAATTTAAAATTTGACTAAATTTGACTACACATTATTCAAATTTTTTTATCTAACAATTCAAATATAAGAAAATGTACAATCAAACAGCTAACAATTACTTAGTAATCGTTGGACATCCATTCTTGAAGTCAGCAAGGTAATAGTATGGTTATGTACGGAAAACCTGAAAGAATCCTCCCTTTAAATTATATCGTATTATATAGGACTATGTAAATTTGACTTATAAACAATTTAAAACCAAAAAAAGAAGTGACAAAATTGTAACGTTTTATTACACAGAACGACCTATCGTGCAAAGTTCATAACAAAAAATTCATGTCCCGAATTATACGATGTAAGATGATGGCGCCACCATATGGCCAAAGTCAGCCACCAGAAAGTGGTTATACCATCTCTTATAAAACATAATAAGAAGGTTGGCGCACCCATTGATGAAGAGAAAGAGAGAAAGAGAGAGATTAAAATAATAGATAAACATATATATTGGCATGTTGGTTGAAAGTAAAGGAATTTCATTGATCGAGCTATGTGTTTTGAGTTTTGACACGTTCGTATATTCTACATTAACTATAGCATGCATGGAGAAATTAAGACACAGTCAACCAAGCTAATTGAAGCCTTTCAAATTGCTATATATATATATATATATATTCGTAAGAATCATGCATGAGGCCTTAGAACATATTTCAGTATAGACTTGGTATAATTATTATTATTATTATTTTTGCTCTTCGTATAATTATTAATTCCCCCCGCCCCCCAACTTTTATCATGAATACAAAAAAGGCTGCATCACTTGCTGTTGGCTGGAACGGGGAGATTATAGATGGAGGAAGGATATATAAGAAGTACCGATACATGTATAAGTATTGAATATAATATAATATGATATGTGTGATATGTTAATATATATATATATATATATATATATTAGTAAATAAGATTGATGATAAAAAAAAATTATATAAAATATAGTAGGAAAAGATGTTAAAATAGAAGACAATAATAAAACAATATTACAATTAATAAAAAAATAATCAAAACATCAATTTGATATCATTTTGACATTTTTTAAAATATATCTTATAAAATTTTTTTTTAATATCTATATAAATGTATTGTATCAAATATCATATTAGATATGTATTGAGTACGTCTTCTATTTAAAAGTATTTGTGCTTTTTAAAAAGACATGTAGGCGATCAAACAATTCATTTCATAGATCGACTTTCAATATTCATATGGGAATTTAATTAATTAGACATGTGTTTGCTTGGAGTTTGAAATTATTTCATTTTATTTAATTTTTACAGCTTGTGTATTTGCGGGTCTGTTCTTCTACTGCCTTTCGTATATAGGTTGTGGATGCTTATATTCTTGCACCTTGAGGAAAAAGCTAAGGGGGCTTTGTTCATTACCTCAAACACCGTGTGGAGACTGTTGCGTCCATTTACATTATTTGGTCAACTTTATTCTTTAATATTTTTTTTACACGGGAGTTATTACGATCATTTTGTTTAACTTTATTTTTCATTTTTACATTTTTTTTATCTTATCAAACATATAATTAGACTGATACTCTTTCTCTTATATCATACCAAATCTAATTAAGACTACATCATTTAAAAAAAACAGATGAAAAAAGATGTGACACATAGTCTGAGATATATATAGTTAAGTTTATACAGTAATTTGCAATTAAATTTCTTTCAAATTTCATAAATATATAGATGAGGCTGCTCATGGAGAATGTCTTATTGCTAACACAAGCTGGAAGTCTGAACAAGGCCCAACTCATTTTGGGTTGGAGTACTATTTTCGGCCCAAATATGGGCCCATAGAACATATCCTCCCCTAATGGGCATGTCCCCTTCAGAGACCCGCACCAGGAAAAAGCTCCATGGGTACCGTACTACGTAGATTGAACCCGATATTTATTCATCAGTATTCAATTATTCACATATTAATAAGGTAGGACATAGGAGTAACTGAATAAACACCCAATTAGACAAAAGACGAACACGTAAAGAACCGTTAACTGTTCTGCATTACCGAGTAATGAGATTTGTTCGGTGAAAGCTGAGTGAAATTCAGTCGTCGCTGGTGGAGAATTGATTTTCATTCTGCTTAGTTGGTAAACCACAAGAAATGGAGGCTCCGCAAAGTGGATCTGAGAGAGACAAATCCAATTCTTCCTCGTCTTCACCGATCTCCGTCGTCTCCAGCTTCTGGAAAGGTGACCAAAATTTGATTCATCTCTTAGCATTGTGCTGTTCTTTTTGTTTTTTCCGTCCCTTTTTGCAGAACTGTTGAACTTCAATCACAAGTTTGGTTGATTTATTTTGGACTGTTGAATTCATTTGGTTTCTAGTTCTCTCATCTTCTGGTATCTATTCTGCCAACTTGTAGTTCAATCACAATGCTACGACTTCCGGAGTGCATTTCAGTATCAGTTAATATATGGTTGTTGATGGTTTAAGAACACGTGCAGCTTAAACTATAAATTTTGGTTCCTTTGTATTGTACAGCTAAGTGGATATTATACGTTTAGTCTTTGTCAATAATACATAACTTTTGTGAGATGCCGCTTAGTCATTGAAAACATCGCTCATTTAGAAAAGATGCCCTATGAGTCTCTTTTTGTCTAATGACTAATGCTAAACAAATCTAGTTAGTATTATTTTATAATGTTTACACGGTTCCCCAACTGATTGTCAGGATGAATAATACTTTTTTATCCTTTTAAGAAGATACTGTTATTTAACTGGACCGGATAGTTTCTGGCATTCGTAGGTAGGATGTTTAATGCACTCTCTGTATTGATAACCATACTAAAAGCTCACAAAACGGCACATATTATACATTTCATATTGACTCTTACCAAGGTTGTCAAGATCTAATGTAGGATCAGACGAGGGTCAAAATAAATTGAAATGGGATTGAGGATCATAAAATCCTACCACTTATGACCAAAATATTGCATAAAACTATCAAATTCTCTTCATACTTCATTAAAACATGCAATAAGTTGTAAATGTCTCTAAAATTCATAAATAAACAAAACCCAAAGATGCAAATACAAATTGACCAGCAAATATCAAACACCACCAAATCTCAAGCACTGGCAAATTTCAAGGCACAAAAAGGGCTAAACTAAAACCAAATGAAGTGGACTAGTGACTAGTGACTACATAAAAGAAGATGAAGGATGCTGCTGCAAGCCTTGGATGGAAGACCAGAAGCAATCGAATGCAGCAGAATGAAGCAAAGAAGGAGAATGAATTTTGGGAGATGAACCAATGCCTCTGCAGTTTGTGAGGGTTTTGATGCCCTTAACCAAAATTCATAGTTCAAACAAATAATATTGCATCTTCCATGACCGTGCAGATCAAACAATCTCACATATTATGATCTTGCAAGTGATCCTACCACATTCCCTGCTATTTCTGATCCTGCATGAGATCGGGATCATTTTTCAGGTGCAAGATCTTGAGTTCACATGACCTTGACAACATTGACTCTTTCTCTTATTTTGTTCTTTTGGTGGGAGTTCTCAACTTGACTTGGCAATATCTATGTTATAATCCCATTTTGTTTGAATTAATGCTGCGTCGAAAGATTTCCATTCTGCACTGAAAACATAACCGCAAAATTGTAGGTGCAATGAGTTTATAGCTTTTCCTGTTGCAGATTTTGAATTAGAGAAGGAGAAATCCATATTGGATGAACAAGGGCTCCGAATTGCTGAAAACCAAGAACACAGTCAGAAGAATAGGCGGAAGCTTGCAGAGAATACTAGAGGTATGGTTTTGTCATTGTTTACTTATGATGGTGGATAGATAAACTTGGAGCAAGTGGGGCAGTATGATAAAGTTACAATCTAGTTTGCCCTCACAAATATATGTTTAGGAATTTGGAAAAATGGTGGGGAGGGGGGTATAGTTGCACTGTTCTTTTCCATAATCTTCAGTGATATTCCCTTCATTATGTTGTGGTCAGCTGAAACTGAGTCTGATCTCAAATAGACAACTCATAATTATGCTGTCTACATGTTTTCATTTTTAGTTTTTTTTTTATCCATAATTACAACAGAAAATTCACAAATCATGCTGTTTACAGATTTTAAGAAAGCTTCACCCGAGGATAAGTTAAGTTTGTTTAATACCTTGCTTAAGGGCTATCAGGAAGAGGTTGATAATCTTACAAAGAGAGCAAAATTTGGAGAAAATGCTTTTCTGAACATCTATCAAAAGCTTTATGAGGCTCCAGATCCTTATCCTGCTCTTGCATCAGTTGCTGTGAGTTCCAGCAATCTACTTAGGTGCTTCATGAGATCAAATTGCATCAAAATTATAACAGTCAAATTTAGTACATTTTCTGTTTTCATATATAATATAATACACATTCATGAGATGACAATAGTTCTTAGATCTGAAATTATTGACATAGTAATGTTTCGTTTTACTGAGGGAGCTATAAGGATGTTCATGTTAGAAATATTTTGCTTATTTATCGAATAAAGATGTTTGTCTCTTGTTAAAAGCATTATCTGTAATCATACATGATGTCATGATCACATTGTGTTATCTTATTCTTTCTTGTTTTATTTATGTTTCTAATTGTTCAATATGCATAAATTATTTGCATATTTCTGCACTTTAAATAGATATCTGTTTGTCTTTGGTATGAGACTGCAGCATGGAGACAATAGCCTTGGTTTTTTCCAAAAAAATAAAAATAAAATGAAGCTGATAACTGTTATCTGTCAAGACTCTGTCATGAGCTGTGCCTATTGTGAAAAGTTTTACACTCCCTTACTTCATCTGTTGATGTACTATACGAAGAGGATTCATATTATAGAGAACAAAAGAGAGGCATTCCGATATTGTATCAAGTGATATAGTTGAATAGTTACTTAATAGTTAAGAAAGCAAATGGCAGGCCCCTTTGTACAAGCTGTATATAGAAATTTCTTATGCCTTCACCTGATATTTTGAGCAAACATTCCATAACATGACCCTACTGCAACCATTGGTTGGTGACTATGTTGGATTCATTTTAGTCTCTATCTCTACCATATGCCTGGGTGATCATCACATTATCAGATAATTATTTTGAGAACCACTGCCTCGCACATTACCATGATGTCTCACCACAGCTTTTCGGCCACCAACACATTGTCATTCCATATCTATAGTTTGGCTGCAAAATTATGACAATTACTCTTAGAAAGTTTGATGCTAGCTACCAATAATACTTTGTGAAATATGTGATTGTCCAACCATTGAGAATGTGAAATATGTTTTTGAAAAATTAGGATTTCTTGTTATCTTCTCTTTCTGTCTGTGTTTATCTAAACAGTTTTGGTTAATGGCTAGATGTCAGTAGGTTTGGATGAAAATAGACCGTAAACTTAGGCTTCCATCAATATACTGCTGAGAATTCACAAATTTTCCTGCTTGCACAATTATCCTTGCTTTATATGAGATTAAGTTGCGTGCGTCTTCTTGCATCATTGTGTGTGCATGATAAGCTGAGTGCATATCTGTTCATGCTTGTTTGTGTTCTGATTTTTTTTTTTCTTTCAATAGGAACAAGATCTCAAGTTGTCTGAGCTAGAATCTGAGAACCGGAAAATGAAACTTGAGCTCGAGGAGTTTAGGGCAGAGGCAGCTCACTTGAAGAACCAACAGGCTACAATACGAAGACTTGAAGAGCGGAATCGACAATTAGAGCAACAGGTTATAAATGCTTAGAATATTGTGATTTGTGAATACTATTGCATAATGACATAGTTTTTGTTTCATATTGAGAGGAAGATACCTGTTGGCGCCCTTGCTGGTTTTTTAGTTCTGGTTTTGTATGAATGTTTGTGAGTCTACTGGCAAGAGGATGGTATGGCGTAGCTGTTTTCATCATTATTTTACCTTACCATTGTTCTTTATCCAATTTAAAAATTTAACCCTTTAAGAATGAATAAATTTTAGGTGTAAATACAAGTACCATAAGAATGAAGAGAAAAATGGTTTGTTATGAAGAATTTTGCTATGATCACCAATAAACATCTGACGCTAGTGATAGCTCTTGGCAAGAAGACTTTGACCCTCTGAAATTGTTCTCCATGTCAAATTAATTTCTCCCTTCAAATAATTTTCTACTTGTCCAGTATCATTTTGATGAAGTAATAGCAAATTCCTTTTAATCATTATAGTGATGATTTGCTGTCTTATGATGCTTTTTCCATGTGACTAGAATTACTAGATGCTCTACATAATTTAAACTTCATCACAAATCACACCTACCTGTCTTTGATGGCTTTCTATATAATATGTGTATCAGATGGAAGAGAAAGTGAAAGAGTTTGTGGAGATTAAGCAACGCAGTCTGGCAGAAGAGAACCAGAAAGCATTGGAAGTATTAAAAGAAAGGTATCTTCTAAGCTGCTATTGCAGGTTGTTTTTTTTTTCAATTTAATATATGCAACCCCCTAATATTTGTATGTATGTTTTTTACCTTCTGGCTCTGAACTTGTATGCTCCTGTCCTATTGAAGCCACCCTTTCATACTACTGGCATTTCATTCCTAGATTTATGATCGCTTGTGTGCAGAGAACAATCATTGCAAGACCAGTTGCGGCAGGCTCAAGAAAGTGTTTCCAATATGCAGAAAATACATGAACTTGCACAAAACCAGTTGTTTGAACTCCATGCTCAGTCTGGTAATCAACTCATTTGCTTTCAGCTGCATACCTATTACTTGAATCTGTAACATCAATTGTTATGAACTTGTGATAAAATAGAATCTACTTTCAGCTCTAGGCATTCTGCATATTAATATTATGATTTTATGAAAGATATGCTAAATTGGAAAAAAAAAAAAAAAAAAAAAGATTCTCATGTCTTCTTGATAATTTTAGAGGAAGAGAGGGCAGCTAAGCAATCAGAGGTCAATCTTCTGATGGATGAAGTTGAACGGGCACAAATGCGGCTTCTTAGCTTGGGGAGAGAGAAGGTGCCAGACACAGACCTTTATTTGATTATGAAATGTGTGATTTTTCCAATAACTTATAAGCATTTAACCGTTGTAGTCAGTTCTTCAAATTTTGCTGCTTCCTCTCTATCTTTTTAGAATTTATAGTATATTGGCAGTCCACTGCTTTTGCTCCAAAATAGGCACTCTTTTGAGCTAAAAGAATTGTCGCTGTTGTGATCAGATATATACCTATTATAGTAAGAGTTTTTAAATCTGACACACTAGAGGGGTTTCATCTATTCATGCATGAAAATATTCACAAAGGAATATTTCTCTGTTGGAGAGAGAAGAAAAAGAGGACAATTTATTGAAAATAAATATTGTCTAAGATTTGCAAGTAAAATACTGTCAAAGCAAATTATGTATTGACTGATAAGAGGATAGTGTCAAAACCCCTCTATACTATTCCCTGTGGAATGAATTTTGTTACAGTAGTCAACTATTGATCTGGAACCTTGTCCCATGACAAATTTCTTAGTATGTTTCCCTTTGCTTATGTAATTCTCTTCACTTTATAATAAGCATTTCCCTTGTATAAACATGATTTCAGGTGATAAGTTCTCTACTTTAGCATTTTATTCTTGACTCCCTCACCTATACTGACAATTGTCTACCTTCCTACTTTACCTATAGTGTGTGATTTTCCCAAAAAATGAATGAACAATGTATATTATTAGTGTCTCTTGGTTCTTCATGATGTAAGGATACATTTTTTAGTAAATATTTGACTCCTATAATAACAAATTTTGCGACATTAAGTGAAACAAATCTTGTCTCATTCTGTTTGTGCTTTATGATTATTGTCCAGGCTTATGTCTCTATGATCCTTCTTATGTCTATACAAAATGCAGGGTGTCCTTCGATCTCAGTTACAATCAGCAAATGAAGACGCTGAAAATAAGAAAATGTACAGTGGTCCTCTGCTTCTGTTCTTCTGGATATATGATATTCCATGACCCAGAGCGAATAAAGCAACACCATGCTGCAATAGCTGTTTTTTTTTTTCTATTTTACACAGACTTTCTTTTCTGAAATGAATAACATTTACTTTTCAAATTCTAAATTCTATATAAGGAAATATATATTTTAGTTCCAGAGTTTATTACAAGCATACTATATATTTCTAGCACTCCTTTAAATTTGAAACATATTGTCTTCCGCATTTTCTGCAAACATTTCTGGTTTTGTTCCTTTGAAACATGAGAGATGAAACCACACCAGTTTAATTTGATAAGATGGCTGGCTGAATTGGTTTTTCTCTTTCGCCAAGCAAGATAACAAGTTCTATTCATGCCTTTAGTTTCCTGCTATTTTTGAAACCATGTGAAGTTGCAATACACACACACATTTATATACATCTATATAAGTGTATATAAGTGTGTGCATGGTGTGTGTATATATTATGAATACATATGGGGAGTTAGTGGTGAGCTGCAAAGTTAGTTAACCTGTTATCTATTTATCTGTCTTTCTATCTATATTTGCTTTACACTTTCCCACATTAATGCATCCCTCGTCCCTTTTTTTTCTGTTATTTGTTTCCCATTTCATTAGGCCATGATCTTCACATTACTGTTGATTTTTTTGCAGTGACAATTTAGACTCAAATAGCTTGCTTGAGAATTCCTTAAATGCCAAAGAGAAGCTAATCTCTGAATTGAACATGGAACTACACAATCTTGAAACAACCTTATCCAATGAACGAGAAGATCACATGAATGATGTCAAGAAATTGACTACATTGATCAATGAAAAGGTAATGTTTCAGTAGATTGACGTTTATAAATATTTCCTTCATCAGTAAGCACAATGCATTACAAGTGACATAGCTTACTAGTTCCATCATAACTGTGATATCAAGTCCAAAAGTCCTGTTACCCATTTATCCTGTTTGTACTGCCTTTTGACATTGCTTTGAGCTATAGTTATCATCTCTTGTAAAAGTGTTCAAATTAGTACTTTTGAAGCCTAATGTTTATTTACACACAGCTGCTTTAGATTCCTTTATTTTGTTTCTGTATATACCCAAAAAAAAACAAATAAAACATCAAAAGAAGGGAGTTAAAATCATTCTTTGCCCCTTTGATGCAAGTTCTATAATCTAATCTCTTGGCACCCTATGCTAGTGCTTGTTTTCCAGCCTGGCTTTGTCCATGCTTTCAGACCCAAAAAACTCTCACATCATGTCATGTTAGAAATTAAAACCTAATTTTGGGTTCTCACCTAACATTAGATTCAGAGTGCTGTTGTAATAGTTGCACTAAATTAGATTTGATTATTGTGTGCTGGGGACTTGTGGTTCCTCAAATTTCTGTAATTAAATTATTGGTTGATGGCTATGCTATTAAGTTATCAGTGTAATGCATTATTTTTGACTTGAGAGAGTCACAAAGTCTAACTTTGTTGCTCTAGAATGGTTGATCAGGAGTGCGATCGCTAGTTCTTAAATTGTCATTTTTTTACCTGGTGATAAATGAGAAAAATACCTTTTTGGTTCCTCACTCATTACAATGCTTAAAATGATTCTTTACTCATTAAAAAATATCATACTTGGTCTCCCACATTTCAACAAAAAAAAAAGTAGATTTAGTCCCTTGGCTTTGGATTTAAGGGTTGGATAAAGGACAAAATCTGATATTTTTCTGGGAAGTGAGGAACTAAATATGACATTTTTCAATGAGTGGGGGGTTATTTTGGGCATTACAATGAGTGAGAGGCCAAGATGATAATTTTGTGATAAGTGATGAATTAAAATGATATTTTACTTGTGAGCAAATTAAAGATTGGGAATGCTCAAAGAGTTTGCTTCCATGTTCATGCATATGCTTAATTGCTTCCATGATCAAAATGGTATTAAAAAATATCATCCTTGGTCTTCCACTTTTCAAAAAAAATAAAAAAAAGTAGATTTAGTCCCTCAGCTTTGGATTTAGGGGTTGGGTAGAGGGACAAAATCTGATATTTTTCTGGGAAGTGGGAAACTAAATATGACATTTTCCAATGAATGGGGGGCTATTTTGGGTATTACAATGAGTGAGGGGCCAAGATGACAATTTTGCAATAAGTGATGGATCAAAATGATATTTTACTTGTGAGCAAATTAAAGATTGGGAATGCTCAAAGAGTTAGCTTCTATGCTCATGCATATGCTTAATTTCTCTGCACCTTCTTGATAACTCTCGATCCCGTTTCAAGAATAATGGTTATTTTGTGCTCTAACTTCTTTTTCATTTTCCTTTTCTTATTGTAGGAAACTGCTCTTGAGGAGATGAAGAAAGAGCTTCATTCAAGGCCAACAGCAAAAACGGTTGATGATTTGCGTAAGAAAGTGAAGATTTTGCAGGTTTTTTTTTTTTTGGTTCTCTTTCTTCTCTAATAGTCTTATAGATTCCTACATTTAGTTAAAAGACTGCTCTTTCTGGATATCTAATAATGTAGTATTCATCCTTATGTCTATTCATACAGGCAGTGGGTTATAATTCCATTGAGGCTGAAGACTGGGAAGTAGCTACAAGTGGGGGGGTGATGAGCAAGATGGAGTCTCTTCTTCTTGATAAGAACCGGAAAATGGAACATGAACTAACACAAAAGAAGGTATGAACATGTTTTGTTTAGCAGTGGGACATGCCTGATCCCATCCCCCCTTTTATTTTTTATTCCCACAACTTTTATTGATAACTAATAATAATAAAAGAAACAATCTTTATTAAAATAATAATAATAAAAGAAGCATTCAACTTACCCAAAATTGGCTATCTCTAGTCTTTTGCCTAAGAAGACAAGACCCTAAGTTCTGTCAAGATTCATTTCATTTCTGTTTGTAAGACTGTTTTCTTAGATGATTTGATGGTGTCACTTATTGTGCATTTATATACCTCTGTTGTTATTGAGATGTAATTCTACCATTTTCAGGTAAACCTTTCTGAGAAAACTTCTTTACTGGAAACAGCAGAACAGAAGATAGCAGATTTAACAGCGAAGGTTAATGAGCAACAAAAATTGATCCAGAAGTTGGAAGATGATATATTGAAGGTTTGGGTTGTTTACTACTCAAAATTGTATTGCAATATATGCCATCTTAATAGAACCTTCTCTTTTGTTCCTTTTTTTTAAGACACTTCTACTAATTAGGATGATATCTTGTTCTTGTAATATTTAAAGCACCTAGCATGCCCCTTTTGATACAGGGTTATAGCACTTCCAAAGATCGTAAAGGAACTTTTCTTGATGACTGGGATCTTTCAGAGGCTGGTGGGGGTGAGGCATCCTATGTAAGCTCTTCTCATGCTTCTATTTTTTACTGCAGTTTACATCTTTCTGAAGCTTATTCTTCAGTAGAAACCAAATATCATGAAGTCAACAGTTAAAAGAATGTTATTTGAATTTTGGTTTATTGATATTTTGTTATAGGGAAACCTAATTAGTTTTAGTTAGTGATTTGTAGAGTTGAGTCATACTTACCCATGGAATATTCTCCCACTGTTTGTTTGACATGGAGGAAATTTTATTGCTGAGCATTTGTGTTTTATGACTTAAATAGTGAAACAAACAAGCCCAAATAGGAACCTGATACAAATATGAAGCAATATGAGCCTAAATATCATTTTGATGACAGGACACAATCTAACTCCTGAGGATTTTTTCCTAGCAGCTCATGCTTTTGGTTTAGTTGGTTACATCGCATGGTATGGACGAAACCCATTGGTCTGGAATTTGATCTTATGCTGCCCCCATCGTCACATTTAAATTAAGTTTCAGAACAAGGTAGTGATCAAAATGTGCTTCTTTAATACTTCAAGCCCAAAGGGCTTTTGCGTGAGGGGCTGTGGGCCATTCCTGGGCCAGCTTTGGGGACAGTTAATTTCAACAATAGCTCTGTAGTGAATGATTAATTTTGCATTGAAAATTTTATTGTGTCATGTCGCATTTCTGTCTATTTGAATTATAAGAAGTCTTATCTGTGTCTTCTGTATCAGAATACAGATCAAAAGCACACTTCCTTAGACCAAGATCAGAGCTCAATGCTTAAAGTGATTTGTAATCAGAGAGATCGATTTAGGACACGCTTGCGAGAGACAGAAGAGGCATGTTAATTGTCAATATTGACTTCTTTCTTTGTAATCTTTTATATCTGACGTTATTGCTATGAAAATTTTTAGAATATGGATTTGACAGTATCACTTAATTGAACTCTCTACATCTGATAGCAAGTAAGGCAGTTGAAGGATGAGATTGGAGTATTAACAGTGGAACTGGAAAAAACCAAAGCTGATAGTGTCAAACTTTACAGGAAGATTCGTTATGTCCAAGATTACAATCTTGAGAAAGTGGTTTCTAGGGGTTCTAAAAAGGTCTCCAGCTCTTTGTTTTAAGATCATGCTATTACTTTCTTCAAGTTCATATATCTTTTCCCTATTTCTGAGTTCTTATCCCCTCAACTTAATGTGATTTTATGTTCAGTATGCAGAAGATCTTGAAAGTGGATTTTCGTCTGATGTTGAATCTAAATACAAGAAGATATATGAAGATGATATAAATCCTTTTGCTGCATTCTCGAAAAAGGTGGCCATTTCTTTACATGTTTAAGTGAAGCATCATACATTGTATCAATGCACATCTTCAGTTTGGATTCTATGGCTCATCTTGAATAGTATAATGAAGGATGTATTTGTTGAAGCAGAGGAGTCCTTTCTGACCATGATTACAAATCCAATCAACAATATCTTCCAAGGAACCATCTTTGTCTGGCTCAATGATGTCAAACACGACTTTTCTTCATAACTGCTTGTGTTTGAACATTGCATTGAACTACAATGCTTTCAACTCAAATATGAGATTTCAGTTTCAGGCGTGTTATTGTTACAAATTAATTTAATTAGGAAGTGGTATATGTCTAGTCTAGAGCTTCAGAGAATTATGGCTGTCATATTCTTGACGGAACTTCCATTTTCTAGACCCTTAAGCCCCTGAACTTCTATTTGCTAACTTGCCATTTTAATGGTCGCCATTGAAGCTATTGAACACTAGGGACTTGAATTTTTGACGTTCAGATCTCCCTCGCCCATCCCCTTAGCTTTCTAGGTAATGGTGTGAAAAAAGAGGAGCAGGTAAGGAGGAAGAATAAGGAGGCATTTTGTTGTGAATGCAAACAAAAGTTGTTTCATTATGTGTTCTTTACATTTTATAATTAATATTAATATTATTCATTTCTAATTATGATCTGATCCATCTATTCTGCACGTAATTAGGAAAGGGATCGAAGATATAAGGAGCTGGGATTCAGGGACAGAATCACACTTAGCGGTGGACGATTTCTTCTTGGTAACAAGTATGCTTATGCCATATTTATTGAAAGTTACAATGATTAATGCCTCGTCAGAGGCTCTTTCTTGTTCATAAGTTTCGAATATTATGCATATCCAACGTTATTTTGGACATTTAAAATTAATAGCATAAACATAAGTGTTCAATGTATAATATTCAATAGTTGGTCAAAGTATCATCGCATGATAAAAATTTAAGTTGTTGGAGCAGTGTCACTCCCTTTGTTCAGGAAGTTGAGTAGTTATTTTCTGTGTGATGCATATTTCCAGAGGGAAGGGATTATTTATTTACAGGTCTTCAAGGGAAATGAAACAGCATGTCTTTTATATATACCATACACAGTTGAATCTCATATGTTGTGTAAATATGTCTTCATTGTGTCTTATCATCTGTGGACATATTTCACAAGGCATCCTGTTGATGACTTCTTTCAAAATGTTCTTCCCCGTGTTATAATTCTATGTTAGAATCTAATGACAAACACCCAAGAATTGCACTAACATTTTTTTTTTTTCATACTGCCTCTGGATTTTGTTTTGACTCGGGGATTATGTCTTTAATACATTAATGCATCATTAACTCATTCTTTTTTTTTTTTTTTTCTGTGGTTAAAATGTTATTTGCATCGCATTATTTGATGAAGAATGCTCTTGCAGGTATGCTCGAACTTTTGCTTTCTTTTATACAATTGGATTACATATCCTGGTCTTCACATGTCTCTATCGAATGTCAGCCATGAGTCATCTTAGGTAAATATGAAATGCTAAATTTCATTGTCATTGACTACTAGATGGATTTCACTGACTCTAATTCCTTTGTTTCCCTACAGCATTGGTTCAGAGGAATCCCTGATCGGAGAAAAAATTACTAATCTTCCGCGTGCACCGTAGTGTGTATACAAATCATTTTAGTTTTGTCATTTCTCAAAGGGAATGAGGATTAAATTGTCAACATCTGATTCTAGTAAGTATAAAATATTCTGTACATAAGAGGTTTTTTGTTCTATAAGATTATGCAATGAAGTATAGTGGCGTTTCTTGTTACCTTTTCTTTGCGGAGGAAAATATTTCTATATGCCCGTTGAGGTGTGTTTCCCCTTCCTGTTTTTGCTGCAAAACTGAATGAAGACAACGCAACGACCGTTATCCTCAGCACCAGCCTTACTCGGGAACGTTTCTTATCAATAAGCATGGAGTATTTTTACATTTGTACACGTATAATATACATAAGAATCAACATTAGGCCTACGTATTTAAGTAATGTCAAATTCTACAAAATAACTACTATTTCCACTTTCAGGAAAACATTTATTTCATCTATTACAATTAAAGCTAGTTAAAATTTTGGTATATTAACCTTAAATTGTAACAAAACACTTAACATTCTTTTGAAAAGTTGCAAAAATATCTGTTAAAAGAAACTTAAGGTCATTTATATTTTAAAACTAATTTATTAGAACTATCAAATTTTAATTTAGGACAATATAATATAGCTTTCTCTTAAAAGTTTGGGTAATTATTTATGACGAATGACATGTACATAGGCAATTACTAATGACCTTTTGCATCCAATGAGCTCACGGAAAAATCCTTTCATAATTTAAGTAAAGCACGTTTTCTATTAAACTTCAACGAAGAGGGGGAAAAGGCGAAGGAAATCTTAATCCAACTTTCATAAGTATTTGGAAAATTTCTTAAAATTTAGATGAATATATAATATGGAAGAGAGAAGTTAAAATGTACTGAGAAGTTAGATAATTTTTCATTTCTTATTATTTCAAAAATGTTTCAAAATGACTATAACTTAATTTTGTATTAAAAATATTCAAAAATAAATTAATAAAAATTATTATGGATAATCCATGTCAAGCCACTAGTTAAATATATGATTGTTTGCATCCATGAAACTCTGATGGCCAAATTCATGGGAACTTTATAATTAAGGACCATTAGTTTAATAGTTTAAATTATTTACTATAAAAAAATTTCAAATTTTAAATTATTTTGAAATAATTAACAACCAATTGTTTTTTAACTGTGAACTATTTACCCTAAGATTTTGTTTGGGAACACTTGTTATAAGAGTTCCTGGATATAGAGTCTGAGGACATGATCTTTTAAAATTAAACAAAATTGATCCCTTGATACATAATTTTAAAATTTAAAACCCTTCATAATATATAATTATAATTATAATCTTGATTGTAATCTTCCCAAAATATTTCAAATAACTAAGGCATGTTTAGTATAACACTTTAACAAAGTAAAAATATATATTAAGTCTTAATCCAACTTACAAAGGTAGCCACATTAGTTTTTGCAAGATTTATTAAGTATATATAATTTACTAATTGATTCTATGATAAACTATTAAATTTTCATTAAAGAATGGTTTAAGCGATGGGATGCATTGATGCGGTTTGTATTGGCCTCTTATTTCATTTAGCAGTTTGTTAAAGGGGTCCTGGACACAAAGTTTACGTAGTTATCTATAATATTCTTTGAGGACGACCGTAAACATCAACCTGTCGTTGTAGTATAGTGGTGAGTATTCCCGCCTGTCACGCGGGTGACCCGGGTTCGATCCCCGGCAACGGCGACTCTCAAATTTTGATTCACACTTTTTTTTTTTTTTTACCCCAAGAAATCTACTTCTTCGTCTTCTCAATTATAATCCTAGATTTCTAGGGTTTCTGTCTTTCTCGCCCCAAATCTTAATCTTTCGACCGGGAAACATGAACCTTTGTGCTTCACTATCATCAGCTAGCTTCCCTAACTGGAGTCGTTGCTTCCGCTTCTCAAAGCCTCTAAATTCATTCTCTTCGTCGTCTTGTATAATGTCTCTCTTCGGCAATAAGAATTCTTCGGCCATCGCTGCTTCAATAACCACAGATGCAATGAACCCGGAGCCCATGAAGCCCGAGCACAAGGACCCATGGTTAATTGTTGGCCTTGGCAATCCAGGCAAGAAGTACGCCGCTACCCGGCACAATGTCCGTACGCTCCTTGCTTGGCTCTCTCTCTCTCTCTCTCTCTCTCTCTCTCATGTTCTTCCTCTGGCTTTTCCACTTTTCATTGATACTTGGTTGCACGGTTGAATTGTCTCATTTAGTGATAGGTGCTTACAGAAGTCACGAACTTTAGATTATCTCTAACTGCATCCACACCATCCATTGAACCTATTTGGCTGATTTGGTCTAAATAAGATACACGTTCGGTGTGGACAAATAAGATATCTTCTATATATTATGATAGATTTCATTGGCGTGGTACTTTTGAGTAACTTACTTGCTCTTTAAAACATTCCATTTATACCTTACGAATTAGGAGAAAATAATTCACACATTAATATGTTAGAATTTTACTAGTTGTTTATGATGCCTAGCTGCACTATAGGTTGGGACTTGGAATCATTTCCAGTATTCTATGTCTGACTCCATTTCGTAGCTCCATTTCAGGTGGGTTTTGAGATTGTTGATACTATAGCCGAAGCTGAAGGGATACCTATGAGCAGCCTTTCCTTCAAAGCCCTGTTTGGAAAAGGTTGAAACTTTCCTCTTCTCTTTTGTTGCTTGTAAATTATGGTTTCTCTCTCTTTGTTTTCTAATTTTCATTACGATCATATTTATACTCAAGTAAAATCGAAGAGGAATTTCATGCGAAAACTGAAACTGTCTATATTCTATATTCTAATAAATGCATTGTACACACTGCGGCCAAAATGTTGTCATTTTTGTGAGCATATGGCTTTGTTAAGTTTTTCAGACAGCCCAAGTGCCCATGTCATTTTAATTCAGATTTCAGAATGTTAGGAAGAAAAGCATAAAGATCGCATGTAAATATTTGTGATTAGTTATCTAGTTGGGCAATATATCCTGATGGAATTTGTTTTCCTGTTTCAGGTATTATAGGTGAGGTACCAGTTATACTTGCAAAACCACAGACTTTCATGAATACAAGTGGTGAATCTGTAAGTATGTCATCTGGAGAATCCTCATATGTAATGATATGGTAGGTCCGCAATGCTGATAGGATTTGTTTTTCTGCTTGTCAACTTGATGAATATGAAGGGGAATAGGATTCTACGACAGAGAAATTACAAATAGTTAAAGAAAACATTTTTTTGCGTCTTGTTTATATACCTGAAAAAAAGCCTATGGATTTATTACTCTAATTGTCAAGCAGCTATACTTAGGGGTTAGGATCAATTTATTATGCAGGAAAAAAGCTTAAGGTGGATTTTATTCTGTGAAAAAGGCTTCATAAATTACCGAAAGAGCAGGTAACTCTATGACTTGAAAATATTTCAGCCAAGCAAAATAATTCTGATTGGGCTGAGATCATAAAATTATGAGAATCCATATGTTTTGACTGTCATTTAATCGTTAAGTCAATGATCCACCTAGAAATCTCTTTAGAAATTGTGTTTTTAGTAGTTCATAAGTAAATGATTGTCTAACCAAGTTTCCAAACATGTCAGAATTGTCAGAATCCAGACGTGTTTGAACTTAAAACAGTTGTGATTAAAGCTGTTGCTTTATTATTTTACACGCATTAGAGTAGCCTTCTTTATGTGCCTGTGAATTCCTTTACTTTATATTGATGCTGACTAATTGGTGGACAAATTTGTTTTGAAGGTTGGGCCCATTGTTTCATATTACAAGATTCCACTGAAGCAAGTACTTGTGGTATAATATCTATGCTATGACTTTTTTTGCTCTTTTTCTAAGGGATCTGCAAATGTTAAGCATTGAAGCTTCATTTGCTACAATCTTAGGTTAATAATTTTCTTGTACAGATATATGATGACCTAGATTTGCCTTTTGGCAAATTGCGGCTGTTGCCAAAGGGTGGACATGGAGGTCACAATGGGTAATTATGATTTTTTCTTATGCTCGCTTTCAATATTGCTGCATTTGTGCAAGTCTGGTTTGATATATTTTTGAATGTATAAAAAACCATGTTCAATTTTGATTTCATAGACAAGTTTCTTCATCTTTCTGATTGTAGGAAATGTTGTATTTGTCTTCCTATATAATTTCCACAACCAAAATTCGGGTGAGAAAATGTCTTTGCTCAACTTGATAAATAGTTAGCAACAGAAACATTGTCTGTGCTATAAATAGGATCACTATTTGGAACTCTAATGGGTCATTCTAGAAACAAGCAAAGAATATTCATGTGTGCAGTGCTTGGCTTACATGCCTTATCTTGAATAGAAACTTTTGTTGTGAATAGAGCATGGCTAGATTTTCTGCTAGTTGTCTAAGCATGGCCATGATTACTGTTTCTCTTGGGGCAAGTAGTGCTTATGTTGCTGTTTCAAATAAGATGCTGTACACAGCACGCTGACAGAGTTAATAAGAATTATCATAGGTTCAAAAGCGTGGAAGAAAACGCCTTCAGTTGCCTTTAAAGCTACATATTTCTCCTGAATTTGTTTGTACTAAAGCAAAGTCAAAATCCTTGTCCGATTCTATCCATCAAACCACTAAGGGGATCCTTGAAATTGGCTTCCTTATGTTACAATTGTTTGTGTATTTTACTTTAATTCATGATGTTTAGCCCCTCCCTGTGGATGAATTTTATGAAAGGCACTATGTTCTACATCTTTCATTTTTCCAAAGGCATTTAAAGTTCTGCGATTCTCATTATGGTTAATATGGTGGTCATTTATCTGAGTGATATTTTACTCTTGTTGGCCTTGTTTCTTGCTAAGGAAAGAAGTGAGGCATTACTGTTTCTATTCTTGCTTTTTGGCAGAATGAAGAGTATCATAACTCACCTCAAAGGGATGACTAAGTTTCCTCGATTAAGAGTTGGTATGTTCCACGGAGTCCAGAGATTTTACCGTTATTGCATTCCTTTGTGATGTTTGTATGTCATTAAATGGATGACTTTAACAGGCATCGGAAGGCCTCCCGGGAAAATGGATCCTGCAGAATTTGTTCTTCGGCCATTCACTAAGCAAGAAAGAGAAGAGGTAGGTTTCTTTATGGTTTAATTGACACAATCCTTCAGAACATGCTTTCTGGGTTCTAAATGTTAAATATGAAATACGTTTCAGTTGAATTTTACACTTCAACAAGGATTAGAAGCAGTGCGGATTCTTTGTTACGAGGGCTTTGATAAAAGTGCAACATTCGTTAATACTGCCAAGAAAATAGAGCAATTAGGTTGAGTGAATATTGAATTTGAAGATTCTTTTGGCATTTAAGAACAATCAAAATGACATTTCGAGGATTTTAAGTTAAACTAAAGGATTACACACACTCATCCCAAGTTCTATGGCCATGTTTCCAATCGAACGTGCATCCATTGTTTGAAAAAGAAGTTCCAAGGCGTTGATGTAGAATATGATGCTTTTAAAATCATCTGGCACTTCTAAGTTGTATGTATACATTTTCTTTGGACCAAATTTGAGCAGTTCTGACGCATTGAATTAGAAGGTATGGAATTATCAGGTAGTTGTAATGTTGTCGACTTGGGTATACCACATTTATATAGTTTTTTTGTTTTTTCGTTTGCAAAAGAAGTGTTTGGAAGTATCTTCTCTGACTTGTGACATAATGAACTGCCCTACTCTACAATTGGCTAATACCCAGACACAATAAAATAAAGATATCTTGAACACAAGATTCTTTCCTCGAGAAATACTGAAATTATGACAGAAAAATATTTTTTTAATATATTTTTATTATAAAATTATTATTTTAGTTATTCTTGAAATATTTAAAATAATTTTTTTAAATATCACATGTAATTTTTTATTTTATTTTAAAATACTAAATTTGATTTTTTAATTAAGAGATTAAATTTATTATTTTTAAGTAAGAAATTCAGTGTGATGTTTTTTAATAAATAAAAAATATATTAAATATTTTAATGAATGGTGTATTAAAATTATAATTTTGTGACAAGATAAAAAACCGTAAGTATTTTATTCTATTATAACTTTTGTTTCATGTGAGAAGACTTATTGACTCTTTTCATTTTTTGTAACAAACTATTTCTGTCCCTGGATATCCACCAAAGATTGGTGTTGCACTTATTTTTAGAGTAAAACAAAATTTTATAAAACTGGCTTTTTTCACCAAAGGATAGTAAGTTTAAAATCTTTGCAATTAAAGATCTTATAAAGTTATTTTGAAGGACCCAAAAATAAATCTTGTTACTCCAAAGATTTTAATCTTAAAAAATGTTAGGTCTTAAATTCTTAGGTCAGAGTTTCTTAAAGTGAAAAAAATTTGATCCTTGTATTGTTTAAAATAATTTTAAAAGTTTATAATTCTAAACTATAATATTTTTAAACAAGAAACTGTTACCCAAGAAGAAAAGAGTGAGGAAAAATGGCAAATAAATTGTCTCCATTACGGTAGAGTTTGGTACAGTTGCAATTGTCTGCTTTCTCTCTTTTTATTTTTTTTTCGAAGTTCATATAAATTTTTCTAAAAACACACATCACTATGGAAACGACAAAATGCACGAAATTGCTTCTCCAAATATGGAGGATCCAGGTCTGTAAAAAAGCTCCAGTATTTTAGGCCTTCATTAATGGCGTAATACGTGAAACAATTCAAAGTGACGAACCACTTTGCAACTTTTCACCTACTTTCTGCAGCATTTGTGGTTCACCGACTTGTCGTATTTCATTCATCAGTGGCTTAATTGAAGGCACTGACCATAGTGCCAATTTTTCTTGCATGCACGTGACGTGGTCGTCGTTATGCCAAACCCAATATTATAATAATAATATTAGGAAATATAGTTCTCTTTTGCTTTTGATTCTCTGCATCACTTGCATTTACATGTTTCTCAAAATATCCCAATTATCATATTTTATTCACCATTCACCAACAATTATTATTTTATAATAATTAATCCAATTAATAGTACTAAATTTTTTAATTGTATAGGTAAAAGGATATGCTCATACATTTCGATGATGATTATTTTATGCATATCTCCAGACATCACTGTATGTTGATAAGCCAAATTATTAGAAGACTTGACCCTACAAGGTCTATATATGCTAATAGTTTAACTAAAAGAGATTTCTTTTTGAAGGTGTTATTTGACTTTTAATTCTTAGAAGCGTAACTTAACATTATATGTAAATAATCATTTTGTTCCAAGTTTTAAAGTATACAGGTCTGAGTTGTAACAAATCAACTAACTATAATCATTTTGCTCAAGTTTTAAATAAAGTATACATTACAGGTTTGAGTTGTATCTCAATTACTATCAATTACTAAGAAGTAATTTTTTTAATTAACATCAGAGTTTAATTCCTTTTTCAAATGTTGCAGAAAATTATAAATAAACTATATAACGTCAAATATGTGCTTTTGTATTAACTATAAGAAAAAAAAAAAAACAACTTAGCGTAAAAAATTAAACAAATAAAAGGTAAGAAAGTACGACCCGACAAACATCGACGTCACATATGACTTGGTATCAAGGAGGGGGGGGGGGAGACTGAATTGTAATTTTTAAGAATGTATCATTTTTTTAATAAAATTATATATATAGTTTCTATCCATAAAAATATACTTTGGATAATTAATATCATTAAATATTGTCTAGTTAAATCCTCTAAAAATTTTCACATATAATATATTTATTTAAAAATTTATATTAAAATCTATATTATCAAAGGCATAAGTATTCGCTTAGAGGCTTCGTCTCTAAAATTAGAAGAATGAGATACAAAAAATTAAAAAAAATATATAATTTTTTTATGTATTTTCACTCATGTTTTTAATTTTTTTAAAATTTCAAAACATACTTTATAAATTTGATCAGATATTAATTGCTCGAAAGAGACAAGAGATCCACGCTTATCAAACAAATTCATTGTCATCATTGTCGGCCACGAGGCATACAGTACATGCAATCCTCTACAATTTTACCACGACGTGAATTATACAACCTAAATAATACAATGGCCCCCAAGATTCCTCAAATTTACCATTCATGCCACTGAGTCACCGATATCTTAATCTCAGAAATCATACTTCTGATTCACGCCGACCAAAACGCAAACACTCTTTCTTACCGGTTCAGAATTCTGACACAGTATAATTAAAATCCAGACCTACTCCTACTTTGTTGGTTTCGCCATTAATAAGTTTAATATAAGGATAGATACGTAAACAGCTAGATACATTATCTAGCACTTATTGGGTGAAAATCCGACCAACGAGTTCGCGAGATCGAAACTGACACGTGTCCCTTGTTGCTGCACGTTCCCTATGATGGACAATGACGACGACGACGGCGCAAAAGCGAAGCAGAACGTCCCGTTCGAGTCCACCGGAATCATATAGTTTTTCGCCGGCAACGCCAACGACTTCCCACTGCTGAACAGAAACGACACCGCCGGCACTTTCACTGTCTTCAGCGACGACAAGTCGTAGCACGTGTCGAACAGAGCAACCCCGCTAGTGGGTTTCAAATTCCGAGTCAGTCTCACGAACGCGTCACGGACCGCATTATAAGCCCGATTCTCCAACCGAGTCACGGCGGTCCCCGAGTCGACGATGATTCCGCCGCTTCCGGACTGGTCCAAAGCGAAGGTGGACGGCGGAATAGGCACCGTTTTCCCCCCAACGCTCAGTCCGACGAATTCAATGTAGTAAAATGTGCCTAGCTTTTGGTTTTTCCGTAACGGGGCAGTGACTGAGTCATCAGGTCGGGGCGAGTTGAAATCAAGAGTCGACGATTTGCCAGAGTCACGATCAACCAGGCAGTAGGAAAACGACGTCGCTTTGATCTGAGCAGTGAGTGACAGAGGCCCACCGCCAAGCCCAATTAACCCGGCGGCTCCGACAAATAATCCCTCGTTGTCGTGACCACAACCCATAGCGACACGGTTCGCTGAGCCGGTGTTACCAAACGACACCGTTTCCGTCACATACTCCCCGACGGTGAAAGACCCGTCACCGTACGAAACCTGATAGAGACACTTGCCGTTTCGACAAGCAGACGTTTCGAGAGCCTGGCATTGTTGCGAACCGCATGTAAGAGGACTGTACGAAGATGATGCACTCGGGTCGAAAATCGGGTCGGTTTGATGGTAGCAGTCCGAACAGGGCTCACACTGAATCCAGTTCACGTCGCTTCCGGTGTCAAGAATCATGTAAAAAGGCTTCGGCGGTTGACCCACACCGACTCTAGAAAAGTACTCGCCGCTGCCTTGCCCGGTGCCGGAGGAAACCGGCGTCGAGAGATCTTCGGGTAGGATCTCAGATTCGGTCGGGTACAGATCGGACCTGTGGACGTGGTTCAGGGCGAGTTGGAGCTTGGCGGTGATCGATTTGACTCGGGCTGAGTCACGGGCGAGTCGGTCCATGATCAAGCTCTTGTAGTCCTGGTGCTGTGGACTGAGAAGAGAATCTCTTGGGTGTAATTGGAGAGAGAAGGAAGAAGAGGAAGTTGAGATTGTGGGGGTGCTATAACTTTCTTCGAGCGATTCGGCGTTGAAGGATAAGACTTCGTAGGTTTGTTCCAGAGAGGATGAGACATCAAGAATGGTGGTGGAGAGTTCAGAAGTTTCAGATGCGAAGGTGCGAGAGAAAGTTGGAGAAGGAAGAAGAACAACAAAAAAGGAAAGTGCTATGGTGAAGAGCATGAAATCTGGATGGAGACTCATTTTGGTACGGAACTCAAGCTGAAAACTTGAACAAGAAAAACAAAGCCAAAGTGTGGAGTCTGATGCGAAGACGTAGGGGGTACTTTGGCTTTTATCGGTTACAATTTTCGAAAAGATCATGTAAAGAGAGAGAGAGAGAGTGAAGAACGGAGTTGAAAATGGGCAGGAAGAGGGTTACTTGGGACTGTACTTGGAAAGACTAATCGTTGTGTAAAAAATAGGACACGATTTTCATTGATGTTGTAAAAAAACGAGGAGCTCATACTGTGAAGATTGTGAATATGGCGAGAAAAAAGGAAGGTGGAATCACAACTAAAGGACCATCCAAGCACTAATCTTAAATTTTAAAATTATTTGAATGAAATTTAAAGATTACTTTTTTAATTCGAAAGTATCCTACTCTAAGACTAGGGTAATAAAAGATATTAAGAGTCTCTTAATAAACAAAATTTTGGTTATTAAGTCTTTTAGAATAAATTTAAATTTTAAAATCTTTTCATAATAAGTATTATAAACTTATGGTGTTTGACTAAAATTTTGTAAAATATAAGTTTACTCTTTATAATTTACTTATATTTTTAATATAATTCTTATAATTTTTTTGTCTTAATATTTTTGAAACATTTAATATTTAATAAAATTTTTTATGCACTCACAATTTTAAGTGTATTAATACACTTAATTATAATGTAGAAATATAATTATAATATTATTTTTTTTTGTTGATATTATTATAATTATGTCCATAAATTATAATTGGATATATTGATATACTTAAAACTGTGAATATATCAAATATAACACATTAATATTTAGTTTGATAATTAACTACATATTAATGGAGTTAAAATAGAATTGAACGATGAAAATTAAATATTAAATGTTTAAAAAATATATGATTTGATTTTTATAAAAATATAAACTATAAAGACCATTTAAAATAGGTATACATGTGAAAGAGTGAAAAGTTTAACTTCTCATTACATCTTTATATTATTTTTAGAAATAGGTTATTACAATTTTATTTTAAAAGAAATTATTTGAAAATAAATTAAAAATAAATAAATTCAATATAATTTATACTAAAAGTTTAAAATAAGAGATAAAATTAAAAATATTAAATAAATAAATTAAAACAAATCATGGAAAGTAAATTTTATCTCCCATGAATTATGATTTATTTACAAAATTAGTATATGAACTTTTAAAATCAATAAGTTAACATATTTTATAAATTAAAAATTTCTCTTACATATTTTTTATGAAGGGTAATTTCATTAAAAATTATAAAATTAAATTAAAAGATGTATTTTAAAAATAATATAGAGATCTCTATAATTTCAATAAAACACTAACTTGATAATAATTTAGTGTAAAATATATCTCCGATTTCAAACGGACGGTGAGGATTGTAAGAACGGCATATGAGACTGGATGGCAAACCGTGGCGCCAAACATGGCTGAGCTCCAACCTCTATCCCCTTCCATCTTTTCGTTTTTGATGGTGATGGCCTTCCTCGATTGCTCTTCATGGCTCAGTGCTCGCTCGCCCACTGCTGCCTCAGTCTCGCTCAAGCGCGATTCCGTTCTCTTCTTCGTCTCCTGCAAGAAGACCACCGTTTTCACAAGCTGCTTCAATGGTTCCACTGATTTACCTTCATCTACTCGCTCTTATACCCGACGATGGTATAATCCGCTGAGACCGAGAAATTTCGATCGGGCTCCTGAAATTGAACGCCATTGGATTGAAGCTGACCAACCGCTCGCATCTACAGGTTTTTTCACCCCTTCCGTGCCCTTCCCCTTTCTTTCCATGGTTTGAGAAATTTCTTCACCTAACGTTCGTTTTGAATTTCATTTTGAGCTTGTCACTTGAAGTGCATAGAGTGAGGGAATGTCTTGTTATTCCCAAAAAAACAAGTTATTTATCCTCTGCTTTGGTCTACTTCTCACGAATAATGTTTTATGTTTGTGAAGCATGATGCATATAATAGGTAGAAAGTATAGGTTATGTTTTGTTAAGTGCTTAGTGTCTTTGTTGTTTGTTTGGTTTTGATATATCTGGTGGAATGTGCGTGTTCCAGAAAGATTCACCGTGGCGTCGTATAACATATTGGCGGATAGAAATGCTTGTAGACACAGAGATTTATACTTAAATGTTCCTTCTCATTACGTGAAGTGGGATCGTCGTAAGAGGGTAATTTGTAAAGAACTCCTTGGATGGGACCCAGATATTATATGTTTACAAGTAAGATATCATCATCTTTTTCCTAATTTTTTTTTTTTTTTGGAGAAATTTAAAATTTCAAGCTCAAAGAGTAGCTTATGGAGGTTGGAATAATGTTGTCAGGAGGTGGATAAGTATGTTGAACTCTCAAACATATTTGTTAAAGCAGGATACAAAGGATCTTATAAGGTATAATTTCAACCCTGGCAAGGTGATGGTAGTTGTTTTTATAGTTCATTTATGTTGCTTGGTGAGTTCTGTTATATCGATGATAATGTCTCAATATATAAAACTTCAGTTTGTTTTACGAGTTTCACCAACTCTGAGCTGCCCCAATATCTTTTGAACTAACTTTTTTGGTTGACTTGGTGAGCTAAGATCATTAAAACATGCTGATTTAAAAGGCATGATTAATAAATTTTTAATCAGTAATTAGTCTTTTTACCATTGTATCAAAGAGTGCAACTATTGAGAACCTAATGACCAGTGAAAATGGGCTGCAGAGACGCACTGGAGACACAATTGATGGTTGTGCAATGTTCTGGAAAGCTGATAAGTAAGAAAATTATGGTTTACTCTATGAATTGCTGACTTTGTTTGTTACATGCAATTGATGTATGAAATTTCTCTCACAATTTTTGTATCTGATAGGTGTCGGTTATTAGAAGGAGAGAGCATTGAATTTAAGGGCATTGGTCTTCGTGATAATGTTGCTCAACTTTCAGTTTTTGAGGTACTAATTCCTTAACATCAGCAAATTTCTTTTTCATTTTGCATTATGAACTGTCACTCACGACATCAAGGGTTTTATCAACTATTTTGTTTTATGAGTGTGTGGGCTTCTGATCTCATGTAATTGCATGGAAAACTGCTTCAGAGACAAAAGGATTATAGGATTAAAGGAAATACCGGAAAATTCTTTTTCCCACGTCAAAAAATTGGAGCAAATATTGGATACTGTATGCTGCTCCAAACCCTACAACAAGGAAATTCAAGCATTTTCTGTTGACTTTTATGCCCCATAAATTAGACAATTTGAGAGCTCAAAATTTAAGCTAGGTGCTTACACTCTCCTTGATAGCAAGCTCCCAAGTCCAGTGCATGTGGTGAACGAGGCTTTCATCCCAATAGTTGCAGACTTGGGGTGGGTGAATGTCTATGAATCCTGATTATTTATCAACGTATGCCATGGCTTGTGGAAATTAAGCAAGTTTTAAGCCTGAGGTACTAGGCCTGCCTCGTCTAGTGGTCTCATGAATCCAAATTCCAATAATTAATCAAATTGCACAAAAAGAGGTCTCTACTTTCCAGTGCGTGATAATTTTTTTAATGTCAAGTTGTTGAGAACTTGAGACGGCAGTCATCAGACTTGCTGTAGGAAAATATGGCGCATTTTTAAAATATTTATAAACTTGGTTGTTGCCACACTGCAAACTACCTAATTCATTAGTTTTTCGATGTCTTGCTTTATGTAATGCAACGTCATAGGTTGCCTTGACCTTAAGTAGTTGATTTTTTTTGCAAAGTTATAATATAGCCTCATTTGTAATGCTTTATTGTTGATTTTGTAGATATGGTTCTACTGTACATTAAGCAGTCTTTCGTCCTTTCTACTTCTAACTTATACTGTACAGGCAGATGTGTAAATCTGACTCGAGAAGACTACTAGTTGGTAACATCCATGTACTTTATAACCCAAACAGAGGAGAAGTTAAACTAGGCCAAGTAAGTCTCTTTTGTTGCTTTGCAGTTTCAATGTCAGATCAACATAATATTATAATTAGCTGAAAGGATCAGTTGTCTGACTTTTTTTTTTTTGTATAGTACTTCAGAAGTTAACATTCATGCAGGGTTCCTTATTGCATTATATAATATTTTCACAGGGTCTTTTTTGTAGAGTAGTATTCTTGAGATAATCATCTAGGATATTTTATATATTTTCAAGATTCATTATTAAGTTTTCTATTTCTCTCTGGAACTTGCTATACTCTATTACTATCTAAAACACGAATATTTGGTATTTTCAGATTCGTTCTCTCTTGTCAACAGCACAGACGCTCTCAGAGAAATGGGGTAATATCCCTGTTGTGCTTGCGGGTGATTTCAATAGTACACCTCAGGTGCCATGTTTTAAAATAGATATATACTTTTGTCTCTGTTGTATATGCTAACTCTTTTTATACTGATTACTTTTTTTTAATATTCTCATCAACAGAGTGGAATATACAAGTTCTTGTCATCCTCTGAGGTGAATACGTTAAAGTTGTTCATTACGTTAATATTTTTTGGTTTGCAAGTTTTTTTAATACTGTAATGAAAAATAGGATAGATCACATCAAGAATCTCACAGTTAATATATGTTCAAGGTACTTACTTGAAATTGGTTGTGGTTTTCAATTGCAGTTAAATATCATGTTATATGACAGAAGGGAATTATCTGGACAGAAAAGCTGTCATCCTGCTCAAGTTTTAGGCTATAAAAAAGAGACAGTCGATCCACTTATCTTGTTGGACAGGTACTTTTTATTCTTTTTTACTTTGGAAATTTATGATATTTTGTAAGCTTCTGTGCTGGTTTATATTGTGGAGAATTAGTATTTGATTCATTCACATTAAGCTGAATTAGTAAAAGTGCTATTGACTTCATGGTCTGATCACTTTCTCTGTGATTTGGTATATTTGCGACTTTACCATTTTTACATTTTACTTCGTTACCAGCTTCTGTGCTGGTTTATGCTTAAACTCCTCTTACATTCTTCTTTTGCATTTATTTATTTTTCCCCACTATTGGCTCTAAGTAACTTTATTCATTACTTTTCACTGTCAATCATTTGTTTTTGTGTTTCTTATTTTGCAAGTATTTTTTCTATAATAGCTACCTGGAAAGTCTTTATGACCATTTTGCAGATTTATATGGGGATTAGTGCCCTTCCCTGATATGATTTAACCAGCTTTTCATAATTGATTTGTGTCCATTCCTTATCATATTGTATGATCTATAATTTGTATAACTATTGTTATTAGCCTATATTTTTTAATTGGAGGTGAGTTTCTGGTATACGTGGCTTTCGTCCTTTCTGACCATTATGTTTACATGCTATTCTCTCCAGATTGTTTAAGAACTGGACAGACGACGAGGTAAAAATTGCAACAGGAAATTCTGAGCGTCACTTGGTTGTGCATCCATTGAAACTTAACAGTTCTTATGCCACAGTTAAGGTATATTCTTTTGTAACCGTTATTTTCAATATGATTTTCCTGAATCCTTCTTCCATGCTCTCTGAAAAACAAATTATCATGTCAATAGAAAGATATTGTTATCCTCTGCATAAAATAGTATTTGGTTTCCATTCCCTTCAAATGAAATGTCTACGTTTTTCAGGGTTCAACAAGTACGCGGGGGTTCAATGGTGAACCCGTGGCGACTTCCTATCACTCAAAGTTTCTTGGTACAGTAGATTACTTATGGTAAACAACATCATTCATAGGCTCCATCAATGATTTTGGTTGTGTCCCTAATGACAATAAACAGACAATAAGAGTGTTTGCAATTGATGCAGGTACTCTGACAGTATCATACCAACAAAAGTTCTGGACACTGTTCCAATTGATATTCTTCAGAGGACAGGTGGACTCCCGTGCAAGGTATTACTACTTGGCTTTTGCAACTCAGTGCCAATTTAGCTTGTAGCTCACGAAGCATTTAAATTAGCTGAGCCATTAGGTATGCACTTTTTGTTTGAGGGGATTATGTAGGTTTTCCAATAGCGATGAAAAATTAAAAAAAATAGCCCAGTGGATTCGGAGAGCCAGTATATCTAACAGATAATTCAGAATTCAGATGCTCACAGAAATCCTCTCCCTATTCGTTAGCACATGTTTTTCAAGAACTATGATTGTCATGTGCTCTTCCTCGAGTACCCATTTGATAGAAAGTGACTGAAATTGGAAACTGACACTGAAATCTGTGGGCCATTGGGAAATAGAATGTTAATGCCTTTCCTTACAGGTTAAGCTTTTTTTTTTTTTTTTTTTTTTTCACGTGTGTTCTATGCAGAAGTGGTCCTCTTATTTACTAATGTATCATTTAATATCAGTTTTAGTACAGAAAAAGACATAAGGTGCTTTGGGCCATTGTTGGGTTCCAAACTCTATCAATATCACCATGAATGAAAAATGTCTAAATATTATTCCTCCACGTCTAACAACTCTTTTCCTGACCAATAGAGAGTGGGAAGCGACCACTTGGCCTTGGTTTCTGAATTTGCCTTCCCAGTTGTCACCAATGCAAATGTGGAAATGGTTGCAGCAGCAGCAGTAGTAGTAGCATCTCCTGCGACAGAGAATAAAGAACATGACTATCTGCAGTCAGAAAACAGCCCAGGGGTTGTGTTTCGTAACAATACTTGATTTCAGGTTTATTTAAACTTGCCTGGAAGATTTAATCCGCGCTCAGCAGCATTATTACTTTGATGGTAAGAATGAAGTTTAAGTAAAGTTCTTTAGTTATTTGCTATCAAATTTTTCCAATAAGAATATAGCATGCGAATATAATATCTTTTTTCCTGAAAAACTCAATCATATAATATTCAGTTGTTTAAAATATTCAAATATATTGTTTTAGTAAAAAACTTGATAGTAAATATTTAAAAATTATACTTTAGTTGTGTCTATATTAATAAAAGCAGTGATAGCGAGGTTTTCTTTTTCTGTATTTCAGTAGTAATTAACCTGGATTTTCCAGCATTTTTATAATTTGTGCATTTTATGTTCTATTTTTATCCCCTAAAGCCTTGAGTGATTGCTAATGTGCTTAGTTTGATGTTTAAATGGCTAAAAATCTTGTTTGCATATTGAAGCAGGAATTTGCCTTACAATAAATTTATGTTTGTCTTGATGTTAAATTTTTTTAAAAAATTATTTTTGTGCTTCAAATGTAAAAATAAAAAACTTACTATTACGTTAAAAGAACTACAATGATTGTGAAATTTAATTTTAAAATAAAAATTTTAAATATAAATTACTGTTGTATAAAATTATGTTTGACCAAAAATGGCTTACCGTCAAATTCTACCTATGTTAGTGGGTGAGTATTAAATTTCCTTGTCCGATAAATGCTCTAATTCTTCCCGAGAGATAAAGCAACTAGAACAAAATGAACTACAATACAGTGCTTTGGCATAGCAGAACCCGAGATTGTCCAAGGTGACTTATAGTTGTCGATTGCAGATTTATAAACGAAAAAAGTTTTTTGGGCTGATATAGTAGTTTTAATTAGTAATATCATATCATGGACCTTGTATATTTACATGTCTAAATTATTCAATGAATATTCATAAATACTCTTATATTATAAATTATATTGTTAGGTTAACAGTTGTAAGATAGTATCAATTCGGCGCCTCTCTTGTAATGGGAAGAGTGTAATTTTATAAATTGATGATCTCAATTTCTTTGCTTGAGCGAAGTGGTTATGGAAGAAAGATTTGAAAGGTAATTATAAGGTGAGAATTTTAAATCACATGGCTTAATATCAAAGCGAAATGGTCAACTGGCTACAATATAATTAACCAAAGCTTTTTGGTCAAGTATATAATTAATCTTCTTTTAATTTGCTTATTAGGGTACTTGAGTTTTAATTCAAATGTTCTATTAATTTTTTAATTGGACATTATCTAACTTTGACAAAATAATTTGATATTATCCTTGTAATTATTAGTTTAAACTTTTTAATTAATAATTGAGTGAGTAACATTGTGCCAAATATTATGTTAATTAAAATTTATATAATGAGAAAAATATAATTTTAGGCCCTTATTTTTTACCTTAAAATTAATTTAGTCTTTTAAAAATATAAAACATCAAAATAATTTTCTTAAGATAAATTATTTTTCTCAAAAAAAAGGTCTTCTTTTATCACTAGAGAAGCAAAATTGATTCACTTTTCAATATTTGAAGGATTATTTTGTATTTCTTATTTTTGGATGACCAAATTGATTTCAAAATTAAAAGTGAGGAACTGAAATTATAATTTTCTCTTTATTGTAATTAAGTGAAAGATTATGGTTATTTTAATAAAATGTTTAAGAACAGCAGCATAAAACTTATTATGCCATGATCATGAAGGCTCTTAATCTATACAAGTACCGACACTGATACATGTAGGAAATGTAATGCGATATCATATACGATACACGACAATTTATAAGACCTTTTGGATACACGTACACGGAATAGAAATAATTATACATATATCTTAAATTTTACAAAAACTAAAGAACTTTTCAATGGCCAATGGTGATGATACCCACAAGTCTCTGGAGAGTCATGAAGATCAAAGATTGAAATAGCATAAATAACTTGCTTCTTTGTCTATTCTCTATTTCTCAAGTAGCTTGTTTCATCGTCCATATGCGATGGCACCGAAAATCACATTAGGTTAAAAGTCCTCTCTGCAATTAAATGGACGAATTTCATGGCTTGGGATGGAAGAAGAAGATTAGGGATTTCACTCCTAGAAGTGACGAATGCTAAACTAACATTATGTAAAATAATGTTTAAAATGAGAGATCATATGAAGAGAAAATTTGATTTAGAGATGAAGATACATCTTCATAGTTCAATTGATTAATAGAGATGAACAACCTATGCTCAAAAGATGCAACAAAGTTGAAGATGGAGAGAGAAACAGACTAGGGGTTTTTTCTTGTTTTGGAAATGTTGCCTCTAATGGAAAGGACCCATAAGCCAACATATTAAATTTTATAAAAAAGTTTTAATTTTAATTAAAATAAACCCTCTACTTAACTTAGTTAAATTATATCAATCTTTCTCCATTACCTTTTAATCAACAATCTAACAGAATAATTACTGATGATTAGAGTCTTTACTTATTAGGCTTGTGGTTAATCTAATCAATCACTGATTATCTATAATTAACATAAACTCAATCAATTCTTAATTTAAATTAATATTGATGACCTAATTAACTATCACATAAAATTATTCTAATAATATGATTAATGTTAATCCACAAAATAATTTTAAATTATTCAAATAATCTTTCACTTGGATAGCATTTATCAATTATTAGGACAATCAATCAATTAACAAAACTAAGCAATCAATATTCACAAGAATACATAGATTTGTGCATTTACTAAACTATGCCAAGTTCAAAAGTAAACTATACAAGATCACTAGATCCAATGAGAAAACAAGTGATGTTAACAAACTTAGTTTCAATATTCAAATAGATTGGAATACAAAATGATAACTTGGTATCATATTTCACCATAAAAATCTTTTAAGGACTCAACTTAGACTCTTAGTAAACCAAGGCTTCATCAAAATTTTCAACAATATCCATATGAGTCACATGACTTTTGAAGACACCTATAGGTAAACCTTTAGTCAATGATCCGCTAACAAGTATTCCCCTAGTATGTGAACCAAATGAGTTTGAAATTTAACAACCTTTTCTTTAACAAATAGGAACTTAACATCAAAATTTTAAGTGCAATTGTTGTTTTAAGAAAAGTCAACAGTGGACAAACTATCGCAATATATAGTTAGGAGTCATGATATAAAATCAACAAGATGCATGCTATATATTAGTTTCCTTAACTATATGGCTTGAAAGGTGGCCTTATAACAAGCAATATACTCTGCTTTCATAGTTGATGTAGCTATAATTGATTGTTTGTAATTTTGCCACAAAACAACTCCTTCAAACATCATAAAGAAGAATCCATAAGTGGATTAATGATCATTAGTATATGAAACATAGTTTGAATTTGAATATCTTATTATTTCAAGTGGTTTAGACTTCCTGAAAGTCAGCATGAGATGTTTTGTTCCCTAAACGTACCTTATCATTTCCTTTGCATCCTTTCAATTATCATATCCAAAATCACTTAGATATCTACAAAGCACACCAATAACAAAAACAATGTCTGGATGTTTGCGTACCTAGGCATACATTAAGTTGCCAATAACATAAGCATATGGAACTTTATCCATTAAAGTCCTCTTATCATCACTTTTAGGACACAATGATTTGGATAACTTATCATATTTCTGCATTAATACAGTATAAAGAGTGCAAGAATGCTTGTTAAATTTCTTTAGCACTGATCTATATAGGTTGCTTGAAAACCAAGAATGCCATGAGATCTCTCATGATGAATTTGAACTCTCAAAACAAAAGAAGTTTCACTTAGATCTTTCATATCAAAATGGCAAGGCAAGATGTGTTTTTTCTTATTCAATAAATTCAGTAAGGTGTGATCAAGATGTAGCACAAGGATCACAAAATTGTTTCTTTCAAATTTATGATAAATACACTAATAAAAAACATTCTATATAAATCCAAGTGAGGTGATTACCTCATCAAATTTCAAATATCATTACCTTGAGGCTTGTTTTAACCCATAGATGGATCTATTTAGCTTACATACTAAGTATTCTTTCCCGTATTTAGCAAATCCATCAAGATGTCCCATGTAGACATCCTTATACAAAACTCCATTCAGAAAAGTTTCAACATCCATTTGGTTAAGTTCAAGGTTCAATTGTGCAACAAGAGCCACCAAAACTCTAAAGACATCATTTGGTAGATACAGGTGAGAAAGTCTTTGTATAGTCAATTCATTCTCTTTGATTGTAGCCTTTAGCTACAAGTTTGAATTTATACCTTTCAACTTCACCATTGACCTTTCTTTTAGTCTTGAAAACCCACTTGCAGCCTGTAGCATCCCAAATAATTACTCTCATTCAGTAATAGGTACACATTACCTAGTTAAAATTATAATTAAACTAGTCAAAGAGGGAGGGACTGAATTGAAAAGCCAAAAGGACCTAATTGAATAGTTTTGGTATAATAGGGGTAAAAGTGTAAATTTTGAAAAGTTAAAAACCATGTTGAAAATTAAATTTACTATCTGAGGATCCAAAAAAACATGATTAAGAAATTTTATACAATTTTGGATTGGAAAATAATGCTAAAGAAGACAAAAGTGTAAAGGAAGGGTAAAATGTATAATTTTCACCAAATGATTTATCTATTAGATTTTTCCACACACCTTTTGGCCAAAATAGGAAAAATTGGAGGCCATGAGAAACTTCATTACATCCAAATTGACTTAGAAGGCCACTTAGTTAAAGGCTTTTGGCTCTAGAAGGCACAAAAATGATGATATAGACATTTTGGTCATTTATAATTTAGTTTAATTTTTTTTTTGGTAAAAAGCTTATCTAAAAGCTTCTCCCACCCTTATCCATGACTTATCAGCATAATAGGAGAGAGAGTGTCTGGTTTTTCATGTGAAGGAGAAGAAGAAGAGAGAGAAATAAGAAGAAGACAAAAAGGGTAAGAAATCTTCCTCTTTTCATCTCACCTTGGCAAACTTCTCCTCCTCAAAAGCTCTTTTCTCATGTAAATTTCAGCCTATAATTCATACTTTGAAGAGGAATTTTATGCAAATGAAAGGCTGATTTTGTGACTTTAATGGCAACATAAAAAAGAGGTATGTTAGCTATGAAAAACTATGTATGATTTGTAGATGGAAAAGTGAGGCTTTGGAATGAAATTTTCTCATGAAAAAACTGATTCTAAGACATGATTTAGAGGTCATTTGGAGTGCTTTTATGGTTTCTCTACGTCATCTCATGGTAGGAGATGTAGATTTCTCATTAGTTTCCTAAAACCTTTCAAATATGTCAAGCTGTAGAAATTAGGGTTTATGGATGAGAACTTAAGAAATGATTTAGAGGTAGCTTTATGATGATTAAAAGAAGTAATTGATGACTTCTCTTGGTTCAAATACATTGAATAATGTTAGTTTTATGAAATAGTCCATTAAGAGGCCATTAGGCCAAATTTTCAAAAGAAAAAAAAATGAAGTCATGAACAAAGAACAAGTAATAACTAGGTCTAGAAGATGTATATAAGGAGTTTAATAATGAATCCTATGTATATAAGGACTTGTTATTGCCAAAAGAACTATTAAGGATTAAGTTTAGAGAAGAGATATTGTCATTGCAAAGGAAATTAAGAAAAAAAATTAGCTTAAAATAGCAAGATAGCTCCTTCTCCATTCCTCATATGCTACGTGTGTGCTTATGCTTACTAACAACACACTTGATAAATTTTTATGTTTTATGTTGCTATGAGTTGATGTATGATGGTGTGAGATCTAACATGTAGCCTTAATATCTCACAATTGATGTTATGTATAATTTTTATAGGGTTTGGACATGACGATCCTACCCTAACCATGATATTTAATCTGATGTGGTCATGAACCAAAGCCAAATGTATCAACTCTAGTATGATTCCATGATCTATATTCATGTTATGATGGTGTGTGCATTACTTTGCTTATGTGTGTCATAGTGTGTGTGGAATATGAAGTGAGCTATTAGGACTTTTTGTATCATCATATCTCTAACTAATCATTTTAGGTGGATTTATTAAGGATAAGCAAAAGGAAATAGCTTCTTAGATCTTTTAGAGGAGTAAGGCTAAAGAGGCTTGGTTAGTTGAAAGCTATGATATTTTGATGTATATAACAAAAATTTAAATATGAAAGATGTATTGTCATGTAATTTAGAAAATATGATGATGTAAAAGACTTTCTTTGCATATGTATAAACTTCCACATGCATGAAGAAATGACCAATGAAGAGTTGGAACAAACTTTAATATGTAATAGAAGACTTCTTGAAGTATAAATATGAGTGAATGAGACTAAACTTAAAATTTGGTATGTTGAAACTCATTTAGTTTAGTTTTGAGAAGATGTAATTTTGTGAGAGAAAAGAAAATATGAAAAGTTAAGTACAATGACTCTAAAAATTAATATCTTAGTTGATTTACACCTTATTTCAATGAAGTTTGAGTTCAGTATATGCCCTTTTTGCATGCTTGCAGTATGAGAAATTATGCAAAGAATTTTTCTAATATATATGAGATTTGGTGTTATCTGAGTAACTAAACGGATGAATTGTAGGCTAAAATTTTATTTTCATTTCCCTGAGGTACTAATGAAGTATTCTAAAAAGTTTCATGTCATTTGGATTCCATTTAATTGGGTTTTACACTAAATATTGGAAATGAAAATCTGGTTCTGTATAGTTCCTTACAGTTACGATTATGGATTTATTTAAGAGGACAAATGAATGAATTTTGAACTGAAATATGGTGCATGGTTAGCTTTTATGTTATTCTAGTTTCTTGAAAACTTTCACATTTTTGGGGCTTTTTAGAATTTATTATGAATTTTCAAAGTTGACAAATTTACCATATAAACAGTACCAAGGAATTAAACTATCTTTCCTAGTCAACTATCTTTCCACCAAATTTCCTTTATTTTTATCACTTGATTAACTCCAATTTCTTGTGAATACTTAGACTACTTGCCTAAAGGATGTTATGTATTATGGTATGACATAGCCTACAAGCTTGCACCTATCTGGTAACTTAGTAAGTTCCTACATATTATTACGATGCATAAAGGTAATCTCATCATTCACAGCCACTAACCACTTATATGAATAAAGATCTGACATAGCTTCATCACAAAAGATAAGATCTGTGTCATCAATAATATATGACTCAAACTTATGTAAATATACAACGTAATCACCTGGGATTGCAAGCCTATGAATCCTTTGTGATTGCCTTAATTCAATAACTAGTTCCTTTACATTAACTCTAAAAGGTATAAAAGCAAGATTAACTAGATTCTTAACAAGAATGTTATCTTTATTAGTGCGAACAACAGATGGAGAAGATGGAAAAATTGACAAGGGTAAGATGGCATCTCATTGTGCTGATTGATAACTCTATGAACACCACTTCCACTATCCAAGTCATCCTTAAAGTCGAATGCTTTATGAAGAATCTACATCTCTTCGATCTTATATGATAACCAATGAAGAATTCACTGATGATTTTATAATCAAGTTTATTAAGCTTAGGATTGTAAGGTCTCACATCTGCTTTACAATCCTATACATGAAAATGCCTTAAACTAGGCCTTTTACTAGTGAAAAGTTCATATGGGGTATTTTCAATTGATTTACTAAAAACTTGATTTAGGACATAAGATGTTATCTTAAGAGCATTAGCTCATAGAAACTCTAGTATAAAGGAGTGACTGATCATGCTCATAACCATTTTAATAAACATACAATTTTGTCTCTTAACAACTCCATTTTGTTGGGTAGTTCTAAGCATGGTATATTGTGCTTCAATCCCATATTCATTAAAAATAGGGCAAATAGTCCAGGGTTTATACCTTTTTCAGTATACAAACAATGTTAATCAACATACAATTTCACCTATTAACAACTCTATTTTGTTGAGTAGTTCCAAACATGATATATTGTGCTTCAATCCCATGTTCAATAAAAATAGGGCAAATGGTCTAGGGTTTATATCCTTTTTAGTATACTTGCCATAATATTCATCACTCTTGTCTGATTTGTCACATTTAATTGTCTTTTCATATTTTAGCTCAACAGTAGCTTTAAATGCCTTGAAGGCATCAAAAAATTCATATTTCTCATGTAATAGATAAATCCATACAAAAATAAAGTAATCATTTATAAAGGTGATGAAATATTTGTAATCATCCATGTTCATTAATGATTAAGTAGATTAAATCTAAAATATTCTTAAATCTATTTACCCCTTTATTGGTAGCTTCAGCAGGAAGTTTTCCCTTGATACAAGCAACACAAGATTCAAAATTAGAGAAATCAATGTCATTTAATATTCCTTATTTGACTATCCTTTCTAATTTCCCTTTAAAGGTATGAGCCCAACGCCGATGCCACAACATATAAGAATGTTCATAAATTCTTCAATGTTTGTGTCTTATTACAGCATTAATAGGCTCACTTAGTGAAGAATCTAGACTAGCATTCACATTCAAACAATATAATCCATTCATCAAATAAATAAATCCAACAATAACAAAATTAAAGAAAGTATCAATTTTTCATATTCTTTGCCAAAAGGAATAACCATGGTTTTATAATACAGAACTAGAAATCAAATTTCTCCTTGATAAAGGTACATAAGCAACATTATCTAAAGTTAAACAATGTCTATAATGTAAGTTCAAAACTATAATTTCTATGCATACAACTGCAATTGAACTTCGTTCCATTCCTAAGATGATCCTTTCCTTTTCACTTGGGCATATCTTATCTCTGAACCCCTGTAAAGAATTAGTTACATGAATAACTGCTCTATAATCCAACTATCAAGAACCTGAAGAGGTCTCAAAACTATTGGATTCAATTAAAGTGACAATATGGAAGAAGATAGCTTCTTTTTCACCTTTGTTCTTCAGCTTAATATAATTAAAGATCTTATGGCTAGGCTTCTTACAGTAATGACATTTACCCTTAAATGATTTCTTCTTTTAACCTTTATAATTCTTATTACTCTTTTTGGGTCCAAACGGTTTCTTACCACTAGCCTTGTCCTCACTCTTATTTCCCTTTTGTTTCTCATTTCCAGCCTTGTTACATGAATGTTATGATATATAGATTGCATATGAGAATTTGTCTTCTTTATTGACTTTTCCTCTTAAGTCACTATGAAAATCATCTGATCAATAGTCCATTTTATCTTTTAGGAATTATAAGTGGTTCTCCTAACCCTGTGTTCAGTTGGAAGCAATTGAAGGACTCGATAAACATGTTAATCCTCACCCAAGTCCATATTGTATGATTTCAGCTTGTTTTTGTCGTTAACAAGCTTTATTATATGCTTATGCACTATTGTCACCCTATCATAGTGAGTGTTGTCCAGCAAAAAGAGAGAACAAGCCCTTTGAGTCTTACTAAATTTTTTAAATTTCTTGCTGGCTACTTTAAGATATTTGATCACAGTATCCTTCTTAGGAATTCTCTGTATGATAGCCTTATCAATTGTATGCTTCATGATAGTCAAAAAAATCCTATTGGACTCGTATTATTATCTATGGTAAGCCTTGTCAGTAGTACTAGATTCAACAGTAAGTTCTACTAGCTTAAGTTCTCTTATAGTCAATTCCTCATTGGTGATTGTCAAATACATATCAAAGGACTCACTCTAATCATCATAATTTGTCTCATTCAGAAATTTCACAACTTATAATTGCTAAAAGATAGAAGATGGGGAAAACAAATAGAAAACATTAATTATGTCCTAGAAATATGATTATAGAACAAACTTTCTATCATAAAACTCAACTTATGCAACTATATAACAAGATGTTTATTATAATCTAGTCAAAGGGTCAGACTATAATAAACAAGAAAATTTATGTGTACCAGAGGATTTGACCACCAAGAGAAATAATACAAAATGCATGCACATATTTCATATTGGTTAGATACAAGTAACTATGGATATATCAAATACAGGAACATAGCTACCAGGTCACAATTTGGCTTAATCCATAAAATTATATTAACAATGTCACACTGATAGGGCATGTTCATTATTAATATAATATATACTCTCTTATGGGATATTATTTTCCTTAATAATTATAATATATATTTAATGAGTAAATAGATAATAACCATAATAATGGTGATTAACTTATGCATGTCGATTCCACCAAATTAAAATAGCCTACTTTCTAATAAAATATTTGCAACAAAGGTGAGTAGGGTCGTACCCACAAGGACTGGCAATTTCAACACTTTTGAATAAGTAAGAAATAATGCGTAAAAGAAGGAAATAAAATTGGGGCGTTAACAAAATATAACAAGGACAACAACTAAAATTAAAGAAAGTAAACAAACTACAAGTAAGGAAATATTCTAAATATATAAAAGTCTACTAGAAAGGAAATTTAAATCAAGAGTAAGGCAACTAGCTAAGTACTGTATTGTTTTGGTCCTTTAAAGTCTAATCATTGATTAAAAGGTGAATTCTCTCTTTTTGGCAAGTAGCTATATTTGTTAACAAGCTTTAGCAATCTAAATACCTTTAGGTATATTAATTAGGAAGAGCTCTCTAACCAAGTCCTAATTAGCGAACAACCTCAAATAAGCACTTAAGATTTAATTAGTTAATTGCATTAAAATCAAGAAATCACCAACTCTAATTTGTCAAACTAGAAAAGCAAAGTTCAACAAATTACTTTTTCACATTCTACCTATATAAAAGAAAGCACCATCACAATCATTCATACCAAAATTTCACTAATTTTTAGGTTAATCAAACAATTACAAATTCAACTAAACTAAATGCAAGATAAGCATCATTATGTAAAATAAACAATGGGCCATATCATCTATTCACTTAAAGATAGCATAAATCAAATAGGAATATAAAAATACTAAGAAGAATAGAGAAAGAGAAAGTTTAAGTAAATTTTACAACCATTAAATAATCTAAAATTGTAGTCCTTAGCTAAATGGATTAAATTAGCTACACATAGGTAAATAATCCATAATCTTCATTTAAAATTGGAACTGCAATGTTGGAATATAAACTTTACAAAGTTTCTTTCACTAGAACCAGTAAAGAGAAGAAGATGAAGATGAAGATGATGACCTAGAGAAAAGGGTGATGAAAATCTACCCTATTGAGCCTCCCCTCTCCTTTTTAACTAACTTTTTATTTTTTTTTCAAAATAAAATGTAAAAATCCATCAAAATATCCCCAAAAGTTTCCTTTGTTCCCCTTTTGTTTTTGGTGTCTCTAACATCCATGAGAGAGAAAGTGGCCTAAAGGATGAGCTGTCCACTTTTACTGATTAAAAATAATGAATTAAGCTGTGCCCATAACTTGCTTTGTAGTTTTCTGCTCCTTTATAATAAAAGCATGCCTGCATCTTGCTTCAGCACTTTAATCAATCAAATCATTTCCCAAACTTAAAACTAACCCAAAATAATCACTTAAGGTATAATTTCCTATCTAAAACACTAAAATTAAAATAATAACAAGTCTAAATACATGCAAAAATGTCATCTTAACATTAATAGAGCCGACACCATTGTGATTGAGCCCATGATAGGTGAACACACGAACATTAGGTGTAAATGACCCAATAGGGTCCCAAACAAATTCTATTTATTCATTCTTTAAATATATGTGCAAATTAGGAATAAAAATTCACAAATTATGCAAACAAATTTATTTTAATTCATCTTATGATTAGTAGAAAGAGTGAGCAAAATATGTTGCTCTTTGTTATATATGGTTGACAAATGAATTTTCCCAAGTTAAAATAGTGTCATTACATTATATTTTGAGGCTCTAAATCTTCAAGAATTTTTAAAATTTTATTTTCTGGGCTCAAAAAATTCTAGAGAAATCACAAAAAATAGGAATGGGCACGTAAAGTTAAAATGTGAAGGTTTGGGGACTATAGGACTTGCATGTAAAGCACACGTACCTACACGCGTGCAACCTGCATATGGGCTTCGTCCTACCACATGCCAACCCTTCTTCTTTCTTTGAACGAGTTTACAAATTCGGTTTTCTAACTTAATTTCAATCTAGCACCTAAACTTATGATTTCTTACGTTTCAATGTGCAATATTGGTACCAAATCATTCATCATCTCACAGTTTACATGACCTTTAATAAATTTTGGTAAAAAATGAAGTAATAGGGAGAAATTTAGAATGATTTTAAGAAATCACCTCTATTGTTTAAGCAATTTCATTAAAGATTTCTCTTAGTATGCATTAATGGAGGTCATGCACATTCATCACATTTTAGGGCATGTGTTAGGTACCATTCTCTTCCAAATCTTTTGATCTATAAAACCCTTATATTTATTTGAAAGAGTCCCAATGATATAGAGCAATTTCCATTTGATAGATAAATAGCTTAATAAAAGGATTAATATTAATTGCTTAATTAACAATCACATAAAATTGTTTAAATAATAGGATTAATGCTAATTCACAAAATAATTTAAAATTATTCCAAAAAATGAAACTATTAAGAAAGACAAAGAGGCAAATGCTAGTGAAGAGTTTCTCTCATTATTAAGAGTTGGTTTGTTTCTCTCACTTTTGTTGAGAGAGGATTTTGCTTCCTTCATGTTGATTGAAGGTTATTTTATGTTTTGAAGTGTAGTATTGTGATTTTTTGTTCTTATCTTGAGTTAAGAGAATGGAGGTGGACTCAAAAGTTGATAGTGATACCAAAGAAAGGCCTTTATTGAGATTAAATTAAGATGTATATACAAAGAGTGATCTGAAAAGGAAAATGTTCGTAGGGAAGTTGTTGATAGATAAACAACTAAATAAAGGGACATTGTTTGTAATGATTAAGAAGGGATGAAATTTGTAGGAAGGAATAGACATACTGGAAGTTTTTGAGAATGCATTTATCTTCAAATTCCAGAAAGAAAAGAAATGCAAAAGAATTCTTACGGGTAGACCCTAGTTTGTATTTGGATGTATTCTCAATGTGCAGGAATGGATGAATTTCAAAATCTTTTAGGAATTTAATTTTGATTTTTGTCCTTTTTGGATTCAATTTAACAACATTCCACTGGAATTTTTTAGTAGAAGTAATGTTGTTCATTTAAGGGAGATGATTGGGGAGATAGTAATAGTGGCAGATCTAGTCTTAAATGGTAAATTTGTTAGGAATTTTGTAAGAGCAAGGGTGTTAGTTGATCAGAGAAAACCCTTGGTTTTTCATTTCTGGGTACTAAGGCCTGCAAGGTTGAAGGTTTGGGTTAAGGTGAAATATGAGAAACTCTAACAATTCTATTTTAAGTGTGGTATTATTGGCCATGAGCTAACACCTAATGGTAAAAAGAAGTTAATGTCCCTTAGATGTATTAATTTACCTGAATATGGTGTTTGGTTAAGTTCAACATCGCTCAAATCTTAGAAGGAGGCTCTGATGATTAATAAATAAGGTTGGGAAGAGATGGAAGGGAAGAAAGTAAGGAAGACATATGGTAAGAGAAAACTGAGCGTGGATCTCCATAAAAGTATTACGCATATGAGAAAAAGAATAAGAGTGATAATCCATAACACTTCTTATAACATTTATTGGGTTTTTTTATTTTGGGTAAGGGAGATTCTCGGGATAATGGTTTTTGTTATGCATATGAAAATGATAATTAGGGAAGCATGAGTAATAGTTCACTTGGTGATGTGTTAAATGCATATGCTAGTAAAATAAAATACCAACTAGGCTCTAAGAAAGGCTTTATAAGGTTTGATAAGGGTTACAAGGAAAGTAATGTAAACTTTGAGATGGGCAAAGATATTAGTTTAGGTTAGAAGGAGAGCATAGGGGGTTTTAATTTTACTGGGCTTGATGCTAAAAATATGGTTAAGCAAGAAATGGAGAATAACTCTATTCTTATAGTCACTTTCAAGTACAAGAAAATAGTATGATTGAGGAAGTTGTTCAGCATAGGAAAAGGAGCACATCTTTAGGGTACATTATTAAGTTACCACTGAATGAGGATATAGAGGAGAGACCCATTGTAGTGTATCAACAACCATTGTTAGTGTTAGATGTAGTGATAAGGCCAAGAGAATCAATCTAAAAAGAAACATAGAGGAGCCTAAAATTCTATAGAAGTTGTAAAAGGTGAAAATTATGGAGGAAGATATTAGTTTGAAGGCCAAAAAAGTGAAGATGAAAAAGAATGGTATGTGAATCCAAAAGGGTTTATTTAGCGAGTTGTCTTTGTGGTGGGAAAATGATGTTGTTATCAAAATATTGCATACGAAGAATAGTATTAATGTTAGAATTATTGATAGTAAAGAAGATGTACCAAATTTTATCTCCTTCATCTATGGCCCTTTGAAGAAGCTAGAAAGGAGAAAGACCTAAGATAAACTCAATTACTAATAGGGAATATAAATGGCTCTGAGTCTATGTAGGTGATTTCAATTATGAGAAGAAAGGTGGAAAGCCAAGGGTGTTAAGAAAATTTTAAACTTTCAGAGCATGATGTATGACTATAATCTTTCTGATGTTGAATATAAAAAGGTGCAATTCACATGGAATAATAAAAGACCTAAGAAGGGTAATGTGTTGGAGAGAATTGTAAAGCTATGGGAAATGCAAACTTTAGATATGCTTTTTAAAGAGCTTTAATCCTTTACTTAAAGCCCATAAGCTCATATCAACATCTCTTGCTCCACGATTGATGTTATAAGGATTCAAAAACTCCTAAGATTTTTAAATTTGAAGTATATTGAGCTAAGCATGGTTAAGCCTATTTGTAAAAGTATTAAGGTTTTGATGATTACAAATTTCTTGTGAAAGTTTTTCAATGTAATACATAGTATCTATATGTTCTTTATTGTGTTATCATGTTTTAAGAATCTTTGTAAGGAATATTAAGCTGATAAAATATGTTTAAACTTAATTATTTAATTGATTTTGAATCCTACAAGTTGAAGAAAACTAATTTTGAAAACTCTGAATGTTCCCAGTTGACTAGCCTCTTACCAGTCTGCTGTCAGCTCTTGTTCTAGTGACTAGGATGTTCCAAAGAGGTTCCAGTCAACTGGTCTCTTAGTCCCAGTCAACTAGTGTGTCTTCGTATGGTTATAATATACTAAGAACTTGGGTCTCAATCTAGTGGGAGCTCTCTATAATTCCCTAGTCAACTAGCACACTTAACTCGAGCCTAGTCAATTGACTTTAAGACTATTTGATTAGAGCTCTTTATGAAAAATCAGTTAACTGGCTACTAGCCAACAGTCAACTGTGAGGGTCTATATTGGATATTTTAACAAGGGAAAAAGGAACAAGTTGACTGGTTATAGGGTGTAGTTATCTAGGCAATAGTAAGCAAGCCATCATTAATTCACAACAGATATATTTTGAAAATTCTAATTTCCCTCTCTCTCTTAATGTATTTATTAGACCTTTACCTATTTATATACGACATATGGACTCTGAACAAATAAAGAAAAAATTTATAAGTGTTTTTATCATAAGAATAATCTTCTTATTAGCTCTCTATTGCATTAATGCTTCACTAAATCTTCTTCTTTGAGAGTGAGAAGTTCAAGGAGATTTATTCTTTGAATATCAAGCAAGATTGCTTGGATTGAAGTTCATGGATGGTTGTTCCTTGAGGATATCAAACAAGTATGCTTGAGTATAAGTTGAACTAAGATAAATACGCGTATCTACTTTCTTTCTTTATCTTCTTAATACTGTGCATTTATCATTTTCTCTCTTCTATCATTTTCAAATTATATACTTTATTTTGATTGGTTCAAGTTTTAAAAACTATTTCAATAACTTTTGAAGTTTACAAATCTTATATTATACCCAATTCACCCCTCTTGAGTGAATTTAAAGGTGTGGTTAAGAAGGACTGGCATCTTAATGGCTTGTAGAATGTGAATCAGATAGAAGAGGTGATTTTAAGGCAAAAGAACTACAAAAATAAATGCTAATGAAATGGAGTAGAGTCACACATCCAAATAACATAAAATGATAGATGGATTGAAGAATCAATTATCATATATCTATACTAGTGTATACACGGAGCAATTGGCTAAGAAAGCAGCAGAGATTATCTTTGAAATTGATCGTTTACGGGAGCTTGAAGAAGAATACTGGCAGTAAAAGGTAAGATTGAATTGGCTTAGAGCAGGTGATTAAAACACTACATTCCTTCATACGTGTACTGTTAAAAAGAAACAAAATTGTAAGCCTAAACAATGATGAAAGTGTTTAGGTGGAAAGGAAGATGAGATTGCCGGTTTATTCATGAGGTATTATGAAAACCTATTTAAATTGGGTTGCAATAGATCAATGCAGACTGCTTTGGATTATGTGAATTAGATTATGACTGAGGAGGAGAATGAAGTATTGGTGAGAGAAGTAATAGAGGGAGAAGTGAAATGTGCAGCTTTTCGAATTGGTGCTTTGAAAGCCCCAAGGCCAGATGGCTTCTCTGGTTCTTTTTACCATAATGCATGGAAAGAGGTGGGTAGTGAAGTTGTACAGATGATGAAGAAGTTTTTTATTTTTTATCTAGGTTTGCCTCTTGAAGAAATTAATTCCAATAATTTGATTTTGAATCCTAAAGTTGAAAAACCTGAAGGGATTAATCAGTTTAGACCCCTTAAGCCTTTGCAATTATTGTTACAAAATCATTTCTAAAATCCTTGTGAATAGGATGAGGGGTATTATGGAGAGAATTGTTTCGCCTAACCAGAGGGCTTTCATCCCAGGTCGCATGATTCATGACAACATTATAGTTGTGCATGAGGGATTTCATTATCTATATAATAAGAAAAAGGGGGCAAAGTATGAGTTTGCACTAAAGATGGATATGACCAAGGCTTATGATCGTGATGAATGGGATTTTCTGAAGGCAGAGCTCTTGAAATTGGGCTATTGTAGCAAGTGGTTAGAAAGGATCATAAGATGCGTCTCCTCAGTAAAGTATAATTTGTTGTTCTTAGGAAAACAAGTAGCCTCTATGGTTACTGGTAGATGTTTGAGGCAAAGGGATCCCTCTCCCCTTGCCTTTTTATTCTCGTTGAAGAGGTGTTATAAGTAATGGTGACATATCATATTGACAGAGGTGATCTTAAGGGTGTTAGGCCGTCGAGGAAGAGCCCCATGCTCTCACATTTTTTTTTTTTTTTTTTGCAGACGATATTCTATTCTTCATGAATGCTAGCTAGGATGATTGAGTTATATTGAAAAAAATTCTTGATGTGTATTGTCAAGCTTCTGGGTAGGAGGAGAATTTGGAAAAATCTTCAATGTTTTTTCTCTTCATGTAATACGCCTGATGATGTTAAGGATTTGGTGATTGATATTCTTGGTTTTAAAGAATCGAGAGAACTTGGCAAGTATTTGGGCCTTCCAATGATTTGGAGAAAAAAAGTGCTGCCTTGGCCTTTAGCAGAGAGAAGTTAGCGAAGAAAGTTTAGGGATAGAAGAAACAATTGCAGCCCCATGTAGGAAGAGAGACGATGACAAAGGAAGTGGCAAGTGCCATCCCAATGTATCTAATGAGATGTTTTAAATTCCTGAAGAAATTGTGTGAAGAATTTTGTAGTTTATTAGCGAGATTCTGGTGGAGTGGTGATGACTCGGAAGGTAAGGTACATTGGAAGAACTAGAAGAGTCTTTCCATGGCTAAACAAGATGGAGGCTTGGGCTTTAGGGACTTTGTTAAGTTTAACAAAGCTCTCTTGGCAAAAACGACTTGGAAGATGCTGCAATCTTCAGATGACTTGTGGGTGAATATACTTAAAGGCTTGTATTTCCCAGATACTGATTTCTTAAAAGGTAAGAAGGGGCATAAAGCTTCATGGGTGTGGTCTAGTATTTTGGAAGGGAGAGATTTCCTTGAGAAGGAATTATGTTGGAGGATTGGCGATGGAATGAGTGTTAATATTTGGGGGGATAAGTGGGTTTCTAGTTCTAAGGGTTTTGCTTTGAATGACAAGAATATTGATCCTAGAGACTAAAATAAGAAAGCTGAGGAGCTAATTGAAAATGAGAGGTGGAATTGGAGGTTATTGAAAATAAAATCTCAATTAAGGAAAAGAAAGCAAGTATTTCGATGTTGATAAGGGGGGAAGAGATGTATTGAGATGGTCTAAGGCAAAGAATGAGGAATATACAGTTGAAGCTTTCCATACCCAGAAAGTCAAGCATTTTATGCGGAGAGTGATAAATGATGCTCTGGCTACTAAGGATGCTCTTTATAGAAGAAGATTTACTAGTAATCCTCTCTGTTCTATTCACTGCACTGAGGTGGAATCTATGGAGCATGTGCTGCTTCTTTGCCCATAGGTTAGAAAACTTTGGTTTGGTAGTCAGATATGTTTGAAGGTTAACGAATGGGGTATCTCAAGCTTTGGTATCTGGAGTTTTGAGCTTTTTAAAATGAAGGAGATAGAGTCCTTTGAGAGTGCGTTGCTGGTGTGTATATGCTGGCAAATTTAGAAGAAGAGGTGCAGGGTGGTTTTTCAATCTGTCGAGGTGAATGGTGAGAAGGTTCTCACGAATGTTGTATTTATGATTTCTGAATTCTGGTGAGCTTGAAAAGAAAGAAAGTCTTCTGCTAATGGTGTTAGAGGAGGTGGTGAATGTAGAAGACAAAATTTCTGGAAGTGACCTAGTAAGGGTCATTTAAAAGTTCATTTTGATGGTGCTTTTATTCCAAATTCTAGAAAAGCTGGCATTGGGGTGATAGTTAGAAACAATGTTGGAGAGGTGGTGATTGGCTTTGGGACATCCTAAGTCTGTGGGAGTTGGTCCCTGTTGTTTCCTTGTCCTTGGTTGGTCGCCAAGGTAGTAATTGTGTTGCAGATTAATTTGCAGGTTGTGCAGCAAGGAGAAGAAATTTGGCTTCAACTCTGTGTGAGTCCTCAATGGACAAGACGGGGGTGGGCTGAGGGTCTGTTTTCTTTTTTTGTTCTGTTCCCTTGTTTTCTTGCTTTCTGTTAGTTTCTTGGTTTGGTTTTGTTGTTTCTGTTTTTTCTTTCATATGTACTGGCCAAGAAAAAAAAAGGAAGACAAAGAAAAATAGGTACGGTATAAAAAAGATGTCACAAATTCGAGTTCGGATCTATGGCCGTTTGCCACTCACACATTATTTTTTTTTACTTTGTATTGTTAATATATTTTTTTAACAATCTGTTATTGTACAATAAAATTATTATATAACGATTAATCTGTTCTTTACAATTTTATTGTCATTTTAGAGTCATTACAACGTATTTAAGATATATTAGTACGGTACAATGTGTATTTTGATAAAATAAGATTAGCGATATAGATATATGTGTATGGTATTGGTACGCATATTTTTATTGAATTATCTAATTATAGATTCCTTTCTTTGTTATATCAGAAATTAAAATTAAGATGACAATTATTTTATTTCATAAAGTATGAAAAATTAATATTTATAGGTTTAAGTTGATTAAGTTCGTTGAAAACATGAATCGGTCATTGTAGAGAACGATCATGGAGATAAGATAATGCTGTCTCAAGAAAGTTGAAATTGTAGACTTTTATGGTCTTCGTGAAGCATATGTTACACGAAACAAAAGAAACATTTTCCGTTTTCACCAAAAACAAAAAAAGCGAAACATTTTTCGATGTTGACTTGAATTCCTTATCACTAAATTGGATTCTGTCTCCACAAATTATATTTCAATTTTGTTGGATAATATTGAAGTTGAAATAATCTTTACCTTTTTCTTTTCTCTTGTCTTCCAGGCAAAACAAGACTCATTTAGGATACTATTTCTCTTTTAAAAATAAATATTTATATTTGTAATCAAAATATAATCTATATAAAACTTTCAAAATTTAATCAATCAAATAATATTGAAATATAAAAATCATACATTTATTAGTAAAAAAATTATATTTATTATATATTTATTATATAATCTAATAACAAAAGCATAAAAACTGTTTCTAATTCAAATTGAATTTAGTGGCCTTTGAAAGCCACTTGTAAGTCACAAGGAGGGGTAGCAAATTCTCGCGCTAACGCTGTACCCAACTTCCAATCTGAACCGTTCATCTGATCCTATGTCAGCGCCCTCAACGATTCAGATTCTTCTACAGATTCAGGAGAAAATAGTTCCTAATAATCCTCGATTCTTCACGTCACGCGTTTTCGTAATCCACAAGAACATAACTGGACAGCGACACATAGCACTTTGCCCAATCATAGTCGCCACGTGGAATTTCCAAAGTTAACTGCTTTCCGCTCCTCGTAACGTAAAGGCAAGGATCGTCCCAGCTCCGCATCTTTCTTCCTCGGAAGACAGGTCTTTGATTCCAGACTCTTTCCCCTTCATTTCCTTTAGCGAATTTGAATTTGTGCTTTAATTACGATTCGATTTTGGACACCTGTTTTTTGATTTCGCATACCTATTCGATCTCTCTTTCGTTCTCGAGCGATTTGGAGCGGAATATAACCTGAAATTTTATAGCGTATGATGCAGCGATTGGTTGATAACGTCCTCGCTGTCACTAAAGAGTAAGGCCATGTTTTTATCAATATGGTTGCGAATCTATATCGTGAGGCTTGGTTATATGTACCTTAATTGAAATGGGTGTCCGTGTTTGTTTGTTTGTTGTTATGTACTTAGGTTATGAGCGTTGTTCTGGAAATGATTCGATGCTCAAAATGTATTTTTTTTTCGTTCTATCTATATAATTAGTTGCTGCCAGGTTTTTCTTGTTGCGTGTCTTGGCAGGACGGGATCAGTATATGGCTGTAGTTTGCTTTTTAAATCTAAATTCGTCTAATTTTATGGCTTCCGGGCAATGGGCTAGTATTATTTTGACCGTCCAATGGGTATGAACTATTTGTACGATGCAGCTCAATCCTTTTTTTATTTTTTATTTTTCAATTCAAGGGTGCGATTCTGTTGACTCGCAGAATGATTTGACGCCATCACAGCAATGCTGATAGCTTGATGATTTTTTTATTAGGACAATAAGTACGCATACCTTTTTGCTATGTTGATTTGCTCCAGTAATATATTGTTTGACTGTAGTGTTTTTTGGGTTATTGAATGTTAAGCTAACTTGCTGCAATTAATAAGAAAGTTGAATGATATAGGAATATGGTTCTGTATGGTCTCAGTCTTATTCATGACTTGATGTTCCTGTGATGTATCGTGTTTTATTTGATAGAAGATTTGGTTGCTGATGGTTGGGCGAATAATTTCAACTAGTGCTTAAGTTTATACCACATTGTAACAAGATGTGGTTTTACAATTATAGAAGTTCAAGTTTTGGAGTTTCACTTAGAAATGACAGAAGGAAAAACTCTAATTAGCCTTGTACTAAGATTTTGCATCCCTGCAAGGATTATGTCAATTGTCGGATGGGAAAGGCACCGATGCATATCAGCTGAGTGCAACTTGAGTAACCAGTAGGATAGCAATGATATACTGAACCATGATGATCACAGATTGGATCCTGTGTTAAGTGAGTGTAGAATTAGGTGTTTTGACTTTTGTCTAAGTCATTTAATAGTTCATTTGCTTTAATAGTTTTTTCTGCCACATGTGTATCTCTCACTAAGTTATCAACATTGCAAAAACAAATTCTTTTGTGTTGTTGATCAGTTGGTTCTACAGCTTCAAGTTGCCAATCAATTGAAAACATTGTTAGTCTGAAGAAATTTTGGAACGTTATACTTTTGAGTTCATTGGAAGTTGCACCATCTATTAATGCATGAATATTCTAAAGCCATATATGCTATTTCATTGTGTTTGTCAAGAACAAATTCAACTCAATAGTTTAAGTTGTTAAGTGAAGAAGGCCCATGAATAGTTTTCGTTATAATTTTTAACATGCCCCTCATATGAAAATCTGTTGGGCTTGAAGTGTAGAAAGAACACAAGTTCACCATACTATGTGCTGAAACATGATTTTAATTAAGAGAAACGGGGAGTGGCAAGGATCAAACCACTAACCATTTGGTAATAGAGACTCTGATACCTTGTTAAGGACCAATTTTATTAAAAACTTTAGCTATTAAGTGAAGGCCTGTGATTAATTTCTATTATATTCTCTAATAATCTTTATCAATTGTTTACGTGGCCACAGGCTGATCATTTGCATTTGGCTTTTAGTTCAGGTCAGTGAAGACATTTACCTATGAGTCTTTGAACAATATTGTGAGGCTAATCAATGGAGTTTCGGCACTTTTGTTGGCATTTCTACCTGGGAAAGCAACTTTACTTGAAGGTATTCATGGTTGGGAACTCAGGCCAGCTTTCCGTGGACCACGGTTTCCACGTTGGATGGAAAAGTAAGTTTTATATATTGGTATTGGTAATCTCTGGGTAATTTTTCTATATAAAAGACTTGCATGGTTGTATGCTTACGTCTTGTTGATTTACATATATGCCTTTAAGACAATTAGAGGGGTAATATACTATAGTCAAGAATATTATTGTTTAATAGTCAGTGATTTACTTATGAGAAGCTTTTTCTTTATAATTATTCCATTATTACATTTTTGTTTGTTATGGTTCCTGCTCTCAATGTAGCACATGACATGCAGGATACTTGCACAGGTATTAATTTATTTTGGTGCATCTATACATGCCCCTAAGCTTCATCCCTGAATCTCCCTTGGTTCTGATTTGGAGATGCATAGCCTTCACCTGCCCATTGTGCCTTTTGGCAAGGTGCACAGTGCTGTTCATGAGACATAGTCGATTAAAAAAAAAAAAAGGAAAAAGTGGAACTAAATACTAGTTTATTAAATTTATTCCTGTTATATAGAAATGGATAAGGTCTTATATGTATTTTATACCATGCATTTCATTATTGTTCTTAATCTAGATTCTTTAACATTGTTGTATTATTTATATTTGTATTATTGATCTCTTTTAATTTTTTGAATTTACAGTTCAGAATATGCATTTATATTGTTTGTATATATGCCTATCACTATATCTTGATGATGTGGTTCCTTTACTCTTAACACAATTTTCCTTGCCTTGTTCTTTTTCTCTTTTTTCCTAGTGGTGTGTCCTCTTTCAACCAGTTCATTCATGAACTTTCTGTGGATTCTGATACTTCAAGCCTGGACTACTCATCTGGTGAAGATAGTTGTGGATATGAATCTCCTGGATCTCCCTTATCTCAAAGTTCTAGAGCCTCTAGAGCTAGTTTTACCAAGAATACTAGGCGTCGAAAGGATTGGATCCAGTATATCATGATTTGGGTTTTGTGTCCTATTAAGTTTTTGCTGGGGATTCCAGTTCGTCTTTTTCAGTTAGCTTATGCTAGGGTGTCAGAAACCCCTTCTATCTCTGGAAGCCCGCATCCTTCATGTTTACATTCAGTGAAGAGAGTGCAAAGCCTCAAGGACCATGTTATTCACCGTGCAACTGATCGGAGACGTGGTGTCATTGAGGTTGTGCAATAATTGCTAACTATATCAGTTTGTTTCGTGTATTGTTGATAATTTTTGTATATTTTTTAGATAGGTTTTGGATCTTGTTATTTGTGTTTGCTTATTGAATTCTTTTGTCGATCAGGATCTTCATCTAGCCATAGAAATATGCATAGAAGCTGTATTTGATGTTGTTCACAAGGCTGCACACCTTCTCCTTTCCCCCTCAGAAGCTTTTGGGACATTATCCAGGTTGTTTTCATCTCATGAAAGTGGTGTTAAGGAAGATCATGATGTTGTGGGTGCTTCTGTTTCTACAGCGACACTAGGGGAGAATGACCCAAAACCTTCAGAGAGGAATACCAGCTTTAATCAGTCTTTGAATACAGATGCTCGTACATGTCAGGATGTTATAACAGAGCTTGGGTAAAGGCCATTCTGTATCTGCCTTTGTTCACTTCTTTCTGTTTTGAAATTATGTTTGTCTGCTAATCTGCTTCATAATTTGTACTCCTTCCTGTGGCAGATATCCATATGAAGCTATTAATGTGATCACCAAAGATGGATATGTTCTTCTTTTGGAAAGAATACCTAGGTAAATGTACTCTAGAGTCTAGAGTCTAGAGGGAAACCTCTTTTACTCTTGAACTGACTTTGACCTTCCAAAGTTAATATTTAAATGCATGACATCTGGTATCCACTGTAAATCACTACAAAATGGATACATCATGGACGGTATAATTGACATATGTTGATCTCTTAGCTGTTTTATTAGCATAAATTATGAATTACATCTGAAACTTGAAATGGAACTATTATGTTGAGAATAAGTCTTTTTACTGTTATTCATATGTCTATTCAAGCTGAAGTTATGGTTTATTCCTAACAGATATAATAAGAAATTAATTGGATCTTGTGAATAATATGTGGATGACAATATGGAAAAATGGGTAAAACATGTTCATAATGAGAAAAATAAGGAGGTCCCTATGATTTCTAGAAGGTGGAGCTTGTGCTATAATTTTAACATGGTGTGTAGTGTCTAATGCTTGTAATCTGGTTTCACAGGCGAGATTCACGAAAAGCCGTCTATCTTCAGCATGGAGTTTTTGATTCATCCATGGGGTGAGTCGTATTTATGTCTTTTTCTTGCTTACTTCTCATTGATTCTGTGATTTATTTTACTTATATGAGAAGTTCAAACAGTCACATGGTCTATTTATGCTTGGAAAGTTCCCATTGTTAAAGAACCAAAACTGTTGTTCAAGAGAAGTTATTACTTCAGAGCAGTAACAATGGTCATATTAATGGTGATGCCAGTTTAATGACTATATGAATGTTCATTTAGTTGCAGATGCATCAATGCATGCACAGGCACCCACAAACACAGTTTGTAAACTAGGTTGGGTAAGTTTTTCTTTATCTATGTTGCCAGCTCCATGAGTCCTTTTATTATTATTTCAATATAGGAGCAGATTGATATGTGGATTTGCTTAATTTGAGAAATGCTATTGTAGTTTACTCCTCAACCTCAAGAATAGTCTAATGCTAGACTTAGCAACTTGTTAGGACTTAGGAGTATGTTTTGACTGACCCATTTCTTGTTATTAGTGAGATTGTAGTACTGCCTTATATTCAACAATTAAAGGTCTAGTTTTGCATAGATTTGCTGGAGATAAGGATATATTTTTTTGACTCGAACAGAATAATAGGTTTGTACTTGCTTGTTATAAGAAAGTGTCTCAAATGTATATTTTGTTGCCTATGAATTATATGCTTCAGGTTTTGGATCAAAGTACAAGGAATGTGTATGACTCTTTGATATCTATTGGGTGGTATTATGCCCTATAATTAGTGTCTTTGTATCTGTTGAGAAATAGATAGAATAAGTTAAGGAGAGCTCAATACGAACAACTCCAATTTAGAAGATAGTTCCTTTACGTTTTGAGATCCCATAAAGAATGGCAAACCTCTGTAAAATACTTAATAAGAAAAAAAGAACGCAACTTGCTGATTATTTTTTATGTTTGTTCTGGAGGTTGGGGTTATTAAGTCTGGACTCGTGGTCTGTGATGCATGTACATTACGTGTGCACTATGCATGTGCACTGCAATTAATTGTCATTTTATTCTACAAAACCCTCCTAATATGTTAACACCTTTTAACACTCTGAAGAGGTTTGAGAACACCTTGGACCTGCTGGCATTCTGATGGGCCTGCTTGCACTTGTTCTTCTTTATTTCCTTTTACTGCCCTTGGTGAGAAAGATTCTGAGTTGCTTAGAAGATAGTTATATTTGGAATAGGCTCTGGAGATTTCTTTGAAGAGAATATCCTGGGTCTGCTCAATTTAAACAAATTGCTGTTGATTCGTTTTAGAGGATGTAGTTGGATTAAAGAAGTGACACCTTGTTAGTTGTCCTGTGCTACCTGCGCTTTCATTTGACTCATTTGGTTGCAGCCTATGGCTAGCCTTTTTTAAGAGGATGCCTAACCCTTGTTATGGTATAATGTTGTTTATTTGGCTTTTTTTTGGTCCTTGGTTTAATTGAAGGGCTTTCTTTGTTAGACATGTGACAGAGTGGTGAGGTTCTCTCTTTTTTTTCCCCTCCTACTGGAGGGAGGGGATAATTGTGGCTGTTGTGCTGGGTCTTGTCCTTCATTTGTTTGATGAGAAGTATATTTATTTTCCGTCAATATAATTTTCATTCCTCTTTCAGTGATAAAATCCATTTTATATTGGAAAATCAATAAAAATGGTTGAGTTATTAATTATGTTCATTCTTCAGTTGCCTGGACTTAGAGGTGTCATTTTTTGGCCATGATACTGGGAACTTGGTTTCAATTTTTCAAATTCTTCATTTCTTAGCTTTTAAAAACGGATAGAGAATATGGTATTCTAATAAGTCAAATGTTTTTGGTCCAGCTGGGTATCTAATGGGGTTGTTGGCTCTCCAGCTTTTGCAGCCTATGATCAAGGTTTGTTATATTTGTCAAGATGATATGTTCACTTATGTGAACATGTATCACTTTCTAGAATTATCACAGAATTTTGTTTTGTCTGAAGGGTATGATGTATTTCTGGGGAATTTTCGTGGTTTGGTCTCTAGGGAACATGTCAACAAGAACATCTCATCACACCAGTAAGTTCACAAAGCAAACTCTCTGATTGATTTGTTTTCTTGTCTATATAATCTGGAATTTTATCTATTTTTATTTTATGCATATTTGGGATGTTATATAACTGATGATATTTTACCTGAATTGTTTTGAAGCAGATACTGGCAGTACTCCATCAATGAGCATGGGCTTGAGGATATTCCAGCAATGATAGAAAAAATCCATCAAGTAAAAACAGCGGAATTGAGGCTTAGCAAACCTGATTTTGAAGAAGGAACTGATGATGATCAACCTTACAAGCTTTGTGCAATTTGCCATAGTTTGGGAGGAGCTGGTATGATTATGTATGTTATTACATGCAGAATTCGAGAAATGCCCCACAGACTGTCAAGACTGGTTTGCTTATCACCTGCTGGTTTCCATTATGACTCCAACCTACTTTTTTCTGTGGTGGAGCATCTATTACTTCTGCTCGCTCCTATTTTGTCTCCTTTTCTGCCTGCTTTCTATATACCAACCAGATTTTTTCGTATGCTTCTCAACAAGTTAGCTCGGGACCTGCATAACCTACCAGCAGTTGGAGGTTTGGTGCAAACTTTAATGGGTTATGTTGTTGGTGGAGACAGCTCAGACTGGGTTGGAGTTTTAGGGTTACCCCACTACAACATGAATGACATGCCAGGAGTATCTTTCCGAGTTGCTCTCCATCTTGCACAGATAAAGCGAACTGGAAAATTTAGACTGTTTGATTATGGAAGTGAATCTGCTAATATGAAGGTGTATGGTTCACCTGAGCCTTTGGACCTGGGTGAATATTACGGGCTCATTGACATTCCTGTCGATCTGGTTGCTGGGCAAAAAGACAAAGTAATAAGACCTTCAATGGTTAGAAGGCACTATAAGTTGATGAAGGATGCTGGTGTGGATGTATCATATAGTGAGTTTGAATATGCTCATTTGGACTTCACCTTCTCTCACCGTGAAGAACTGTTGTCCTATGTCATGTCACGCTTGCTTCTTCTGGAGCCTGATTCAAAGCATCTACCCAATCAGAGGTCTCTACGGCAGAGAAAGAAAGGACCAGTTAGCAACTAGTGGTGGAATATGCCAAATTTCCATGTCTTAGTGCTAGCATATTTGCTATGGCAGGTTCGCAATGTTCAGCTGGGAACCACTGTTTGTGACTAGATAGAGTTATATATATCTATATACCTGTTTAATCGTAGAGGTGCTCTGTTCATGTGGTCAACTTTCCTTCAAATCTTTATATTTTTTCCATTTCAGTTTGGAGGAAAAGTAGACCTTGAAAAAATATGATTTCCTTTTACTTTGTAAAATATTGTACACTATCAGAACGACATCAGAGTGAAGCTATGTTGATCTAGTTGTATGTTTGTAGTTGTTTACTTTGAAAATGTGCTATTGTTGCGAGTTTTCCTCAGGTTCATTACTTGAGTCTTGAAATACTGTTCCATAATTTTTTTTCCTCCAATTTAGATTCGGACCCCTACTGAAATTTCATTCTAGCTCATATTACCTTTAGCTTTGTTCTTAGGTGACTGGTATCTTTTATTTTATGTAGACCAGATTTCTAACGTGTTCCTACTTCATACCCATTAGAATGATTTCTGTTAATAACTAAGAACTTTTAGTTATTTTTTGAATTTCTTTCATTTTGACGTGGCTTATTGTTGTACTTGACCTTTTGTTGAACATGTACTGCTGACCAATTTTCTTGAAAAAAGGAAATGTTTACTATACAATTGAAAGAGTCACATTCAAGTAATTCTAAATTTAGTATTTTGAAAATTGTACACCATATTTCATATTTAGACAATATGGTAGGATACATTTCTCATTCACAATTCATTTATACTTTTTATTTTTATTTTTATATAGTAATCTGAATCACATCTCAAGGGTTGTCGTACGTGTAACAACTGAACTTGAAAACCTTGTTTAATTCTAGGACAAGATAGAACTCTTAAGACAATGGACCTCACTTAACCTCTATAAATAGGGATGGCAGTTTTCTACACGACATGAACCTGGTTTGAAAATGACAAGTTATGACCAAATTCTGAAATAACAAATATTTGTTCATTTAGAGTATATATAGATAATGACGATAAACATAAAACTACATGCCGAATTAGTGAAATCTAAAAAGAAAATCCATCTATACATATGGTAAATCTCTTGCAAGCTAGGAATAATTGTTTAATGAAGTTTCATCGCGAACCCTGTGTCTCTTGCTGTTGCAGCTCCTTCCTTCAGTTTCTTGTAGGGTGATCTTGAGAGCTATATGCAATAGTTGGCTCCCGTATATGAATTTCCTGGATCTTTAATTTATTAATTAGTCAAAATGTTAAGATAATTAATGTGAAAATATGAAGCATTAGATGCTCAAATATATGGAGTTTTCATATATAAATCTTACTTAGAGGTCTCAGTTAAAGCTTGCTCGGCTGTAGCTCTCAAAAGTACTAAGCTTATTAGGGTCAAGGAGGAGCCACAAATTTGGTAGTAAAATAAATATTTAAAATATTAATAAAATAATTTTTTAAAATTATCTTGTTACATTCTTAAGGCTAGATTCTCACCAACCTTGCCTAATCATCTCTCTCTCTCTCTCTCTCTCTCTCTCTCTCTCTCTCTCTCTCTCTCTCTCTATATATATATATATATATATATAATCAAATTTGAAAAATTTGTCCGACTTGACCAGTCATTTAAATTTAAGAGTAAATAAAACCGATTTGATCCTATACCTCTGAAAAGTTTAAACTGCTTATCCATATACCACTCTACTATTAGAATGGGTTACTTGGGATTTAATATAAAACAAAAAGGTAATAAATTGTGGAATTATCCACAATTATTGATATATACGTCTTACCCCTTCGAAAAGTGTTCCAATGAAGCGGTATGGCTCACTGGTAGGAGTTAAGATCAACGTCTGTGAAGGCAGATTAAATCTTGCACACTGAAATCCACAGGTTTAATTAGGGTCAGAAAGATTAAAAAACATTCAAAGAAAATGATAGAACTCTCAATATGAGCTAAATAATACAATAGTTTTGTAAGTAATAGAAATGCACAAGTCGTCGTACTCTTATATATAGGTATGACTTACAAGATTTTTGGTGCTCAGAATTTCGAATAATTTCGGCATTAACATTTCGAAAACCAAATCATCGACCCGACCCTGGAATATGCTGCATTTCAAATGTCATGAATGTGTATATATATAAGCAATCTTCGTATAATTAAGCGAAGCTATTAAGTCACAAGTTTCAACAGTAAACAACTTAAATATGTGAAATGTGAAGGTGATATCATCATAGTTTATATAAGGAAACAATAAAGTTGAGGGCCGCAAGTAGAAAGCATTTTCGTCAGATTGATGACACTATGGTTCTGTGTGTTCTATACTTAGTGAATGTGTTATAGATAGTGATGAATCTAATAAGAAAGATAAGATATTCTTCTATATATATATATATATATATAGATATATGTTACATCATAACTAAAGTACATAAATATGAAGGTAATATATATTATCAGTCTTACACATTAGCTGTAAATCTTGTACAAATATTTAATAAGAACGTAAAGTACAATATAGAGAGCCTTTAGTGTAGGAATTTAAAATCACCTGGTACCGTCAAGAGTGTTCTGTGCTATGACACCGCTAATTTGCAGCCATTGCGGCCACAAAGCAGTGATCCTGCAAATTAAGGGGCTTCCACTTTCAGAATATATGAAGAGAACTATTTTATAACAGTAACATGTGTGTGTGTGTGTGTGTGTGTGTGTGTGTGTGTGTGTGTGTGTGAAATTATATGGAGAAATATTGATTAGCAAGTTCTGGTTGCATGGGGTAAGGGTATATTCACTTACGTCGGGGGTGCTGTTATCTTCCTGTAGGCCTGTTTCAAGAGGAACATATAGAGTCACTAATCAGCAGCTAATTGCTGATTAATTAAAAAAATTAATGCCAATCTTTTGATATCATGTGAGGCTTTCTAGGTATATATATATATATATCGTTCCACATATAATCTGATGCCAACATATATATACCTTTGCTCTGCTAAGCAAAACATGATTCCCGTGATCCCCAGCTGTAGAAATTGCTCCCTGGATGCATATTGTGGAAACAACTAATGAGTCCTGCATGTATCTTTCCATAAATTGTGAATATATATATATATATATATATATATATATATATATATATATATATATATTCTTCAAGTAAAACCGGCATTTTATAGGTTAAAAACTAGAGTATAGGGTACTCCTATAGGACTTAAAATTAAGATAATAAGTTAATGAACCATATGTGTACATTTAATTACCTAAATATTGACATATGATTTAAGTTAATTTAAAAAAATAAAGAAATATAGTATATGTGCTATCTAAAAGAATACATATACTTAAAAGAGAGTTCGAAGTGGTTATGGATATATTTACCTCCCAAGTGTTGACAAAGGATGGTTGATTTTGGAGAGGAAATAGAGAAACTCGCTGTGGCTTCATTAATGGCCCATTTTGTGACACTGTGGCTTGAGTAACTGATGCTGACGTGGCAGAGCGACCACCTATACCAGTACTACTGCTACTCCACATAGGTTGTCTTGTCTCTCCTCCACAGGATCTTCTACTTGCTGGCCGACCACCAATGCTACCAGAATATTTTCGCCTCCGAGACAACAACGACGACATGGACGATGATGCAGAGGAACATGATGAGCTATAATAATTTTTATCAACAGCAAAATTGGGTTTTGGTACTTCTGCACACTTAGCCCTAGCCTCATTTTTCCCTCTCGAATGTTGCTGAACCAATACTTGAAGTGCAGGTGCATTACTATGTTGTACTGGTTCGGGTCCACTGTGGGAGATGGTCATAGGTTGTGTTGGATACAGAGAATTATGAGGGAGATTAGAGTCAGTGGTGGAATATTTAAGGTTGTTATTATTATTATTATATGCATTAAGAATGTCTTGTTCGAGGGAGATCCAATTGTCTGGGGGTATGTCTAGTGGTCTATGGATAACACGTCGGGCATGCAGAGCAGCAGCGATTTCGTCGTACGTACTCGGATGTAGTGAAAGCAACATGCTGCGAGAGGAAGACCATGCTTGTGGCTTTATGCCATCTTTATCTTGGAGGTCCTAAGTCAACATATGAAATTAAACGAAATATATCATCTTTAACATGAACAAATGAAAATGAATAACATAAATCTTCAATGTTAACTTTCTGAAAGTTTAAGGAAGAAGAAGAGAAGATGAAGAGATGCAGAGAACAAAACGATATGGAAGAAGATAATCTGGTTTTCCTATGTTTCCCTTATGAAAATGGCTATTTATACACAATACATGTTATCACTATCAGCTAGCCTCTTATACTAGTTTGCAGCCACTTAAGCTAGCTTGCAGCACCTAAGTTACAACTACCTAAACTAGCGTCATTTTGTATACTACAAGAAACAAGTAAAAAGAAATTGCACAAAAATTACTACTTTAAGAAAAAGTGAACTACTTAACACTAAAGTTATTAGGCATTAGCTAATAATCTACTACTATAATTAAGGGCAATTATAGGACGCTAAATATATATATATATATATGTATATACATATATGTATATCTACATGTGCTCACTTAGACACATCGACCTTGCAAAAGAAGGCAATATAATATGTGTATAACAGTTCAAGTATATTTTTCAACGAAGGAAATGTAAAGCACAAGTATACATATAGTTTAAAGTCTTACTGTAGCAGCGGCAGCTTCTGGAGAAATTTGTGTTGCAGCAGGAGTATTTAGCTGGTTCATAGAGGATTCGTTCGACCTGTCTTCAAGTAATGAGAAATCTGACAGGAGAGGGAAAGTGGAAAAAGAAAAAATTAACAATTAAGGCTTAAATAGGAATTAAACATGTTATGCTTTGCCCAAGAGCAAGTGCTTAAATATTTCTTCCCAGCATGGAGACTCAGTTTTATAACTTCATAACCGATACTTCATATAGGTAACTATTTATATATTTATAGCAACCACACGCATAATTTGGGGAAGAAAACAAAATATTAAATAGAGTATAACAATGAAAATTGTATAGTGAGGTCATGCATATGCAGGCAAACCTGAATTACTAGTTTCTTTTGAAGAAATTGGAATAATTTCTCTTTTTTCTACACGTTCACTCTCATCCATCTAGAAAGAAAACAAATGAAAAGGAAATAACCAAATTATTAACTTTATAATTACTATAACTCAAGACTGTCATCATCACTTCATTCATATATGATATATAGGTGATTAATCATTGGAAACAACTAATTATATATAGCAATAAGAAGAAACAAATGGATGAGTCTTACAGCCAATTTGGGAGCTTCAACAGGACTATTTTCATCCTCAGTGTTTTGCTGATTAACATTGGCATCCCCATCTGCTATGTTCCGAAGTAAAAACTTTGTCTCTTCGTCTGAAAGAAAAAAAAAAATGTAAATTTAATTCAATGGATATAGTACAAAATGGGACTTTATAATATGTCTGGTCCAAGAATGCTGAAATGTTTTTCATAGTTCATTTCAGAGACTGAATTTAAATTTCGTAATGAAAGATAAAAGATGACAGTAGAACATAGCACACATATTAACGAAGAAAAAGAATGTCACTTTGCCCATAATGTGTTCTCACTTCATGCCTAGTAAAGAACTATATTCATATCAAGAGAAATTACACTCCTTTATAATTTAACTTTTTTATGAGAAAATATATATTCTTTTAACACCAAACGCCACTTAAAAAAAGGGTGGTCACTTTAAAATGCATCCAGTATATATAGCCTTTTAATTAGGCCTTCATTAATCATTAATCTTCAATCTCTGTATGTATGTATATATATATATCATAAAGAAGAAAGTGAGGGTGTGCAGGCAAACCAGAAAATAGAGGAGGAAAAAGTTCATAATTTGTAGGAATTGGTGAGTGCAATGACTCTGGATTTTGAAGTGACGATGAATCCATTTCCACTGTTTCTCGAGAAGTAAGAGCCTCACGTGCCTCCCTGTACTGCTCTGATATAAGAACAGTGAAATCGCCATTTGTACTGGTGGAGGCTGGAGGAACATCTCCTCCTGCTATATTATTTCCCTACAAAGAACAACAAAAAGCAAAGTTCTGTACATACATACATGCGTGCTTATATGATATATCTATATCCATCTAATTAAATTACTACTCGCAGTTCATTAGGAAATTCCATAAAGCTATGAGTAATTCTTATATCATGCAGTGAGCTCTACATAGATAAACTATACAGGTAGACATTATAAGTAGAAACTGAATATATATCAAAGGGTTCAAATTCTCCCTTTAGCCTGATATTTAAGTTTAGTTATATATCAATCTTCTTCAACAAGACCTCTTAAAAAAAGTTTTGTCAAACATATTTTTATTTCTATAAAATTAATCTCATTCCATAACTTCAACTAGAAAGAGAATTCTCCCTTATACAAAAGAAAGCAAACTCTTTAGGGAATAAAGATGAGGACTCAATCTATCAATCAAACATGAAAATAAGAGACACTCTCATTCTGATTCCTTCACCTTGATTCTAACAACCAAATGGACTCTATATTATGCAGCCAACTCTACATAGGTAAACTGTGCAGATAAACATTATAAGTAGAATCTGACTATATATATCAAAGGGTTCAAATTCTCCCTTTAGCCTAATATTTAAGTTTAGTTATATATCAATCTTCTTCAACAAGACCTCTTAAAAAAAGTTTTCAAAGGTTATGCATCTTTTAAATTAGATGTTCATCTGTCTTCTGAAATTTTAAGCATGTCATTGACACTATAATCAATTGTCTTGAACTAGCCTATATATAATTAATTACTAAAAAAAGAAAGCTTCCTTTACATACCGGCAAAGCTCTATTTGAACTCATTCACATTCAGCATGTAGTGATCAAGAGATCCCATATCAGAAGTTACAATATTTATTCAACCCTACACTGATTCCTATGGTTTTGAGTTGATTGGGCTAATTATATACTTAATTAGATATGAGAATCACTAGTAGCATAATGTGATATGAGAGATAAACTTTCATATTACCAGTTGGAATATCTCTCTCTAAGCAGGACATAGCCTAGGTGATATCACCGAAAGCGACACACCAAGCTGCATGCAGTAATTAATATGAGCGTATTGATCAGAACAAAGAATAAGTTTACATGACAAACGTTTAATAAATTTGATCACTCACATGATTTAAGTACCATCTAACACCAAATATTTGTGAAAAGAAATGGTATTATATTAACTAATACAATATACTAAACAAAATCTTACTCTATCAAACCTTATCCTATATCATTACGAGATGGTATATATCAGAATATATAAGAACACGATGGGAATATTACCGTAGTGTAAGAGCGAGCTACATCTTTGTAATGGGCCAAATTACACTCAGTGTGGGACCCATAAAGTTGACCAGCACGAATCTTAGGCACATGAACTGCCATGCTCTTCACTGAGGGTTGAGTGGCAGGCACCACTATACAGTGCCTCTCTCCCTCGAAATACTCTGCCGAGAGATTTCCAATTGGAGGCTTCGGAAACATCTGCTCATTAATTAATAATGTAGATTAATTAAGTTTGCTTCAGATAATAATTAAAGTTTGTTTAATTATTGTTTAATTAATTAATAGGATACGTATAGATATGTTAGAGTGTTCATTCAGAGACCTACGTACCACCAGAGCCTCAGCAATTCCATAAGTCATGAGAGCATTATATTTACTGTCACAGCCTCTGAAGCTTAGCTTTGATAGCTTTTCCAAGAACTCATCTTCATTTGTTGTCCAGTGGCTACCCTGGATAGGCCATTCTATATATATATATATATATATATATATACTCAAAAGAATCAGCTTCGAATTCAGGGTTAAACTTCTCAACTATACGTACGTACGTACTGCTCTAAACTATAAACAATATGTTTACAAAGGAAATGATTATTCTCAATTGATTCACACTACAATTATAAATGCGTGATTTGTTAAAGCTTTGGAATTAAATGTATTGCTTAGTTATTCCATGTATATCTTCTGAATGTGAGACTGTGCATTTACATTTGAACCTAACAAACTCTTTCTTCAAATGGGAGTTAATTTTTTTCCAATGTGAAATTTTTTACTCTCGCACTTAAATCTCAAAATCTCCTGTCAAGTTCATCACACATTTTAGGTCGTTGGATCACTAAAAACTGCATGACTGTAATTAATGATCCAATTAATGGCCAAAATATCACAATATAGCAAATCTAAATTACATACAAACAAATAACACAAGTGTTTTATGTTGGAATATTTTAAATTAATAATGGATTAGCATTAATCCAATTATTGAAACAATTATGTATAATTAATAATTAAGCAACCAATAGTAATCTAAACCAAGAATGAATCGAGTCCTTGTTGATAATGTGAATAATTCGTAATGGGTTAGATTAACCACAAGCCCATTGGATAGAGACACCAACCAACAACTTAATATTAATTAGTAATTATCCAATTAAATTGCTAATGAAGAGTCAACAGAAAGAGAAATATTGATCACAATTATAAAATATCATGATTGATGTCTTTAATTATTATTTGATATCATAATTAAAGACATCATAATAAATTTTTCCTACATAATTTCTCAACTAACTTCCCACTAATTTCTCCACCTAATTTCTCCACTTAATTTCTCACTTAATTTCCCACTAACCTTATCCTATAAAAGGAGTGTTCATCATCCATGGAGCATCACAAAACATTACAATTCTCTCATCTCTTCTTCTTAGTAGGAACAACATTCCTTGATCAAATCTCTCTTCCTCTCTCTCATTGTGATATATTTTGCTATAAGGCAAAATTTGGTATTCAAACTCTTTAGAGATATTGGGTATTGCAAGTTATAATTCTCTATCAAATACATCAAATGGCCAATATATCTTCATCCACAGGTTAGTATGTTACATTTATTATTTCCCAAGTAAAAACATATTATAATAAGTTAATCTTACAAATTTCATTTTGAACATATTATGATGTGTTATTTTACCAAATGCTATAAGAGCCTTTGAACATATTATCTCCCAATTACAATCTCTTATGAGGAGCACAAGGAAAAAAAAAAGGTTCAAAAGTTTTGACCCATAAAATGTTGTATAATGTTGGATTGGGTTTTGGGTCTCAAAACGGGTTAGGTTGACCCGTCTGGAGGTTGAAGGGGATGAACAGTGTAGCAATGCAAAGCCTACTCTCACCTAAGGAGAGTGAGAGCATGTGGACCCACTTTCAGGGCTCATTTAGATCCAAAATTTTGGCTCCCTCATTAATTTTTCATTTCCTATTTAATGGTAATTTTTATGGAATTTTTTGAAATCTATAAATATGAATTTTGAAATTTCTAAGAGATTTAGGGCCTCAAAATATAATGTTATGACACCATTTTGACGTGGAAAAATTTGTGAGTCAACTATACATAATAAGGAATAATATATATATTGCTCACTCTCCCTAACAATACTTAGTGGAATTAAAAATAATTTATTTGCGTAATCAGTGAATATTTCATTCTTAATTCAATGTAAAATGATAAAATGAGTAAACAGACTCTACTTTGGGTCATATTAGGCCAACTACACCTAGTGGTTGTGTGTTCATCTATCGTGACCCATTCATGATAGTGTTGGTTATTGAACCACTATTGTTGCAGTTATTATCTGTTCACTCTTGAAAATAAGCACTGAAGGAGAAGTCAATGTTAAGGCAACTAACAAAAGAGAGTATAATTATATTGGTAATAAACATGCCCTATCAGTGTGACATTGTCAGTATAATTTTATGAATAAGGCCTATTTACAATCAATGTATTCATAGTCTCTTGTATCCTATTGATATGGAAGCAATTGGTGCATTTTATGTTGCTTTTCTTGATAATATACTTCCTTAGTGTGTGAGTTTTTCTCGATTCGTTATAGTCCTAGCCTTTAAGCAGAGTTATTATGAACATTTGTTATACAATTGCTAAAGCTAAGTCTTGTTATGGAAATCCTGTTCTATAATTATGTGTTTGGGACATAATTAATATTTCATATTTATCTTCATCATCAGCTTCTCTATTCCAGCAACTGTCTATAGTAAAAACTTTGAACAAGATAAATTATGATGACTAGATTGAGCCTAAGTGGACGAATCTCTTTGCTAGGTCTAGCCCTACTAATAAAGCATACCATAAACAACGGTATGAGTATAATAGGATTTGCCTAACTATCATAAAATATACAATTGAGAAAACCATTAGGCAAAGCATTCCTAAAAAGGACACTATAGTAGAGTATCTGAAAGTGATCAATGATAAATTCAAAAAGTATTATAAGACTCAAAAGGCTTATTACGTTTCTCTACTAGATAACACTCATTATGATGAATGTCTAGAGTGCATGAACACATGATGAAGCTTGTTAACTACTACAACAAGTTGAAATCCTACGATGTGGATTTGGGCGAAAGCTACCTGGTCTATCAGGTGCTCCAATTGCTTCCTACTGAATATGGAGTCCTTAGAACTACCTATAATTCTATGGAGGTATTGTAGACTATTGATCAGATGATCTTTATAGTAACTCAAGAGGAGGAATCAATAGAGAAAACAAATTCTTATGCGCGATCAATGAACTATATTTCATAAGGTTTATCTAGCAAGACTGGAAATGAAAAACCAAAAGGAAAGAAAAATAAGGGCAAGACCTGTGGGAAGAAACCATTCGGACCCAAAAAGAACAATAAGAGTAATAAAAGTCAAAAGAAGAAATCATTCAAAGGAGAATGTCATTATTGTAAAAGGTCTGGCCATAAAATCTCTAACTATTTTAAGCTGCAGAGCAAGTGTGAGAAAGAAGATATTTCCATCCATATTGCTACTTTAGCTCAAGTTTGTTTTGAATCCAATAGTTATGAAATCTGTTTGGATCCTTGATGGTTAGATTCTGAAACGACTGTTCATATGACTAATTCCTTACAAGGGCTTTGAGAGAGGAGGAGCCCAAATGAAAGGGAAAAAATCATCCTTAGAGTAGAAGGAAGTTCAATTACAGTTATATGTACGGGAACTGTAATATTAACCTTACATTATGGACATTGTTCAACTCTAAGTAATATGGTTTATGTACCTTCATCAAGAAGGAATTTGACTTCTAGTTCTGTATTAGATACACAAGGTTATTCCTTTTGGCAAGGAAATGGAAGAATTGACATTTATCTTAATTTTATCATTGTTAGGTTTACTTCTTTGACTAATGGATTATATCGATTAAATGTGAATGTTGATCTAGATTCTTCACTCAATGCGACAATTAATGCAATAGTAGAACACAAAGATAGAAAAATTGATGAAAATTCTTCCATGTTATGGCATAGACATTTGGGTCATATCTCCATAGGGATATTAGAGAGAATGATCAGATAAGGAATATTGTATAACTTGGATTTCTCAAATTTCAAATCATGTGTTACTTGTATAAAGGGAAAGCTTCCTACTAAAGCTAAGAATAAATAGGCGAATAAATTTAACAATATCTTGGATCTAATCCACACTGATATTAGTAAGCCCATAACACCTGTTGCCATGGGTGATTATAAATACTTCATTACGTTCATTGATGATTATTCAAGATATGGATAGGTGGATCTATTACATGATAAGTCTAAATCATTAAATGCCTTTAAGGCATTTAAAGCTGTTGCCAAGTTAAAATCTGGAATGATGATCAAATGTGTCAGATCAGATAGAGGTGGTAAATATTATGGCAAGTATACGGAAACAAGTCAAAATCCTAGACCATTGGTCCTTTTTCTTACAAGAACATGGGATTAAAGCCCAGTATATCATGTCTAACACTCCTCAACAGAATAGAGTTGCTAAAAGGAGGAATAGAACTTTGATGGATATGGTTGAAGTATGATCAGTCACTCCTCCTTGCCAGAATTTCTATGGGCCAATGTCCTTAAAATAGTGGCTTATATCTTAAATCAAGTTCCAAGCAAATTAGTTGAACAAACTCTGAATGAACTTTTCACAGGAAAGAAGCCTAGTTTGAGACATCTTTGTAAGCTGCAAGGTAGAGGTGAGACCTTATAATCCACAACTTAAGAAACTTGATTCAAGGGCCGTTAGTGGATTCTTTATTGGGTATTATTCTGGATCTAGAGGATGCAAATTCTTTTGCCATAATCATATTTTTAAAGTCATTGAGTCTAATAGAGCATTCTACTTTGAAAACGACTTAGATAGTGAGAGTTATGTTTCTATGGCTATCAATCTGCATAATGCGAATGCTATGTTACCTTTACCGGTTTCAACACCTCCTGCAATTACTGTGGAGGAATCGATTGATGAGTTGAGACGGTCACAGAGGATATATAGGCCTGCAATTCCAAATGACTATATCATATATTTGCAAGAATTTGAGTCAGACAACGTTGACTTAAATCCTACCTCATATGATGAAGTTATATCAGGTCCTCATTCATCTAAGTGGTTGGAGGCTATGAATGATGAAATTGCCTCTATGCATCGTAACAATGTCTGGGAATTTGTTGAGTTACCATATGGATGCAAGGCTATTGGTTGCAAATGGGTCTTCAAGACCAAAAAATGAGCTTATGGTAAAGTTAAAATGTATAAAGCTAGACTTATAGCCAAAGGCTACAATCAAAGAGAAGAAATTGATTATACAAAAACCTTCTAGCCAGTATCTATTAAAGAAGCTTTTAGAGTTGTGATGGCTTTAGTTGCACACTTGAACCTTGAACTTCACTAAATGGATGTCAAAATAGCATTTCTAAATAGAATTTTGCACGAAGATGTGTACATGAAACAATTATATGGATTTATTGAATCTGGGAAAGAACACTTGGCATGTAAATTGAAAAGATCCATTTATGGGCTAAAACAAACCTCAAGGCAATGGTATTTAAAATTCAATGTGGTAATCACCTCACTTAGTTTCATGGAGAATGTTTCTAATCAATGTATTTATAAGAAGTTTAAAGGAAATAATTTTGTGATCGTGCTCTATGTGGATGACATCTTGTTAGCCAGTAACTCAGTGAACTTACTGAATGAAACAAAACACATTGTCATGCCACTTTGACATGAAAAATATAAGTGAGACTTTATTTGTTTTAGGAATTTAGATACACCATGATAGATCTCGTGGCATTCTTGGTTTATCTCATACAGCATATATTGATCGAGTGTTAAAGAAATTTAATATGCATTTTTACTCTCTTTGTGTTGCACCTGTGTAAAAAGGTGAAAAGTTGTCGAAGGAATCTTGTCCTAAGAAAGATGATGATAAGACCTTAATAGACAAAGTTACTTATGCCTCTATTGTTGGCAACTTGATGTATGCCCAAATGTGCACACGTCTAGACATTGCTTATGTTATTAGTGTGTTTGGCAGATATTTGAGTAATCTTAGGCATGATCATTGGAAGACTGCAAAGAAAGTCATGAAATACCTTCAAAGTACAAAAGATTACAAGTTGACTTTCAAAATTCTGAATCATTTGAATTAATACGATATTCTGATTCAAACTATGCATCATGTGTTGATGATCATAAATCCAATTTTGGTTACATCTTCATGATATTTGGAGCAATTGTTTCGTGAAAAAATTGTAAACAATCAATAACAACTACCTCAACTATGTAAGCAAAGTATATCGCTTGTTATGAAGCCACTCGCCAAGCCATATGGTTGAGGAATTTAATATTTGGCATGAATCTTGTTGATTTTATATCACGACCTTTGACCATATACTGTGATAGTTCATCTACTGTTAGCTTTCTCATAATCACAAGAACTCTAGTTGTACTAAACATTTCAATGTGAAGTTTCTATTTATTAAAGGAAAGATTGTTGAATTTCAGACTCGTTTGGTTCACATACTATGTGAACATATGTTAGCGCATTTGTTGACCAAAGGCTTCCCCGTAGAAGTCTTCAAAAATCATGTTACTCATATGGATGTTGTTAAAAATTTTGATGTAGCCTTGATTTAATAGGAGTCTGAGTTGAGTTCTACAGGGACTCTTTGTAATGTAATATGACATATGAAATGACATTTTGTATTCCATTATGTTCTAATAATGAAACTAATTTATAATAATAATGATAGTATCACTTGTTTCTCTATCGGATCCAGTAATTTTTATGTGGTTTCATTTCTAAATTTTGCATTGTTTAATATATATGTTCACACATCTGTGTAACTATATGAATATTGATTGCCTAATTATGTCATTATTATTAGTTAACCTAATAATTCAATTAATTCTATCCAAGTGGGAGATTGTTGGAATATTTTAAATTAATAATGGATTAGCATTAATCCAACTATTAGAACAATTATGTATAATTAATAATTAGGCAACCAATATTAATCTAAACTAAAAATGGATCGGATCCTTGTTGACAATGTGGGTGATCCATAATGGGTTGGATTAACTACAAACTCATTGGGTAGAGACCCCAACCTGTAGCCTAATATTAGTCAGTAATTATCCTATTAAATTACTGATGAAGAGTCAATAAAGAAAGAGTTGATCACAATCATAAAACATCATACCAACTAGCTATCTTGCTTCCACAGCATCTGTACTTAGGTATACACTTCTTGGTACTCACACAACACTCTTTCATTTTTTTTGGTATTAATTTCTTTAATTATTATTTGATATCATAATTAATTTTTTTCGACATAATTTCTCACCTAACTTCCGACTAATTTCTCCACCTAACTTCCCACTCATTTCTCCACTTAATTTTTCACTTAATTTCCCACTAACCTTATCATATAATAGGAGTGTTTATCATCTCCATTGAGCATCACAAAACATTACAAGTCTCTCATCTCCTCTTCTTGGTGGGAATAACATTCATTGATCAAATCTCTCTTCCTTTCTCTCATTGTGATATATTTTGTTAAAAGGCAAATTTTGGTATTCAAACTCTTTGGAGATATTGGGTATTACAGGTTGTGATTCTCTATCAAATACATCAATGACTGGTGTATCTTCATCTTCAGGTTAGTATATTACATTTATTATCTCCCAATTAAAAACATATTATAATATGTTAATTTTACAAATTTCATTCTAAACATTTTATGCCGTGTTATTTTAGCACTTTACTGTAACCTATAGCTATACATGCAGACTCCCTACTTGTTTATACGAGTGCATTACTCTTGAGCTTATGGATCTGCCAATCTTCGCAATTCATAAATTAGAGCCAAACCCATCTTAAAGTAGAGCCAAGCTAGCTTTACATGCTCACTCCATGGATGAGCCATAGACGTCACTCCAACATATTCATGTATATTTTGAAAGAAAATTAAAGTCGTACCCTCAAAGTCAGATCTAACATTGTACATAACGAGCCCAAACTCCACTTTTGCGCAGTTGGCTTCCTGAGTAGACACAAGACAACTATGTGATATATATTACTGCTATATAAATTATATATATATAGAAAGAAGAAAGAAGAGCACATATCTAGTGTAGAAATGGATAGGCAATTCATGTAAAGTTGATGATCTCAGTTATTCGCGGAAATTTTTTTGTTATAATTATGTAATTAATTATTGCAAAATATTAAATATAAAATAATATTTTCTCCATTTTAATAAATTTATTATTATAATCGTACTTATTAATTACAACACACACAATTTTTTAACAAATATTATTTTAAATTTAATAATTAACTACATTATAAATAAAAAATACACTATTTTCGATAACATGAAATCATCATATTTCATATAAATTGTTAATTAGTTGTGAAAACTACCGGTGGTCTCCACTTGCTAGAGGAGTACCTGTTAAAAAAAGGGAAAGTGTTATATACTAGAGAATCTGATTCATTAAATTAAACTATGCATAATTACATATGTTAATCTTAAGATTCATGGAATTAGGCAATTCATGTTTTAATATTGAGAGGCGATTGAGGATAATCCAGTGACAATTATCAATCTAGCAAGACAAAATGTACATTAAACCCCCCCCCCCCCCAAATAATTTTGTAATTGACATCGAGTGATGGAATGTTTGTATCAATTATTGAAAACAAACTAGGTTGAATTGTGACTGATTTACTATAAACAACTATTTGTTGTTTATAAACTTGATCATGAGATGGGTATTAGACTTATTTTGTATAGGATTTTGTTGGGTTATGCATTCGAGCTTTATTTTTATTAAATCGACTAATTAAGTCAAAGCCTGAAATCTTGTCCCATATATCGATCATCTATACCTAATAGCAAGACAAACCACTTTGTTTGAAGTTAATGATTAGTGATTTTACACTTTCATTGAATGATTAATTGCATTCATGGAATGTGTATCCAATGGTGTTTCAAGCCCTTTGTTTGCAATTAACATTAATTTTGGTTAGGGATTTATTAAAAAAGTGGTCTGATCTTAATCTATCTATCTTGAATTTTGAATATATTAATGTATATGTGGATGCACATAGATCGTCTTTAACAAATTTTTATTATAATTATGTGAAATTTGTTTTTAGTTATTTTGGGTTGTGAGCCTATTCTCTTAAATAATTATACATACATTAAATGTGTATTCAACTAATGGCTTTTCAAGCCCCTTGTTTACAATTAAGATAAATTTCAATTTGAATTTATTATTTTACACGTGCATACATATTTAATAATATTTAGTATTATCAAACATGTATACATTTATAAAATATATTGTCACATGCGTATATATTAATGTACACGTGTACATTAATAATTTTTTGATACGTGCATATTCTTTTAAAAAATTAAGCATTGTCAACACGTGTGTACCAACATATACTCGTCAATAATTGAATAATTTTTGCAGAATATCGAAATTATTCTTTATATCCTTGTTATTGTATAGATTTAACGATATTTAACACAGTCAACCGATTATAAATAACAAAGTTAATGAATTAAAATGTTCTTTGAAATAAAAAAGTTACATACACAATTTGAGATTAGATTTTTTTTTTTTTTTATGTAGATTATCATTTAAACTGATGTGCATGCATTTATTTTGTCTTCAAATCAACCAAAGTAAAGCCGTATAGAAAGCATTAATTTTCCTTTTTGTCGCACTAATGAAGTTAATTATTGCTTCAATTTGAATCCTTAATTCAAATCCCTACCCATCTCACGAACTTAATCCAAACCAAAGAGGTCTCAAATATCCCTTCTCTCTGAGGAGGAAAGAAATATCAGAGAGAGAGAGAGAGAGAGATATAGAGAGAGAGATTTAGATCGTGCATGATGCTGAGATACAAGAATTCAAAGTAAAGAAGAGAGAGTGAGAGAGAGTAAGAGAGAGAGAGATATTAACCTCACGATTTTGTCGATATAATTGGAGAAAATGGTTGGCCAGTGTGGTTCCATGGCTGTGCTGCCATCAACTACGAACATCAGCCACTTCTGATTAGCTTCCATTGATGGATGCTCGAGATCTCTGTGAGCTATCAGATGAAGTCAGACCTGAAATTGACGACAAGTTTGAGATTTGAGAGAGAGACTTTAATTGAAAGAAGACAGAGACAGAGAGACGAAGTGAAAAAGAGAGAGCTCTCTTTATAACTTGTTTTGCTTTCCAAGAGAATCATGCTGTGCATGTCATGCCTGGTGTCGAGCTAGCTAGCTTTTGAAACGTATATAATTATGTATACTCTCCTGTGATTCCCTGTACAATGCCTTCGGCTATTTTTACAACTCTTGCCTTCCACGTTCCCACCACAGTACGCGTTTATGTGGAGGGAACCGTAGAAAACAACCAAGGCAATAAAGAAACTATTATCTTATTTATATTACTTATGCGAACTAAATATCACTCAATGGTATTTTGTCAACTTTCATTAACTTCTTATTGTCAAAAAGTTAAGCCTGAAATAAAATGTATTCACATAACTATAAAATACTTTTGGATTACATTTTGTTTAAAAAATAATTTTATAAATTTTGGTATACTTTGAATTGGAATTTTTAAATTATATATGGGAGAGAATGATTTTTAAACAGTTTAATAATAATAATAATAATAATATAATAGGCTCTTTCTTTATTAGAAGTACGTATATCAGTTAGTCATTCTAATAGCTCAAGTGATCAAATGCAGACAAAAGAAATCGTGACGTGAATCGTGATTAAATGGGGCCACTTCAAAGCCCAAAAGAATTGAATTCATTGACTTTTCTCTGGTTTTTTTTATTGTGATGAAAAAATAGGTTTTTTTAATTAAAATAGAGCAATGTTGAATTGTTACATTTTGAGATCGTTTTTTCCTATTTTGTTTTTGGAAGGCTCTACTTTTATGTTACAAGAATTCTGAGAATAATATTCTAAATATCTATTTTTTTTCCTCCTAATTTGCTTGAATGAAATATATATCATGTGTAAGATACAAGATAACAACCTTCTCCTTTTTTAAAAGTATATCATTTTAAATAAAAATTTAAAATTTTATTTGAGAAAATAATATATATTAACTTTTTTTATAAAAAAAAAAAAACCTCTATATATGTATGAAGAGATAGCCCTCCACAAAACCCACATTGAATTAATATTTATAGAAATAAATGCTTCATAAAAGCTCATTTATTGCAGTCTTCGTTATATATGTAGAGAAAGATGTAAAAAAGGGGTGAAAGAGACATTTCAAAATTTTAGAACAAGTTCAAGAACACTACAATAATATATTTATATATATATCATAACTAAACAAAATTAAAATATCATAATTTTGGAGGCGCCCCGGAAAGAAGAGTTAAACAATTAAATTAACCATAATAGATGCAGTATTTGTGGTTTTGTGCTGCAATGGGTTCGGTTGTTCTTCTTCAAAAATATATTACTTAAGATAAAATGGTATTGAAAATACTTGCTTACTCTCACTTTGCTAGAGTTGAAGAACTACTTGAAAACGGCCTCGAACCCTTGAGTTTTTTAATGGTGAGATTTAGATCTTCACCAGAAGGAAAACTACCGGCTGAAATATTGAATGTCCCATATAAGGGCTATCTCTCAAAGACATCACATATATATGCAACATAAGGCAAACCTTGAATGTGGTTTGGAAACAGTTTAAGATTTGGCTCGGTCCTACAATATTTATTCAAATGTACTTTGAATTTTTTTTCTTGGTTTTAAAAAAATTACTCTAGGAATATATATGCCAAAAAAAAATTCAATGTTTACAAGTTAGAGATGTTCTTAGGGTGAGAAGTGAGTAGAAAGAGATATGAGCTCGATGGGAAAAATCATTGAGGCCTCAAATGTTTTAAATTTGATCTGAATGAAACTGATATTTACGTCAGATTGATGAATTACCCAGTCTGCTTGGGAGGCCAGAAAAGCCGTAAGAAAAATCCGATCAAACTACAAAAGCCATAGCTAAGAGTAAACGAACAAAGATGCTTTGGCCCTACGTATATAATAAAAAAGGTGACGATAAATACCTTGTGTGATCGATCCACAGAAGAAGAAGCAGAAGTACTTGTGTTCTCCTCTTAGGGTCTCTGGTTATGGCTTCTGCGATGTGAATGTGGCTTCTTCATTGACACAGAAGAAGCTTAAGAATTTGACAAAGTAGTGTCTTCCCAATTAATCATCACTTAGCAATTATAATTGCTTTCCAATGATGAACATGAATGTACATATAAGATTATTAGGAAACAAACAAAATGAAAAATATATTTTAAATATATATGGAAAGCTTTGGTTCTAAATAATTATATTAAATGCTTGGAAAGAAGTTTATTGTCTATGAGGGAAAACACAAAAAATAGAATACACAAACAAAAAGTAGAAAGCACATCGGACCATTGTATTTTCAGTCTTTAACAGAATGGGATCAAATAAATTTATGATTTAGATTTTGATAATTGGAAAGCACATATTTCATTTAAGTCATATAATCAATATGGAAAGGTTTTAAATGATATTTAAATTCAGGTTATTAAATATTCATTTCTAAATAAAATCATACTTTCCATTCAGAATTGTATTCACGCAACAAATCAACATAAACTCATATTATAATATTTAAAATATATCTTTCGCGGTCTTTCGGAATCTAATATGATAAAATAATATATTTTTAGTTGAAATTACATTATGACAAAAATATTGCATTTATATATTTAAAAGTATACTTTTATTATATTTTTTATAATTTTTTTTATCGATTCGCCCTAGAAATCACTTTATTTTCTTTTCCATTATAAGTAGAAGAAACATTTACACACATATAGAGGAGTTCGTGGACACTTCTCTATGTATGCATGCTCTCACACACACACACATATAAATATATATATATATATATTATTAATTTTCTTTATTTTATTTTATTATTTAAATTTATATTTATAAATATTATCTTTAAACACTTGGATATAAATAAATTATTAGATGGCAAAAAGTTTTTAGTTTGAAAATTTATGCAAGAACTATCTTATTTGGAGACTTTCATTTGCAAAGGAAATTATTTGCGGTCATTAAGATGTCTCTTTTGTGCAAAAAAAAGAAAAAGAAAAAAGCAAACAGAATATCTTAGAGTGTTGGAGATTTAAATGACACAATAGCGTCATTTCAAAATATTTTAGAGCTCCATGCACAATGTATGTCTTTTTTGTATCTTCTCATGATTGGGTTATAATAGTCATGATTTAAAATTTGTAATTTTTTAGTTCTTTATGTATTTATGATAATTCATCTAGTGTGTAATTATTTTGTGTAAATTTTTATGAATTACATTATAATTTTGATAAATTATATTAATCTATGGGTTATATGAGTTTTTGAATGTGAAGGTATCGATGTATTTGAAGTTGTAGATAATAACATTTATGCATAAATGAATTTAACTCTTATTATTTTTCTTCCAATATGTGAGAAAGAAATAAACAATAAATTCAAAATGTTAAGAGATGAAGAAAAACTACTAAAACTATTTATGTATGTACATGCATTATTAAATTTTGTATTTTTCTCATTATAATTATTAATTATATTTATTATATATATATATATATATATAATATAGAAACACACAACAACTAAACATAATTTTAATTTTAAAAATTTGTTCAATCTTAAAAAAATAAAGTCCAAACAAAACAAAATCTAATTAATAAAATGGGTTGGGCTCAGCTTCGGGTTATTTTAAGGTCAGTCTAAAAAATTAAATAAATATTTTTTTAATAAAAAATTTATTATTTAAAAAAAATTTAATATATTGTAACATTTTAGTAAAGAAATGAAAAATAACACCTTTTTATTTAAAAGATTTATATCAATACAACAATTCATTTATATTTATAAATTTTATATATAATTTTACAAGTAATAATAATAATTAGCTATGTTATTTTTTTAAAATTTTAAATAACTAATTAACTTGATCATAATTTTAAAAAGTTTAATTAATTCGATAAGTTTGATCTAAAAAATATAAATAAAATTGCTAACAAAGTATGGGTTGCAATTTTTTTAGCTCAAATTCAAATCTAATTTTTAAAAGTTATACCTCATCATCATATTTACTTACTACGGAGGCCTATTGTTCTTCCCTAAAGATATGTGTGAGTGATACACCTTCAATGAGGGCAAAAACCATCATACTTTCTAATAAAATAATTAAATAATCTATTTAAGGGTTTTTTTTATCTGTCTTGGATTTTGGAAAAAAAATATTTATTTGTCATTTTGCTCAAAGTTTCATCATCCGTGCGTCTATGATAATTTATTGTTATCAAGTTATACTCCTTATAAGAAAATTTAATATCATCATTTTAGTCCCTTAGCATGAGGATTAAAAATGATGTATTTTAAAAACATGAGGATTATATCAATAGTAGTAAAAGCTTTTAAAAATTAAATTTATGCCACTAAAAATTTTTAATAAAAAATACGACAGATAGCTCATTATTTCATTGACTAAAACTTTATCTTTTATTTTATGCTACGTTCTCGCAAACTCTTGTCATGGTTAGGATGTAATAAATTATGTAAGGATAAATAGGGTTTGCTTTCTTTTTAATATATGCATATAGCTTTTGAGAACTTAAACTTTTCAAAGTAAAGATATATATTGTATCTTTAAATACTTCTAATTTCTAAAATATTGAAGTTCTACTTTCACTGCTTGTTAAAATCCCATTCTTACTTATCGAGAGCATTTAAGCCATGTTTTTCCTTTTTATTGGACAAAGTCAACCACTCCGCATTAAGGATAGTAAAAGGTTTCTTAATCTAAAAGAGATTGTCCCGTCGTATTTGAGAAATTTTTTTTTTATAAAGAATGAAGAAGAGAATCATGCCCCCACCCTATGGATTTCTATTCCACCAATTTATATATATATATATATAAAATAATTTTTGTATTTTTTGTTATCTTTCTCACTATTTATAATTATAATAATTAAAATTCAAAATTTTAATTTAACATAAAAAATAATTTCACTCATTACATATTAATTTTTCACTTTTTCAAGACTTGGACAACAAAATAAAATTATTCTGAAAATATTTCAGTGCTGCAACCACATTATAATAAAAAATAGGGAGCAAATATTAGGAAAAGTAATATTAATTATTTGTAAATTAAAATTAAAGATAAATATAGCAATTAGAATTATTTAAGTTGTTTTATTTTAAATTTAATTATCTTGTTGTTTTTTTTATAATTATTTTACCTTCTAAAAAATTATCTATTGTAACTTATAAAATTTGTTATAAAACTTATTATTTGAATATTTATAATTTTTATAAACAAGCTTATTAGATAATATAAATAAAAAGTTAGAATTTTAAATTTAAGTTATACATATATATATATATATATATTGAAAAAAATTTATTAAAAAAATCAAAATTCTTACAAGAATAAATTAAAATGAAAAAAATTACCAAAGTAAAGAATGAAAATAAAAATAAGGATATAATTGTCTATCAAAGTGGAGAGTAGGAGGCACTGCTGTCATTCCTGCTTTACGTACGTATTCTTTTGTCGCTTTTTTTTTCCGTTCAATTATTAGCATCTCAAACCCCATGTTCCTTAAACTTACGAGCTTTAAATTATTTGGGCTACTGGAAAAGCCCAATTCAATAATAAGCCCAGAAGCCTCTATGGTCTGTACAGTAAAAGGTGAAGGAGAAAATTGCTCGAAAATTTTTCCAGGAAAGCAGGTAAAGAAAAGAGGGAAAGAAAGGGAGAGAAATAGAATCGATGAGGAATCCTTCTCAGAAATGGGCATACGTTCGGATCATCACTGGAACAATCGTCGGAGGCGTTCTCGGATTCTACGTTATGCACCGCCTTGAAACTAATTACAAGGTTACCACTTACCTCTTCCTCTCTTTTTTGTGTTCCAGCTCGTGACAGAAATAAAAAGAATCGATTTTGATGGGATTTTTAGGTTACACGATGGAGCTTAGTAATTTAATCTGAACCATTTTCTTTTTCTCTGCAAAACTACTTCATTTTTCTTTTGTTTGTTTTCGATCCTAATTTATGGTTGATGTGCGAACTCGTGTTGAGAACAGGAGAGGATGAATGAAAGACTACGAAAGTATGAAGCCGAATTGATGAGGAAGAAGCAGGAGAGACTGAACGAGTTTGAAGAATCGTCCTAGTTTTGCAGTCCAGTGTTAAACTTTCAATTTTGCATTCTCTCTTCCCTTGATCTTGCCCCCTCTTCTTATGTATTTAGTTGGATTTTTGTCTTTACTTTGTTTTCATTTTTTTCCTTTTTCCGTGTTTGGTTTCTGAGCAAATTCGAGGAAGTTGAAAGAATGAAAGAGATGCCAATGTGCATGTTCTGTTTCAAGTAGTCGATATTGTTTTCTTGGTTTACTCATGGTGATCAACTCTAGTCTTGCTCGCATTAATTTCAGTGGATAGTAAAGCTATTCTGGCGGAAATAAAAATAGTTGTTGATTAGCGCTTTTCCGTGGCATGACCCTGTTTCCTTGGCAGTTTTTTTTTTATTGAAAAATAAAACTCTTTTATTGATAATAGCTTCAATAGATTTTGTGTATTAGATCAGTCCTTCAATGATAGTAGTTTAGGTGCTTGAGCACAATTTATCGTAACTAAGATATGAATTTCTGTGACAACTTTTAATCAAGAACAAGAAGAAAAAGGCCCCGCTGAGGCATGCAAAACAAGAAGGATAATGGATAAGAAAACAACAGCTTTCATTCTTTCACGTTTCTACTAAAATCGAGATCCTTCGATTTCCAATATCACCCGATCCATAATATCATCAAGGTGAGAACAGAAACAAACAATCTCGACCAAAGAAAAAATAATAATAATAACAACCCGTCTGCTTATTTGATTACATACTTAGATTTGGTCAATCAAAGAGAAGAGTACACTCACATCCACATATTACAAACTCAACTCGCCAGCCTCTGGTCCTAATGGTTCAAAGACAGCTTCAACTTCTTTCTCATCGACTTCCTCCAAACTCGATGGTTTCCATTTGGGGTTCTGCAGGAGAATTACCATAATACTTGTATTAGTAAACCACATATTCCAATGATGTAATGAGAAAATAGTTTCTGGAGGAAAGATAAAAAGACAATAAGGATTTATTGTACCAGTACAAAGAAGGAACTATTTACAGAGAAATCTAGATAGAATTAATTTCAACTGTAGAAAGATGAACCTTCTGAAGAAGGAATTTCAGAAAACAGAAAAAAGGCATAGTTTTGCATGGTTTGACCAAATACTAGAAGTGCCCCCACGATATAAATTTTAGTAGCACCCAGACATCTTTTCAGATGTGTAAATTGCACCAACACTATCCTTGTTAACTGAACTAATGATGCTGCAGTTCCTCTGGCAGATTAAAATTATGGAGTTAAAGAGAAGAAGGGATAACCTGATCCTTGTCCACCAATACAGCTCTAACACCCTCAGCAAAATCATGCCGAAGTGCAGACCTTACGGCAATGCGATACTCACGTCTCATTACACCGGCTAGCTGAATTTGCAAAAGTGCAGGTGGTATACAAGTATATAAGAAGATTGAGGGCACAAAAACACCTAAAAGAATGCAAATTATAATGAATTCAACGACTGCATACTCACTGTGGATAATTCATTGTCATTGTTTCCTAGTGCAGAGGCCACTCCAGAGAAGTGTTTTTGTGTCAAGCAAAGCGAAAAAGGAGCACCTTTTGCTAGACCTTGGAGCGCTTCATTAGCCCACTCCACAACTAGAAAAGGAGGCAAATGAATATCAGTGACTGGACAAATAAGCAACAAAACAAAATTCTACTTTGAACACATTTGATGTACACAATATTTAGTGCACCTGGATATTTTAGTATGACATCAATAAGCACTAGGTCAATAAGCATACCGGTGGGATCATCACTTGATAGATGCTTTTTAAGCTCTTCAATTGTCTCGGTAACTGATTTATTTGATCCAAAGCATGAAATTATCTGAGGTAAAAGCAGCTTCAACTGTGCCTCAGACTCAGGGTTAGACTCATATCTGGCTAAAAGTACTTTGATGTCCTGATGCGGATCCTCAGAACTGTATAATCAATGGATTTGTTTAAGATCTCTGTCTTTTAAGATTAATACGGTATTCAAAATGTAGCTAACAATTTAACACATACTTTATTAAACATAGAACGAACTTATACCTTGTTAGTGAACCGTGTAGAGTATGCAGTATATGAGTTATATATCCAAATAAACATTTCCACAAATTATTATTTCATGGGCATAACCTAATCTGAAAAGTTGATATAGTTAATACTTAATACCATGGACTTCATAATTCTACAAAGCCCAGTGACAAAATCAAAGGTTGAGAAACTCCCACGGGTGTGCAAAATGGAAAATTTATATTTTTTGACTTCTTTTTCTCTCTCTTTCTTGGGGAAAATACAAAGTTGTAAAACGTTCATGATGAGAGATTGAGACATACAAGGTACTTGCCAAAAGGGCCTCCTTGAATAAACCTAACTTCCCAGATGGCACATAATGTGTTCCGAGTCCAACATATATTGCATCTGAAGGAGTAGATATCCTCTTTCCAGTCAATCCAAGATAAGCACCTACGATTAGAAAAATTTTTTAAATAATCAGAGATCCCACAAGAAGACAAGGTGAAGAACCTGTCATTGTGGCGGGCTACATTAAGATACTTTTGAATCATCTTGAGGCAAGTATTTTGAGGGCAAAACTAATAGTGCACAAAAGAAGAAATTAAGAAGGGAGCACACTTTGGTCACCGTTCTGATCCTCATTAGCTTGTCAAATAAAAGCAATAAACAAAGAGGAACTCTATATTCTAGTATAATAAAAACATACCAACAGATCCTCCTCCTGGACTGTGTGCAGCTATATAAGCAAAACCTACATCTGGGAACAAGCCAATTCCATTTTCTGGCATTGCAAGAAGAGTTCTCTGAAAGTTGACATTTAATAAAAACAGTTGTAAACAAGATTTAGTATTGTCATTTCATGTATATAATATATGACATGACTAAACAAGGCTACCATCACGATATGACCATACCTCTGTTATGATTCGACAGCGACCATGACCTGATAGACCAATTCCAAAACCCATTGTTATACCATCCATGAGACTTATATATGGCTTCTTGTACTCAGAAATTTTGCAAATCAAGGAATACTCAGCAGCGAAGACCTGAAATGTGCAGCAAGATAGGACATAATTTTCACACCCTGAACTACAGGTAATGCAATAACTCAAGATACAGGAAGGCAAAAAATCAACATATTGTTAATAGCACTTCATGAAAAACAAAATGTAAGTAATACAATTGATACAAAGATATTATCTGAAATAATCCAAATGGCATGTGCAGCTCTAGTAGGCACATAAAGTAAAGCACCCAAAGGAGTTCAATGTCAAGAAACAACAATGCCTGTGTCAAAATAATAATCATATAACTACAGAAGTAGGTGCAGTTCAATGGAAAAAAAATTCAGCATACACTTAAAATATTAGTATTTGGTGTGGGTAGGGAGCTCACACTTCAATAAGTTCTATGCATTTTTGTTGTAGCTAAACTGCCAACAACCTGCTTCAACTTTGGCCCTCTAGCAAATAAATTTTTAGTTTTTAATTAGGCAAGAAACATAGACCTAATTTCAGCAATAAGCGTACATAAATTTCCAACATTTGACAAATAGTCACCCCATCCAAGTCACCCTTTATCGTGATATTGAAGTATTATAGCATCAGGAGATGATATTGTTGATGGAGAACTAAACAAAAGTATACACAGTGACGCAAATCATTGTTGCAATCCGTTGAGGGCATATTAATAAGCTTAAAGAGAAAACAATAATGAAACCTTCTGCACTAGAGGGGTGCTTTTGTCCTTCTGGATTTCAGCAGCAACGCCTTTAATATCCATTCCTGCATAGATAATCAACGGTGACTCTCACAACCTTATATTTTATATATATATATATATAACATGGATCAAGAAAGAAGAAGATAATGTGTTTGCTGAGATTACTCAATAATACCTGCAGAAAAGGCACGAGCAGAGCTGCTATCAACCAGAACACATTTGACTCTTGGATCCAATTCCCATTCATCGAGATAACTTTTAAATCTTAAATCCATATCTGCTCCATAAATTATCCAAGTCAAGGTAGAGATAAATTTCACAGCCGAAGCGACATACATGATTTTCATCCGAGGAAAAAAAAAGATTTAAAATGGGAATCGGGTCCTATTCCCTGGCGCATAAAAAATCAATCACTCCAATTTCAAAATCCCTAAACATGATTCTTCCAAGTTTAGATATAAGAACCCCAATTATCATTCCCTGAATTCTAAAAAACCTATATTATTAATCCTACTTCTACTTTTCCGTAATTCACAAGCTCCGCATTCTATTGAATAACAATTGGGTTAAATCAGCAAGAAGCATAGGTCCGAATACGTGTCTCAAGTTAACATCACACAGAATATAAACGAAAACCTCAGGAACTGCAGTAGAACAAGTAGTAAGAGCGAGAAGACGATGAAAGAAAGACAAAAAACGGAAACCTAGGTTCATAGCGTTGAGGGCTTTGGGGCGATCAAGGGTGATAACAGCGACGCCGTTTGGGTGAACGTTGCCCTTCACGAACTCTTCGGAGGCAGAAGCCATCGTGGCAATGGGTTGGAAGTAAGGCAATGGTTTGCTGAAATTGCGGAGAGAAGAGTAGCAGAAGAAACTCAGAAGACGAAGAGGAGCTCCACCACCACGAACAAGTATGCTTCGCATGCTTTTTCTGGTTTCGCAAGATGATCACCGTGAAAGGGAGTCAGCACGAGAATGCGATATTTTCTTCACTTTTTTGACGCTTTTACCCCTGAAGTTTAGTTCATATTACGTGGCTGTCCACTTGTTTGCTTTCGTCATGTCAGGTTAAATCGGACACCAAAATGTCATACATTATTAAACGTGGTTCTAGTTCTTCAGTAATTAAAAAAGTTAATAAATAAATGCGTTAAATTGCGTCCTTTTATCTATGTTATCATGATGCGATGTGTTATCTTTTTGTGAATTATGGTATATCTACAATCTTGATCAAACAAGTCTCGAGTCGGCCACGCTTAAATTCCAATGGGCTCAGGCCCATTCTTTTTAGAAGTTGAGTTGCCATAAGTTTTTTTGGCCCATAGTTCTTTTTTTTTTGGGTTTCATTTCCTCTCTTGGGTCAGGATGGGCTTGAAGAATCTGACAAACTCCATCATTTTCCGACATGAATTTAGCTTAAAACACTCTTTGTTGCTTGAATCATGCATGATTTAGATTTTCCCCTCTAGGGTCAATTTTCACACTGTTGCTCTTGCGGTTTTGAATATGCTGTTTATTAAATCCACGCATGCACGTGCTACGTTATCTCTATGCATTAAATATGATAATCTAACATGGGTCCTTTTTAATTTCTTTACCACCGTAGAAACAAGAAGAATAAACTAGCTTGTACACTAAAGAATGAAGTATTCTTATTATCTATATGTGCAGCCATGAGCCTCTGCGTTTGTTTGTGTGTGTATAGAAGCGATTGTCTATAGTATACTGAAGGGTAAAAGAAACCAAATTAAAACCAAAAATATATATTTTTGAAAGACTAAAAGTTCATTTGACTCATTACAAAAGTGAGAAAGATAGAGAGAGAGAGAGAGAGAGAGATGAAGCCAATGCCAAGATGAACGAATATGAAGGCCATTAATACACAGACAGTTCTGGCTTCACCATATATATATATATATATATATATATATATATATGCCAACAACTTTAGCAGCCAGCATGCAATACACTGGGCCATCACAAAACTAACTATATTGATCATCTTCTTCTTCACTCAACACAAAAGCTAATACAATGAATCACATCGCACTCTATAATTTCTACACCATCATCATCTGCCATAAACTAACATGAGAAACTAAAAAAGAACGTACTACACAGTACACACAGATATCAGAGCCCTACGCTAATGCAGCCTTTATGATCTCAACAAGCTTAAGGGGTGCAGTTAGTTGAGGGAAGTGCCCAATGGCGTCGATGATCTCCAAACTGCATTGGCCTTTGATTTTCTCGGCCATGTACAGAGCTACGCTGTGAGGGACGGCCATATCGTAAGAAGGCTGCACGATAGTGCATGGGATCTCTACCTTCTCCAGCAATTCTCTGTGGTCACTGCAAAACACTGTCTTGGCTAGGGGAAGTGCCACTTCGCCACTCATTCTTAGCAAGCACTTCTGGAACTTGTCCCTCGAAAGGGCGTCGTTTGGATCTATTGCCGCTGAAGAGAAGGATGAAACCCAGTTCTCATAGTTCGATTTAATCGATGACAGTAACTGCTCAATGGCTGAGTTCGTAAACCCACCTTCGTACCCATGTGTGTTTAAATACCTATTTATGTGTAACAAGTTAAAAGAATTAATTCTAGAGGGTAACTATATACAAATAAAGTGAGTATATATGTTAGTAACGGTTTGATATTTCTTTCTCATTCAGGATTCATCTACAACAAATTTTAAAACATTTGTTAGGCGTTTAAACTCAAACATCTCATGAATAAGTTTTTGAAATAATATAAAAAATTAAAAATTTTCTTATATCGAACACCACCTTAAATGCTGGGCCAAAAAAAAAACACGACCTTAAATGATTTAGATGGGATAAGATTATATGTCTTAGAATTTTAGGCAATCCTACTTGCGTTGAACTTATCGTTTAGGTGGCTCGGCCAATAATGGGCCATGGAATATTTAATGGTGATATATGCAGAGTTCAAAACACTATTAATTTCAAATAGTAGAAAAATAGAATAAGAATTAATTTGATGAACCGGAAGTATGAATTTAAGCCCTTCCATATCCCGTAGTGAAACACATAAAGTAAAAGAAACGCGTAAAATTCAATGAAACGTAAACAAATCTTTTACTGTACGTGTCATTGGATAAAACTAATTTTTTTGTGAATTTCTAATACATGTCACTTTTTCTCGTAGTATTTTCATTATGGAAAGAGAATATTGCTCCTCATATATATATATATATATATATATATATATGAAGACAAACATAAATATTGTGACAAAATAGAACTAACCATATCTATACATAATTTAAAATATTAATGTCTAAAAATATTTTATAAGCATTAAATACAAACACAACAATTTTTTAATTATCCATATTTTCATGTATACCTTATAGCACATGAGACTTGTTTTAAAATGAGTATAATTAACCTATTGAATAACGGTCGAAGAGCCTTTTCATCATGAAAATGGGATGGCCGGCAACCCACACATGGTGGTTAAAATGGAGCCATATATGAAACGAAAACTTCCAAATTAGAATTTCAAAAAAGTATATACCAAATTCAAGTCAGCTAGGTAGAGAGAGAAGGGAAAGTGAAGTTTTGTTTTTACAATAAAAAATTGTTGTGCTTGTGTGGCTCCACTCTAACTTTTATATATATATATATATATATATATATATATATATATATATATATATATATTTATATATATATATATATATATCTCTCTCTCTCTCATGTCATTTGTCTGCATATTCTATGTATGTTGTGGATAAAACCACAAATACAAGTTGGAATTAACTAACCCACTACGCTAATAATAAAATTGAAGCACAAGAGTCCAATAAAGATCTTTTTAAGTCCCATACCCAACCCCGTTGTGACCACAAGTATAAGTCGGTTCATTTTAATATATATATATATATATATATATATATATATATATATATATATATATATATATATATATTATTTGAGTCACCACAGTCAAATTTTTGGCTCACAGTCGATTAGGTGCTTTTTCATTTTCCAGTAGCTACCTGTTTACTATTATAATTATTGATTCCCCACAGACCAGAAGTCCTATGGAGATTCTTTGGGAGATAACTATTTATTCTTTCAAACCAAAATACAAAAAAAAGGATTATTTCAACCACACAATTTTATCCTGTCAGTTGTACTTGAAGGAGACAAAGTAAAAACAAGGAGATTGTCAAATTAAGTATGCAAAACTCCAATGTTCAAGCTGAAGGGATTTATTGATAGAAACAAGTAACGGTAATTAGTTGAAGGTTTTAATTCTGGGTTTGCCTGCTAATTGGGATTTCTTATAACAAGCTTAAGTTTTTTGTTTATATATTATGGTTTCACTTAACTTTTAATTTAGTCTTATAATTTAAATTTTTTAATCAAGTTCTTACCCTTAAACTTTTATTAATACGTTAATCCAATCAACTCATGTGCTATTTTGTTTATGCCAATAAAAGAATAAAAAATTATAAATTAAAATCAACTCACGTATTTGACTGAGTTAATTTGAATCAGGTAGAGACCATATTAAAAAATTTTAAAATAAAGAAATATAATTTCATATTTCCAAGCTATATAACTAAATAAAAAAGAAAAGCAAAATTTTATGGAGCAAAAGAATAATTAAATAAAAGAGGAAGAACTGTAAAACAGTGAAAAAATATTAAGAAACGGTAAAAGAAAGAGAAAATTAGAAGGCGCAAAAAGAAGAAACAAACCAACAAAAACTAACAAGGCATCAGACTGGGATGAAGAAGAAATAGAAGCAAGAAGAGAGAGTTAAGGGATTTCTTCAAGCAACTCAAGGAGTACTCCAGATTATATATGGAGAGAAGAAAAGGAAGAAGAAATCCAAAGAGAAATAAATAAAAAGGATATATATATAGTGGAGAGGACACACTCACTCACTCACACACACACACACACATATATATATAGAGCAGAAGGTACCTTGGGGAGCCACAAATGAGGATGAGCCTCTTGAAGAGGTGAGGCCTTTTAACGGAGGCAATGCAACCGATCATAGCAGACATGGAGTGACCAACAAAAGAGGCGGCTTTGAGGTCCATCTCCTCCATGAGGAGGATGAGATCATCAGCGAAAGCTTCAAAGGAATGGTACTTGGATGGGTCATAGAGGGATGGGTCTATAAGGGTTCCAGAGAAGGGCCAGTCGAAGAGGACGAGACGGTAGTGTTGGGCTAAGGAAGGAAGGATCAAGTCCCAGATAGACTGGTCGGTTCCGAAGCCATGAGCCAGAACGATGGTCTCGGAGCCCGACCCTATGGTTTTGGCGTTCAGAGCCGTCGAGACCCGCTTCTCCGGCTTCACCATGTTGGATATGGATGGATTTGTTAATTGATGAGGTTAAAGAAGCAGTGAGAGAGAGCTGTAATTGAAGCAGTAGAAGCTCTGATAGATAGAGAGAGAGAGAGAGAGAGAGAGAGAGAGCTACTTCCAGCGGAATGTGTGGCTTTGCTTGGCGTTGGCCAGGTCTCTATATATAGCCTCACAGCTATGTTTTCTTTGGCAAAATAAAATAAAAATATTAGTGAGTTTTAATATATTTATAACAATTAATTTTATGATAGTTGATTTAGTATATTAATTTTAATAAAATTATATTTTTAATATTTTTATTTTTTATTTTAAATAATTTTATTAAAATTAGTATGTTAAATAATTATCAAAATTAATTTATATTTCTTCTTAAATATACTTTTTTTTCTTCTACTTTTTATTTTAAAAAGAAAAAAGCTTTATTTTGACCTGAGAGCAAATATGAACCTAAAACTAGTATGGATTTTTTGCAACTAAATTCACATGCATTTAGTTAAATAATTACACACGGAGTGAAAATTTGTATGGAATTTATTTTACTCTTTTCATTCACTTTTTCTTTCTTTTTTTTTTTTTTTAGATTGCACTGGATATATATCTCGAAACTTTAAGACATTAAATCTAGTGTAGATGGTATTAATCTCCTAAATTTTGGCTTGTAAATTCTAATTTAGAATTTAAAAGAGATAAATACTCGTGTAAAGTTTGACACAAAGGAGTGAAGCGAAAATGTGTATGAAATTTATTTTTAATTTTTTTTACGCCTTATACCTATTTCTCTTCTGCCCTATATATATAGAAAAAAAAAATTTACATGTGGAAATTTAAAAGTTCATTACTCATAAATTTATGAGTTAATTTACCTATGCACTCCTTTCAAAGACCAAGTCTTTCTTACATACATACTCAACAATTTTATATGTCACATTATTTGCCTAACATTTAATATTAAACCTGAAAATTTATTATAACTTAGACGTATTTTTATTGTACTTAATTTACACTTAGATTTCACATCTAAATTAACATAATATTACTCACTTATAATAAAAAAATAAATTCTTTCATTACGCATGGCTATCGAAGACGTTAGAATGGGAGATTCACATTCACAGTAGGGCATCGAACGTAGGTAAAGTCTAGTTTGACCATTCTGTCTGCCATGTCACTGACACGAATTTTCGACTCGCAAATAGTATCGACGACCAAATTTTAATACAAATAAATTTCAATTAAAATATTTAAGCTGTTTGTGAAAACTCATATGCAAGCACTTCTGACTTTGCACAAGGGACATTATTCTTAAATTCCCTAAATTAAATTATTTTCCTTCTCTTTCGAAAAAGTTATGAATGCTTCAAATTCATGACTCTTTGAATGATACTCTATAGTTAATTAATTTTCCTTACGGGGCACGCTTTTTATATTTACATCATATTCACAGCACATATATATACACGCACATATATATAATATAATATATTAACAATTATGTTAACTTTGAATTGGACAACAGTGAATCTATTTATTCTTTATGTTCAAAAACTAACTGACTGATACAAGGGAATTAATTTAAATTTTTCAAAAAGTATAAATAGATCAAATTAATTATAAGCAAAATTTTGAATATATTTCTGCAGGTTTATCTACATACTATAATCAAGAGTAATCTTGAGCTTGGTCAAAACTAAATTAATTTTTCCAAATAATCCATTCTCTTATATCAAATTCAACCTAATATTTTTTTTTATAATATATCATATGTTTACTCAAAATTAATTTAAAAATTTTTGTAGGTATCCACAAACTAGAGGCGTCAAAACTGATTTGACCCGATGTAACCCACCTAAAAAGTGGGTTGAGTTGAGAGGTTTCTTTGAAAATCTGTTTAATATACTTTTATCAACTCTTCTCATTTAACTCATAAATTAAACAAGTCAGTTCACGAGTTAAACAGGTTGCCTATTTTTTTAAAAAAAAAAATTTCACTCACTCAATCAGTGCTTCATCCCACTGCACTTTCCTATTTAAAAAAATTAATTCTAATGTATGTGTTGTGTTGTCTCTATTATTTTGTAATTTGTCAGATTTGAATATTCTACTCATAATTATATTCTTATTATTAATGAATCATTGAATTATTGGATTACCTACTTGTTTTAATCTATTGAAACTTTCTTTTTATTTAGTTAATTTTTTGTTTATTTATACTGATATAGAAATTGATTTATTAAACAAAACATGTGCTTAAAGAAAATCATATTTAAATTTTTATAATTTTATATATATATTTTAACCTTTTAGTGAGTTAAACGAGTCAACTCACTTAATTCACTAAGTAGAATAGGTTAAAATTTTTAACTCAAATTAAATATACTAACTCATTTAACTTATCAAATCAAATAGATCAAGTTAATACACTTTGACAGCTCGGACGTAAAGCTTATTTTGGATGTCATATATTGTGTGAGGGAGTCAATCTCGCCATGCTGAAAGGAGCCGCTAACTCTTTTTTATCTTTTTAATATTTTTTTGGTAATTAAAAGACAGAGAATGCTTTTGAATTGATGACGAGCATGTTTTGATGGTGGGAGCAATTTATTAAGCTTCACGAGGAAAGTAGGCTGCCCACTATAAGTGCATCGTAAGAAGATTGTGTTCACAATGCTTTTTCAAATTTCCATATTGGAATTATTGGGTGCTGAACTAGTAATATCCAATTTTTCCACTTCTACTTTTTCTTCCAATCTTTTTTTTTTAAATACTACTGTGTGGTTTCCAATATTCCTTTTTTTTTCACTTGAAAAAATAATTATAAGAATATTATAGAAATAAGAATAAAAGTAGAATTTATGGAAGATACAATATTACAAAAAGCTTGTCTTTTTTATAAATAAAATTATTCACTTTAAAAAGCACCTAATGTATATTTAGATTAATAAAAGTTATTTATGTCAACAAAATTTTTAAAATTACACTAAAAGATAAAACTACTATATTGGTATTCTATTTTAATATTTTATGACAATTTAGTTCTTTAAAAATATATTGTGACAAATTAATCCTTTAAAATTTTTATTTTATATAAAGTCAATCTCTTGTTAATTCAAATGAAAAGATTAATTTTGTACAAATTTAAATTTGTAAGAGACTAATTTAGTATACATTTAAATTTATAAATAAATGATTTGTCATAATTAATTTATGAAAGACCAAATTGTCACAAAATGTAAAAATAAATAACTAATTTTGTACTTTTCTCTAAACTAAAGTATATATTTTAAAAAGTGGCTAAAATACAAAATAATTCTTTAAATTTTGAGTTATGTTTTGATATTTTCTTCAATTATCTTCTTAAATTTTTAAATTATACAAGTAATCATTTTGCCTCAACATAATTTTTGAGTTTGGATTATTTCGTTGTCCTAATCAAGAGAGAAATAAACATAGAATAATAGGCCACTTCAATACATGAGAACTGCTTGAATAATATGACTCATTTGTCTATCCCTCTCGCAATCACATAATTAAAAAAAGAATAGAAAAGAAAAAGAAAAATAGGTGAATGGAAAGTGGAGAGAGAGAGTGAGAAGGAAAAAGGACCAAATTGTCTTGTAGTGATGATGGAGGCATGAGGGGGGGGAGAGAGAGGGAGAATAAGTCCAAGCCCGACCTTTTTTTCCCATTAAAGCTGTCATACCCCACGCCCAACCACTCCTCATCACTCCCTTATATTCTAATTAAGTAGTCTCCCATTTACTCTTTTTTATTTCTATGTCTTCCTTCCATTTAATCCCACCTAATCTCTTCTTTTTTTGACTTTAAATCAGTTCATTTATTCTAATTACAAAGATTCTCTTCATTTAAGATTTCTCTAATTCACCTTTCTCCATGCTTTAACAGGTCATCCATCTTTTATATTCCATTTATTACTTTTTTATTTTTTCTAATTTTAAATTCTCTCATATTTTAATCAAAGAAATTATATTTGATTGTAATATATAATTCAATAAAAATTTAATTATTTAAATTTATTTGTAAGTCTATACTATTAAATTTTTAATCTAACAATTTACAATAATTAAACATGATTTAATATTTTCATCAAATTATGAGGAGATTGAAATTATATTTTTTTTTAATTCAAAATCAAAACACCAGTCCACCCCTAAACTTGTATTAATGTTTCTAATGCTCTTTGTTTTTTCTTTTTTCCTTTTTTTTTTTTTGACTTGTTCATAATTATGGGCCTTTGTATTCCATTTCATAATGTAAACATGTTAGAATATGTTAGGTAACTTTGAACTGACAACGGTTTTGTGCCGCCATGTCTCTTGTTTGATGTGTCGTCTCAACTTCAGTCCTACTTTTTTCATTAGAAATTAGTTAGACATGGAAGAGAAAGCACAATTTTAATCAATTAAGGATTTACATGAGATGTCAAAGAAATATATATTTAAATAACAATTTGGCATATAATTAATTAGCTAAACTAAAAGTATTACCCTATATCATAATCCCATTCTATTGTTGTTTAAACTTTACTTCTTCTTTCAAATTAGACTTAACGAAAAGGGAGGGAAAAAGTTTAGAGAGTCAAACAACTATACGAGACAGATTGGAGTACGACTTTCGGGGTTTCATTGAACATTCTAGAATACCATTTGGTAGTTAATGATTTTTATAGTAATATAGTTTACAAAAATCTCTCTTATCTGTTCCTTTTTATAAATATTATTTTCCATCTTCCTAAAGTACGTGTCTTAAGGCATGGCATGTACAAGGTAGGATTGAATTGTGAGACAACGTTTTCGGTGTCTCTTTAATAATTTTATAGAAATTGACCCATTAACACGTAGAAAGAGATAATATGTGATTAAGTGTACTTCAACTACCATTTGATGAATTAGCGATATTAAATATTTATTTTCATTTTCCGTCCCACGAAACAAGAGGCACATAAATTATTGTATATATTTATATTTACATGTTCTGTATTTATCATAAAATAAAAATATACATCACTTAACTTTCAATCATTTTCGTTTCAATAAAGTTGGGTTCCATGAGAAAGCATTCTTTCTCTTCCAAGTTCAATTTATGATATCATTACTCTCCGAATTTGCAGGTGTTAACGCAAAAAATCATTCTTAAACTTTAAATCACTTATACATATATCTCTAAATTTTTAAAATTGAAAATAATTTCTTTACTATAAGAAATAGACTGTTTTTGATGTGATAAGTTTTTATTTAAAAAAAAAATCAATATATCTCATTCAGGGCGTTATATATATATATATATACGAAAAAAATGATGTGAGGAACAACCAACATTAAAGAGAAACATAACCAGCCAACTGCATATTAAAAAAGAAAAAAAAAAAAAAATATATATATATATATATAGATATATATATATATATATATATATATATATTTCTTTTTTTCCTTTTTTTCAGGGCCGTCCTTTTTGTATGATTGATTTTTCTTGTCTTAAAGGTGGGAATGTGATTCAAGTGGGTGTGATATGAATATGGCCAACTTCTAGAATGTACAGTACTTATAGCAACATTTGTTTCACATTGTTATTGTAATCAGTAATTTCATCATTAATTTGCCCACATCTCAAGTAATTCATTTCTTTAATTTAATTATAAATATCTTTGAACTTAGTTTATTTCCTTTTTTTTAAATTTGAATTTAAGGATGAATTTTTGAAAATCATCTTAATGCATTCAAAATTTTACTCTGAGAGTCGTGGTTCCAAATTAGCGAATACTGATCATATTAAAAAATTATAATATTATTATTACTGGTTGAACCAATTTCCTTAATTATAGTTGAAGATCAAAGTTTTTTTAAAACATCACCCTTGACTCTTAATGAGATCAAACTATACCTTAACCTTCACGATGAGTCAAGGTTCATGTTTATGGCCATACTTGTGATTATGTTATATCAATTCTCAATTCAAAACTTGGAGTTATACTAACGGCATTGACCTCGTGATTCAAGTTTTTGTTTTTTTTTTCTTTTGGAATTATAGATAAATATATTTTTAGTCAACTCATGCATCAATTTGTGTAAACATATAATATAATTATATATATTTATATTTTTTATCTATAAACTTAAACTGTTAAATTTTTATCTAATAATTCACTATAATTAAACATAATCTCATATTCTTACTAAAATATGAGGGAATCTGGATTGTAACTTCTCTCAATTTCTCTCCAAGGGATCTTAAAAGTACACTCTTACATCAATTAATATGTTTAGAATAATAAATTCTCTCAGATTTTAGTCTCAAAGTTTAAACTAAGTATACTTTCTTAATCACTAAAAAAAGTTCTTCAGATTTAAATAGAGGCTTTAACTGAGATGGAAATGCCTAAAAGGACATCAGTTTTTAGCTTTCAACTAACTAAACATGCTAATTGTTTTGGACGAAAAAGATAAAAACTTGTTTTGTGGTCAATAAGGGAACCTGCCCTTGATGTTTGGCTAGTGCGCAATTCAGGACCATACTTTTGGGTATGTGATATTTTAGAACACATAAGATTGAAGATTCTTCAGTTATTAATAAAATAACAGAAAGGTGAGCAAATAAATTAAAACAAGAAACAACACAGAAAAAGTACATGTAATACAACAAAAGACAAGTGGAACATTTCATAGACTAATCATTTTGAAGGAATGTCCCCCTATGAATGCTACCTTAAAAATAAAACAAACTGGTAATTGCCCTCTTCCAAAAATAATAATAAAAAAAATTTAAAAAAATATTTGTTCAAGGCATCACCACCACTTAAGCCTAATACTATGGGAACTTTTGGTTTTCTTGTGTACCTCCATGAGAGACAGTTTTTTAAGTTCTTTCATTGAACGATTTAATTATAACTAGAATTTTGTTTGTTCAATGATTAATTTTTCCAGATTTTTGTTGAGAGAACCCCCAGGATAGATATATAATAAGTGAAGCAACGTAAGGCTTAGGGCACGTAAGGATGATATTAAGGCATTGATATAATATTTTGCCCTCATTTTCTATTATTTTAGGGTACCTTTTTCTGTTTGGTATGAAAGAAATCATTTTCTTAAATTTAATCTATATAATTATATAAAATTATTATCTAATGCACAAAAGTTGCAACTTTTATTTTAATAAATGTATAAATTACATGTGTAGAGTGAGGGGCAAATCTTTCAAAAACATAAACACTCCCAAATTTTTCATTATTCCTTTTGAGAATTGGACTCCAATTAGAGTTGAAACATGAATTTTCTTAGACATACACATATTAATTAGCCACAAGTTTTTTATTACTTTGGTAATTTTTAATAAGGAAAAGAAAAACTAAAAGTAGTAAAAAGAAAATAACTGAATTTTTTTACACGTGTCATTCTTTTCAAAATTTATTTAAAATTTTGTTAGAGAAATATTAAAAAAAAAATAGTTATATATTTGTATATATCCAGAAAGAATATTTGTGCTACTTTTTGATATAAAAAAAATTAAAATCTAATTGAACTCCTTATAAATACATGAAACGGAGGTCATAAAGTACCCCAGAACAATGAAAAGTCAACACTAGGCAGTGAGGCTCATGTCTATGGCGCAATAAAGGCCAAAAGGTAGTCCAAGACAGAGGGGCCCATATCCATAGCAAAATCAAAAATATTAATGAATTTGATAAACTTAACAATTAATTTAGTATATTAATTTTAATAAAATTATTTAAATATTGATTAAGACGTAAGTATATTAGAATTAAATATATTTTTTTTCAAAATTAATAGGTTTGAGATATGAAAGATAAACGTTAGATTTAGTTCTCTACATTATTGGATCTTAATTCAGATTTTTTTAATTTTATTATTATATTATAATTTATAGTATTTGTCTATATTACAATTCAAGCTTAAGATTACACAGAAAACGTGACGTGACTCCTGCTATGCTCCCAACTCAGATCTTAATATACAGAGAATCAGATGCTTTGAAAGCAGAGAATTGAGCAGAACGTTAGTTCGAAAGAGTTAAAGCAATGAAATGGTAAAGGGGGAGATATGGGTGAGGGCAGATTTTGGAATTAAATGCGAAAAGGCAATCAGCTTCAACATTCAAAGGCGTCTGAAATATCTGCAGCTTTGTGTCTTCTCATTAATTAGGCGGTTCCTACTTTGGGTGAATCGGATGGGACTCCTCCTGCTGCTTTAATCTTCAACCACCCCAATCTGAATCATATGTTACGTGTTTCTCACCACCTTCTTATTTCGTAGATGTCGATGTTTTCCAGCTTGGGAGAATGAATCGCCCAAATGTCCAATACTTTTAGTTGTTCATTCTTTTTTATTTTTTAAATTTTTTCTACAGAACAATTATTTTAATATGAATTTTTGAATGTGTGTGATTTGCTATTAAATATGAGTTATCAAGATTTTAGAATTACAAGTCGAGTCATGATCAACTCGAGTGACAAAACTAAATTACCATAATAGGATTCGTTCTTATGTTGAAACGAGTCTTAAATCATAACATTAGCTGAGCCTGACCCCATATATATATATATATATATATATATATATTATTTACATTGAATATAGATTACTTTTATTAATATTAAAAATAAATGAAATATAAAACCATAAAGTTTATGCATATTTCACTTCTCTCCATTGCTTGCTTTCTTTTTAAAACATACATTTCTTTAATTGTATTTTATTTGGATTAATAAAAAATTAATTTTATATAAAATTTAATTTTTTATTAATTAATTTATGAAGAACTAAATTGTCAAAAAAATATAAAAGTTAATAACTTTTTCATCAAAATTTAGTTATTTTTAATTAATTTTATATTCTAATGTATGTACCTATATTTTTATGTTTAATATTTGTAGATTGAATGTATTTAAAATTGTCTTCTTTTGAGCTGGTTTGCCAGACAATCGATGTCTGAAAGCTGTAACCACGAAACGGGAAGTTTTGAGCGTTATGGTGACGGCACTGTGGCTGCAGTTTGCATTGCATACCAATGGCTGTTCCACATCACTCTTTTTTCATTTCCCGTTAATGTAACGTCACACAGTGTACATCTCTTACGATGGACTTAAGATTTGGGTTCAAAAAGTGGTTAAGGTTTTTAGATAAAAAATTAAAATAAAAGGGAGTAAAATTTTACAATTCAATAGGGTGATTATTATAAATTAAAGAATCAAATCAAAAATTTAAAATAAAATTTTAAAAATCCAACTACCCATTTTAGATCTTTAATTATCATCATTTCAAATGTTACTTATACTCAAATATTATAATGATATTAAAAAATTTTAAGAGTAAAATATCTTATTGATTCTTTTGTACTTATTACAAAATTACCATTTTAATAAATATCTTTTTTTCATTAAAAATTATCACACTTAGTTTTTTAATTTTTTTTGAAAAAATATTAAATTTAATTCTTTAAATTTAGAGTTTAGGAGTTAATAGAGAAACTAAATTTAGTCTTTTTTTAAAAAATAAGAAACCAAATATAATATATTTTAATAAGTGAAGGGCAAAGTTTTGCCTAAATCTTGTATTTGAATTTGTATTTGTTTCTTTCTGCAACAAATAAATCCCTCTGTTAATGGCATCTGTTGTGTTTACAATTGTTCTGAATTTGTAATGGTTACAAGCAAAATGTGTTTTCGTAAAATTTTAGAGTATATTTGATTTGGTGTATAAAAAATAAAAAAATATATATGTTTCCACATTAAAATATGGATTTATCATAACTAATCACGATTGATTTAGTCTTCAATTTCTTTTAAATTACGTTTGTTTTTCAAATTATAGTTTGCACAAAATCCAAACAAAAAAAAAGTTACGTAGAGATGGCCTGCTTAAACGCCTATAAAACTGTTGGTGGAAAGATATTAGCTAAGAAATTGGTTCATAATCCGTATAAAATAGCTTAGAATTCGGTAAATCGTTACTGTACATTCATCTTTTTATATTAACAGAAAATACAATCAGACGGCATGAAAGCCTAATGTTCAAAATTGTGAGGGTTCTTCGCATTATTATGTGAAAATACACTTGTAAAATGATAGTGGATAATTTAATAGAAATTAATGGTGAGTATTAACCTAATCAACTCAATAAATTCGATTAAATTATGATTGGGTTAAATAAAAAAGTTTATAACTTTTATCGAATTAGACCAAGTTCTAAGTTAACATAAGGTCAGACTTGATATTTATTTTTAAATTTTTTAATTTTTATAATATATTTTTAATTTGATTTAAGATAAATTTTATTTATAATTAAATTTAAAAATATCAATTCTTTTTAACTTTTTATTATTTTTCATTGTAAATTTTAAATTTTTTTTTTCATTTTCTTTCCTTTCAATTTTTTTTTTTTCATTTTTTGTTTAAAAAAAATTATTTTCACAAAAATAATTCTTTTTTTTTCTTTAAGGTAGACTCAACCCAAATTGATCAATAACCAAGTCTTAGGTCAGCAAAAAATCAACCCAACTCGTGTTCAACCCGAGCAGAAACCTAGTTAACTCTCGTGCAGGCATGTGATGAACACAATGCATACCTTTTAAAGATAGAATTGGTATACAAAGAAAAACAGTAGAGAAGTAAACTTAGTACTCGAAGAAACTAGAAAGAGAAAAGCAAAAGTTTACAGTATACTCTATCATAATCATCTCTACATTTTACATATATATGAGAAATCTGCAAATTGAAGATCATAAGCCTTCCTGTAGCTACGCCTATCATCATTCATGCTTCTGCAGTTCAAGAGGCTGAAAGCAAAGTGCTCAAGTTGAAGAAAGTCATAAAACAACAAGCTTGTAGAGATTGCACATCCTTACGGGTATGTTTGGTTTGAAGGAAAATAATGTTATCACTTATCATGGTGTCATAAAGGAAAAAAGAAGAAGCCTGAGTCACATATAATCACATTGTTTTCAAGGATTATTTTGCTACACCAAGATAGAATATGCTAAAATCCTTAAGGATTAGACAAACTTTTCTGGATAATTTTAGGAGCAGAACTAGCAGGGTTTTTTTCGTATGTGTTGTATTCAACAGTCCACAGTCAAAATATACGAAGGTTCAACTAACCAATATGTGACGTTAAAAGCTGCTTTTGAAAAGGTGGGAGATAATGGAGAAGAAAATACAGATAATGAATATTTAATAACACTCGTTGAAATGTTTATATTCTGCATTTTAGCAAGTATGAACAGTTTATATAAACTTCAAAGGTCTCTGTCAAAACCTTAAGTCTAGCTGAGAATCATTGAAATGTTGATAATCTGTGACTTTAACTTTTGGGAATTTCTACATCTTATTTCCCATAGGCTGCAATATTATCCTCTGGGACGTCAGCATTATGCATACAAGAATAAAACTTACCAAACATGGAAGACCAGTCAATAGGTGCAAAATTTTCGTATCAGAAAGTAGCATTTTGTTTTATAGCATAGGTAGGCATCAATCAAAGTATTTGGTATGGACTTTCTGTCACAACTATCCAATCCCATAAACCAGCAGTCTCCAAAGTTCTTCTTGATCTTTCAAAACAGAAAATGACTTGATTGAGATTCTTTCTAGTTCTCCCCATGCAAAAAGACACTTATATACGTATTCAAAGATTTGGGTTGAAAAATATTAAATCGGTTTTTTATTTTTATATATTATAAAAATTTAATTTTTTATAAATTAACATTGATATATTAATTATTTAAAAATTTTATTTTTGGTAAAAATAATTGCTTATCAATTTAAATAAAAAAAATTAATTTTGTACATATTTAAATTTAAGACATTTATTTATTAAAATCAATTTATAAGAGATCAAATTGTAATAAAACATAAAAATAAGAGACTATTTTATACTTTTTCCCAAAAGCATAACAACGAAAAGTCAATATGATATACGAACATGCAACATTTCAGCATGGACATTGGACTTTTCGCCTTTGATATCTTACTATTGATAATTTTCCATGCAGTGATTGACTTTCATATATATGCACATTAATTTTTATTTTCATATTTTCTTCTTATCAAAAGCTTGTCAATTACATTCAACATATTATCTAATATATATGGGGAGAGGCATGGAAATTTGGGATTTTAAATATTACAAAGAGATGTATATAAGATCATTTCAAAGTTCCAGAGATTAGGTGACAATTTTGGCAGTCTAATCAATATCTTTAACTGATTTAGAAGAAATCCATTACCTAACGAGGAATTTTATCCTCAAGAGTTTGTTTTGATCTGTAAGATTACACCAAATGCTGAGTCAAGAAGAAAAAAATATGTAATTTTCTACATTCCATTTCTCAGCAGATTCGTACCATACCAACCCCTTTTTCACTACTTGTCTAGGTAATTAATATCAAGATTTCAATTGCTTAGGTATTTAAAAATTTTCCATACCAAACAAAGTTGATCAAACTTTGGGTACACACAAACATAAAAAATACCCAAGTCACAAAACACACCCTTGAAGGCTGATCCAGCATTCTGTGCATAAAAACATAGAGAGTGATACAAGTCATATTGATCTCTCAATCTGGATTCTCTATACAGTTAAAACTTGACACCCTTGGATCATAGAACTTCTTTCTTGTAGATTAAAATTGATAATAGCATACAATCAAAAACTCTAATTTCAACTGCATACGTTCATTATACTTTATTGTGAACTACTGAATTTGTAGAATTCTCTCCACTTTTGACCGTTGGATCATAAATTTTTTTAAAAACTCTAGACAATCGATTCACATTACACTCTAAGTGATATAAAAAAAAAAAAAAGGGACAAATCACATGTCTTATCACCCAACTCTCTTTTTCTCTTCTTGCGTAAATTGATAGTTTTAATTTATCTTCTAAACTAAGATACCTAGGTGCTTTTGACTTAAAATTGTGATTGAAATTAGGTAAGAAATTTTAAACAATACTAGTAAAGCCTATCAACATATAACGTTAGAGCTGCTCGATGAAAATATTAAAAAAACTCGTTCATTTCTTACCTGCCCTGATTAGCTATAATCTACACCAAATGCAATCTGAGTAAGAAAAGATTTGCATCAAAATAGACTGACTATATAACTTTCATCGTTAGCGTAACCGAACAATCCTGCATTTCCTCTCAGAACGACTTGCCGTTTTCTTTGATCTCGTGGTTTGTTTTCTAATCCTTTGTGTACTGTTTTTTCCAAGTTTTTAAAAAAACAACTTTGAGCCCTTGATCTGTGTATACAACTACCTAAGCTAACCAAAGAAATGAAATTTTTACAGTTTAGGTGGATACTGCTGTATAGTTTTTGTTTAAAACAAAGATTAAAAAGAGTTGTATACTAGAATCACTCCCTCTCTCTTTCCACCCTCGTCCAAACCACTTTGGACCCAAATTCCTAAATCTCTAAGAACTACTTATTCTTCAAGCATGCACTGAACATGTAATATAATATCTTTATCTAGCTAGCTAACCATTTCCTATTCACAGTGACTTAAAAATCTGCAACACCTAAATGGGGAAACGAAGATGAATGACAAGATATGAATAAAATATACGATGCCAATGAGATTACAGCTCGCATAGTACGAACTTAAATCTTTAAGGTTGAGGTGAACATAATATCAAGGAGTAGATCCTGACCCCAACCTTTTCTCAATTCCTACTTGTAAGGTTGAGTTTTCTTTGAAACAAAAACCTAAAATGAATATATAAATAAATGGGCGAACATTTCAAATTCCCTCTTCAAATAAAACTAACAAGGTTCAACATTAGAATCTTCCATGACTAAATCCAAAGCTGAATATAATTGCAGTAATTTAGAAAATAGAAAAATGCCTTTTACATCCTGCAACTCCTCGTCCAAAGACCCACCTTCCCAGTAAAAATGAGTTACTGTCTGCAATCATCAATGCAAATCCTTTTTAGCCAGACAGAATTTGTCTGCAATAAAAATGAACCATTTTCAAGGGGGATCAATAAAAAATGCCTGTACAAGGAAGGCAACAGTAATCAGACGGCGACTTGTGGCTGTAAAAAGCAAATAGCAATCTTGTATAACAGGACTTCAAGGCCTTAATCTAATGCCACAGCTTACTACACAACCCATTTCTAGGCCTCTTGTTGGATATAATATCAGAAAATGAGTCAACCAGTTGTCCTGCCAAACTACTTGGATCATCAAGCAGGGTTTGAATGAAGGTATTAACCACCCTGCGTTCCTGCTCTGTCGACCTCAAACTAAACCATGTTAGCAACTTCAACCGAAATTCCTGTGTAATGTGACCCTCACATTCTAGCCAACGAATTACTTTCACACAGTACTCATAGTTCTCATCCAGGGAGCACGTACCATCAGATATGCCTAAAGGAGAGCCATTTGCCAAAGTGCTATTGCAATCATGTGTCTCTTCATTGGTGCTAGCTACCCTTTTCCTACATGCATCTACGCAGGAGTCAACAGCAGGAACTTCTCTGGTTGGCCCATTCATCCAGGTTTGGGAGTCACCACTACCATGCGATTTTGCTAAACCGGTTTTCTGTGCATCACGAGAAGCTGCGTCATCATCTGCCTCAACAGTCTTCTGCAAACTGAAGCCATTATCTTCATCCCTGGAAGACTCAAAAGGAGGGATTAGCTCTTCATTTAGATCAGGCACTGAAACAACATTTAAATCCAGTCCCCGTGAAACTGCAGGCAACTGCTCTTCTGAATGTTTAGGCTTGATGGTTTCAGCTTCTCTGCAGCAATTTTTTGTATCAACACTGCAAAACCCTTCCAAGTGACCATGTTCTTGAGCCCATGCATCACTCAAAACTTTCCCGAGGTCACGGACCTTAAATCCTGAATCTTCAACTGGGGGATTGGGCTCTGCTTTGGAACCAGAGGAACTGCCTCCAATTTCAAGGTTCCCTCTTTTATGACTCAAATCAGTTGATAACGGGGAACCTTTTTTAATTAGATCAATGCTCTTGGTGAAACACTTGGCCTCAGAATAACCCAGCTCACCCATGTCCGTATAAGACATAATGCGAAAAGTATATTCTGTGCAAGGCTGGAGGCTGGATAACAGAATCCTCTTCTGCTCTTTTGGAATCTCACACACAGGATCCTCTGTGAGAAATTCCTCCCTACTCTTGTAGTACCAGAGCTTATAGCCCTTAATGTCCTCAGAAGAGGCAGTGGACACGTCAATTAATATGATTTTGACTGAGGAAGCTGTCACCTCTTCAAAAACAAACTTGCAGGCAGCAGGAAGTGAACCCTCTGAGATAAAAAGTAAAAAAATGATCATATAACATTTATATAAAGATTCATCATCAAGCAAGAAGAATAAAAGAAATAAAAAGACTTAGTTCCAACCCATGGAATCTGGATTCACATTGGCAAGCAACACATCAGCTTTCTCAATAGCAAGAGAGAAGAGATTTTGCACATCACTGGCAACAGCAAGTCTGCTGACAATGCCTCGCACCATCTTAGCAGAAACCCCATTAACCGGACCAACTTCTGTTTCCAGTTTAGCTTTTGCCTCTAGTACCATTTCATGCAATTCTTTAAACCTTGAAGTCCCATCCAGGAGCTTGTAGCTCAGATATAACCTATGACAGAGTACATCTACACGCCTAGCATCTTTTGCTATACTTAGCTGCTTCTTCCAACATCTGCCATTATTAAACATGAACTGGCATTGTTATCAACATAGAACTGAAAATTTAGTTAACATACACGTTGCAAAAGATGAAATCAATTACATGTCTCAATAATCTGTTTCACTATCATATGAAAGATACAGAGCAATGCCATATTGGTATTCAATTCTCAGCAAGAAGACACATCAAGGATAGCAAGAACAACAACTATGGCATACTTACTTAACTGCTGCAAGAACATCTAAGTTCAGTGAGTGATGGAGAATGTAGGGGCAGGGAATATAAGCAAAAAATTTCTTATATTCTTTTATTCAGTTGTGTATCAGAATACAGGTCAAGAAGCATTTTGTTGCTGCAACCCAAAGCTGGGTAATGATTCACCAAAATCCTCTCCAAATCGACAAAGCTTTTTAAAGTGGTAGGGGGGAGTGTATATATCATTTACGACTTAGCAGGTTAAATTGAAAAATACATACCCAAGTATCCCTGTAACTTTACCACAGGATACACAACAATAGCCACCATCTAGTTGCATCAGTTGTCCATGATCAACAACTCCCACTTTTTCATGTTGAAGGGCACACTCAATATGGCAAGACAACCCGCAGGAGTCTCCTTCAGCAGATTCAGATGAGCATACCAACCAAAGACTAGGATCCTTATTACCATCAAAAAGGTGACAAATACAGCAAGAGCACCTTCTACAAAATTTGTCCTCTATAGACAGAACAGCTCTACAAGCAGAGTTTTTACAGATCCACGAGTTTGAATGTCCAAAATCAGAAGGCTGGTCAGGAGCCGGCTTAAGCCTTGTAGGGTTTTTGCTCTTCCTTTTATGCTTCTGAGAGGGCTGGTTGCCGAGACTAGAAACTTTTTTGTTGTCCTGTTTCTTGATTACCTTACTCGTTGACTTGGTTTCTGGCATCTTCCTTTTTGATGAAATGTTCTTTCTGTCCTTATAAAAGCACGTTCGAAGAAGTTCCTTCTTTGGACCAGATTTTAAGAACTCTTGAAGGAGTTCAGGACTTCTTGAAGCATCATCAGAATGACCATTTTTCTCTGGAGTGCTTTGCACGCTGGAAGAAAGGCTTTGAACACCAGAAACTGAACACCAATAACAACCAAGTGCAAAGTAAGTCTCTGACGGCAATAGAAGGAAAATTTAACTTAAAAATGAAACCAAGACTCACAGACAGATGCCTGAATCAAATGAACAGAAATAACAAAGATAGTACATTATTTCACGCACCAACAATGCATGCAATAAATCATAAGATTCAGTTCAGGTCCCACCCTGAAAATTCCATAGAAATGTTCAACCTCTGACACAACTTCATCTTTATATATATATATATATAACATGAAAGGAGGATAAGATATCCCCCTAAAACAGAAAGCAGAAATACACATGCTTAAACATGGAACAATGCTACCCAAACCCTCTGCACATCTGACTGGGATATTCCCTCACAAAAAGTATGGGTAGAACAATAGTAGAGACTGCAAACACATCCACATCCCATCAAGAATTCTAAAGGCAAGGAAACACTCTTGAACATGCAGACACTCGCTCAAGCTATTACACCAAAGCACAGGAAACACTGCAGATTGCTGCAATGCTTTGTCATCCCGTTTCCCTCCAATACTTTAAACCATACAAAGAGGGCACGCCCAAATCAGATCAAGTACCCCAAACAATTTAATGACTTATTTAACTAATTTCATAGAAGCAACCACCCAACAACGCAATAATAAATGAGCAGTTACTTGGGTTACTTGGCAACCAGGGAAGCACATACTACAACTAAGAGGATAAAGAGCTCTTTTAGATCTGTTAATTTGCAACATGCCATTAGTATTAATCCAAATGAATACCATTTTCTTAACAAATTAATTGACCTTTGTGTGAACTTTAAATTTCCAAATGGGCTTTTCAAGAAGATTAGTCTCCAACAGGAGAATAGGACCGCAAAATAAAACTTACAAGCACAACTGAAGAATCAAGAATTCTCCTATCTGAATTTGGAGGGACAGAGTAACTCTAAAGATTAGATAGTACAACACCAAATAAGTTTCCTTTAATAAATGAAACCATGATTTTACATTTTTCATATTGAATATTAAATCTGAACTCACGTTGCCACTCTTGGCATACACTCTCTCTCTCACTGTCTCTGTGTCTAACAGACATCACTTACCCTATCCAGATTCCAGAGCATTTCAGAATCAGATTAGCACATCATAAACAAACATACAAGCTGGGTTAGCTGAGAATCCAACTACTGGAGCTATCTATGGCAGGTCATTTGTCTAACTAGGCATCATGTATGCATCAAGCAGCAGTTGCTACAGCACCAGCATAAGATCTATGCAAAAAACAGGTAATTGATCCATAAGCCAATAAGAACCTATACAAATCCAGAGCAGCTCAAACAACTTCATTATAAACCCTCATATTTAGGCAAGGAGCTGAATCTAAAGAAAGATATGCTGAGAGAGCCTAAGCGTAGTTGGGATTAAGGGCCACACTACGTAAAGCTTTTGTAAGCACGTTTTTAGTGCCTTGCCTCATTGATGACTGAAGGATCAGGAAGGGGAACCCCACATAAAATACAGTGAAATTCCCCAATTATGCTATCAGACATCAGAGTGCAGACTATCCCATCTCATATCGTTCCCCTCCTTCCAAAACAACAATAAAAAGGGGGGAGGGAATGAAAACAAATTACAGAATAGTGTTAGAAATGAAAACTGAGAATGTAATGAGAGAAGATATATATAAGAAAGCATATGTTTGACAGAACCTCTACCAAATAATTCATGTGCAAACTCCAAAAACTAAAACATTTACATGTGTCATCCAAATACTGTTGCATGAATCTGCTTCAACGCTTTTGTAATATAAATAAAAAAAAAAACCATTTGAATATGAATCAACATTTTTCTGGCAAACTCCTAACTCGAGAACAATCATAGTTTTTTCTAAAACATTCTTCATCATATCAAAAGCAACAATGTAAATAAATCATACTTCTGATTAAATAGTAAAATTTTTCAAACATAAGCAGATCCTCATGTCAAACCACATCAACCAAAATCATTCAAGGGAAACAACTACAACAGCAAATGTAAATCAAATGTGGTTGTATTGAATGAACAACTATAAGGGAAAAGCCTAAAATCAAGGTCCTCCAGTACAATTGCACAACTCTTGAACAAAACAGCCAGATTATAAGTTATACAAGACTAGGAGAAACTAATCACAAACCATCTTGGGTTGGTTAGGGTTATATCTCAAATGATCTTCAAAAAACATTCCAAACAGTGAAAGATCAAATCTTCTCCAACAAGCGAGAGACAGAGAGAGCATTCATGACCTGGCAAGGGGAGACTGACGAAGCAACAAACAAACACGGATAGCAATCGTTCTGAAATAATTCTAATACCCAAAAGATTTAACTGAGGAAAGATTGTTGAGAAAATTGAGATGGGGAAAGTCAATATCTCATAAAAACCAGAATGTCCCTACCATGAAAAAGAAGAGAAGAGAAATCTTGAAAGATTTGACACTAGGTGAGCATCTTCGTAGCAGACAACATAGCAACTCCTAGAGCGGCCAAGGCCAATGTGGGGCTACTAGGGTTCAGAAAAACCCTTTATATATACTAGGATCTATGCGCACGCAGGAACACGTGCTAAAGCATCTTTCCATAATTTATTATTTATATCTCAATTGACGCGGTGTAAAACTTCACGCGGTGACACAATTCAATATCTTCTTAACGAATGCAAATTTCATCAATCCAGCAACTGAATTATAAGTAATCATCATCTTGATCAATCATGCCAGATTTAGGAAAATAAAATATGGACGTCCATGAGTATTTGATTAGAAGTTGGTCCTGTCTTGAGTTTGAAAAGCATATTGTACATTACTTTTAATATAGAATGAGTAGAAATCAATTTCAATTTAGTATGACATTTTATAGACACCATCAACATATTGTCCATTAAAATTTATTCAATTTTTGTGTACATGTGTGTATTAACAAAAAAATATGATCTGGGCATGTTGATGATAAGGTAAACCATATGCCAACACAGCTAGCTATTATATTTTTATCTGACAACTTCAAATCCAATACCCCAATTTAATGAGACCAAGATCTGCTGACAGGCCAAGTCAATTGATGCATCCACATTGACAGCTTGTGGGATGATGTACCTCTCTTTCATCCTGTATAAACTCTTACTGAGATTACATAAGATTGTAAGGAAAACTTTGGCATTATCATTATATATAATCACCGGCATTATCAATCAAATTCCACGATACATACTTTGATTGGGAGGATTTATTTCCTTTAATTCTTCATAATTATACTCTATCCACAATAGAAGAACACATTAATGCATTAATGTTTCAGATAATTAAAAAGGAACATTATTGATAGGTCAAAATTTATATCACCACAAACATCAGTGAGCAAATATTGTGCACAGTATAATCTTTTGCAAGTAAGAAAGAGTAAACAGAAAATATCAACAAATATCCTGTTGATGAAAAACTGTCAGATAGGTTTTGTGGGCAGTCTTCTTCAGCTTTAGTCAGTACATTGTTCGAAAGAATTTGGATATAGAAGTTCTCGTGCCACATAATTTTTCATTATTTTCCTCAAGATATCATAGAGGTTACACAAAAACAAAGCACTTCCATATGACATAGACCAACTAAATTTTACTATTCAGTACAATATAATATAAAAAAATAAAAAGAATGACAGGGAAGGCAGCCAGATATTATCCAAATGAAGCCATAAGCACAGTCACCTTCCAAAATGCCACTAGACTGAGGGGGAAATAGAACAATACAAAATTTTTAACCACATAGGCCAAAGCAATTTTACTTTTTGTGCCCAGAAAAAGGATTCATCAACAAAGTAGATGCAGTTAAAAGTCCTTCCGATAAGTACATTTGAGTTCCAAAATAAGAATTTAATTCTTAGGGAAAAAAATTCTAGATTTCTTATCTTGCACAAAAAGTTCAAAGGCAAATTACAAGGCTATAGAGAAATTATGATGATATAACCACTTTTCAGTTTTTATACTCCACAGTGGACTGAAATCGTAAATAACATTATTAGAGACAATGACAAAGAAACTACATGGTGTGACATATTTTGAAATGAGTAGCAGCATGTTTGTCACCAGTAAAATAACATATTAATTAGACACAAATGATATGATGACAAGAGATGAATACAATCAGCTATTCATATTTCCCAAAGTCCAATTTCATTTATATTCTAAACCATGCTCCACTGTCTAAATTGAACAATATCATATAAATAATAAAACTAATATGTCTAACACACAAACTTAGCATTCATCAACAGATAAGTGGTTAACTGAAGAACTCAATAAGAAGCTAAACACCATACCTTTAGCAAGGAATTTTTCTTCTAAATCCATTTGAAAGTGCTAAACACTATAACTGAATGACCCTCATCTAACAAGCAGAGAGAAATAGTATCATCAGTGTATTTCTGTAAGAGAGAAGATAAAATTGGTGTCATGAACAATTTTTTAAAAAAATATAATGCCATTTACAAATCATGAAACGACTGGATTCTCAAAACAATAGAAAAGTAAACTTAGAAGTAATATCTGATAGTATTACACCAATGAAAGTAAAAGAACAATAATTAACCAATTTTAAGAGAACTACTATTTCTTGAATTAAAATTCAAAGATTAAGAAAAACCATCAGCAATATATATGCACTGAAGATTTGTTTTAAATCACTCAACCCTAATTTTCCTTCAACAAACAAAGAGCTGTGACTTTTCATGGCTGCTGTGGTGATTCAAATACTCAAATGCCAGAATGTGGCTTATGGATTGTACATCATAAGCCAGAAGCATATGAAACTAAAATGCGGGATAGGGATATTAATGTAAATAATTCTATCTATAATATATTCTTAAATTATTCAATACATAAATCAACTCCAGTACTACGATATTTTCTACCCTTTTTATGCAACCCACAATGTCTCATGCAAATTATTGGAAACAAAAAAAAAAGAAGCATAATATAAAAAACCTTCACACAAAATCCAAACGGCACAATTGTGACAAATAATAATAATAAAAAAAAAATTTTTGCTTTTTTTTTTTTGGCATAAATACCACGAATGCCATTAAAAACGGAAAAATTAACAATATAGAGATATATATATGACACAAATTTGACGTAAAGAGACGAGTCAAAACATAACAACGGCGCAAATATAGTGAATGACAGCTCTTCCCATATGCATTGTGCGCATTTAACAAGAAGGAAATCAAGAGTGCTTCTTGAAAACATAAACAATTCCAATATGGAAATATGAATGAAGAAAACCATATATTTTTATAAAATTACGATACGAACAGAACCACAATCTGAAAATACAAATAAATACTAGGACGGAAATAAAACAGCAAAAAAAAGGACGAATCTGCAGTGAAAGTTCAAAAAAACCAAAATAGCAAGTATATTTCAGAAGAGCTAAAGAACTTGGAAGAGAATCTGCACGAAATAGCGGCAGTAGTACCTTGGTAGAATGGGGACGAATCAAGGGTTTTGACGGAGCAAAACCCAGAAATTTGCTCCGAAAGAGCATAAATCCAAACAGAAACGTCTTCGTTGTTAGTTGGTCTGAGGTAGAGGGGAACTTGTACGAACTGTGAACAGAGAGCTATATAAGAAACTCACGCTCAGACGGAGCGCGTCAATGACTTGTGTTAGTTTGAAAGCGTTGCGAACCTCAGGATATACTAATGTGGACATTTAAAATAAATTAAACTCACAGTTCATCTTAAACCTAAATTAATATGGGATAAATTACTCTTTGGATGTTAAAATTATATGAATTTTTTATTTTAAAAATTAAGATTTTCTACAATAAAAAAAATGTGCTATATTAATTTTTTCCCGCAACAGAAAAAAGTTATAGCTACATCTATTATAATAAAAATATTTTTACTTGTATTATTTATATATTGTAATAAGTATTAAATATATATTTGACTAATATGAAATAATTACTTTATAATTTAAAATAAATTAAATTTTTATTTTATAAAAAATAAAAAAAAAACTGAAATTAAAATTTTGAATTTTTAATAAAAATTAATATTATCATTGAAGTTATCTTAATAATCTCTTTACTTCAAGGAAAGTTTATGTGTATTTTATATATAAAATATATATAAAATTAAATATTTCATTGTGAAACTTGATCCTAATATTAAAAAACAAAAATCATTTTTTATCATGAATTTGGTTTTAGTCAAATTTAAAAGAATTTAAAGTTTAAATTCAAATTTCAATAAGCTATAATATGTAATAAAAATTTATGTCAATGGATTACCAGTTTACGTGAATATTATAAATCCAATATATCATTAAATTTTTATTTAATGATATAATTTCAAGTAAATATAATGCGTGCATATACAAATCTAATATACAATAAACATTTTTATTCTCCAAGATAAATTCAGCTAACTTCAAGGGTTTAATAAAATTCGTTCCATAGATGACAAATGAGAAGCAAATCCATAGTAGAAGAAAAAGAAAAAGGAAATTTTGTTCTACATCTTGAAGGGGCAATAATGTCCATTCATAATTTCTGCAAATAGATTAACAAAAGAAAAAAAAAAAAAACTTTGATGAATCATGAATAGCGAGCGAATAGCCATGGCCTGTAGATCAAGTGCCACCCCCGCAGCCCGCAGAGAAAGTACATGAAACAGCGATTCGGTGTGTGATTGGTACGTGTTGAAGCGAGCTATGCATGGCGCGTGAGAATAGCATTATCCAAAAGTCCTTATTTATGAATATTATACACTTATTTTCCATCATCAATTCATTATCATATTTTGCTCGAGACCGAAAAGCGATGTCAGGAGCGTTTGGTACTTGATGGTGATATCTCTCAATTCTCAATTGTCATATTTTTTAAGATTTGGCTACTTAGTCTTTTTTTTTTAAAAAAAATTATTAATGAATTTTTCTTATATTCTATACATATGTTTTTATAGAAATTTCTCATATAAATTATTTTTATAATAAATTTAACTTTTATGTATACTAGAGTATAATTTCACTTTTAATATCATAATTAAAATTATTGAAATAATATCAAACTTTAATATGATATTATGATTTTATTTATAAAATGATGGTAAATAGAGGTTAGAAGAAATAAATAGTGCAAAAATTTAATTTTATTGATATGAAATGAATTAGATAAAATATTTTTGTAGTTTATATTAAATATAAAAATAGTTCATTATATTTTTTTAATACACAAATGATATGATTATAATTTAATGGAATTTTGTAAACAAATATTATGATAATCTAATTTTAAAAATAAAAAATAATAATTTTGAATATTTATTAACAATCAAAACTTAAAAAATAAGATCAAACTTAAAGTCTATCTGTGTCATTCAACACAAATCCAAGAATATTTGTCCATTTCAAGTCTTAAACATAGCCATTACAAGAAAAGAATAAAAATATTCATATTATGGCAACAATAAAAATAATTATGTCATCCTGTCCAACTATTGATATTACACTACATATGTACAATTAACGTACATAAACTATATACTTGTTAGTGGTTATAAATTATACAAATTACATATAAATTTTTATAAAATCTAATTTCGTTTGATTATGTGTAACAACATTTTTATATAACTTTAGTTTTATACTTTTCGCAAACTAAACTAATTCAAAACAGTAATGTGCACCGAAATGTTGGTTGAGATGAGCACACGATTATTTCCATTATTTATAAAAAAATTAATAAATAAGAAGTAGAGGGGGGATGAATCTAGTGTCATATGAAGACAGCTAATGATGCATAGTAAGGTTAAGAATGTAATTAATCAATTATTAGTCAACGTTCAAGGGATTAATTAGACTAATTTACGCGTTATGAATTTCACACACGTTTAGAAAAATCTTCAAAACACTGAAAAATATTTCATCAAATTTTGATAATTTGTTTAGTGTAAAACCCCAACACGATCCTAAAAATATTATTTATAATAATTATAAATAAATGAATACATTTATATATAATTTAATATAAGAGACTTACTTATCTCTTTTTATTGTGTAAGTTAATCAGACTTTGACTAGGATTATTAATCAAATGAAATACCTATAATGTATTTAATGTATCTCGAATTTTCACATCTTAAATCTCCTATTTAATACAATAGCAAAATACTTCATAATTATTTTTCTCAAAAAATTTCAAGTCTATATAGACCATTATCTCAATATCTAAATCTATATATTTTTTATTATATAATAATCTAATCCCTATTTATAAAATATTAGTTAAATTTATAATTTAATAATAAATTTTAAAATTACTATTTTACATTCACTTCATGAATATTTATAATATTTTAATATATTTATATCATACATATTATACTATATTCAAATCATAAAAATATAATATACTATATCAAACTTTTGACTAGAGTAATTTATAATAAATTTATGTAATTAATATGTTGTTGTAATAATGATAGCATAGGATTCACTGCAGCCGTCCTAGCAGCGTTATTGGAGGGTGCGTGTGATTTGACAATTCTCAGCTTTGCACAAATTCATATCAAATATTGTAAAAAGTAACGATTCAGAATTCAATATTAAATTTTTTTATAAAATATAATTAGTAATTTTTTTTATAAACTAACATTTTAATGAAAACTCATGCACATTATATTTTAAACAGTTTTTACATAACAAGGACACGTGCGTTGTTCATTCATATATTTATTCACGAGCGAAGTTTACTCATAAAATTATAATTATAATAATGATAAGATTCTTTCTTAATCTCAAATGATATCTGTTTTGGAAGGGAAAATGCAATAGATAAAGATTAATTTAGAAAATACTCATTTAGAAACTAAATTAATTTATATTTTTATTTTTTAATAACTATATTGACATGTTACATCATTAACAGATTAAATTAATTGTAAGACAAAGGATAAATTATTAAAATTATTCTTTTTATAAGTGATGACAGTAATAAAACTAAATGATCTCAAAGAATCATATAAGTAGGCAATTAATTGTGTTTAATAGTCTTGATTCTCACTATTCAAAGCAAATATCAATTCACTGCATATGAATTATTAAATTGTCGCTACTATTTTTGAATAAAAATCTGCATTCTTCTAAAGCATTTATGACAATAATATTCATTAATGTGTTAGCATAAACTGCCTAATTTAAAAAAAAAAAATCTCAAGTGCAAATTGCACTTGTAAACAATGGTAAAAAAATAAAGTTTAATTACCAAACAAATACACGTTAAACCATTTTGGGTCAATAAAAATCTTTAGACTTTCAAAGAATTTATGACAATAATGTTTATTAATAAACGATCAATTTAAAAATAATCTCAAGTGAAAATTTTACTTAATCGTGCCTCTCAAAATGGTAAAAAAAATAAGTACCAAACAAACAAAACCTTCGATAAACACCAATTTCCCAGAAAAAAAATTTGATTTTATAGTTATGGAGCATTAAATGCACAGTATAGTGTCAGAGTTACCATGAGTATACTCTGAGATAAAACGAAGTGCTTTGGTGGGTGAAATGTTCCCCAGGGAAAGAACCATGCATGTTTGTCAATTAGCGGATAAAGAGAAAGTGAAAGTGAAGCAAAGGCATGTCATAGGGTCGTACTCGTGCATGTAGAACATGAATTTCAAAATGGCCTTCACTTGTTGCTATCATCATCTTTATTTAGGAGGAAATTACTATTTTGATTCTTACCCTTTGATTTAATGATAATTTAATCCTTTCTAAATTTGAAATGATAAAATGATTTTTTACGAGTTTATCAATAATCGAAACAAGCCCCTGACATTTTTTTATTAAAACAATGTTGAGATAGATTATTTTCTACAAACATAAAATCTAGATATCCATGTAAAATAAATTTTTTTCATCGTCGTCAATACATAGCAAAGTATAAAGTATTATTAGGATTTCTTAAAAAAAAATCCATGAATATAGTGTAAATTTGATCCAAAAAAGCTTAAAAGGGCTTCACATTTGAGGATATGCAGTGAATAGTAGATAAAAAATGTCTTATTCCATATGTGCATTGTACCTCTATGTCAATTGAAAAAAGTTTAGGTATGTATTTTTTTAACATTAAGATAATTGAGAGACTTGTTTTATTTATTGATAAATTTTTTATGAATTATTTTGTTACTCTAAATTTATAAAAAATTAAATTGTTATTAAATCAAAATGTAAATAATCAAAATAAAATTTTTCTCACTTATTTTTCAATCGTATAAGGACTCATATACAAATTTATTTTTAAAAATTAAGGGATAAAAGATCATAAATTTCATATATTTATTAGAAAAGATATTAAAACTTGATAATCAAGTTTTAATACAAGTCTATCGTACTTTAAAATTTGTATTATTATTTTTAAAATCATAAAACATGATTATTCATAACAAAAATTTCAGTGTTTGAGTCAATAATAATAATTTTAATATTTTAATATTTTTTATATTAAAGTAAAATATCTAATTTACTCATAAATTTGAGTGCATATATTTAGTTATAATGTAAGAATATAATTGTAATATTATTATATATTAGATTAATATTATTATAATTATATCCTTACATTATAATTAAATATATTAATATATTTAAAATTATAAATGAATTAGTACCTTAAATTAAATATTATAAATTTTTAATTGTAACATTTTTGTCATTTATTTTCTCCCTGCGCTTCAAACCTCAACGGGGAACAAACACCAGCATCATCCATCAGTTTCAATTTCTTTTCTCTGAACAGCGTGTTACTATTGTTTACTAATTTCTATGAAATCCATCCAGAAACTTCGCCCTCGGTAACCAAGTGGTCTCTCTTTTTCAAACCTTTAAATAAATTAATTAATACAAATGTATCCGTTGTTATTAATACTTTATCATCGAAATTAATAAATATATGTTTTTTATTTTGTGACTCAATATAATTTTTTTACTAGTAACATCATAAGTGTATATTATTTATAATTGAATATGTAATTTTAAAAAAATTCTATATCGCTTAATTTAAATTTTTAAGAAGAATTTACATATCTTATAATTTAATTAGAGAATATAATAGCAAAATATTTAAAAAAACTAATGGTAATAATAATTCAAAATTTTAGTTGTTGTGAACTAGGTTTTTTTTTTTTTAACCAAAAAAGTTCTAAAGTATAGCTGACCTAGTCACCTATTCTACTTTAAAAGACGATAATCTAGTTCAATCATTTGTAGCAAAAAATTCAAGCTGGTGTAGTTGAGGAAGAAATTATATTTAGAATCTATAAATTTAAAATATCTATTATAAAAAAAACTGGAGATTAAATTTTAAAATCATTAAAAATTTAATATTTACCGATACTATATTTTAATTATAAGAGTACTATTGAAAAAAGTTATAAGTGGCTATTTCCCTTTATTCATTCAATTTTAACAATAAAATGCAACGTCTACTTTATACTTTTCCATTCTATTTCATTATTTATTATTTCACTCGTTCATAAATTCCCAAAGATAAAATTAAAATCCTAACTACATAAAAATAAAATAAAATTGCATGACATGCAGCTTGTAATGGATTTGCCCAAAGTGAACGACAATGGTCACTATCACGTTACGTACTTAGTTACTTACCCATGAAGGAAGCGAAGGAGTACACTCCACCCTACAAATCAAGGACAGTGTTATGCCATTAAAAAAATATTAATTAATCTTGATATATAGTAAAAAAACCTCCCTTCTAATTTATTTTTTTGGTTTATGGAGTTAGCTTACATAAGGTTGTTAAATGCTTAATATGACAATAAAGACTGCAATTTTATTCTTAATATAATAGTAAAAACATATAAATAACGTCATTTTTTCATTGTGTAGAAAGCTAGGAAAATAAAAGTAAATTGGAATATAAATATCTACACAATATTAAATCTGATGGAAACCAAATTATATTTTTGATACAAGAAAGTTATGTTAAAACCTAATATACACTGCTAACACAAAAATTAGCCACTCCAGAATGCGGACCGGAAAACAAAAGTTCAGGTCAAAACTAGAAGAAAAGGTGATAATAGAAAAAGCACAGAAGACAGCATTCAATTAAATATCAAACAGGAAATGCTTTTTTTATTGATATTTGTTCCAAAATCTGAACTCAACATGATTTTGCTTGAATAATCCAAAATAGCTAGTAAACTTAAAAGGGAATAAAAATAATAATTAATGCATTTATAAAGGTTTATATACTTTTTTAGTTGCATAAATTTATTAAACTCTAATTAAAATTATTAATAAAATAATATACTCATAATGTATTAAATGTATTTTAAATTTTTAAAACTTAAATTCTTTTTCAAATACAATAATAAAATATTCGTAAGTATTTTTTTTAAAACGTCTAAAATATTTATCTACTAAATAAATTATCAATTGTATAATAATTTAATCTTATTTTTAATTAAATAAAATTAAAATTTAATAATAATTCTTATAATTATTATTATATATTTATTTAATAATTACCCTTATAAATAATTTTTATATAATATCTTAATATATTTAAGACATAAATATTATATACTATTCTATCACCATTTTACGGAAATGAATCGGGCAAGATTCAAGGCCAGATCATTAAGTGATGCAGCTTCCTCTCAAAATCAAAACTTTATTTTCTTAACACCTCAACTAGATAAAACAAAAGCATGAACAATGTTCAATAACAACATAAACACGAATCTGTAATTTTTTACTACCTCCTAAAGCATGGACAATACTCAATACCAACTGACCCAGTAAAGCATGAATATGTGAAGGTCCTCGAACCTTTCAGGAAGCAGAGTACTGGCCCTCGCAAACTGGGCTGTCATCGAAATTCTTCGAGGGATACTTAACCGAGAGCATCCCGACTTCGAACACTACGTCATCGCCGCTGGAGCGAATCCCTGTGATGGACCACCACTTGAAGAATGCCCAAACCCTAATTCCATCGAGCTTCGAGATTCGACCTTTGAAAATTTCTCCGGTGATTCTCTTGGAGTAGATGGCCACGTAGTTGTCAGGCGGTAGCGTGATCTGGCACGCGCCGCCAAAGTCGACGGAGAAGTCGCCAGAGGTCTGATTGATAGCGTAACCTAAGACTGTGGTTGCAGGTAAAAGGCCAGTGGGAAAGCCATAGTTTGCGAGCTCCTTGTGAGCCGACGAAGGCGATGGAATCGAATACGAAAATTTGGGGTTAGGGTTTTGGGACGAATAGGATATCAGAAACAGAGGAAGAAGAGAAAACAAGAAGAGGTTTTGGGTTTCATGGTGTTTATTGTTGAGAAAATTTGCACGCGATTTTTCCAAAAGGAAATTGCATGCAGGTTTTAGGATTTGCTTTTGCTCTCTTATGCCTTCGCGCCTGGGTTTTTGTTTTTCTGTTTTATTTTGTCAACGAATCTATCATTATTCGTTAGGATGAAAGTGGATAAGGAATTGACTGTGTCAATACCTGTAACGGAAAAACTGATTCTGTTTTGACTTTTGAGATTCACTTATAAGGCCATGGACTCAGGTCCAGAAACTCTGGCCCAGGTAGCACAAACCCATTACAAAGAACGTAATTTTAAAATATGAATTATAAAAAAATTTATTGTATTTTTAGTATTAGGTATTTTTAACTAAAACACAGAATGTGTAAAAATTTGAGAAAAGTATTAAATGTCTCCCCTACTTTTATATTTGTGATAATTTAATTTTTCTTAAATATATGTGACAAACCAATTTTTTAAATATTTTATTTTATACAATATTAATATGTCATTAATCCAAATGAATGAATTATTTTGTGAAAATTTAAATTTGTAAAAAACTAATTTATATAACTAAATTGTCACAAAATATAAAAATAAATAATTGATTTTATACTTTTCTCGTAACAATTTTAAATAATAATATACAAATATATACTTTTCTAGATATATATATATATATATATATAATTTTTATAACTCAACATTATATTATTATATTTTTAAAAAAAATTTGTCTCAATCTTATAATTTTATTGAAGAACCAAAACATGGAGACCTGTTTACAATGTTTAAAAAAATTTATGTTCAGACCGAAAATATTTTATGTTTAGAATAAATAAAATAATTGTATGAATTTAATTACAGAAGATGCATTAATAAAATTTTCAAATATATATTTATTATTAATTAAAATCTTTTGAGCGGCCCTCTTATATTTGCTCGTGATTTAATCAAACTTTTTCAAGTTATGACGCAAGTGCGTTGGCTCAAAGCTACAGGGGCAAACTCAGATTCTACGAGGAAATACTCAATTTTAACTGACACGTAATGTGACAGAAGGATACTTTTTTGCTAAGAAATATATGAAAACAAAAAACAATTTTAGTCCTTTATTCTTTATTTTAATCTTGATTTAATTTTTTAAAATTCAAAAATATTAAAATAATTATCTTTCAAAATATAAAAGTCTCTCATAGTTGAAGAAATTAAATTAATTCAAATTTTAAATGATAAAAGATGATATTAATATTTTTCACTAAAAAAAATTAAATTGATTTTAAGACTTAAAAGTAAGTTTTTTTTAAGAAAAAATTTACTAGCAGAAGTCATGAACGAGGCGCTTATTATATCATTATGTTTTTGGGCAGGTGCTTAGACCTCAAATCCTTTTAGGCTCGGTTTGTCATAAGAAATTTGAATTAAAATATAAAATTCTAATTCTAATTTCAATTATGTTATAAGTGGAATTTATTTAGAATCTTATAATTTATATAGTATGTACATACATGTACGCAAGTATAAACAACTAATGTAATATCATATACAAACATGATATCATATCATAGCATGAAATCATACTATGCATATGTAGGTATGTTTGCTTATAACATAATATCGTACATGTATGTATATTAATACTTATGAAATGACATTACTTATGCATACATGTTAAATTTAAATTAAATAATTTTTTAAAAATATAATTATTACATATTAAACGATGCAACATTATAATCATTATGAAAAAGTTTTTATCCCATCTAAACTAGATGAAGACAAAAATTTTCTTTAAAAGCATTAATTTTTTATTATATATTTTATTACTTATATATGTGTTTGTATGTGTGTGTATATTGTATATGCAATTTTGTATTTTTTTTATTTGTAAATATATATAAAATATTCATATGTGTTTGTATAAGTGTATATACAATATTATATCAAGTATATGTATTTTACATGTTTTAAAAATTTTATGTATTAATATGCATTTTTGTCTGTAATATTATCAATATATATCATATAATTTTAATTATTTTTTATTTTATTTAAATTAAATTTAAGTTATGATTAATTTTTAAAATATTAATTTTACATTCTAAATCTTAATTTTTTTTATTATATTTCTTTTTCATTTTGAATCTTTTTTTTTTTCAAGAATGTTTTTGTTATATGTTTTTAATTTAAAAAATGAAACATAATTTATCCTAATATAACCTAGTTAAATCCTATTCAGGACTCATATCTTAAAAAAGTGGTCTGATCATTAAAAAAAAAAATGTCCTTTTTAGAGTAAAAAAGTTACAATTTAATTTTGAGTTTTAGGATTGTAATTTTTGAAGTTAAGGATAAGAATTATAAATGACCCTTATTAGTTATTTTTTAATTCTATAGAATCGATACACAGAATTAAAAATATAATTATAAAAGATAAACCAAATAAAAGAATTAGAATTGTAAAGTCAAATTTCAATTTTAAATCTAATTCTTGACACCAAAGAGGATGTTAAGATTAAGAGAAAAAAAAGTGCAACAATGACATACTATTTTTTTTTTTTTGAGCCAAAATGATATACCAATTGACTCTTAGATTCAAAAGCCATTTGTACTGATAAATAATATTTCTATCCTGCAAGAGAATTGCAGAACTAGGCAAGCGTAATAATACACAGGCCGTATATATATTACAGCAAAATGACACATAAAATAAACATTTCTTCGCCATGCTTCAAGCATTTGTCTTTGTTGAATCTGCAAATTTTGGTGATCATGAACATGGGGATTTCCAAAGCTCTGCATTTTTAACCTTAGATACACTCTCCAACACTTCCAAGGGAAAAATGTCTCCAATAACAACTACCATTTTGTTTTCCAGATCTACCTTGTATGAGCTCACTCCTGTTCACAGAAGTTCGTATTATAAAGGCATCTATTGAAAATTGGAAATAGACATCAATCATACTAACAAACAAACAAACTAGTACCATACCACATACTGAGAATAAACAATAATTATGTTGACCTTTTTCACAGACGACACTGCTTTTTTTCTTTTTCTTTTTGATTTTTATTTTTATGGTGACAGTAGATGACGCTGCTTTTGTCAGATCAGAAGAACATCTTATGTATGATTGAAACTTAAACTAATTACAGCATATTACGATTGGTTGAAACTTTAAAAAACACAGGAATAAGCACAAATAAATCATGTTCATGAAGAACATAGCTTAAGCACTAGCATGCCCAACATAAATTGAGGCTTTATAATTCAAATTTTTTCATGTTCTTGCGAAATATGAGAGTCATGTTTAGATAATACTCATGCCATAACACTCCGCATCATTAATATATAAATTTTCAGGCTGTTATTTTAATGTCATGGTGATACAGTATGAATTAGGCTCATGAAGGTCATCTTTTTGATATGAAAAATGGTTTCACTTCTAAGCTGAAAAATTCATAAATAATTTTATTATAATATTTGACATGTCCTCTATCTTTTCTTCTCAAGTATTTATGTCAAAGACAATTTGATTCAAAAATATAAGCTATTAATTAAGTAAATTTCACTCATAGTTTTATTATAGTTTCGAGGAGTCTTGCTTACCTTCCAACTTGGAGACATGTTTCTCAACTTGCCTTGCACAGCCATGGCAATGCATGGAAACCTTCAATATCACCATCTGTGTATTTTATCAAACAGAAAGAGATCAACCTCTGTAACACTAAACATGCTAGAGCATTATCTTCTTCCTTTCGCAAAGAAAGAGAAGAGGGATCGGAGGAGCAATATACAGAAACTTCATTGCAGAAAATCAAAGAGAAGAAGAAGAAGAAGAAGAAGAAGAAGAAGAGTTCGTCATCACCTTGGGTTTCAATTGAAAAGCCAACGTCTGCTTTCCAGCAAATACATCCTTCAATCTTAGTCTCTGGTCACTTTGAGTTTCACTAGCAACCAAGGGCTTCTTCTCAATCTCATCTTCAAACTCCATGGAATTCGCACAGAAGCAAGAGCTTGAGCCTGAGGAGAGACAGAACTTGTCTAGAATCCGACCAAGTTTTCCCATTTCACCTTCAAGTCACTGAGGTTGATGTGTCTGAGCTGAAAGTGATGAAGTCAACCAAATGCTTCAACTTGAATGATGCAAAATCCAGCGGACTAGTTGAAATATCTCGCATTTAGGAGGAGGAGGAGGAGGGTAGGGAGAGAGACACATAAGCTTAAGGTCAAATTTATTGGGGAAGCCAAAAGTTGCACAGAACCCAATAATTTTTTTTATAATGGACTGTCTGATTGGAGTTTGTCATGTGACGATCCACTAAGAAAGCTTGATCGAAAACAAAACAATCTCACTAAAGACAGTTTTAATACCATAAAGGGTTCATAAAATGAGAGAAGTGTCTATCTGTGACTATTTTAGCCATGAAGAGACAGACAAGAGAGATGAAACGGGTCACAGTATAGGATGTAGGGATGCCAAATTTTATGACTAAATAATGTTTCTATAGATAGAATATTTTACAATTTAGTCGTTTTATTTATTTAATCCCTTGTAAATAAGTTATTTATTTAACTTGCTTTCTTATAAGTAAATTTTTTTTAATTTTGTTTCTTATAAAATTACTTTCTTAATTCAATAATCTTGTGTATGGATATTTTTCAATTCTCTTTTTTACAAATGAAATCATTATCAATAAAGTCTTTTAAAAATTATATTAATTTCAACCATAAGAAAAATATTATTGAAAATAATTTTATTTGTAAGTGATCAAATTTAAAAATATTAATATGTGAGGAACTAAATTGATAAGATGATTCTATAAATGAATAAATTGAGAAATACTATATAAAGAATTATATTAACAAATAATTTTTGGAACAGAATCAAGCCACTTCAAAGATGGTTATACAATACTAATTATTGTATAGAATATTAGTGCACAGTGATTACTTCACATCATTATTGAACTGACTACAATATGCTCTACAGTCAACATTGTGACTATTAGATCATTTTTGTCTTTGCCTCGTATCTAATAGTGCAAAATGGGACACGAGAGGCCTTGCATTATTGTATGCCCATGGGGTCACAGGCGTTTTGGAATTATTGAATCGCTGAATAATTGTGGGGAGAAAACCCAAAAAAAAATAAAATTGAATGAGGATCATATATTAACAATAGGCCTGATCTTGAGTTAGATTTTTAAAAATTAAACTTAAATTTAAGTTTAAAAATTCAAAATTTATTTTTTAATTGAAATTTTTATTTATATTTTTTTGATTTGATATACTGGACCAAAAATACATTTTAAATTACGATCAATAGTGTGTTTGGTTCAACATTTAAAAATTTTAAAAGTCTATTTATAAATTTGAATGAGAGTTTTTTTTACAAATATTGTTGTTTAGTTTGATATTTGATTTTTTTGAAAATTAATTGTCTTTCAAACTCTCATTTACATAAAAATGAAAAACAATTGTCTTTCATGGAATAAATTGTGTAAATGACAAAAATTAATTTTTAAATGAAAGTTTTCAAACATAAATTATAATAATGTAAAATCAAGTTAACTTAAAATCACATTAGTTCAATATTAATCTAAACATGTATTAAGTCTATTTATTTTTTAAAATTTTTTAAAAATAATATAGCTTTTATTATTTATAAAATTAAACTTTATTTTTATGGTACTAAAAATCTACATATTTGGTGTTGGTCCATGTGATGGATAAGGAAACTATGAGAGAGTTGAGTTGGATTCAATGGAAGGAGAAGAAGAGAGACTCTAGAAAAAGGTCAGGGTGGCGTCAGTCACATGAGTTGTGACTGTGAGAAGATAAAAGGGAAAGTAGAGAGCGAGAAGTATGGAGGTTTCTTGTGGTGCTTTGTCAAGATGATGAGACTGTTCACCAAAGAAATACGGAAGGGCAGCGCATTTGTCGGCTTTTGTTGAGTGACAAGCAACGTACATCAGCCAACTAACGGACACCCTTTAAATGGAAAATTTTGATTTCAGAGATATTCCTCACTCAGATGTTCAAGTTATATTAAAATAATTAAAATTTAAGAAAGAATATATTTTTATTCTTTACTTGTTATAAAATTTTTATTTTGATATTTTATTCGTTAAAATATTTAAAATAATTATTTATTTATTAAAAATAATGTGCTTAATTCTTAACATTTTAAAAATTATTAAATTTAACTCTATCAAAATATAAATTCCAAACCTTAAACCAAAAAAATTAAATTTAGTTTTATTTTAAAAAATAAAAAATTATTTAATATTTTGTAATGAATGGAAGATTATTTTATATATTTTAAACTTTAAACCCTAAATCAAAATAAAACTTTTATGCTAAATAACAGACTAAAAAAATATTTTATTTATTAAAAATTTGTTATATTTATTTATTGATGATAAATATGAGGGAAAATTGTCTTTTAATTCCTACATTACAAAAATTTTAATTTAGTCCCCTAGTTTTTTTTCCAATTCACTCCCTATACTTTTGTTACTTATTGAAATTTGGTCCTCACCATCTATGTCTGTTATAACACTGTTAGTTTCATGCTCAGGTGGAGGATGGAGATGACCTTGTATAGTCTATTAGACATTGAAAAAATTTTATTGAGTTTTAGATACACTTAAATGAATAATATTATTAAAATTAATACACTACATCAATTGTTACCTAAGTGTATCAAAATTAGTCAATAACTTTTCCTTTGACATCATATTACACACTTAGGTTGGTCAGGTAAAGATAAAAACTTATACCCACCCCATTTTGTTTGATTTTGTTCTCAACATGGTTGAACTCTGAGGTTATGGCCAGCACTCGTTCAAGGTGGCGAGCTCATCAACAAGATCGCCAAAGGCCGCTTGAGGGGAGGAAGTGGCAAGAGTCTTTCTAGCATGCGATCTCAATTAGGAAAATCTGCTTCTCGATGAAGAAGGGAATTTGAAAGTCAGTGATCATTTTGGCCTCAGTACATTTGCCCAGCACTTTCGGCAAGTCGGGTTGCTTCACATGACTTGTGGTACGTACTCCAACATGCGTGGCACCGTACTGTGGATTGGAACCCCTACACAAGCTCATTGATGCCCTGCCAGCAAACTATATCTTGTATAAAATATCTATCGAGGGTACTATATCTTATATCTTTATGGACGCGTCTTATATTTTTTCTAACATAAAAATGCCAATATGCCATGCAATGGTACTACTAAAATCTAAGTTTAAAAAAGAGAGAGAAACAAAGCACAAAATCTTTGTTAGAGAACAAAAAGATAGAGTCCCCAGCTGCCCCATGTTCTGATAACATATAGGTTCGGTTTCACAGAGCCATCACTACTAAACTCTAAATTTAATTAAGGTTTCTCTTCGCACGAAGAAGATCCTTCCCTCTTCTTTCCCCATAACTAACCATCTCTCTCTCTTGTTGGGAAAAGAATGACAATGAGGTAAAATTATTCTCCATCAGCAGGTAATTAGGCTCAGCTAATAATTTTGGTCTTGGTGGGTCATCCTCTATGTGCTTCTCGCCGGATTCTTGCCCTTCCAAGAAGATAACCGAATTTTGTCTTCTTCTTCAATGTTAGAATATCATATAATATTTAAAATTTAAATCTATTAAAATATTATATAGAATTAGAGTTAAGGTTTAATAATAATTTTTATAATTATTATGTTACCCTTATTTAATAAGTAAAATAGAGTTAAATTTTTATAAATAGGTTAGACTATTATACAATAAATAAATAAAAAAAAAAACTTGAAACGCTTTGAAAAGAATACTTGTAGTCTCGTTCGAGAGAGGATTTAAGTTATGAAAACTTAAAATATACCCAATACACTATAGATATCTCATTCGACTAGAGATTGATCTACTTTTACAATTAGGCTATAATGTGTTCATTTATTATTTTTTTATTCCCTTCAGCCAAGAATTTCAATATCCCCCGTCAAAATGGCGCCCAAGAAGCAAGGCTTCAAGCTTTAGGTGAGAAGCAACTTGAAGAACAGCCTCATGATCAACGTCACTGAGAAGGGGTTTTCTCTTCATACCTCGCCGATGTCCACTCCCAGAGACTCGGAGGCACAGCTCTTCCTCTCTTCCCTCTTCATCCATCTTGAGGTTGTGCATCAACTCAATTTTTTATCACTCAAAGGTGGGTTGCCACCTCACCATTTTATGTGCTACTTTGGCAATATGATGTCTAAGTAAACCATGCAAGGTCAGCTCCATCCTCCACCTAGGCATGAAATTGATGGCGTTATAACAGACACAGTATGGATCAAATTTTAAACCGCAGCAAAATTATAGGGACTCAATTGAAAATTGCTGTAAAGTATGGTGGATTAAAAGATTTATTTGCCCTTAATATAATTACACTCATTATAATCATAATATCTTTTTTTATTTATTACTTGTATACGTTATATTTCTAATCAAAATATCTTTATATTTATTACTTGTTTAATATAAAAGTATGTTTTATCAATATAAAATAGTCAATTATCAAATTAAAAAAATTATAGATCATTTGATAAAAATAAAGAAAATATTCTTAATTTTTTAAAATTTAACCAATATTTATATATAATGATTTAATTTCAAAAACAGCATTAATATCAAATATATATATATATATATATATATGAATAAACATATGTATATATTGCCATCTACACTTTTCAATACAGATTAAATAATATATACTAAAATTAAATATTATGCACTTTAAAAAATTTGCAAATAATGGATGGCTTGTTGTGATGCTAAATTTGCGGTTTTATAAGCAATTATAGCTAAGAGATATTCCTTGTATGCAAAACCAAAATTCTCTTGAATCTGGTTTAAGGTTCACCGCACTAGTTCAAGAGTTCACATTTAGACGCTAACTAGTTTATTTGTGTGTTTGTGTATGCATTACATGAACTTCAGGGTAAATTAATTTATTTTGTTATATTTTAATATATTTTAAATCAACAATATTTTTAAGTGTTAATAAAAAAGTAAATTTATTAGTGTATTGTAATATAAAAGAAATATAATAAATTGAAAAAATCACATGAAATTGGTCTAGATTAGTAAAAGAGGAACGGTAACAATAACTCGTTAGAAGGACACTACTATAAGGAATCTTTTTATAGTATAAAATAGTTTACATTGTTGTTCTTTTAAAAAACTATAAAATTTAAGTAGTTGATGTAGTTATTTAACTTATTAAATAATTACTTAATTCTCAATTGTTTTAAGAAATAATTAATTTTTTTATTTACACTAAAAATATATGTACTTTAAAAAAATTTCAATGAATATACATATAAAAAAATAATCATTACACAAAGAATTAAGAATACAATAAAATGAAACTTTTTATTGATCAACCATAACTCTTGTATTAGAGGAGCAAACTTTACACACATTTGGAAGTTATAACTTTTCATACTTTCTTAAAATTTTGCATATTTACGCCGTGTCAAAAACATCAAAATTGATCATGAGTTAGGAGCCAGAGTTTGGATTTAACATTGGAACTTGCTCGTTCAACTGAAGCAAATGCTGGATCTAGAATGTACGCATAGCAATAGAATTCTCAACATAAGCACGATCCTCACAGTAGGCTTATACATGGGGTTATGTCATCCAGGCCCAAAGTTGCCATGGGATCCAGTTGCCTTATGATTCGTGTTCTATACTAGTGTTCCGTCGCAGCCAAATTGCTTTGGTTCTTCCTCTCCTATGGATGATGGTAACTCGAAAAAATTTTTAAAATTATTTGTCTGCGTGTTATGCTGGTTTTAAAAAAATTATTATATTGATGTCAAAAAAATATTATATTATTATTTTATTTTAAAAGTAACAGACTCATTATGAGAATAATATCATAAGAGATCTTATTTATTATACGAAACACTTGTTAGTAATACTTTTTAAAAAAATTATAAAATAAAAAAAATGAATGAAATCACATTTAATTTTATTTTTGACTTCAAGTGTCGTAAGAAGAGAGATGATTCAAATATAATTTTCTTGAACTTTAATTTTAGACTTAAATTATATTTATAATACCTTATTAGAAAAAATAAGATGCAATTAATTAATTTATTATTTTTTCGTTTAATTCAAAAAAGTTTCAAATTTACAAAAAAAATTATTGAATATACAATTACTTAATTCATTATTTTTCTCGTTAATTCAAATGAATTTTTTATTTTTAGAGGCAGTTAATTAATTAATTTTCTCTTTGAATCCAAAGAATTTTTGTACTTCAAATAATCTTTAATGCATATATGGAAAATGTAAAAAGTTATCTTACAAAAAATTGATAAAATAATTAAGTGAAAATTCTAGTTGATCAAATAGAAGTTTCACCTAATCTACTTTATATATATATATATATAGTCTGTGGTCATTCACTAGTCCAATTTACACAATCCATTACCACCTCTTAAGTTATGATTTTTTTTAGTTAAATGATTTGTAAATGATAAATAAAATAGCCAATTAAAAAAATTGAATTTCATACACATATTCACTTACGCTTCCTATAATTACAAGCAATGTTATTAAAATTACGATTCTAGGTAGACTTGGAAAGGGGGGTGGATTCATATCATAAATTCGTAACATAGAATCGTAAGAGTTTACTTACACCTGTTATTTAAGCTATTGAACATAACCATATCACATAAAATTTCATACATAGTTCATAATCCATAATCTATAATATATAAAGTTCAATAAACTCTGTAATCCATATCTATAATCCATAATATATAATCCAAATTAACATACAACGTTTAATAAACTTTGTAATCCATATCTATAATCCATAATATATAATCTAAATCAATATACAAAGTTCAATAAACCTTGTAATCCATATGTCATAATCCATAATTCATAAGATATAATCCATCACATATAATACATAATAATCATTAATTTAACATAACATACTCTCAATACAAATTCAATAAAGATCATCAATCTCACAACTATCATCACTTCCAGAATCTTAATCATCTCCTATATAACATTCACCTATCTCATTCTCATTCTCACCATTATTATCTTCTTTTTCATCTTGGAATTCATCATCAAAATCCATATTGTTAAATTGTTCACCAGTACTAGTTCCACTAATATTAGCATCAAGTTGAACAACCAAATCACCAATTTTTATTGCTATCGAAAGAGGATTAACTGGAATAGGTTCAAGAACCTCATCATCTGCCTTTACATTATCTTCATTTCCCATCTCCTTAGTTATCCATTCATCATTAAACTGAATATCATTAAAATCATAAACATGAGTTTTTATAGTTTGTTTATTTTTTAACTTCAAATTGCACATCACAAATGCCAAATCATTTATCTTCTTTTGGTGCAAGCGATTTTTTTTCCTTGGTATGAATCTAAACAAAATGAACAATGGTGATAAGTATTTTAACCCTTAAAAAAATTAAAATGAAACTAAAGAAAGAAAGCAATTTATAATTTTACAATTACTTACCCTTTCAAAAGCACTCTAATTATGTTCACATCCAAAAGAGCTACAACATAAGTTAAGAATGCGAAGTGTCAATATTTTAAGTTATGGGCATCCATCTCCATAGGCTTCCCACTATTCTGTTAGGGCCAACTGTGTTCTTAATGTCTGTACAGAACTATAACTAAACAAACCCTTTGCAAAATGGAATTTGACCAATTGGAACTCAATTTTGTCTCTTTCTCCCTTATCTTTAGTTAGTCATGTTATGCATTCATATAGCCCTTGCTTAACTGTATGATCAGCTTGGAAGTCAGTGTTAAAGTGAAAACGAGGGTTGAGGTAATACGCAGCTGCACGTAAAGGCCTATGTAATTGAGCATCCCACCTTTTATCAATTATGTTCAATACAGGCTTATAGCTGCGGTAATCAGCAAACAATCAAGCTAAAATATATTAAAGATAAAGACACTAATATAAGGTATATTTGTTTATATTTACCTCCTTGAAACATTATTAAAGTTCATATTAATTTTTGCCGTTGCACTTTCCATTACTTTATATATGAATCCCATGGCTAGTTTTTCCTTTGAATCCACTAAGCGAAAAACTTTAATGAGAGTAATAGCAGCAAGTAATCATATTCTTCCACAACCTTTTATCCATAACACTTTTTGCCACTTCCTTCCCATCCTTGGTAGCAAAAATTTGCTATCTTTCAATTTCTCATAATTAAATAGATTTATCAATGCCGCTTTATGATAATTAAGGCAACCTAATATCAAATAAGCAGTGACAAAACGAGTTACAGCTGGCCTAATCAAGTCTCTCCCTTTTGTGAATTTTCTTAACATATTGATAAGCATTGATCTTACGTAAATGTAAGTTGTAATTCTTCTGCCCTTACTTATGATTTCTTTATGCAACTCTATTTTCTTTTCTAAGTCCTTCAACATTAAATCAATGCAATGAGCTGCACATAGTGTCCAATACAGGTGTTTTCTTTTCTCCATCAAGTTTTGTCTAGCTGCCTTGTAATTTGCAGCATTATCAGTTATTATTTATATCACATTCTCTTTTCCCACTTTCTCAACAACATCATCAAGCATCTCAAACACTTTCTCAACAGTTTTAGAAATATGAGAAGTGTCTAGTGAATATAAAAACACGGTCCTTTTAGGACTATTGACCAAAAAATTACAAATGGAACGCTCCTTATTATCCGTCCACCCATCAGACATAATGGAACAACCCATCTTTTTCTATTCTTGTTTAAACTCTTCAAGCATGGCATGTGTGTTCTTAACTTCCATATTCAAGTATTTTTCTTTAATTTCATGATAGGATGAAGGATTAAACCCTTGGCCATATCTTCCAATAATCTCACACATCTTAATAAACTCAGGATTTTTTACACAATTAAAGGGAATGACACTTGTGTAAAAAAAAATAAGCTACTTGTTGGCAAGCTTCTTCCCTAATATCTTTCTTGAACATGTGATTAATGGTAAATTGTGAGCTACCTTGGCTACTGCTTTGTTTTTTAGGAGCTCTCAATAAATTTCAATGTCCTTGAGTACCTGGAGTTTCTTTTTCACCAACATCAACCCATTGTTTTTTCCTTTTAAATGATGCACATTTGGTTTCAATAACATGTTGTAACATTTGTGCCTTAACATCATATGGAATACTAACACATGGTTCAACATCTATTTTTGTGCCAACTAAATGATGTTTAAACCTATAGACTCCTCCACTATAAACTTTGCCATAATAACTACATTGAACTTTTTTACCATCCCCACTAACATCCTTCCCATGTTGCCACCTTATATAAGATCTATTACTAGGAAAATTCTTCATTCCAATAGCTACAATTTTTTCCAACAGGGGCTGATGGAACACTTGTACTTGAAGACATATTTTCTTTGATGTATTACAACAAAACAATATATAAGTTTATATCAGCTAAAAAGAAATCCAATGAAACTAACCAAAACAAAGATGAATAAATGTAGAAAATAAATTCAAAGATAACACAATAAGTTTTATAATTTGTTCAAAATAATAATAGCTAACCAACCATATTATATCTCATTCCAACATAATAACAGTTTTATAATTTGTTCAAGCTCATCTCCCTAGCACCATTTATATCCCTGTTTTACACTCCAAAAGCATTGCCACCACTTACTTTCTTATAATACAGTTCTAATATAACCAAACAGATTGTATCATTACAAAATTGTGATTAGAGACAAATAACTAGATGTTATATTATATATATAGGTCATCATTAATTGGATAACAAGATGCAATATATATATATATAGCAGAGCAGCCTCCTATCAGTTCTATAAGCTACATTTTTGTTTCTTTTAGTTACAAATTTGCTTTCGGTTAATCTGTAATGTGCAACAGAGAAGAAAACCATGTTACCTGATCCAGAGGAAGAAATTGCGAGCAGGGAATCAAACACAACCATTGAACGTGAACCATTGAATGAGCCACTAAACAGCGAGCATCGAGCAACCAGCAGCGAACTAAGAGGAGCAGAACCAACCACCAAGCAACGAGCAATGAGCACCGAGTAGTGAACTGAGAGGAGTAGTACCGAGTAGTGAACTGAGAGGAGTAGCATCGGCCACAGACCACCGAGCACTGACAACTGAACTGAGAGGAGCAAGAGAAAACAAAGGGAAAGCTACAATTGAGACCAATGCAACAATTGAGACCAGCAGAGAAGACCAGTGGCAGTGCAGGCGCAACAAACCAAGACCAGCGGCAATGAGAGATCGATGAGAAGTTGAAAACAGAGGACTTAGGGCTTGATGAACAGATGAGGTGAAACACAGAAGCAGCTCTGATTCTGAAGCGTGAAGGAAGCTTTCAGTTTGGGTGATTCATAGATACGTTGATACATTAGACTTGGGTAGCACTGTAGCAGGCTATCTACAGTATAATGTTGGGCCTTAACATTGCTGGTCGCTGATGGGCTTATTCTCATACCAATTTTTTTTTGGGCTACAAAGAGGGTGGCTGAGCTAACTCGTTTGACTCGGTCAAACTCGCCGATTTTATGGAGTTAGTATGAGTCAGTCTTGATTCTGATTATACTTGCGATTTAACACGAAATTGCTATCTAGGATCGTAAAATCAGCGATTCTACCAAGTTAAATGGCAGTTTTGACAACATTGATTACAAGTATATTCAAGTACAAAATATTCATAATACTTTTAGGCAGGCAATCAAGTGGAGAATGCCCAATTAGTATTAGTTTAGCCCCAAAACTTCAAGCTGAATTGTCTTATGGGCTTAGTGAACATGCTCTTAAAGTATTTAAGGTACACATTACGTTACATAGTAATTAAAATATGAATAAATAATTTTTAAAAAAATATGTTCAAATTACAAATATTTTTTCTTGTGTTTAAAACATGATGCAACTTCCCTCTTAAATCAAGCCATACAGTATATCCTTCTCTATTATAAAAGACAAATTACATTTATAGTTATTTTGACTAAAACATTTTTATTTATTTGTTATGTAAGATGATAAAAATTAAATATAAATCTGACTTATATAAAATAATCACTTTTAAATTTTGAAATTATTTAAATTTATGACTTTTCACTCAAAATAAGTAATATTAAAATAAAAATTTGAAACTAAAAAAATATGTTTAACATAAATAGTTGATTAGAATGTTTTAGTCGTTTGCTTTTTTAGTGTGTGTATATATATATATATATATATATATATATATATAATTAATTAATTAATTAAAGAAAAGAATGTGTAATTTCATTGTTTATAAAACTTATTGTAAAAATATAATTGTATAAAGACAGTGAAATAAATATATTTGAAATATACGACCCTCTTTTTGTGACTTCTTTTTTTGGCCAATAGATCATGTGACTTATGTTACATCATTCTTCTTGCCCATTTGCGACTGGAAGGATAATTACCGATTGCATTTCTGAAAAGTATTCTTTTCATTCTTGTTAAAACTTAAAAAAATTAGAATACAATATTTTCATGCAGAGCCACCCACCGTAAGCAATGATAATGGAGTCCTCTTCAAATATAAGGTAGATTTGCATTCGAACTTTAATTATAGCTAATCCTTTTTTAAGACAAAAGCACCGAACAATGGCCCCAGAAAAGTACGCTCTAAACAGAAAAAAGTGGGGTCCCTCTCTTTTATATATGTGGAAATTATATAATTTTTAATATAAGAACGTAAATAGATGTTTTAAATTAGAGATGACTAAAATACTTCGAAAGATACTAGTAGTCTTTTTATTAAAAAAAGTAACTTATTGGAAAGCCTTTCTTAAATGCTTTTTCTTTGTTATTTGTTTTATAAAAAATTAACAAATATAATTCATTCTATATTTAAAAAATTAATTTATTTTAATTAAATTTATATTTAATATTTATTATATTATATAAGTATTATATATAAGAATATTTGGTATTGGATTTTGGGAAAAATAAATTTAATAATTATATCTTAATTGTAAGAGATGTCAGTAATCATTATAATAAATACTATAATTTAAAGTAAAAAGAACATAATTTTCTAAATAAAATAGAAAGCCTGTAATTTGAATACCTTCTAAAAAAGGGATGTATAATTTTTTTTTTTAAATGTCAAAGAATTCAATCAGAAACTTTGTTTTCTCCAAATGAACGATCACAGAATAATAAAAAGCTAAGAAAATATAAAGTTAAAAGAATTAATTTACAGAATTAACTTAATGATAAGAAAGAATATATCTCACATGTTCACTGTTTATATATATATATATATATATATATATAAAGGAGTCTCTTAATTGACGATGTTTCTAGAAATTAAGAAATGTTATGGTGAAGCAATATAATTTATTTGATATTGAAGGCTGGACAAACGCGATAGAGGCGCCATCTATGACTAGACCATGGACCGTTTTGTAAGTTGGACAAATAGATCAGCGATATAAATAGAGGCACGTCATTATCATAGGATCATGCCCTATCATAACACCGTGAAATTATAACAGATAATTTCCGCCTCCTTTCTCTCTCTTTTTTATTACAATTTTATCGAGAGAGAGAAAAGGAAGAAGCAAGTGTTTGGTGAGACCTCACTGGGCTGTACGAAGCCGTGATTTCCAATTCAGGAAGATCTGCGATTTTCTCTCTCTTTCTTCCTCTTTCTGTGTGTGTACTGGCCGTGGATCCCTTGGACTTCGCCTTCAGCTCATGAAAAAGCTGCAGAAGTAGAAGTGTATCTTCGCCTGCAGCTAAATTGAGGTTCGTTCCATTTTCACTTTATCTTGTTTACTTACTCTATCTGTCGTTTTCAGCCGAGAGTTTGATTTTTCGGATCTGATTATTTATTTATTTATTTCTGTGTTGTTTACTCTTGAACATTGTTCTTGGAAAAGAAATACGAGAAATTTAAAATTTCGATATGTATTATTATTGGACATCAATGAACTTACTGTGAATCCTGTGGAGCTGAGTGCTTGACGCCGCTATGCTGCTTTATTTTAGTTAAGCGCATGAAGGATAACGAGTTCGGTAGCATAAAGTTCTTAGTTCGCTTATTTTACTTTTCGAGCAAGCTAAGGGAGTTTGATGATCATTCTTATTAAAATAATTGTTTAAATGGATGTTTATGGATTTTTCTGTAGTATAACATTCGTTTCAATTTGACAGAAGTAGAGATGGCAAATCGACTGAAGGAAGATGAGAAAAATGAACGAATAATTCGAGGTCTTCTCAAACTTCCAGCGAATCGCAGATGTATTAATTGCGACAGTCTGGTAAAATAAACCCATGTGATTCTTACATAGTTTTAGGAGTCAAAAGTCATTCAAGTGATATTCCTTTTTTGCATCACTTTCTTAAGTTACGAGATATTAAATGAAATTGATCGGAAGTTGCTATATTCGGCTAGACTATGTATTAATGTGAATTATCTTCCAATATATTGCTACTGAAAAGTAATTCGTTGCAGCAAGTCACTAAAAATATGCAGTTTTTCTTTATTATATTCGAATATGCTGTAATGGACAGCATAAACACCGACAGAGGGGTGTGGTTAGTTAGCAGGAGATCTTATGTTTGAACCGATGCTCCAACATGTACCCAAAGAAGACTGACAGCGGCAAAATATATTGTTAAAGATTCTTTTGTGGCTTTTTTCTTCTTTAGAAGTTCCAAATAATTTACCACCTTGACTCCGTCACATTCTTCCGGTGGGCATATATCAGATCATTTTGTAGACTTTCATTTAAGTGTTAATTTCTAATCAGCTTCTTCTAGAATATGTGTACTCAAGAAATTTGCTTCTAGAAATAGCATTGTGACGTATCCATTGCCCTGAAAATTTTCCCTTCTTTTTCTGCCTCGCAGGGACCACAATATGTGTGCACAAATTTCTGGACGTTTGTTTGCACAAACTGTAGCGGAATACAGTAAGCCCTTACAGTCTTTCTTGCTTTCTGTGTTACTGAAATTGCAAGTGGCTTTCGGGATTTTCAAATAGTACATATTTCTACAGTGCATGGAGGCCTGCTGTACTGGCCAATATTTCTCATTGTAATGGACTTGATTTTTGCTATGTGCTTATGGTTTGCATGCTTTCCTTGTATTTTGAGATTGAGCTTCTACTTCCCTAAGAAACAACACTTGACACATCTGTTACTGTATGAATGTTATGCTTTCTGTATATAAATTGTGTTGTAGAAAGTATCATTAATTTAATCCTTTAGTTATGTCTGATCATCAAATGCTGTCATATGCTGTGTGAATTTAAATATATTTTGTTTATGATAAAGTCTTCTGTACTAGAGAAGGAAGATGGTGTTTCCTTTCTGCTGCATGCACTGTACCTGAGAGCCAACTGCTTTCTGTGTGTTAATTTTCAGTCGAGAATTTACGCATCGAGTAAAATCAATTTCACTGGCCAAATTCACTTCACAAGAAGTTAGTGCACTTCAGGAAGGGGGAAATCAGGTATTAGGCTTGTTTGCACTTAAAGTTATGCTAAATATTCTTTCAGTCTTAGGGATTCTTTGTTTCTTAAGTTCATTTTGGCTGTTTGTATCTAATCCTTGCAGCGTGCAAAAGAAGTTTATTTTAAAGAATGGGATCCACAAAATTATTCTCTCCCTGATAGCAGGTAATTCTTGCTTGTAATCTCTTGCTATTGCTGGATGCATTGTTCTGATTGGCATGTTTGGTGCCAGTAATGTTGACAGGCTCCGCAACTTTATTAAGCATGTTTATGTGGATAGAAGATTCACTGGTGAGAGGACCTATGACAAAACACATAGGGTAAAGGCAATAAAGTCTCATTTGACCCCAGTTTGTTCAGTATTTCACGAAAAAAATAGAAATATTTTGTTAAAAATTCAATTTGAACTAGTACTCTTTTTCACTTTATAAATAGTTGGGTTTTTGAGCTGTATAGTATTTCCTCATTGCATGTTTTACAGGGTGACAAGGATAATTTCTCTGAAAAGCAGAGAGTTGAACATTACCAGGGTGGTCCTAAAAGCCCACCATATGAGGATACATATGAACGTCATTATAATAATAGGTCTGGTCCTGGTGGAAGAAACCCTGGGTATGATCAAGAAAGTAGGCAGTACAGTAATGATAAGAGAAGTCCTGGTCATCCTCCAATTATCAATGATTGGCATCGTGAAGATAGATTTGGAAATGGAAGGAGGTTTGAAGATCATAGAATATCTGAAGGAGATTATAAGCTGGAAGGCCAATCGCCTGAGCGAGCTAACAATCTGGATTCTTCAAGTCCACCTGTGGTTCGGCCTGTTAGAGATATTTTGGGAGAAAACGTAATACCTCTTCGAATTAGTGAACCACCCAAAACAAATAGTGGAAAAGCTACCGATGGCTCAGCTCTCACACAGGTGAAATTATGATCTCTGATGTTCCATATGGTTCAAACATTGTGGTCATCTTGCTGCAAGACCTACAATTGCCTGGAGTTTATTACTGCTATCAAAGCTGATCACTATCTTTCGATATCGTTTCATGCTTTATATTTTACTCATTTGTCTGTTTTTAACTTCTTGTTTAGACTATATGGAAGTCTATATTCTATAAGATGAAGAGCTAAGAATTTCTGATGCAAACATCTTGTCCAAGGATTTATCTGGCATAACTTTTTTTTTTTTTTTCCTCTTTTGATCAGGTGTGCAGTAGTAGCCAACACTGATAGCTGATTGATTAGTGTTTTAAAGGGATAGGTTTTGTTGCATTTAAAATGGATTTTTAATGTATATGAAGTAGATAAGCGTTTGCGTGCATCCATACAGTAGGTGAGATGCTTTTGGTTTACCATGTTTACCATTTATGATGTTTGACTCAAAATATTATGTTTTAGTTTCAAGGAATAAAATGGTAAATATCACCTAACTGGTTACACACCCCAACTTGAGGCAGTTCTTTTTAATTCATGCTGTTATATTTATATATTTGTTAATAGAATTTATCTCCTTTATATGCTGTTGGTTGCTGGTGGATTTATTATAATTCCTCTATGTTTTGATCTTTTCTTTGAGCATCTGATCAAAAATTGGAATTACCAATTAGCATGAACACTAACTTGTCCCTCATTCCTAGTTATTGCTACTTTATCATTATGATGTGCTGTTCAATTTTACTTCCTTTAGCATGAAATATTTGACCTCACTTTCTTATGCTCCCCATTGGTTTTAAGATGCTCAATATTGGTTTTCAATTATAAATTATATAACCATAGTTGACTGCTTATAATTGCAGAGGACTGTATCTTCCAGTAGCTTGGCATCCAGCGGGAACCCTGCAGAAGTCAAGCTTGAGACTATTAAGAGCCTTATTGATTTTGATGCTGAGCCTGAACCTCCGTTAGCTCCAGCAATTTCTCATGCCCAACGAACTACTGCTGCTCAATCTGTTGTGGAGCAACCAAATTCCCGTGATGGCAACAATTGGGCCTCTTTTGATGTGGCCCTGGAGGCAAAAACAACTCAAGCTCCCTCAAATGTTAATTCACTAAAATCTGTGCTTCCCCAGCTGTCAGTATCTGCATCATTACCTGCTAATGTTTCTCAAGTCCAAGGTGGTTCCAGTGTTGCAACACCTTTTCCTGGGGGCAGCATGATATTACCAAAATCTGGGAACTCATCAATTTCACCTGCTGGGCCTGTGCTGGCACCATCTCTTGCTAGTGCTGCTGGAGTTGCAACTGCTAGCAGCTTCTTGGCTTTCCCATCCAATGGTGCTTCAGTAGCAGCCCCTGGATTGACAACAGTACTGCAGCATCAGCAACCTTTGTTCCCCACTACTGTTAGTCAGTCTTCTACTCAACAGTTTACACCACCAGTTGTGGGAACTTTAAATGATCAGGCAGGGCTTATAAATAAGTCTTCTCAAACATTCTGTCTATTTAGAGACTGTCTTTGTTCACCCTCTTATTTCATGGAAATATCTTGCAGCTGTGTAATGTACCTCCCATGCCCACAATACAAGGCCATCGAAGCATGTCAATGCCACATGCATCTCATCTTGTCTCGAAGCCTGCCAGTGAGACTAACTCTAGCATTGTTTCACAGCTGTCTGTAGAAGGAAAACCAAGTGGAAGAAAAGAACTTCCTGACGTACTCTTTGCTCCTTGTTCTACTTCAACAAGCATCTATTTTATGCTCTTGTATGCGTGTGTAATGTTCCATATTTGTTACAGTACGGTGTAAATCTCTGCAGGATCTTTATACTGTAAAGTATTCATCATTCTCTGCTTCAGTTCCAAGGTGGCAAATGGGTCCTACTCATGGCATGGGTATCTCAATGCCATATTATACTGTGGTGGTACTTCTACAATCCGATTCTATCAGTATGCAGTTTTATTATCTTTATCTGTGGCTTGTACAACAGTGATGCATATCTCATGAATGCCTGCCCTCTGTTACAGCCCACGCCAAGTTTTCAGCAGCCATCAAAATCAACAAATCCCTTTGATATCAGCAGCGAACCACCTCCAGTTCAAACCCCAACTGTAAGTGACCTTCATTAATTTAAAATGATAGCTTGGGCTGTCAATTATTTGAGCCTTATTTAGATCTTGGCATTCTGTTGTACATGATTTTCAATAGACCTTTGAAAACTTCATATTCTTGACCATGTTTGGTAGGTCATGTATGAGATTTAAATTAAACCACTTAGATTGCTCACTGGCGATTTGCCCCTTATAGAGCACGTTAGCATTGATGGAAGATCAATGGTATGGTTTGGATTTTGTCCACCATTGAGTTATTGCTCTATAAGTTACTTTTTCATCTTTAGTTATGTTCATTACTCTCTTAGGTGCATCTTGCACTTTAGAGGAGCATATCTAATAGTTATATGGACGAATATTTGGCGAATGCTGGAAAAGTATTCTGTTTTTCTTTATGATCACCTTGCATCTACAAAGCTAGAACAAGTTTGACATGCTGAATATCTAATGTGTCACTAAGTGATGACATGGAAAAACTGACTTGTGAATTATTACTTTGTATGCATTATCTGCTTATGGGGGAAAAATATATTATAATACATACATACATACATACACACATACATATATATATATATGTGTGTGTGTGTGTGTGTGTATGTGTGTGTGTATATATATATATATGTATATTCTATTTAGTTTTATCAATTAGGAAAATATTTGCATAATGTTTCTGTGGTTGGTGCTCGGATGTAGTTTCCTTCAGTATCATCCTTGAAAGGTGCTCTGCCAAGTGTATCTCCTTCAGGTGTAATGCATTCTTCAGGCCTGGGTAATCCATCACTTGCATGGAATCCACCCCAATCATCACCATATGCATCAGTGCTGCCCCCACCAACACAACTTTATTCGTCAGCAATGGCACCAAGTATATTTCTCCATCTACCATTCTTCTGTTTATTATTTCATGGTTCATGCTAAAGCTATTCGACTTTAGCTCTTTTTCTGTATGCTAAACTGTGCTTTGAAAACCTCAGGGCCTTACGTGGGGCAACAAATGCCAACTAACATGGCACTGCCAAGGTAACTACTCTCTGATTACAATAATAAAATTTTACTCTTTAACATGTTGAAAGCTTGCCTATTTAAGCAGTCATATTTTACAGTGGCCTGCTAATCTGTTAGCTGTGCCTATTGCGAGCTTTAGAGTTTTTATTTTTCCTGTTCTATGAAGTAGATCATGCGAGGACCAATTAAGTTGATTATTATTGGCTGTAGTTTTGCAATTCCTTTATATAATGCTACTTAGGACTTTCAACTTCATGTGTAGGCATCAAGAAATTGGGAGATTTGGTGTTGAGGGAGTTGCTTTTGGGTTTTCAAATTTAGATCGGCAGCTTGCTGGTACATTCTCAGCCCCAGCTTCCTCAAATCTCTCTTCTGCTGGAGGGAATCCATTTGGTTGATGCGAAGAATTATTCTGCCTGGCCTGTTCTCGAGTCAAGCATCATCTTGTTGCTCTGTACAAATTATCAATGAAGTTTTGGTTTCTATCTTCTATCAGTCAAAAGCAAACCACTTGTGCAGCATCGTCAGGGGGTCAAAGTACAATATTTTCTCTTCGCCATATAAATGATTTGTTTCTACGGAAAAAGTAGTAGAATCTACCATCTTCATGAAGAGGAGTCCTGAGGAGCCCGACACGATTAACGGGGTAAATATTTTTTGGGTGTAGCCTTGTGTTGCAATTTGCAATTGTAGCGTTGATGTTGCCCTTTAGTTGTATTATTTCATGTTGCTGTTATGTATGATTTTGTAGTCTTGTAAGTTCGGCGAGATTCTTATTTCAATGAAGTATGATATAATATTTCTGTTAAATTATAGTCAAACTCCAATTTCTATACATAGCAGGTCTTGGAAATCTTGGAAATTCACTTTTTATCGTATAATCACTTTGCTATCTGATGACTGCTTCTAGGTGGGGGTGGCACATGCTGCACCCTAGCAACATATTGAAACTACAAAGACTTGACCACAAGAACATCTCAACTTGAGACACCCAAAAATGCACCTCCATTTTCTTGATGGGGTTGCCAATGAAACTTCTTTGACAAATTATGATTGAACCATCCATTAATCCCAGAAGTAAATGTACACGTAAAGAAGCATTTGTGTAAAGAGTGTATTTTCTGTCCTTTGGATGGAGTGAGAAGACAACTTGTATATCTTCACGTGGAAGTCAATGAAGTCCAATCAGCATATTACACATTGGTGCCAGATCCATTGCTTCTGAGGGAGAATTTCCTATCTGGCAGAGCTGGAGGAGTCCATTGTATTTTCTAGCAAAGATACGTGGGGCAATAGGACGTCCAAATCCTCAACAAAAAGGGAGAAACTCAACTGGCAAGAACGGGTATGTTAGGAAAAATTTCATGTCGAATCAGTATTTCGGCTCTTCCATATGACTGGTGCCACCAGCATCCATACTGTTAAAAATATAAAGCTCCTTTAAGTATGAGCCTCGGTTTTCCAAATTATTATACAGAATAATAAGTGACATTAAATCTGCGCGAATTTAAAATTTCTGGGTCTTCATTGACCTAAGATACTTACAGTAAACAGAGACTGCCAACCATTCATTTATTATTCTGACCCAGGTGCTGGTCCACCCCACATCAATTGTCCATCTGCAGAAGGATAAAGGTATTGCATGTGATTTCTTTATCATCTATGAATGCTCTGAAGAAACTTGAAAGAAGCGTAACATAACATGGTCAAGTACATTTATGTCAGTGGCATTATTGATGGCTATTTCAGCAAGGTGAAGTACTGGGATCCAGAATGATGTTTATATTCCCAATAACATGTTCAGAATTATAATGGAAACTACAGTCCCTGGGGACAGTCACAACTAATAGTTTATATGATTATTTGATATTACCAATTTGAAAAGCATATTTTCCGTACTGTTTTCCTTGATTTTCATCAAGGAGCGATAACAAGATGCCTTAGATGCAGTTAATTAATAGACCAACCATAAGAGGGGACCATACTTCCTCATTACATGATGACTATTCCATCCAATCAGTAGCATTGCAAAGTACATAGCTCCTGTGGCAAACACAAAATGGAAGAAGCCATAACCATATGGAACGTCATCTTCTGCTGGTGTATCATCCTTCCTGAACTGCACAGTTCTGTCAGATATGTACTGGAGAACCTGATTCAAATTTAAGTCCAATTCGAATTCTGGAACTCACCTGAAAGCATTTGGAATCGATGCCTGTCGAAAATGTTGCAATAACGATTGCCAGTATTGCTACAACAAAGCTCTGTCACCAAGAATTATTTTCTCATGTCAAAGGGCAGAAATGAGATCATGTACTGGCAAGCTGTAGAAACTAGCATTATCAGGCCTTCTTAATGAAACAATATAGCCAGAGCAATAGAAAGATTGGTTTGTCATGCCTTAAAGCTTGTTTAAAAGTTTAAAAATAGGCATGAAATTTATATTTCTGGCAACAGAGTCAGTTTTTCCATGTGCTTTTTATCTGGAGGTTAAGTAGGGAGCATATATCTGGAGTTCTAGACTAGAAACCCAACATTCGCAAATTATATAACATAGGAAAAAATTATCAAGCACCAAGAGACTCAAATGTACACATACTTCTGTACGCTCACAACTACAAAATGCTTAAGTACTTAATTAAAATATCGTTGCAGCATGAATTAACATATTACAATGATGCTTAACCAGTCTGTTTTGGTTGCAGAGTCTGACTTCCTGACGCAGTTTTCTCCTGCTGGTTCACTGCAGGCACAAATATGACCAAAAGCTCAAATTCAACAACAATGAAGACGCAAAGATAAGAGGGATTATCTAAGAAAAAGAAAATAACAGAAATAAGAAATAAACTTATGTCACTTAAATCAGGTGGCTTTCTTTGAAAATTTTCCCGCATGTATAGGGATCATTAATAGGTGAGACAGAGCAGCCTTTTTTTTTTTGGGACAATGATATCTATAAAAGTTCGAAACTATAGAAGAAAATTGTTAGCCATGCCTTCTTATTGCACACCAGCAGAGGAATACAACATAAAGCCCCATCAGCCCTGGAGTTAGAATGCCAGCATTCACCTGTAGCAGGAAAATTTAAAATTTGACGTCAAATTATGTTGTAAGATGAATAGAGGCAGCAAAGACCCTGTCAAAAGTAGAACTTACTTTTGGGTGCAGAGAAACATTTGTCATGAGTTGGAGAAGCACCAGTGTCCAAGTAATGAAGAAAATGTTGAGGAGGCAAGATGGTTGTGGTGCATACCAAATGTACATCAAAATGATCCCCACCAAGCAGACAACATATGCAGTAGTTGCGAACAATATCACATGGATTTGACTGCATAGCATTTTTAAAACAAGGATCTTATTAATGATAATATCCTAAATTGATCAACTTGTTTTTGTATGTCGAACTATCGAAGCTTTACAAGCGGAGGAGAGAAAAAATGCACAACATAGTTTCAAAATTGTTCTCTTATCCTTACTACGTGTTCACTAAAAACATTAATATTTGTCCCCCTATTGCTTGCCACGTAAGTAGAGCTTAATGCTTAAACCCTTGACTAGCATCAACGACAATAATTAGTTAACCCACTCCAGACTGTAGAGAGCTTCCAATGCTTCTAGAAGGCTAACATAAACTAATAAAGTTCTATAAACTTTTCCTTTCTTTTTCCTCATACCAAGTAATAATAATTAATAGCCAAGCATGACTGAATACGCCTTGCTAAAAAGTTAAATGATAAATTCAACCATCAAAGTTTACATAATTCTTACAATTATTCCAAGTAAATTGTTCATAATCAGGAAAGCATGTCTTTCTATTAGTTCTTTAACCGAGAAATTCTTACCATCTTTCCGCATATTTCTCAGACACACAGCAGTCATTCAGCCATGTAATGAAGCTGATTATGCTTATTAGTTGAATAAGGAGGAAAACCCTGAACAAGATATGCAGAAATCTTTAAAACAATCACTGATCAGTTCAAGATATGATATGACGAAATCAATTATAAGAGGTGCAAACTTACCCGGCACCAAAATGAGCAATCTCCCCTGCCGACAAAATTATATCAGAAGAATGGCAAAAAGTTATGTCAGCGACGTTTAATATCAGAGAGGATCCAACAATACTAAGAAGCTTATTGAAAAGATACAATTTACGGACCGTAAAGCTGAATAAACCCAGATGGAAGTAAAAACGGAAAGACTGTCATGGCGACCCAAAGAACGAGCTTGACTGACCACCATCCAGAGTGCCATGAATCCCTGGGTTCGTTCAATTTAGAAGTGCCAGCAGTTGAAAAAAACATCGTGATGTAAAATATCTGATCTAGGATTAAGGTCCACTGCGAAGATTTTGGGACTCGGCGTTACGCTAAGTTAAGTAACTAACGATTGAACACTTTGATTAAGAGCTTAGATGATTTTGTATTGACCAAGCGTAAATAAATAAAAATTACTGATTAACTGATGCACGAATAAGGGAAAATGATTATTAAAACAAATGTTCATTTAAAAAAAATGGGTAGCACATTGTTCACAATATTATGAATACAGTAGTTTTACATATATGAAAAATAAATAATATTATATTTAAACATCGAAATTTCGTCTCAAGTCTTTTTTGTGGGTGTTTCGGTGCATTTTATTAAACTTCAATGTATTTTAAAACATGAAATCGTTATTGCTTTCTTCTATTTCTACGAGCTTTATAGGAAGTCTTCGTCAACTATATTTTATGCTTTGACGATTAAGTGGGATACGAAGCAACCAAAACTCACACGCAAAACACCTTCTGCACCCAAACAGTCTCTCCCACCATCGCATCCTTTCAACCCTGCAGTAGATATATGTTAGAGTTTGAGCTACGGGCATTATAAGAAAGCAAAATGTCCAAACGGAGACAGCATTGGATTGGAGTGAAAATTTTATTACCATTAAAAAAAATCCGACTTACTGATTTTGAAGACAAAGTTGTTCAAATTTTTATAAATAAAAATACTTTCTTACCACCTTGATCATCAACCAATGTATCATAATGAACATAAATCAAGACGTTATTGTGAACTTATGAGTGTTAATTGCATTGTTTGATACATAAATAATAAATAATCGGCTCCAAAATAATGCATGCATCGAAATGAGATGTCAGAATTGCAGGCTAAGATTCACCAAGTCATGATGAAAAATGTTTCTATTCATATACGTAAGATAAACTGCTAATGGCATATTCAAGCATGAGAACTGTTCCTGGAAGAAGCTGCGAAAACTAGTTGTTATGGTGATATCATGATAGGAAGTGAAAATCAAACACTTCTAAGGATTTAGGCAATCTTACTCTCCATTTCTGTTAAAGCACCACGACCATAATCACGGGCTGCCCATGCCAATAGATTTACGAGTAGGAAAATCAAACCATAGGCATATCTTGCCATCCAAGGATTCGATGCATTGCGAAATTGACTGAACCATGAAAAGTCCTTGGATATGGTGGTACACCTCTCATTACTAGTACTGCCGCTTGCACCACTTTCCATCTCTCCTTCAACGCACCGTCCAATCAAAAAGCATGAGTGGAGCATTGGAGATAAAAGATTCTCATTCCAAGGAGATCATTTGTTATGCTGTACTGCAGACTGTTTGATCTAAGCATCAGTTGAAACCAAAGATTTTAATAAACAATTTAACTTTTGATGCATATTCACTCATCACGTAGCTGACAGAATAATACTTATTTCATTAAGTCCTAACAGTCGTAGAATTTTCGGTAAATTACCTATCATCATAGACTAAATTCTAATTTGACACTTTTAACGTTTTATCTTACCAAATCATTCTCTTTGTTTCAGCCTCATTTCCAAAAGTAAAGTGGTCAACTGTGCTTAAAAATAATAACTCCCCTTGTCTCTTTTGAGGGAAATAATAAGTTAATAACTTACAATCAACGATGGTACAACCAAATTACCACCAATTAAGAATGTTCTTAGGCATACTTCTTTCGTAAAATCCCCACAAATAAGCTGATTGAACATGTATCAGTTAAACAAAGTCTTACCCGTCGAGCACTGTTTTCTTAACCTCCACCCTTGAGGAGAAGGTATATCTCACCAAAACATTCTTTTCTCTGAGGCTCAAAATGGAAATGGTCCTTTAAACCTTCACTTTTTGTCATTTCAAATAATTGATAAAACTTAATATACAACCAATAACTTTAAAGACGAAAACAGATTCAGAACTCAATCACCAGTACTAGAATACCATTTGAAAGAGTTGAGTGTAGTGGAGTAATTCGTTTCCTTTAACTTGAAGTAAACGTTCAACTAATCGTTACTCGTTAGCTTACACTCTCTGATTTTCTCGGCAAACAAACATCCAAAGCAATGATCGTTACATACTATATAGGCATTAGGCAGTCCTACTAACAATTTTTTTTTTTTGGAAATTTAAAAAGAAAAAAAAAGAAGAGCTACTCTACAATACGAAAAGTGAGGATGAAAGTCAATAAAATAACAGATCATCAAGCAGAACAGCCATAAAAACAGAGGTAATAAATCTGCGACTAGTTTTTTCTTTCTTAGAGCACAAATTTGTAAAATACTTCCGTGAAACATGAACGGAATGCAAAGCATTAAACCTCTAAGCGACTTCAACGCAAATGCAGAATCAACAATCACTCGAGGAGCAATTGAAAAAAACAAAAACAAAGAGGGAAAAGGAAAGAAAACTAACAGAAATTGAAGTCATGCAATGGAAATCAGAATTTAAAATCGATCAAGCCACAGAAACGCAATCAAACCTAAACGATCAAGTAACAGTAGTACCTGAGAGATGAAGATCAATGCCGCTGCGAAGAAGACGAAGACGTAAGCGAACATTGAATCGCTATTTCTGGAAGAGGCTCGCTTCGCTTTTCCATCACTATCTCTCCGACTTGTTTGCGCTTTTGGCTCTTTTAATAATGATTAAACAGAGTGTTTGTATATGTGCGAGATTGCTTTTTGGTGGTTTTTTCTTTGCTTTGTAAGCTTTTTTATTTTTATTTTTTCCCGCCGTAAGTTTCCTGTGCTTCTTTTCAAAGTTTTCTGCCCAAATTACCCAGTTCATCAATTTGTTTGATTACTTTTACCATTTATTTTCCCTTTGCTCACTTTATGATTTTTTTATATGGACTTTTAATACATTGCATTTCATAAATATCAAATATATATATAAAATTATTAATGTGATGTTTTATAAACTTTTTAATGTTACTTTTAAACTCAAGTTTTAATTCAAGCACTTATTTAAGGATTATTTTATAAAAAGGTTGAATGGGCAACTTCCTTTAGTCCTTGAATGAATGAGATTGAATGAGAAAGAGGAAATGCATAACCTTTAAATGGGATCATGGCATCCTACTATTTTCATTCAAGAACGGAAAGTGCGAACTCATTGTTTAAACTCACATACAACTATGAATTTGAGCTATTTTTTATTAGAAAAAAAATTGTAACTCTATTCTCATTTACTCTCATGAATATTTATTTGACTAAACACAATTTTTTAGTTTCGATGAATTTATACGAACATTCTTTATTTTAAAAAATATACAAATACATCCTTTAAAATTAAAATTTATCATTATATTTTATTATAATTTTAATATTTTTTACTAAAATACTTTTCACTATATTAACATAAATATATATAATATCTAAGTAAATACCATATATATTTTTTATGAAGAGTATTTTAGTGAACAAATAAAATAAAATTAGACCGCAATATGTATTTAAAAAATAAATTATAGATATGTGTAATTGTAATAAAATTTAAGAATGATCTCTATAATGTACACTTTTTAGTTCAGTTGATCTTATTTTGACGTATAATGAAAAAAAAAAAAAAAGGAACTCATTCAAATAGTATATATATATATATATAGAAATATATAATAATAATTTGTTACGAATGGGAATTTTAGACAAGGCAGGTAAAAAAGCTGGTTCACATGGTGGTTGGTAATTTGAGGAACATAATTATGTCGCTAAAGCTTATGAAGTTTGTTTCACGCCAAAGTTTGCTCTATGTTTATTATGATTATGTTTTTCGCAATAATAATGGGTCACCATATATGATTATTATATGCATGCATATATATAGCTTCATTGCATTATGGCTATTCAAGTTCGCATGCTTCCCTTTTTTCTTTTTTTGGTTAAATCTCAAACGACGACGCTCTTATGCAATCATATATGCCAAAATTAAAAGCGTTTGATCTCTTGCATATGATTCTTTTGGCACATTAAATCTAAAATGTTTCTATTGAAATCTCTTGGAATCCTAAGTACGAGCTTAGGGCTTTCGAATCAAGATCCTAGCCACTAGTTCATGTGGTGTTAGAGGATTATTGTGAGTTAATTACCTTCTAAAAATAATATGACCTTTTGTTAGTTGACATCATAGCATATATTTCAATATAAAATATGTTCAAAATTTATAATTTATTTTTGGTGAAGTTCTACAAGCTAGCAGTGAATACGTATATTTTATTATCAATATGAGTTAAACAATCAAGACATTATGCTACTTGGAGGGTTAAGGATAATATTTAAGTGCAATTCTTTATATTTTATTATCAAAATTTGTAATTAACATATAACAAGTTTATAGTTATAGGGTTAGCTAATAATAAAATAAAATATGTATAAGTTAATTTAAAAATTATATAATTATTTGCAAAAATCATATATATATATATCATGATATTATTAAAAAATCATATATTTATAATGTTTTTATTTAAAAAATTACATATAAGATCTTTCTTTAACTAAATCAAGATTATGAATAAAAACTTCAATAGACAAGGTGATTCTATGTTAAATATTGACTAGTGCATATCACAATAAATCATAAGATTTATAGTTTCAAATGGGGATGGGAATTTTAGGCGGCATTCCCACTCCATATTCTAACCATTATTCTTGTCCTACATCCCCATCCTTATTATCCCCCACTGAAGTGAAATTTTTTCCTCCACTCTATTTCCTATATAAGGATGCGGATCCCTACGGGCACCTCAATTTAAAAAAATTACAAACAAAATAAAAATATTAATAAATATGACAAAAATGAACATATTAAAAAAAATAAATTTTAAATTTAAGCTCATGATTTATGTTATCCAATATTCTAATCAAATTTGGGAAAAAAACTAAAAAGAATTCAAATAATAAGTTATAAACAAATTCTAAAAAATTTCATAAACTTAAAAAAATAAATAACTTCAACAAATTAATATCATCAAATTCAAGTTGTATTTACATCAAAACATCTTTTTTACTATATGTGAAATCTTTACTATTATTTTTCCTTATATGTAAGTTAAGTATTTTAATCTATTTTATTTTTACTATCTTAATACATAAAAAACTTGTGCATTTAAAACATAAATTAAGACATGATTGCCTAACTAACAATTTAATTTGGTCTTAATAATATTAGTTGAAACTATTTTTTTCCCACATACTAAAAAGTGTTGTGCTTCCAATCTTCTGTCTCCACAAGATAATTCACATATGTTAAATTCAAAGATATAGTACAATTACTATTAGTAATATATATATATATATATATATATATATGATGAAATTGTCAAAAACAAAGACTCCGCAGACATAGAGTATGATCCTTATTTCTATTCCCAAATTATCTTTGGAGAGATTTTCTCCATCTCCATTCCTTCAAAAAAATTTTCTTTTAAATGCAAGTCTCTAATTAGGGTAGACCCTATGAAGATTTTAAATATAAGAACGTTTTGTTATACCTAGTTTTAAACATGCTATGTACGATGATTAACAACACGAAAATTTATTATCTTTATTGTAACATATCAAGTAGGAGGACAAGATTGTTTTTTATTAGTATTACAATTATAATTAAATGTTACAATTAATGAATTTGTAAAAGAAACCAAGGACATTATTTGCCTACCAAACACGACAAAAAATTTTCTGTATACGACAAGAAAACACACAAGATAATGAGCACTAACAGAAAAATGGAAAATTAGGAGTGCTTTACGTAAATTAGGCAGAATCGCATGTAATGGTCCCTTGATGGATTTCTGAATAGAAACCACTCTGCTCCATCCACATTAGTTAGAAGTAAAATTGATTTTTTGTTCGTTTGAAACTCTGCAAGTCACTGTCGTTTTGTTTAATACGCACACATATACATCAAGAACCCCAAAAAGACGAAGAAGAAGAAGAAGAAAATTGTATATATGCTTGTTCTCAGCACTTCATCGGAGGCCATAGGAAGTTGGAGAGTGGGGAGAGAGAAAAATTAGTGGCAACAATTCCATGAGGCTGATGTTTGTGGAAAATGACTAGTTTGGTTACGTAAATGTATATTTGCACTCATAGATTCCTATTTATCACGTTTTATGATAAAAAAGAATATTGTCAGTTTCGTTTATTAGCTGGGAAATTAGTTGATTTTAGAAAAATTTGACTAGTTTTTTATTTTTCAATAATTTAAATAGGCAAAAACCAACCTCTATTTTGAATCTTAAAGAAATGATAATGCAATTAACACTTAACATATAGGCGTGTTTTTTTTTTTTTAATTCTTTTTCATTTTTGTTACTATAGGCGTGGTTTAGTAATATAAAACTTTAAATTTGTATCTCTATAATTTTCACCAAAAAGATGATTGGAAAGAGACAGTGAAATTATTTGTTTAAAATGTTGAGAAGCAATATTACCATCTTAAAATTTTATATCTTTGAAAAATATTATACTTTTACTTATAATTAATTAATTACAACATATAGAATAATATTTTTAAAATAATTACTTAAAATATTAAATTTATTAAAATAACTAAGATACATGATATTTCTAAAACCATAGTAACATCACTCTAAAATGTAAGAGTTTTATTTATATAATTATTTAATACTCTTTGTTTTTGGACAAACATATATATATATATATATATAGTAGTAAGAACAGTGTATATATAAAACCATAGTAACATCACTCTCACTCTAAAATGATTTTGAGTAGTAAGAACAGTGTCTAAGCCACCTTATCAAAGAGCTTCCTGGAGGCCCAAAAAAACAAATTATATCGAAGGACAATAAATTTAACATACTTATTATGAGAGATTGTATATATTGAAATTAATTTAAAGGGGCCTGTAAATAAATTTTATTTGTGTTGAAAGACCTTGGATTGGTTCCTGGGACTTAGTATTCAGAATGAAGGGATCTCTGGTCAAAATTCTTTTACAATAAGCAGCATTTAGTCATAAATCTTTTAAAAAAATATTAAATTTTTTTTATTCACTATTACATCTTGATTCATAATATTTATTTTTATTAAAATTTAAATTCAAGACCACTCTAATGAACATGAAGAACTTTAAAATAATATTAAAATTTAAGAATTTTATAATAAATATGTTATATTAGTGTCTTGTAAAACATTTTGTCATTTATTTATTGTAAAATTATCATTTTAATCTTCATTTATTGTGTCACAAAAAAAAATTATTAATTGAAAAATGTCTCATTTAATTACTTATTTTTCAAAAAAAAAAAAGATTTAACTTCTGTACCAAAAGGCTAAACCAAAATTAGAGGGCTTAAATTCAATATATTTATAAGACAAAGTGTGATTTTTTTAATAAGTGAAGGATTATTTTGAGTATTATATAATAAGTAAGATACTAAAATAATAATTTTGCAATAATTAAGGGATAAAAAAATAGTTTTCACCTTTAGTCTCTTTAAATATAATTTTCCTATTTCATCTTTTTTGCATTAGATGGGAATATAAAAGTGCATAAATTGTATGGTCGGAGTTTGATTGCTTCTCGTACATTGTCACATTCAAGCTTTTGCACATAAATTGAAACTTTTTATCAATGAATGGAAGAGAATATTGATTGTCCAATTTGATGAAAAATCAAATAACGAACACAATGCAGTGAACCTCAATAGAGATATCGTCAAATCATTGGTTATACTTTATGTGGTGGAAGCCACTGGACCATCTACTTTCTCAAAGGCATAACATACACTCACTTCTTGGTTATATTTCACATTCCACATTTCTCTGCATTATAATTTATATAATTTCAAACTATTATTTTATGTTCTTCCATCTTCAATTAGACTACGTAAGTTCAATTTAGCGCAAATAAATAAATTGTTATTCTATTCTTACCTATTGCTGACAGGTTGAGTTATTTTTAGGTTCTTTTATATATATATATATATATATATATATATATATTAGAGATTAATTGGCGTTAAGATAAGACTCCAAAAATTTACACTCTTAATATTTCATTGTAAGAAGTGAATTTCATTGATCTAACCATTATATTGGAAATAATTTTTATGTTGATCTTATAATATAACTTTAAAATTTTTGTGTTTAACTTTGTAATCAAAACTTAATTTATAAAGAAGCGCAACCATAAAAAATTAATCAATGGTGTAAATTCAATGTATAGATATGCACACATGAGGGAGGATCAATTGAAACATTTAAATCTCTTGATATTTCATTGTAAGAAATTGATGAAATTGTTGCATTAAAAACATATAATTATAGATAAAATATTTAGTGCACTTATAATTTTGAGTGTATTAATACACTCATATATAATATGTGAATATAATTATAATATTATTATTTTTTGTTAACATTATTATAATTATATCTCAAAATTATAATTGGATGTATTAGTACATTTAAAATTATGAGTGCATCGAAGATGACACCATAATTATAATCATATAGTTAATAGTTTATTTATTGATATATTGATAGTATACAATACAATGTTGAATTCATGTAACAAATTTGTGAAATTTAATCCATTTATTAATTAAAAAATAAATTTAAAAAAATTGAAAATGAAAGAAATGCTCTATACTTACGGCTATTTGGAATCTAATGCATTCGAGGAAAAAGTAAATAAATAAATCTAACTATTGTTATTGAGACAACTGAATAGGGTAGGGTCATTCAAAGTTTAAAAAATTGATTCATATATTTTTTGAATGATGTCTAAAGTTAAGGTATGTAATATATTTTAAATTTATTTTAACTATAATTTCCTCCAAAAAACCATGTGGCCAAACTATGACATATAGTCATTAGTCAAGAGACCATATGGGCTTAAAGAATTCTTAACTAACCTAGCCCCTTCTTGGAAAACCCATATTAAAGCAAAGGAACAACGGTCACACTCCTAAAAAACCAAAACAAAAATTTGATGAGTATAACATCAAATATGGTTCAAATTCGAATTTCGATTTTTTAAAATGTAAAGTATTTTTAAATTAGAAGAAACATAAAGATAGAAGAAGGAACAAGTAGAAAAAGAAAAAAAACAAGCTTTATATATATTTTCACTTCTCGTGTTACTTTATCTTTCTATTTTAAAGACATTTTATGAGTTTCATACTCTAAAAAATCCAAATATGTTGAAATTCACAATCTTTGATGATGCAAGTTGAGATAAAATGAGTTTGAATTCTTTATATTTCTTAAAAAATATAAGAATCAAATAATTACTATTAAAAGAAATACATTATTTGATGGTTCAGATTAATTTTAATAATTTATGCAATCAAAAATTTTTAAATTTAATTGCACGCAGTTTAAGATTTTGATCCAATAATTCTAATCTAAAAAACAGGTGATCCAATAGCTAATAATTTCTTTGTTAAAAATGTAGAAAATCTAAACTCAAGATAGAAGGCTTCATATCAATTTGTGGAGTCAAGCTTAGGAACGGTGTAGTATACAAAATTTCTTTACATAGACGAAACACATTATAGCAGAGCATGACCATAGATCATCTTAATTATGAATGTTTGATAGAACAAAAGGAAAGCCTCCAAAGGGTGGTATGGGCTTAAAGGCAAGCCCATCACTGAAAACAGTGTGTGGTCATTTGGGGATTGGCCCTAATGGTTTAAATACTTTAAGAAGTTTAGGCTTGTTTAATTTTTTTTTTGTTTGCTCTTATGTTCTTAATAAAGTTTTATCTATATCAATTTTTTTTTTAGAAATAAGTTCTAAAATTAGAAAAACCTGCAAACTTGTTTAAATGAAAATTGTCCTTTCAAGGTGTTTTTTGTGTTTCCATCAAAATTACAATAATATTGTTAATGAAAATAGGCTTTTCAAAGTGATCTCTCTCTTTTTTTTTTTGGATTCTCAGAAATAAAATATTTATAATTTGTAGGTATTTACAATAAGGGATGAATACAACATCATAAAACAACTTTTTTTGTTGTTGTTTTAAAAACAAAATATTACTTTTTTGGAATAGGATTCAAACAGGCCTTTAATTTTGAGTGATCATTTTATGCTTCCAAAAAACACTATATTTTTTAGTTCTAACACAATGAATTATCAACTAAAGAACAATACTTTTTGAATAATTACCTACATATTAACTTATCTAATAACTATTAGTTCTTAAACAATTCATTTAATTTTTGTGTATTTAATGGGTATAATTATATTAATAAATCCTATAAAATAGACAAAATATTGTTTTACATTTAGTATATTTAATAATTCATAATTAGAGAACATTATATTCCTAAAAACATAAGGTGCTATCCATTAAAAATTTTTAAATCAAACTATTTCATTGTCACTGTTAATTATACATTAATTTCTAACTCATAGTCTAAACAATGAACTGTCAAAATAAATATGCCAATAGGTAAAATTCTATATAGACTTACTAATAATTTATTACTATGCAACTCAGCTTCTCTAACATGCAAAATGCATTATATAAAATAAATTACTGTTTTGAAGTGAGTGACTGCGATTGAAATTTTATGGGTGTGATGCAAAATGAAAATCCAAACAAGGATAAAACAAAGGGAGGGGTTAAAAACATCATTTTCAGGGTGGGTTTGTTTTTCAAGACATCGCTTTCTTTATTTCTTTTTTTCCTTTTTAATGCAATCAACATATCATTTTCAAGTATTTGCAAACAAAAACGTTGGCAAGCATGGTGACTCAATTGTGCCATTCTCTTCATGACCCATCAGTTCAAGGCAAAATTGTCCACTTCTTATAGCCACTATTATCGTAATTGTCCTTTTCTTCTTCTATGTAAGTTGCTGCTATGTTTTAAACACTGACATTGATGCTTTTTTTTTTTTTTCGGTTTAAATTTTATTTTACTAATATTCCTTCATTTATGGTCAATTATTGGATTAGGAAGAAAATGGAAATTGAGAAAAAGATAGCTCAAAAATAACTAAAGCTTCCTTAATCTATTAAGCTTAGCCATGCCATTTTGTGCCTTCTTCAACAATCCCTATGATTAAGTATAGACATCAATTAGTTAGCACTATAGGCTAAATAGAGAGTGCAGTAGACCCACTAATTGGATGACTGACTTTATAAGATCTCTTTATTTAAGATTTAGATAATAGTTCATATTTAAATAAATATTTAATTTTTTTATTTTTTTAAATTTAAATCATTAAATTTTTATTAAACAGTTTAAATCATATTAACTTTACATTCATATGGATCATAAATTGTAAAATTATTGTAAAAAAAAAAAATAGAATTAAAATTTATTTATTTTCAAAAAATCTGACTTGAGATCCTTGGATCAAGATCTTTCAAAATAAATAAGATTTAATTTTAAGGTCCTTAAGAATAAATTTAAAATGTAAAATATTTTATGATAAATATGTTTAACTTATAGTACTGAAGTATAATCTTCTTAAAAGATAATTTACCTTGCCTGACATTATTTTTGCCTTTACTTAGAAAAAAAAAAATTTAAGTACTATTTTGAAAAAAATACATTCATTGACAAATAAATTATGTAATGTCTTGGCCCATGATCAATAAATTTCCACATGGCATGTGTCTGTGAGTTTCCCCTTGTTGGAGGGTAAGGTCATATACTAACCTAAACTTATTATACATGTCATATGTAGAATCAGCTAACTAATGAACGGTAATAGGAACCAAACAAAGCTTTAGAGTATAATGTTGGAGAAGATTTTAAGTGATTGGGGAATCTTTAAAGGTAAGGGTAAATCTCAGTGAATTTATAAAATTTTATCCCTTTTTTGATAATTTAAATGAGAACATTATATTTTCTTTCTTGAAAGAAAGACTTGTCTCTTCTTTTTATTTTGGGAGGAAGAGGTCAATATCATGAGCATCACTTTATGAAATGCCATCAATATGCTTGACCTAATCACAGGCTGTACCTACAGACCCTAATTAAATGATGGTTATGTCCTTGTAGAGTTAATAGAACAAGTCAACCAACCTCTTAACACATTAAATATTATATATATATATATATGTATGTATTATTTGTTTTTTTTTTTCATTTGTGTGTTTGGTGTGAAAAGCCCTTACAGGCCACGTGAATTTTATCCTTAGAGGCCCCATTTCATCAAGGTCTCTGTCCCCTTTTCGTGGTGGTTTATACCCCTTTTCCTTTGCATCTTTTCCCATTTTCCATTCATCAAAGGCTAGAAAAGGATCAGTCTATACTTCATCTTTTTCCATCTCTTTCCCTTAGATAATGGGTGGCTGAATTAGTTGAAACTGATGTTGTGTACTTTTATCTTTTATAAATTCAAATGGCCAGAAAAATAATAATTTAAATAAACTCATCAATTAATATTTATGAGACATTGTAAAAAAATTATTTTATTTTGCATATAATTTTGATTATACATCGAAAATTTATATATAATGTAATAAACTAAACTAAGATTATGAAAAATACATTTTTTAATTGAGAGGCCAAATGCACCGCACAGGATATGGGACTTTCGTGTCACTTGCCGCCATTATTAAAACTAGAAACTTCTTCAAACCGTAGGGCACTTCAGATCAAGTACCCCACAATTGATTAGGGTAAGAATTTTTTCAAGCTAAGAGGAATTGGCCACCTTGGACTTCATGTATTCTTGTTTCAACGAGATACGAGTTTCATTGACTGCGGAAACAGGCAAATACTAGATGGTTCATTAATATTCTTGCCTATGTTTTGTTTCTAGTTTTGAATGATATTTACTGTGACCAATACCCGAAAGAGGAAGCAAAGTACTGAAAGGCGTAAGAATGCTTATGAATTGAGGCGGTGAAGCAGAATGAGAAGAGGCAAAATGTGAAGACTGCGCCAGCAGACTGAACAGCTTCCTCTCACAAGCACAACAGTAACAATCAATATGTTCACAATTCCAACGGGGAAACGGTGACAGCGCCAAGTAAACAAACAGATTTGAATTCAAATCTCAAAAGATAAGTTTTCACACGGAGAACGTAATCACAAACGCTATTAAATCAAATGAAAAGAGGTCTCATTAAATATTTAATCTCAATGGTTCTTGGGACGGCCATTCAGGTCCCACCATGATCTGAATAGGGCCTGAAAACTCTGATTATGGCCTCTCTCGATCCAAGGATGAGGACCATTTTTAACTGCAAGCATAATATTCGACCACACACAATTGCAGGCCTAAATGAAGTATTTAGTAGAAATAAAGATATCTCATTGACGAGATTCCCTACCCCATTCCATGTCAAGTTTTCATTTGCAAGGAAAGAGAATGGATGAACAAATCCCACTCTTTTGCATCTTATCTATATCATCCCGAAGATTAAAAGCAGCCAGCCATGCGTAATTCATCAAAGAAAAGGATTCATGGATATTAATACAGATGGACTCACAAGTAAAGCATTCAATCTTAGCAGGTACAGATTGCGACCGAGCAGAATATGGGAATGATATCAATTCAGAAAATCAATACAAGTAAAATGTTCATAATTATACTATAAATTCGAAAGCAAAAGAAACAAAAATAAAAGTATGATATAAGAGACATTAACAATAAACCCCACAAACAAGCAGCAGCAGCAGAAGGTGCTACTGTCTTTGCAGCCCTGAAATTATGGTCTCCAAGTGATCCCTATGCAACCTACTCTTTCTCTGCCATTTTTTTTATTTCACAACTCGAATATTCAGAACAATTGAAATCAATATGGAGAGACTATCTCCTCTTACCTCACTCTTAGCTACTCTGACCTCTTCTCTGTTTTTCTTCTTATGACTGACTATTGATGACATCCAAATAAGAACAATGCTTATGACTAATTCTGCGGTGTACAAACCCTTCTCATTCTCTTGTTTATTTTTCCTCCGTGAGCGACGAGAGTCGCGTTGTAAAATAGGGCGTAGTTGATGAGGTACAGGAAGAGGTAATAGAAGATATGGCCGACAATGTATGAATTTTGTTGTTGATGGAGGGAAGGATAGAGGAGAAAAGTTCTCAAAAGAATCAATAGAAGGGTGGTGGAGGTGGAGATGCGTACGAGACTCCGAAGACAGGTGGCAAAGGCCCTTCATATACAGGAGCAGGTGGTGGGCTTCCATATGTAACCGGGGGAGGTGGAGGCGGGGTTTCACACGGAGGCGGTGATGGTGGCGGAGGAGAATGGTATACAGGTGGTGGTGGTGAATTATAGTGAACAGGTGGGGGTGGCGGTGGAGAACTATAGTGAACAGGAGGTGGTGGAGGGGGAGATGGGGATGGGGGTGGTAAATAGGGTGTAGGAGAAGGTGGTGGCGGTGGATGCTCTTCACAAGGTGGTGGAGGTGGAGGTGGTTCTATACAAGGTGGCGGAGATGGTGGTGGTAGTGAATGGACAGGGGGAGGAGGAGAATGGACCGGAGGAGGAGGTGGCGGTGATAAATAGGGGTAAACAGGCGGCGGAGGCGAGTGAGGAGGCGGTGGAGGCGAGTGAGGAGGCGACGGCGGTGGCGGCGAGCTGTAATAATAAGTCACTGGCGGAGGTGGGGAGAATACAGGAGGCGGTGGGGGTGGTGAATTTGGTGGCGGTGGGGGAGGTGACCGAACACAATATGGTGGGTTTGGAGTTGGTGAAGGTGGTGGAGGAGATGGAGGGGGAGGCGATGGTGGGGGTGGTGATACGGAAGGAGGTGGAGGCGAAGGTGGTGGAGGAGGTGAATATACTGGCGGGGGTGGTGGAGGTGAAGGTGGCGGTGGAGATGGTGGAGGTGGAGAATAGACTGGCGGGGGTGGGGAAGGTGGAGGTGGTGGCGGAGAATAGACCGGCGGAGGTGGTGGTGGGGAATAGACCGGCGGAGGAGGAGGTGGCGGCGGTGGAGGAGGTGGGGGTGAATACACCTGAGGTGGCGGCGAAGGTGGAGGAGGAGAGTAAACTGGTGGTGGCGGTGGAGGCGGGGATTGTGGAGTATAAACAGGTGATGGAGGAGGTGGTGAAGGTACAGTGACTGGTGGAGGTGAGGGAACAGGAATAGGAGGAGATGGGTGGGGAGGTGAAGGAAGCGAAGGAACAAATGGTTTACATCTGAATGAATTACAATCCACTGGCCGAGACAAGAACGACTTACATTGTGCCGCTGACCTCTGCAATGGCCTCGCCGGCAAGCAGTTTCTCCGATCATCAAACGACGGCAAGCTCAGGCACACCGGCGGCTCACCAGTGAAGAAGTTATATGAATATGTGAAGTTCTGGAGATTTGGTAGCATACAAATGCTAGCTGGAATTTTCCCAGAAAGCAGATTGTGAGCTACATTCAACTGCTCAAGGCTCACCGCGCCTCCAATGGAGTCTGGCAAGGGACCCAAGAGCTGATTAAAGCTCACATCGAACACTGTCAAGTTCTTCAGCAACCCAATCTCTGAAGGCAAGCACGAGCGGAAGGCATTGTTCATCAGAATGATCTCGTTCAGGTTAGACATGTTGCCCAAGCTCGCCGGTATGCAGCCATGGAACCTGTTGTTTGCGAGAACGATGACCGACACCGGAGAGTTCCCGAAATTGTCGGGAAGATCAAACACAAAACGATTGTGGTTTATAAAGATCGCGTCCAGATCCTTGTCGAAAAGCTCTTTAGGCACTGTCCCTTCAAATTCATTGAATCTCAGATCCAAGAACTTGAGAGTAGGAAGCCTCAGAACCACCTCAGGGAACTTCCCGGCGAACCTATTGTTACTGAGATCCAGTTCAAAAAGCAGTTTCAGTTTATCAAACTTGTGAGGAACTGTACCACAGAATCTGTTGGAGTTGATATGAAAGAGAGCAAGATCCACGAGTAGTCCAAGCTCTTCCGGCAAATACCCAGCAATGTCACCATGGTTGAGATCAATGCCGGCGACGGTACGAACCTTGGGGTTGTCGAGCGCCATAGTACAGTAAACCCCAGTATAGTTACAGACACTGGCTCCAACCCAATTGGCAGTGAGATTTAGCGGATCCGAAAGAATGGCTTGCTTCCATGCTTGCAAAGCTATATAAGCATTTCTAATGCGATTGTTCTCGAAAACCAGAGATGGGTCGACGGTGACTTTTTCTCCTCTGTCGCCGAACTCATCTCTGTAGTAAAGAAGCTGACGCTGCCTGATGTACAAGGCTTCAGCGTCAGTGAGAGCTCCATGGCTAGTTATAGGGGCATTGGTGGAGGCAGAGAGAGAGAGTGTGCCTAGGAAGAAGGCAATGAGAAGAGGGAAATAGACCTTCTTCTTCATCTCACATCAGGCATATGAGATGCCAAATGCCACACTTTCTTGAAGCTCTCTTCAGCTACCACACCCTCTTTCTCTGCTATGTTGAGCTGAGACTAAAAGTGGGTTTTGAAGAAGCGTCCACCTTGAGATCTGAGGAAAATGCAGTTGAAGAAAGAGAGAGAAGAGAGAGATTTGGGTGAAGAAGGAGGAAGAAAGAGGGTTTTCCGTTCTAGGGATTTTGGAGCTGTGTGAGTATATGAATGAGCGAAGGGAAGGAGAGTGGGCCAGAAATAATTCATCCCACGACAGCTAAATCACAGCTCAACTCTCAAAAGCCCACGGTATCCTCTCTCTTCTTTTTTATTTTTTTGCCTTTTTTAATTCATGAAATACATTTATATTGGTTTTTTCCTTTAGTGTTGCTTTTGATATTTCGTATTTAAAGGAAAAAAAAACCACCACCCGACACAATTTAAATTGAGCTCCTGCCTTTAACGCTTGGAATAAATTCGCAGACGCGGAACAGCACTCACCCAATTTCAACTCATATTTATTTATTAATTAATTGTTTCAATTATGACTCATAATTTTAAATAATTTGCAGCTTGTTACAACCTCATTGGTTTGACAATAATCATTTTACTTTATTTTTTAAAAAGAAAGCAGTTAGCATGATTTTAAAATTTATTACTGGACCGAAATCCGGCGAGTTGACCGGCTAAACCAGTTAGACGAGTAGCTTCTTTTGTTTCACTTATAATTACATTTAATCGTATTTTGCATAATTTTCACTTATTTAAAAATTAAAAGCAGAAGCAGGCAGATATGGGCAATCAGGAAATGTAAATTAAATAATAAATACTAATTAGGTAAACCAGAAAGGAGAGATTCTCCTAATTAAGGAGTAATGATCTTTGCGTATTTTGCATAGTTAAAATTAAAGACAAGTTGGATCACTAAACATAATAATTGGTAAAATTGTAATAAAAAAAACCGTTTAATTTGGTAAGAGGGACTAGACCAGACTAGCATAGCACTAGAGGTGTGCGTTTTCTCGTTCCTTCGTCGTTTAAATAAAAGCAAACAGCCATCCATCCATCTTATATGGAAACGGCAACTTTAGATGACGTGTTTCCAAATTTTGAAACCCCCAGGCGCTTCGGTGTTGCGCGTCCGCATCACCGGAGATGCCAGATCAGCATGTGGTGCCTAAGTGGGGTCCACCATCATGCTCTTCCTAACTCCTCAGATAAATAAACCCGTCCGTTGCGCTCTGGGAATTGGAAAGAGACAAGCAAGCGCAAGTGCTTTGATTGGGACCCACGCGTCACGTCTTGCCCGGCTGGATCGTCGGCATTAGGGTATGGGGCCCCACCTCTTTCTCCGCATTGTAGTGCACCGCGTTCGCATGCGCGTCAACGCGCACCGCATCCTCATTTCTCTCCACTGTGGCTTAGCTTTATTCATGAAATGACTAAATTACCCTCCAGCCAATTTAAATTGCGTAATGACCGTTTAACGCGGTTTTGCTTTGGCCGTAGTGAAGTGTTAACTCGGATACGGTCATGGCAAAAAACGAAACCTGGATACGGTGGAGCATCTTTTTCAAGGGAGGAAATTACTTGTTTTGTCTTTAAACCTATATTTTTAATCTAATCTTTCAAAAAAAAAATTTTAAGAATTTTCTCATTAATTAATCTTTTGAAATTGATGAATAAAAATTCATATAATATCAGTTAATGACATTATTTTTTATAATTTATTTTTAAACATAAATTGTACGAATGAATTTATATCATACGTTAAAAGCGGCAGGACTATTATTTAATAACTAAGAAAATTTTATGACCAACAAATTGAGAAAATTTAGGTGGAGGAATTGAATATAGAAACACTAAAAAGGAAGGTTCCACGTGTGAGTTATGATAGTGGTTTTGGTTTGGTGGATTAGTAGTGCTGTAATGGTGCAATTTATCTGGAATCAAAGTACTCACTAGTAATGGCAATTTTCTTTTTAGCCAACACTAATAATGGGAATTACTTTGTGGGAATTATGACTCGGAGGTTTTTATGCTCCAAATGTTGTTTCGATGAACTAATTTAGTGTTTCTCATCATTTCATCAGAAAATCAAAATCACTTGAAGTTGATGACTCTAATGGTGACTTCTTTTGTTTTTTAAATAGTACTTTACTCAACTTACTAGTACATTGACAAAAATTTAAAAATAATCACTAAATTAGAAAGTTAAATTAATACACTTTAATTATAACAATTAAATTAAAATTAAAATAAAATCCCCAATAACATAATTTATTTGTTTTTTCTTTATCTATTACAAACAAACAATTTGTAAGGCAACCCACATATCCAACAATATAAAAGTAAGTATTACTTGATATAAATGTTACTTTCATTAATCCTAGTTCATTGACAAATTAATGAAGGTTATTGACTTACTGTAATAATTTAATAGAAATAATATTCTTAATGTAATGAGTTATAAATAGTAAGGAATATAATTGTAACCCATCCATTGGTGCAATACATTAAATATATTGATTAGTATTAACATATAATTGTTGATTAGCGTCAACAATAATTAAGAACAAGTTCTATAAACAAGGATCAACCACTCCCATTTGGTGTGCTTTATTTAAAAACGATCACCAAACATGTAAATCAAATGGTATCCTAATCCAATCATAAGAACAATCTGAATTATTGTTTTATACTTACTCAGATCAGTGATAATCACAAAAGTAATTAAAATAACATTAGTTTTAGTGTTTGGTTTATGCTAAGCATTAAATAAAATAGCCATCGTTGGAGAAAAGAGAAAATGCTAGAAGACTGAGGAAGAAGAGAAATACGATGTGCTGACGTGGCACACTTGCCACGTAAAAGGACAAAACTGCCAGCCGGCAAGCAGATGCACGGGTCATCAGTGACGTAGAGGATCAGAGACACGTGTCATAAATCGGACAATCCATAGTGAGGATATTAATAGGAAAAATAATAGGCAGGGCGTTAGAAGGGACCCACGTGGGGCTGACTCCTTCGTCGCCTCATATATTGTTGACTTGGAAATGTTCACAATTTACAGCTTCTTAGAAAAAAGAAAAGGCATTTATATAAAATTATACATAAAATTGTTTTGGGATAAAGATGACAATGGGCAAAGAAATATAGACGGAGAAATAAATTTGGAGAGAGAGAGACTGGTCCAATTTAAGTTATTATATAACGAACAAAACTTCGTTTGATTTATTTGATAAGTTATACAAGGTAAAATTTTATAAGATAAGATTTAATAAAAATTTAATATTATGCCGAATTAATGTTGTCAGTGGATGAGAATGAATTATCTGTTCTATTTTAATATTTATATATTTAAATATAATGAAGACAATATTGTTAAAAAATAATGGATATTTAATTCATAATACAATAATAAATAATATTAAATGAAATTAATTATATAAGTTTATGCCCTTTAATATATATATATATATAGCAAACACCTAAAAAATAGATCATATTGTATAAACTTATACAATATTTTTTCTATATATTATGCATATTTTTTAAAAATTTAAGATTTAAATTTCCTACATAAAAAATATAAAAAGTTGGAATCAATAAGAAGGAAAAATCTTGGGATGTAGCCAAAAATACGAAATTTCGAAGAATAAAGTTGTTTTATTTGTAAAACTGTAGTATATACAGATTTGGAATATAGGTGAAGGATATACCAAACCCAAGCTTGTCCTCCAATGCTAAAATAGTTACAAAGATTATATAATAAAGAAGGTACTTATAACATAGCGATAAAGATGTCTTGCTATTTAAGACATCACAATTTCCATTTTGAAGTATCCTAAAGCGTTCTAAATGGAATAAAGATAAAGCATAAGCATTACTTTCATCTCTCCCTAAGCAACGTGGAGAAGCAATGAACTTTCAATGGGAACGAAAATGAAGTTCGAATATTTAAAGAGGAAGATGAAAAGGAAACACTGACTCATTCTTCTTCCTTTTATTAGTTTTTGCTTTTGTTGTTTTTCCTTTTAAGAGTAAATTATAATACCTCCCTTATACTTCTTAAAACTACATTAACTTCTCCATTTAAAAGAAAACTTTACACGGATTTTCTTTTTTGAAACAAAATGTTGCATTATATGTATATTATAAATTTATTTTTTAAAATTTTTTTACAAGAAAAATACAATTTTAGCCATTTACTTTTGTTTTTAAAATCAAATTGACTATTAAAATTCGAAAAATAACATAATAGTTATTTAAAAATAAAAAAGTGAACTAATTGAAGGAAAAATATAATCTAATGGTTTAGGTTAATTTTGATAACCATATATATTAAAAAATTTGACTTTTTAACTATATACGGTCATTAATTTTTAATTTAACGGTTTAGAATTAAAAAACTACACAATATTTGACCCCAAAAAAAAAAAACTAAGCAATCTAATGATAAACAATTTCTTTTAAAAATTATAGTAAATATGAATTTATTTAAAGACTCAATTGACCTTAAAACTAAAGTGAATGATCAAATTAATTTTTTTTTTTACTAAAATATACACACATTTTTAATTAGAATATCCTCTTATATTTTTTTATGAAGGGTATTTTAGTAAAAATATTTAAGATTGGACTAAAGTGTATGTTTTGGAAATAAATGAGAGATCTTTGTAAATTCAGCAAAGCTTAAGAAAAGTATGTATAATTTACTCTTATTTTAATTTAATTCAGTTAAAAGCATTAAAAAAATTAATAATAAAACGCTATGGAAGGCGTTGAGATGAGACATATAAAAAGATAAAAGGACGCGGCAACGCTAATTACGGAGGGATTCTAGAAGTCAAGCTTGACTCATGAACTTTGCTTACTTTGCCTTCCGGAAAATGATATTCTCATATGCAAATAATATTTTAAAAGAATAAAGTGTATTTTGGACAACATAATTAAAGGTTTAAATTATTATGAAATGCGAGTAATTAAAAAATTAATTTTAAAATGGGTATGAATTATTTTTTTAATTAGCAATTAATCCCCCTTTTTTAATTATTTATATTATCCTCCTTGTTATTTTCCGTGAAATTGTCAAATTTGCCGATGCAAGAGACGTGGCTCGCTGTCTGCATACGTATGTTTAGACTTTAGAATTTAGACCAAGGAATCTTAAAAGAATGATAAAAGTATAAACTTGGCAACATCAACAAGTTTTTCATTTTTGACTTGTTAAATATTATAAAAAAAATACTATTTTATTAAATTTACTATTATAATTATACTTATTAATTATATAAAAATAAAGTGTTATTAGTGCACTCACAATTTTGAATGTATTTGATTATAATATAGGAATATAATTATAATAATATTAAAAATTTTAACAAAAATTAAATAAATTTTATAAAGAACCATTAACTATTAAACAAATTTATATTATAAACAATTATTTAATAAAATACTATTCGATGTCTAATAACTATTGCCTCCCAACAGAAGTTGAAGAAATGTTTAGATTTATAATATTACCACTCCACGAAAAATAGGTAAAATAATTGGAAAAAAATTCTTTTTATCTGAATTTTGGTTTAATTTATGTGATTGTATGAAGATTTGGAGATATTAATTATTGTAAACTGTATTAAACTCAAATCAGTGCCAATATATATTTCTAAATTTCACTCTCATGTTGCATTATGTAGAAAATTACATTTATGATCTTAAGTAACATGTGAGGGTGAAGTGTGAATGGCCATCATCTTATTTCTTATATCACGAGAAAAATTGTGGCATCCATCACTTGTACAGGTCATTGCATTTTTATTTCGTTTTTCAGAGTCAACTGTGCTTTACGAGAGGAGTGTCATAGTTTCTATTCAAAGAAGTGAAAAGGAATTTTCACGAAGTGCTTTCTACACTCTTCGTGCAATCCACTCTCCGAGAATACGAACCTGAGGTCGTTTTCTTCTTCAACTTGTTCTTTTGTTCTTGTTTGTTTTTTAGTTGAATTTGAGAAAAAGTTATAATATTAGTGTATGGTCTTCTATATACGGTTTAATTAAATACTATTCCCTTAGACCTTTCGTGTATAGAGTTATGTGAATTGTGAACAAAGTCAAGGCTTAAAATCATCAAAACAATTCTGAAGTAAGTAAGGGGTCACATGCTCTCATCTATTCCGCCCCAAAAATTTTATTTTAAGAACATTTTTCATAGTTTTCACGAAGGCCTGCTTTTAAAATAAATTGTTTGAATATTGTATAAGTTTAAATTTGTTAAAATATTATATAGAATCTACTCATAAATAATGTTTATTAAATAAAGGTAAAATAATATTTATAAAAATTACTACTAAACTTTAATTCTAAAGTTAAAGTTAGACTATTAAACAAGAAAAAAAAATGTTATAGACGCTTTAAAAAAAATATTTACGAAATATTCTGCAATCGTATTTGAAAAAAGGATTTAGGTTGTAAAATGTTAAAATACGCCTAATATATTGTGAGTATTTCATTCGATTAATAAACTTATTAAAGTTTGATCCGCTTTCATAATTAGAAAAATTATGTAAATTTTTACTCTAAATCTATGAATGTATTCTTTATTTTTATTCCCTTAAGAAATTATACTATTTACATCTCAATTTTTATAACCTAAAACTTTGTTAATCATACCAAATATCTATCTCTTTGTGTGTCATCTTCCCTACGGTCCTCTTGGTTTGGCTTTATATCTGAGTAAAAATAAATGAAGCGGAAAAGACAATAATAAGAACCTACACCATTTAATAAGAAACTTCAACTTGTTTCCGCTTGCTTGTTTCTTCTGAGGCAATTGTCATCAAACCCGTTTAGGAACGAACTACTATCGCTAGGATGAATTTAGAATTCAATTTTAAAAGAGGCAAGAATCTTTGAATTAAGGATTTGAATTAAAAAATATATTTTCATAATTGTAAATTCTTATAAATTAAAAATATAAAATATAATTATATATAAAAATTAAAATTAAAAAAAAAAAATCAAAAAAAGGCAACGGCACCTCCACACCTTCTTTAAATTCATCCCTAACAACGGCCACCGCTTCCAAGCCATAACATCTTGAAGCCAGAATTTTGTGGTTGATTTAGCAATTTTGTCACTATTTTGGTCTCTCGTAGATGGGTTTTCTTTTTCTTTGATTATTTATAGACTTGTCAGTTCAATTTGATATCTCATAGCTGAAATGTTTTTAATTTATGTCTTATCAATTTAGTCAATAACACACGCTTATCAATCCAGTGTTGATGAAAATAACAATTAATCTATATAATATATAAAGTGACTGAAACGAGAACAAATAAAAATATCTATAGTATGTATCATTGCATCTGATAATTTCATTTATATATATATATATATATAAAATGTATATTGAGCAAAGGAAATTGTTGTAATAATTTCATTTGTGAATAAGCAAATTGGGAATTATTTATTTATGAGGGATTAAAAAAAGAACATTTCTATAAAGATTCAAATTTTTTTTCAAAAAATTCTATCTGTCTAGGATTAACTAATATAATTAATTCTATTGATATCTCAATAGTTTTTTTTTCAGAAAATTTAATATAAAAATATTTAGTCTAAATTAATAATAAAATTACATATAAACATGTTAATAATCTTTTTAGTAAAACTGAGGTCATGCATAATTTTTATGGCTTTCTCAAATTTTCATTTTAAGAAATAAACTTCAAGAATTTCCAGCGGACTTGTTTTCTTACTTTTAATTTGCCTCTTTATTGAGATCATTAGTATGGTTGGTAAGTGACATTTTGTGAGATTAGGCACTCTAATTTGTTAATAATGATGGCACTATTATCAGTTTCAGCAACCTCTTTGGATATATTTGGATAAGTAAACCCAATTCCTGCAATAATTGTTGCAGTGACTTTTTCCCGCGTATGGTTTACCTTGTCGCTATAAATGCCTTGCGCGAGTCAGGGCTACCTTTGTCTCTTCGAAGACAGTAGTAACATTGAAGATAATCATCGTACAAGAATCCAAATGTTGGAAAATCATCGATTATTTTTTTATAATTTTTTTTCCCTGTATAGATCATCTACAATGTATTGCAAAATTAAAAAAAAAATCTAATAAAAAGATATAAAAACATATATAAAATACGTTTCTTTTTTCACTTAATCTCTCATCTCTTTTTTCCTTTAAATGCGCGAATTGATTTGACTGTAAAATACCCATGCTTCTTGTTTTCCTTCTTAAACCAATGCGAACCGCGTAAAACGGATATAAATAATAAACGATGAGAGGCAGATTAAGGGACAATATTACACTATAGATGGTCCCTTATCAAAAGCTTCCCGTGTGGTGCCATGTGCTTGGTTCTCATCTTCTCATTATCAAGAACCTAGTACCCTAAGAAGATAAGATGGTTTCCTCTCTCTTTATGAAGGGACATGGATTGTCCATGTTTTGTGTCATTGGTCTCTTTCATCTGGCTTAATCAACACCATATTTACTGCATCTTGTTCCCACATACATGCTTCTATTTGACATTCCAACCTACCTTACCAAACCATATGGTTCTAAAATTAAGAGATGAGTTCAAATGATTGGAAGTATATATCTCTATTTAATAATCCCCACGAGGTTTAGTAAAGATGAATTTGCACAACATACATTGTATGTGGTATACAGCCCAAGGCCAACATAGAGAAAAGGGAATGAGATTATATTATAGTTGATCAATTCATTTGAGGATTAGATACCAATTGCAGGCGAGAGTGTTAGTTTAATCTGGAAGATCTTTCAGAGGGAGTGGAGAATCAGAAAGTAGGCGAGCAAGCTCAAAACTCAACTGTAGTTATCACCTGAACATGAGACCCACCTGCTCCCACTTTACCTTTTCCCCCATTTTTAATGCTCTGTTCTTATCTCATGTGAATTTAGATAGAGAAAGCAACAGAGATACATGGAAGAGGCTAACACTGCATATATTTTTTCCCCCTCTAACCCATGAACTTGTCGGCACGTTAGAACAAACAACTTAGTGGTTGTGTTGATCAAACTAACCGTGACAAATTTGATTCGCTGCAAAACGCGTTTTCAGAGAAACCCCACATCCTCAGGGAATACGCAACCTTTTTGAATGCCAGCTAAGTTCGCATATCTGATGCAAGAGGGTAAGCTAAAATACATATAAATTGCAAAAGATGCTTGTGATTCTTTTAAAAACTAATCTGGGTTTAGCTCAGCACATTTTTACTAGTATTCTGGTCCTTAAGACTCCGACCACCTTTGTGTTTGCCGAAATAATGCTAATCAAAAGGTAACCAAATGATTGGCTATGATTGGGACATTCTTTAATGAGTATGAGCTTAGATTGATTAAGAATGTGAAAAGGCATTTAGCTAAGCACGAGGAAAAAAAAAAAGGGATAGAAACGGACAAAAACAGGCAAGGCAGATTATAACTAATATACTTATACTATGTTAAACTACAATTATTGTACAAAATACTCTACATTATATGGATTCATTTTCACTACCAAAAAAAAAAGAAGAGGAAAGAAAGAAAGAGAAAACACACCATTTGAGGCACCTGGTCCCCTGGGGTTACCTGTTTCTGGCCCACTGCCAACCTGCTACAAGTTGTAAAGCATATTCAAAGAAGAATCCGATCAACATATGTATAAGGTCTCCATAAGCACTTCTTTTCGTTCTTTCATTCATTTCTGTATGCCCTTCTGGGTCTGTAAAAGCGAAATGGTAGCACAAGAATAACTACCCATTTAAGGAACTGAAGAGGCACTTTGTAAGAAAATAATAGTAAAGATTACCCTGCACTTCGTAGAAAATACACGAGTCTATCTCTAAAGCTTGGGACGAAAACTAGGACACGTGCCAAGCAAATTGCCAAAAGAGTATGCTATGCTTCAGTGGTTAGATACGTGGACGGCATTTCAATGGCATAAAATTATCCGTGGACTATCATTTGAACTGACCAACCTAGCAATTGGATGAGTGAATAATGTTACTCAAAGGCATTCATGACAACTGTATATAGAGTTCAATTTTGATTGTTCCCTTCCATGCGAAAGGATAAGATAGAGATGGGGAAGCAGGCGAACAGAAAGAAGGCGAAAATTACATGATCATGATGATCTTACTAAAGTTATCACATTAACTCAATATGTTCCACTGAAAAATATTAAACTGGTTTGTTATTGAACCAGAATTGTACACAGGATCTGATTCATGAGAAGAACGCTATAATTTCAAGTATTTGTTTCGTGAGCTTTTCTGAAAGAAACAATAATGTCAATCTGAGTTATAAATAAACCTTCATATGTTAGATTTTTGTCTGAGAACTTGATAGTAAACACTTAAAAAATTCTAATAAAAAGTTTTGTCCTTTATAGAGAAATGGTTCAGGAGTAGAAGATCCAATGTATCTGATAAATACGTTTTTCCTTCTGACTCAAGGGAAACTTAGCCTAATGAAACTTCAAAATGATCTGTTGTTGACCTTGTCAAGTCAGCAATAAAAAATGCAGTTCATATGTTCAGCTTGAGCTACGCATATGCAAAAGAAACAATATCATAATTGTTAATTATTTATTAGTAAATAGACTTGTGCAGAAATGTAAAAAACTATGTTTACATTTAGTGTGTAACAGCTGGATCAAGCTTACTATAACTTGTTGAAGTGGCGCAAGCATTGCCATCACAAACATAAAAAAAGAAGCAAAATTGTTTTAGGCATTAACAAATCAACCCCATATGACTACTCATAAATAAGAAACTCATCGAATTGCCCTTAGTTATCCATTTGTTTGCATCATCCCAATTTTCCCAGTACAACTGTTCAACGACTGATCAAAGATTCAATTAAAGAAAAATAGAGTAACATTGAGTGCATTTAAAGTCATGTAACTCCTGTGTGTAAAATTATAATGAAATTCAGTTTCAATTTCAGGGTGGGAAATGCTGTATTTCTTCAAGCACCCGAGAAACAAGAATCCTAACTTTTTCCAATTTTGCGGTTAATGTTCAGATGGGATGCAGGGGTTTAGTACAAATCTTTTGATGACGAACTGGAACGCAATGTTTTGTTTTGTTTTTTTTTTTTTTGCTGAATTCCAAGGGTAGTTGAAATGGCAGTGATTCGGCAAGGAGTTTTTGTAGGTTAGTCACATCAGATCTAGTGGGTGCTTTCCGTTGAGTTTTAAATTGGTACATGAGGAGAGAAAAGATGAGTGGTTTTAAAAAAATTAAGGGACAAAAGTGGAACAAACCAAAGTTAAAGAGACGAAACTAAAATCAGAGGCAAAGTAAAGCGACCATAAATGCATTTTTGCCTTTTGTTTTTTGGAAAAAAAGGAACGAATAGGGCCAAGGGGGCCCAAATCAAAGCTACTGTTTAAGTTTGAATCTTTGCACATCGAAAGGAAAGCCCTGCAATGAGTATCAAATAAACTATTTTTGGCCAATTGACTACCAAATATCTTGCAGAAGTGGCTTTATGTAAAGAATATCTAGACGTATTAGGAGTCATAAATAACCCAACAATTCAAAGAAGCAATACAAGAAATAGTATTTAGCACCACAGATACGATATAGTCCAATTAAACTAATGCAATCAAAGAAATAATATTAAGACTAAAACACTATTTTGGTCCCTAGTTGATGAGCTCAATCTTAATTTGATCTTTCACTTATAAGTTTAATTTTAATTTAGTCTTCTACTAATAAATTCAATCTTAATTTAGTTCCTAACTTATAAGTTCAATCTCAATTGAGTTCCTTATGAGTTCAATATCAATTTAGTCCTTCATTTGTGAGTTTAATCTCAACTTAATCTCTAATTGATTTTTAATTTCAATTTGGTCTATCATTTATTAGTCTATTTTTAATTTGATCCCTCATTAATATGAATTTTAATATATTTAGTCTAAATCTAAATGTATTAACTTTGATATTAATTAACTGCAAATTAATGAAGGACTAAATAGTGATTAAAAATAAGTGAGAACCAAAATATTATTATACTCCAAATTGATAATGGTTTAGGAAGAATTACTAACTATGCTCAGGATAAACAATAGACAAAGCACTTCATAGAGGTGTTAAAAGGTACGGTGAAGGTCAGGTATAATAAATCATTGAATGAGGTTATTTGGTAAAATGGCAACGAAAAAGAGATATAAAAATTCAGAGCAACAGTATATGAAAAAGCCAATATATTTCATTAATTATATAGGAGATAAGAAGACCAAAATGGACATTATTCTATCGATATTAGAAACAACAAGGACAAGCGGAAATAAACTAACCAGTGTGATTTTTTTTTTTCTTCATTTGAAATTTTAAAATAAAAAAAGAGAATGAATAAATCTACAATATAGATTAGTTTCATCTATTTTCTAATTTTTTTATCAATAATTTTTTTTTGGCCTTTTAAGTTTGTATTTTAAATTTTTTTGAAGCAATATAGATATTTATAATAAATGTATTAGACAGAAAATATGGATATGATAATTAGTAAATAAAATAAAGAAATATGCATAAAAAAATTACATAATATTATGTATTGAACAATGACAAACTATTAGTTATATGTTTATATTATAAGAGGTAATATTGAAAAAAATAATTAATAAGTCATTCTATTTCATTTATTTTATTATAACCTTCAAACAAAATTGATATGTGTCCCTCATTTTCTTCATTAAAACTTTCAAACAACATATCTACTCAATCATTCCACTTCATTTCATTCCATTAATGGCCACTCTATTCCATCGTATTTTAAACTTTCAAATATAGGCGATGATTCCATCTTGTCATTGGTATCTCACGTTTCTTCACCTTCATTGTTATTTATGTCCACGACACCATTAAAGAATTAGCATCCTCCTCTATTCCCTCGTCTTCACTTTTATTCTCCTGATTCTCATTTATCTCCTACAAACATAATAGTAGAACACTCTTGGGACATCACTCATGAGATAGAAACTAAACCAAATCAACACCAATTTTAATAGATGTTGATGAAAAACTATTTCACTTAGTGACAGGATGTGCAGACAAACATTCATTAAATGAAAGGAAAAAATGGGTTGAAGAGGATCAACTTCAACCATCCATAACAATCTCCAGCACTTCAGAAGCAGCGTGCATATTATTCAAAGCAATATAATAAGAAATGACTTTGTTCTATAAAGTACTTTATCCATGATAAGGAGATAATTCTTAAATGGCCAGCACTCTTATATAACAATCTTGTTATAAAATTTGTGGAAAAGATAACCAAAGCAAGCTCAATAGTCTTTTAGTGCTAAAGAAAGAGTTGTAAGTTTATTCCTCAGATTTAGATCTCCATTTCAGCCGGTGCTTCATCAAATTGGATTTTCTTCAACTTTTCCATAAGGTTGGCACATGATTGCTTAGCATAAGTTAAGTAATGTTCAGTAGGAGGGTAAGTGCCCCTATACAAGATATATACAAAAAAACTAAGCAAATTACACATATACAAGATAAACACAATACAATATATAGGGTTAATCAAAGATTACATTAGTTAATGTTACACAACTTTAAAAATTTAGCATTTGAATTTTCTAAAAGCTATAGTTGGCTTTAAGGCTTGAATTGATCATGCAAGATGGTTTTGATGATAACATATTCTTAAGTACTATATAATAACTCAAAACTTCAATACGTGCCAATTTATAATAGAATAGAAACAAATCACTAATCCAATGATGGGTTACAGATATAGTTTCTACATTCTACAAAATATTTATTCATTGGCAAAAAGTTGGTTTAGTTTTACTCTTGTTCCATTTGATCCTAACCCATTTATTTATGTCCAAAGAGGGGATGGCTCGTAGAATCATCTTAGTAGTTAAAGAGGGAAGGACATTTCAAATAGCTTCAAAGAAGTAAAATGAAAAAGTTAAGACTCAAGTTGATGAAAGTCAAAAAGAGAAATACCACTTTTCTGCAACTTTTGATTCAATATCTAGAGCAATTTGCTAGTCCTCAAAGAGGTTAGGGCAATTTACTAGTCCTCAAAACCAGCTAAAGTTTCTACAGCTCTTTTGCTTACCTATAAAATAATTGATAGAAATTAAAGAAAATGTATGTAATGTTTTACTCAGATTTCTTCTATTAATTACTTTTTACAAACATATATTGCATCAACCAAGACATAGTATCTAGATACAACTGTGAATCTCTTAGTAAAAGAGCAACCTTTTTTAGGTTATTTCTTCAAACTGTTACTATCTTTGAAACCTTGCTTGGAAGGTAAGATCATGCCATGAGAGTAGCTGTATTAAATTTAATAGGGTGGAAATCATAAGAAAACAAAAACATGAGTTGGCTATCATAATAATGGAAAATAAAAATTCTACCTTTCAACCAATAACTGGATACATTCTTTCAATTTACTGAGCATAATAAATAAATGAAGGCAACATTGTGCTTCCTTATTCTTTGGCAAGTGAAACAAGTTTTGATATTCCTCCAGCATCTCCTAGAGAAGTATAAAGGAGTAACAAATTGCTTAAGTCCATTCCGTGGAGTAGACATTACTCAACCATTTGGAACTACAAAGGATATTAATAGTCGTAGATAACATTTACGGATAACGATGCTTTTGTTTAATAAAATCTCATGATGTTTTATTCTATTTAACAAGTTATAAACAATATTCTCTGACAAATGCACTAACTAATGTTTCTTTTTGGAAGCATTTAGGCTTCTCTTTAGCAAGTACTTGCACTAGAAAACAAAAATGGTATTTAGAATACCTTCCCAGCAGACAAAGTTGATTCTTTTAGTTGCTTCCATTTGGAATGACTTTGATCACTTAGTAGCAATTTCCAACAAGAAAAAAAATAAAATCGACCAATACATTGGTACATGCCATTTTAAGAAGATGAAAAAAAAATAAAAAACCTCTTGCAAATGTAGTTTACCTCTACAATGTCTAGTTTGTCAAGCTGTAATGCAAGATCAAATCTTTAGTCAGGATCTTTAGCCATTGCCAGTGCATCTTCCAACATTTCACAATATTCCAAAAAATGAGCCACACTAGCAAGTATAACAAAGTCCCATCAAATTTTTAAACTACAATAACATATAAGAAGTTCAAATTAAGTAATATTCCTCATAGATAGTTAAAATTTTATAAATTAAACTATTAAATTTCTATTTTATAAAATTAGAAGTGCCACAGTACAAATAGGATGACATGATAAGCTCTTAAAATAACCAACTTTCAATTAATAATCAACTCATTTTTGTTTCTCCTTCCTATCTCTCATGTCTTTCTGACTATATAGGTTGGCCACAACTTCAAATCACGATTAACTCATCAAATTGGCATAATATTTAGTCTTAGGGACAAAAGCAGAGAATAGGAGAAGAAGGAACTATTAACGACCAATAAGTTAGAAAACTTAACTATGTTTACTTAGCTAATATAAGTTATTAATTAACCAGAACTTTATATGAGAGAATAATTTACAAACACAAAATTGTAAATCATACAACCTACCTATTATGGTGTTCTTGAGGAGTTGTTGAAAAAATTTTGACTTGCATGCCCAAAATCCCTATGCATGATGAGAGTTTTATACTTAACCAAGCTCAGAAGTAAGGTGCATCCCATGACACTGCACACATAAAAATTCTTGGTTCAGTGAGAAAGAGAAACTAATTGGTTCTTTTGCATTGAAGCTTGTATGGACTAACTCACTTAAACTCCTTATCAATGAGACATACATGGCTTTGATTGGCAAGATATCCTAATAACTACATAGGCTGGTACTATTGAAATATGGTGGTTACCTAAAAAATATTAAATAAAGAATTAGGATATGCATATGTTGTAACATTAGGCATACAACACAAGCTGTCTAAATGAGTACTTATACCTCGCCACCAACATAGTAGTTGAGTTTCCAAGAAGAGTTATTGTAAATAAAACAATCACCAACCTATATTCCAGTTTTAACTCACTCATTAAATTCATGAAGTAGTTTGAATGCATCCTCAACACCTTGTTCATTAATTGGCCTTCCACAATCAAGATATGTTGATACAACATTGTGCTGTTAAAACAAAATTGTCATATAGTTAATTGAAAAAAATACTTGATCATGACTCATGTGCTTAAAAGAAGTAGGTAGCTTAAGGCAATAATTTTCTACATATACAAGATTGGAATAGAAGAATCAAGGAGAAGCAGATTACATTATATTTTAGAATGTAAAATGATGAATCACTCGCAATTGCCATTAAGTCACCATTGACAGCCTAATAGACATTCTGGACAAATCATAGTAGCCAACAATTACAAAATATTAGAAATCAATTAAGACAAGATAGATGTGAGTTATAGTCATATCAGAACATACTTTGACATTAACAACAGTTCTCTGTATTAAACTACACTCATTATAGTCATAAAAACAAATGAAGTCTTTTGAGCATATTGGGAATAAGGTTCCTCTGTAGATATGTTCAGCAAAATATGTTAGTTAAAAATTTTTCTTTCCCTGAAAAGCACCATCTCTTTTAAACTCCATCCACTGTTATCAAGGAACAATTATTTTTGAGGAATGTTGAAAACAACTAAAACAATTTTGCCATAGAGTAAAGTGCATAAAAAAACATTGTTTGCTTTTTTCATACTATATTCCCTTATTCTTAATGGAGGACAAAATGTTCAATACATGCTAACATTTGCACATCCAAAGCTTACGTAAAAAATTCTAAGAGTTGTAACTTTAAATGATATAAATATTGCTTATTTTCCCAAAATAGTTTAGCAACTGACTAGATAAGATCATAAAGGAAACAGATGCAGGTGGTGTGGAACAAAAGACAAGAATTTATTACACAGGAACTATAGAATTTTAGGGAAACAAGTAAACTTTTTTGAATAAAAGTTATAACTGAAAATATAAGTTATTCTTTGTTTAACATAAATAGCAATATGATAGAGTTAGCTGATCATATATCTATACCTACAGGCATGTAAGTTTGATGAGTTTTATCCACATTTCCTTCCTTCTTATCTTATCCTTTAAACTCTCTACAATTAAAGTCAACAAAACATAAACATATATGAAGCAAAAACATAGTCCATGCAAATTCAATACAACTCTTTAGCAGTGAGTTATATAACCCAAAAAGAAATTTAAAGTAAGATGACATATGTTTTAAAATATAATTGAAATGATCTCTAATTCCCATAACATCACTGTTCATTAGTCAATAGTCAATATTGTGTGACATGGAACATAGGATCAAATCCAAGGAGATGGTGATGAGAGAAATATGGTGAATTTTACACTAGATTTGATAAGACTGAAGGGTTAAAAGGAAGTGCAACAATTGAAGCTATCACTTAATTACTGGCCATAACAAATTTTGACTCATTCTTACTTGGCCTTTTATACATGATCTATTAATAGAGTTGCCACACAACACGTAATGTGAAACTCAAAATCATTATTATTTTATTTGCCAAATTTTAACTAGCAAGTGAAATTAAGTGTAGGGAACTTAAGTGATATAATTCATTGGTAAGTAATACATGTGGACTAAGCACATCTAAAATCTCAGGTTTTGACACAATTATCCAGTCCAAAAAGAATGCCTTTGCTGATTAAAGCCCAAAGCCAACGAATAGCCTAAATCTAAAAGAAGAAGATAGAGCTAGCAGAGCAATAAGCAAGGTTGCTAGTAAACGCAAAAGAAGATGACTATTATGGAGCCAAGACTACGAGATGGGAATAGGGCCAGGAAGCAGGGATGCATAGCCTAATAGAATCAGGGTTGTTATACTTTAGGATTGGTGCTCATACTGAGTCATTTTTATTTTTATTTATATGGCCAGTTGCATGGAAGAGAGATGCAAGTAATTAGTCAGTACTGTGTACTAGGAGTTTTCTTCTTGACTCGAATAGGAACAACATTTCCTTTTTAATTCAATAATACTACTCCTTTGGCTTTTTCTTCATTTTCCCATTTCTGTTAAGTAACATTTCTGGTGCTTTCATTGAGAGTCTGCTATGGCAGAAGGAACTCGGTTTGCTAAGCTTAAGGCTACTCAAGGAAGAATTGCAAAGGACGATAGGGGCTATTGATGATCATATAAGTATAATGGAAGAGACAGTGAATGAGTTCAAGGAGACATTTTAAAGTATGGCAATTATGATGAGAAAGCTTTTGCATAACTAGAATCTGAGTGGTTCTAGTTCATTAACCCCAGTGCATACGGAGTTAGAGCTAATAAGAGTGGGCTAGTTGATACTTATGGGTCAGAATTTAAAGGTGGAGATACCCCATTTTGATGAGTTAAAAACAAAGGATTGGACCTTTAAGATCTAGGAATTCTTTGATGCTTACAGTGTGATGGAACAATATCAGATTAAGATCCCTTCGTTTCATATGACTGGGGCAGTTTACTCCTAGTACAAGTGGGTGATGAAAAACAAGTTCATACAAAATTGGCAAGGTTTCTTAAGTGCATCACTCTTACATTTTAGGTCAACCTTTTATGAATATCTAAAAGCTAAAATCAAGGAACTCAAACAGACTGGCAGTGTGGATGAAAACCAGAGTCAGTTCGATGAGTTAACCACTATGGTAATCGACCTCTTTGAGCAATGATTAGTTAGTTTTTTTAATGCCAAGTTGGAGGATCATTTGGAATGCAAATTGCTTTTAGCTTAACCTGAATCATATTTTTAAAGGGTGTCCTTAATAAAGCTATATGAGCAAAAACATCACATGACATCCCTCATTTTAGGCAATAGGCACCAAAGTTATTGCCTGGTCCTAAAATGAGTGGCCTATATACTAAGATTTTCGCTTACAATTTAAATAAAAATTCGCTGATCAGTTGTGCTTAAAAAGGTTCAAACAATACGGGTTCTTAGGATACTGCTTACAAGAAAATGTCAGCTATTGAATTGAGAGCTAGAAGAGAGAAAGGCTTATGTTATTACTGTGAAGAGAAATACAAACCGACTATAAATGTAAAAGTATGCATTTCTTATTGGTTGGAGAGGAGGAGATAGGAGAAATATTATAGGAGCATGAGCGTGACAATGAAAAAGATAACAAGGAAGAAGAGAATAAAGAGATGACCTTTGAAATAAGTTTTAACGCCTTAGAAGGAGGGTACCACCCTAGCACCCTTCGTTTAATAAGCAATTATCAGAGTCATCAGCTTCAGATATTAATAGACAATGGTAGTATTCACAACTTTATAAGAAGTGAGGTGGCTAAAAGATTGGGTTTGAAGGTGCAGACAATGTCAAGGTGCAGACAATGTCAAGGTTTAAGGTGCTTGTTGAGAGTGAAGCATATTTGGACTATGGTCATAAATGCAAAAGTATACCTATTAAGCTACAATGAAACAATTTTAGTGTCGATTTATACATATTAAATTTAAAAGGATTAGATGTCATACTTAGCATACAGTGGTTAGAGAAACTGGGACCAGTGATCATCAATCATAGGGACCTAACGCTATAGTTTGACCATGAAGGAAGCAGGGTAAATCTTCAGGGGAATACAATACTTACAGAATAACCACTCAGTCAAAAGAATTTGTATAAAATGTTGCATGAGCAGTCTGGAGTGTTGTGGTACTAGTTGTAGGTTATTAACAGCTCAAACTCAAGTCAAATCCAAAGGTTCTAATAAAAATACATGGGGTAATATCATAACATGCTGAGGTATTCAAGGAAACTAAGGAGTTACCTCTAGCTAGAGAAGTCGATCATCAGATTCCTATCAAACTAAGAGCTGGGCCAATGAATATGAGGCCCTATCAATACCCACAGTTCCAAAGGATTGAAATTGAAAGAATAGTGGAAGAAATACTACAAACAGGGATTTTAAGTGATAGTCGAAGTCCTTATTCCTCCCCAGTATTGTTAGTTAAAAAGAAAGATAGTAGTTGGCATTTCTGTATCGATTATCAATCATTGAATGAGATAGCGTGAAGGACAAATTCCCTATCCTAACCATAGGTAAGATTTCAGATGAACTTTATGAGGTAGCTTATTTTTCAAAGTTGGAACTCAGGTTAGGATACCATCAAATCTGAATGTGGAAACCGATATTCACAAGATGACTTTCTTAACATACATGGGACACTATGAATTTGTCATAATGCCATTTGAACTTTCAAATGCTCTTTTGACATTACAATCCACAATGAACAATGTCTTCCACCTATATTTAAGGAGATTCGTGGGTGTCTTCTTCGACAACATATTAACGTACAATGCCACCTTAAAGGATCATATCAAACACCTATCCTTAGTGCTAGAAATGCTGAAGAATAACAACCTGTACGCTAAGGCCTTTCAATGTTCATTTTGTCAAGAAACCATGGAAAATTTAGGCCATGTGATCAGTCAGAGAGGGGTGCAAGCTGACAAAAAGGTGGGCTATGCTGGAGTGGCTATAATAGTTGAGGGGATTTCTGGGCCTAATTGAGTTACTATAGGAAATTCATTGAGAATTATGCACTAATCCCACCCATTTACGTAATTATTAAAGAAAAATGCTTTTGGATGGGGAGATAAAGTGCAACTAGCATTTGAAGAATCAAAGACCTATATGACAAAGGCTATAATATTGGCAATCTTGGATTCTTCCCAATGGTTTACAGGGGAAACCGATGCCTTTAAAATGGGGGTAAAAGTAATTATGTCACAAATAGGGCATCCTTTAGCATACTTAAGCAAAGTTCTAACATAAAGGTTATCCAACGCTTTAATGTATGTCAAGGAACTATACGCGATCACACAAGTTATTATGAAATGGAGACATTACTTGCTTGGCAGTAAGTTTGTTATCAAAATTAACCATAAGAGTCTCTTGGAGTTGCTGCACTAAGTAATTCAAACACTAGAATAACAATTTTACTTAGCTAAACTAAAAGGGTTTGTATATAAAATAGTCTACAAGAGTGGAAGAACAAATCAAGTGGTCGACGCACTATCTCAAATTAATGAAGTAGAGGAGACACAAGAAGGGGCAATATAATTAAATGATAGAAGTACAAAATTCCTTAATGCAAAAGATAATTCGATTTAATCACAAATCTAAGGAGATGAAGCAGCTGCATTACCAATATGACAGCCATCAGCTACCAAGAGCCTATGAAAAGAAAGGGCAGATCCTTTGTTTTAATAACAAGATAGTAGTGCCAAACAATGTAATCAAACTCGTGAGTCAACTCGGTTGACTCGCCGAGTTTGCGTTTTTAGGTAAGTATTTCGAGTCAACTCGGTCTCTGACTCGGAACCAGCTCAAACTCGCTTTGACTCGGTGATTAACTCGGTCAAAATCGGTCAAACTCAGTTCTTAACTCGTCCAAACTCGGACGAGTTGACTCAGTATCATTGTTTTCCAAAAAAAAAAAAAAAACAGAACAGCTTCCAGGACTCGAACCCGTGATATCCCAACAGCGAAATTGCATGTTTCCGCTGAGCCAACGTTACCATTCTTATATATGTGTATTGTATTATATATATTTGGACTTTATTTTCTTAGTTTAAAAGAAAACATCTCCATATACTTAAACCCAAACACTTAGAATAAGTTCATCACCTATTACCACATAACCAATAAAAACTTCATGTTTATCATTTGTAATGTATTATATATATTTATTATTGACTTTTTTTTATAGAAATTTTATTTTGAATTTTTTATTAGTCATGACTTGAAAATTTATCTGTTATTATCTTTTGACATATTTTGATAAGGTAATCTTTAATAATTATATTTATTACTCTATAAATCATTTTAATTCAAATTTAAAATTACTAGTATTTGATTATTAGTAGTTATTATATTTAGATTTAAATATATAAAATTTAAAAAATATCTATATTTAATTATCACTTATTCAACTATAATCAAACTAATAAACTATTAATCATTGCATTCAGTAGTTTTAGTTATTAGTCTAAATTTAAAATATTGATTTTAATTATATAATTATATGTTTTAATAATTATTTTTTAATTATAGGTAAACTCTTACGATTCTACGTTACGAGTTTACCTCCCTCAAACGATTTTACCTAAACTCGCGAGTTTGACAACCTTGGTACCAAATGCCCAGGAGATCCAAGCTGCAATTCTCAAGGAGTTCCATGATACCCCTTAAGCTGGGCATGTAAGGACGTTGAAAATGTATAGAAGAATAGTGGAGAAGTTTAATAAAAGTGAATTTAGAAAAAAACGTTAAAGAATATGTCATCAAATGTATAGTTTATCAAAGAATCAATTATGACACCTTAAAACCATAAGGCCTATTACAGCCTTTACCATTAGCTAGCAGACCATGGGAAGACAGGACCATGGATTTCATTGTCGAGCTACCACCTATAAATAGTTAAACTACAATTTTGGTTGTTGTCGATAGGTTTATGAAGGTGGCATATTTTGGATCACTCACGAAGGGGTACATTACGAGCACTAATGTTGCATTATTTATAGATATTGTAGTTAAGCATCACGATTTCCTGAGAACCATAATTACTTATAGGGATCCTCTGTTTCTTAGCCATTTCTGGAAAAACCTAATGAAACACAGTGGAACACATATGTACTATAACTCAGCACACCATCTACAAATAGATGGATAAACTATGGTCTTAAATTGTTACATTGAACAGTATTAATGTTCCTTTGTGATACATAAACCCTAACAATGGTCCAAATATCTTGTTTGGGTAGAGTTGTCTTACAACTTGTCTTATCATTCTACTATTTGAATAACACCACATAAAGCTCTCTACGGAGTCAAGTCAAATCCCATACTGATCTATATAGCTAGTAGTTCAACAGTAAAGGAAGTCGACCACGTACTATATGACAAAAGTAAGTAATGGAATCAAGACAACTTACAAAGAGCCTAGAAGCAAATGAAGAAGAAAGTTGATAAGAAAAAGAAGGATAAGGTGTTTGAAGAAGGGCAATGGGTCCTAGTCAAGCTCCATAAATATCAGCAACAGTCGGTAGCTAGAAAGCTCAATTTTAAACTAGCACTGCTATATTTTGGCCCTTATCAGATAGAGAAATATATTAGTCTAGTAGCATACAATTGACACTTCCAGAGGGAAGTCGTATACACACGGTCTTCCATGTGTCACTGCTCAACAAATTTCAGGGGCAACCACCCCAGGCACAATTACATTTTCCAGAGAATTTATTAGAAGAGATAAGTCAACCAACAACGATGATGGACTATTGAGTTAAAGGCAACTGACAGAAAGGTGTCACACATAAAGTGTTAGTCAAGTTGGAAGGTTTTTCATGGGAAGAAGTAACCTTCAAAGATTTTAAAAGCCTTAAAGAGAATTACCCATACCTCAACCTTGAAGCCAATGTTGTGTTTAATAATGGGAGTATTGCTACAATTATCCAGTGCAAAGAGAATGCCTCTATTGATCAAAGCCTAAAGCCAACTAAAAGCCCAAATATAAGAGAAGAAGATAGAGCTGAGGGAGATCGAGCTAGTAGAGTAACAAGCAGGGTTGGTAGTAAATGAAAAAGAAGACGACTGTTATGGAGCCAGGTCCATTAGATGAGAATAGGGCTAAGTGGTAAGGATATGTAACCGAATAGAATCAGGGTTGTACTACCTTGGGATTTGAGCCCATACTAAGTCATTTTCTATTTCTGTTTATATAGCCAGTTGTGTAGAGGAGAGAGGCAAGCAATTAGTCAGTACTGTGTAGTAGGAGTTTTCTTCCTAACTTGAATAGGAAGAACATTTCCTTTTTAATTCAATAATACTACTCATCTGGCTTTTTCTTCATGTTCCCATTTTTGTTAAGTGACAAGTTTTGTCTTTTCTTTGGTTATTCCTAAAAGAAAAGAAGCTTACAGACCCTAAGGTCATTTTTTTGATGAAAGGCAAAAGATTGTTATGTAGTCAATTGCTATATTCAAACTTCGAAAAGAATACAATGTGATAAAGAACACTCACTTGTGATTGGTAGTTCAAAATATACATAATCTTTTAGTAAAGACTGACAAGAATCCTGAGCATATGTCATAGAATATCAGATAAAGCAATTGGAAATAAAGATGAGTAATACAATAACACAGATACAACATATATAGCTTCAGAGCACCTATTACACCTGTAAATGTAATGTTAGATGAAATAAAAGTACCATGGTTCAGTTGGATGCAGATACACTAATTTTACTTACTCTAGCCTTTGTGTGAATTTTCTCTAATGAACAGGTACTCATTGGTATAAGATAAATTTAAATATAATTTACTTGGAGCAAAAATGAACAATACAAGTATCAATATTAATGGAATGAAGAAACGCACCTTGATTTCAAGCCTTAGAGGCTGTAATATTGCCATAAAATTTACAAAACATAAAGAAAAATTATAAGCTCAACAACAGTAGCAAAAAAAATAAACAATACAAAGCACTAACAAATCCAACCGGTAACTAGCTTACAAAAACTCCTAATTCAAAACTAACATCCGTTTCCATTTCTCGAAGACCTAGTCCTAAGGTTGGCTTTCTAAGTGAGCTATGAAAATAGTGATAATTTTGACTGCTAAAAAATATTGGAAACAGTTGAAAAAGTATGTGGTTTGTTTGCCAAAGCTTCTAAGCAACCAAACGGAGCAAAATGGAAATTAAACATAAAGAAGACATTAGAGTATAACAAGTTACCATTTTCGGAGATTGGAAAAGAAAGTTAGTGCTAACTGAGAGTATTATAATGCTTGTAATTGAACTTGAGCACCAACTGTTAGTGTGATCAGATGAATAGGATGTGACAGATTATGATCATTATCCATTGATTAGTATCCTTTTTATAGTTATAGGACACTTTGGGTAAGGAACAAAGTAAAGAAGACCCATGCTTATTTAAATCTTGATTTTTTTGTTTAGTTTTACATCATAATTTATATCCACACTGAGATTTGAGTTTAAGACTACTTAAATGAGCATGAGAAGTCCTACTATTAGACTATTCCTACTATGCTCAAATCTTAATCCTAAATCAAGAAGAATTTGTGAAAGAGAAAATGAACGAAATGAAGTTGTTATGCATGTCTATGTTTTTTTTTTAATGATTATGGGGAGAAGGGAGAAATATATAAATGCAAAATTTTAATAGATATCTATAAAATTTAATAATTGAATTTAATGCTGTAAAATAGTATATTATAAATATTTAAAACATTAGAGACCTTTCCTTTAATTTTAATTAGAACAAATAAGAAATTTCTTGTTTGACCCAGTCAATTATCCTTCAATGCTATATGTCTCATGCGAAATTTTATTTTGTTTAAAAATATTTGCATAACAAAATCTTCTATAATTTCTTCAGTTTCGTGATTTACTATTCTAATTTTACAAATTTCATCCTTTGACAATATTTTTTTTATAAAAACTATTCCTCTTATATTTGCTTTCTCTACTATTGATTTCTTTTCATCAAACGATACATTATTAAAAAATTAATATTTTTAGTTTATTAATGGATTAGATTAAAATAATTAAATAAATTAAGAAATTAAAATAAAAATTGAGACTAACTTTTATATGCATTCAAGCAAAGGATAACTTACGAGTAAAATATCTTATTACTCTTATACTTATTACAAAATTATCATTTTGGTCCCTTACTTATCACAAAATTGTCATTTTGATCTCTAATTTATTGAAATATCCAAAATAATCTCACTCTTTGAAAAATGTCACACTTGGTCTTTCACTTTAAGGAAAAAATTACAAATTTAATCCCTTAAATTTAGAGTTTAGGATTTAGGGTTTGGTAGAGAAATTAAATTTAGTCATTTTTTGAATAGTGGGAGACCAAGTGTGACATTTTCTAATAAGGAAGAGATTATTTTAGATATTTTCATGAGAAAAAGACCAAACTTATAATTTTATGATAAGTGAGAGATGTGATAAGTGAGAGATTAGAAATATATTTTCCTCAATAAGCTACCAACCCAAAGCTGATTTCTTGATATTAAACGGCCTAGGAACAAGTTTTGGGCCTCATGAAAGTATGTTAGGGATATTAATGAAGACGAAAAGTGCTGGGCGTCTTCTTCTTAAGCCCAAAAAAATATACAAAAAGGAAGAAACACTACAACCATATGTTAATTCTTGATTCCTATAATTTAATTTGTATGTGACACTTAAGATTTAGATCAGGTTTTTCTTATCGAATCATTGAGTAAAAAGTTAATGTTAGGCTACGCAATCAATTTGGTCTTTTTATAACTAAACTAATACTATTTATATATTTTTTCTTTTCTACGAGAGAAAGCTCTCTGTGTAATATGAAATGAGAAACTAAGGGAGGGTAAAAGAACACGTTTGACCCTAATATAAAAATAAGTTACAGTGTTAATTTTTGATTTATCAATTCTGGATCATATTAGATTTATAATTATAGCTCCAAGCAACTACATTATTTAGTATTTACATTTTGTAATATCCTTTCATCTTTTTGTTTGCCATCAAAAGTATGTTTATATTTTTAGAATAAATTACCATGTACAGTACTAAAACAAAGAGTGATATAAAAGAAGTGAAAAAAAAAATGCATAGGCTTACTTTCTCCTTTCTATTCATTTTTTTATATATAATTTTCATTTTTTTCCTCTCCCAAATTAGCAATGTTAATTTACCTAAACTCATATCTTAAACTGTACAATAAGTTATAATATCTCATAACTATCCATCTATTTAAAAACTTTAATTTTCACCTATAATTTCAAGTTGTTATTTATGTCAGCCATATTATTTCAAACTTAAAAAGTTGTTGAGGGTGATAAGATTAGAATAATTGACTAATTGGAGAGTGATCATACCCCATAAACTCTAAAAGAAACACTAGAGATTTTAAATATATGCTTCCCTCCAATGACCATTACAAATAGTTCTTTCTAATTAACTTCTTTCTTATATGAGCTCTTTTCAATTGTTTGTTACACCATATGACCTTAGAGCTTTAAATTTCATGCCAATCAACCTATCATAATAATAATAAAGCTGTGAAAGTTTTAAAAACTTTAAAAGAATATGACTCTTTCCCTGTTTTTTATTTCATAATTACGCTCATAAATTCATTGAAGTCCGTGATGCAAAACCAAGGATAATCCTACGCAGGGTAAAGCTTTTTAATGAATTCCACACCTCAATCTGTCCTGCTCCTTGGGCAATTTATAAACAAAAGTGAATCTATACCATACATTTCGCAATTGTGACATAGAACAGTCAGAGAATTTTTAATGCAGGCTGATCATTATAAGCCTAAAAAAGGATCCAAACTGTTACAATACATAGACTTATATTTTATACTGGGCCAATATTTATGTAAAACCTAAAATGATTTAAGTCCAAAGAAGAGAAATGATAAGTTTCTAATTATGTTATATTTGTATATATAATATTTTGCCTTAGGGTGGCTCTTAAAAGCCAAATTTATAACTATTTAAAAAATTAGGTCTAAAATATTTCCTTTACCTTTCTATTTAAGGTAGAAGTTTAAATAATTTAAATCCTTATCTTTAACTACTAATATAAAACCTTAGAGATTTCAAATAAATAAATATTTTATCATAACAAATAGGTAATTAATACATTTCTATAAGTCTTACTGTAACTTTTGTAATTTACAAAGACCTTTGTCTAATAACATAGTCCTAATATTTTTTTTCTTATAATCTGCAACTATTTTACTTTAGCAGACTATACTTCAGCTTTAATATCTTAATTGACTACTATAGCTCACTTAGAAATGAATTCAAAGAAAACATGAGACTTTCATGTCTTAATAGTTAGCATATAATTAGTAAAATATTTTCATTTCCTGTCTCTTCATGCTTAACTTGGTTATACATACAACTAAAGCTCTAGGCTCTATGTGGGCCAAGTTATGGGGCTCTCTGTGACCTAATTGGATATTTCCCCTATCTATGGGGGGATTACATGGGATAATGACCATCTCTAAATCTGGTGCCTTAGATATAAATTCTTTGTCCAAATTACCATGCAAATGCATAACAAAACATAACATATAAATATAGAAGGAAAATTTTAATTACAATATGTATAGGAAAAACTAACTACATGTTCTGTTGTTCATCTTTGAAATATTTCCTTTTTTTAGGTGTTAAAGACAACTTGTCTGTAGTCCCATAATTATATTTAAATTTTGCTGTATTTGTAAATTTACTAAATTTCTAGTTCCTTATATTCTTAATATTACTATCTCTTATCTCTTTAGAGGTTATTTTAAACTCACCTATTTTTATTAACTAATCCATGTATAATGGGGTCCTCATGATTCCTTACAAATAATTTTCTTACAAATATTTTAGCTAGCTAAAGTGAACTTAAAATATTTATAGATTCTTTTATTAATCAAATAATAAAATTAATTCCTAAAATATTTCCATCAATGGATTGAGTATTAGCAATATTTCTAATCATATCCACCATTTGACTTAGTCATTCAAAGTAGTTTAAGATTTTGTTACCAATGAAACATACCTTGCTAGTGACTATTTTATGCTACTATGAACAAGTTTTACATTAGCTTTTAGTGTGTTTTTTGTTTCCTTCATTTTCCCTCTTTCTAATCTTCAAAAAAGAAAGAACACAATAGCATTTACTAACCTCAGTGAGATCCCTATGCTTATCGTTTATAACAGAAGTCTCCTTCTTAGCAGAACATTTAGCTTTTTCAATCACTCGTGTATTTCACTTTGTACGCCTCTGTTCTTATGTAACAAAAACCAAGGTACTCTAAACTGCTTTGAACAGTGTTGTGTGTGTTGTTGTGTTCTTTTTTTTTGATGCATTGGCTAAGTACTTTGATTATTATTTATAGGTACCAGGTTTCGATCATTTTTAACACATGGGATGGAGGTAAGATGCTACGTGTTCAATTGAGAACAAACAAAGCTCTCACCATTTCACTGCTTCTCACCCCCAAATCATCACATTTGAATCATGGTTCATGGCATAGGTGTCAGGACCAAGGTTTTAAATTGTGGTTGCGGTTGCAATTATATTGCAATTGTTGCGATTGCAAGTGTTGCGGATGCAACAATATGGATTGCGGTTGTGATTTTTTTTTTTAACTTGCCCAAAATGTACAAAATTCATATATAATTTATATATTTCTCAAATACATTTAATATATGAAATCTAACATGTATATTAATATGACAAATATATACTTTATATAAACATATCAATGCTCATTAAGAAATTTAAAAAGAAAATATAAATCATGAAAATGTCAATAAGTCAAATAAGAAATTCATCACCACATTGTAGAATGGCATGGAGGATCACAACCTCCACTTTCACTTTTATTGTCACCTTGTCTAGCTCTATGTCTAAAAATATAATAAATGAATCCACCACTTGTGTTCTTTAATTGCTGATGATAAGGATAATTTGGTACCTAGTGATAATAAGGTTGTTGATAGAATGATGGGTAGTGACTATGGCTACTTTGAGATGATTTGCCAATACCAAAATCACTATAACTTTGTGAAAAATTGGAAACGAAACAATCTTTTAGTTGATCAAATTGTTGCCTTCCACCTCTTCCTGATCAAGAGCTACCTCTTTTATTATCATTAGGGCCCATACCCTGAAACAATGTCATATTTACAACTAAACCCTGAGCATGCATGGAATATGGAATTTCTTGATATGGGTCTTGTTCATGTGTTATCAGCTACACCACCACCGCTATTGTTGCTTGGTAGACTTAAACCTCCATCACCACCTTGACTATTGCCTCCATTTGAAGTTAAATCATCACCTGTTTCTACCTCATCATCATCAGTATCCATTCTTGGAAGCCATTCTGAATTTTGAGGTCCATTTAATAATGGGCCTTCTCTTTCTTCCACCTATGGAGACAAAGGATCATCTTCTTGAAATATGTAGTCAAGATTAATTGGATTGAAACTATTTTCAATCTCTTCTTGACTTCTTCTCATATTATACCTTATGTGCAGTTTCATATTGTAGAAGGTAAAGACAAGTTTTTGTAATTTTTTATACTTGAGTCTATTCCTTGTCTTTGTATGAATGTAACTAAATGTGCTCCAATTTCTTTTACAATTTGATGCTGAAGTTGTTTGACTCAATACTCTTATTACAATGGTTTGAAGTTCAGGAGAATATGAGCTAAATAAGATCCACCATTCAGCTATTCAAATAAACAATATAATACAAGTAATTACATTTTTTCAAACATAGTTATATAATTTACATTTAAAGACAAAATGAGACTCAATTTTACCAAGATCCATTTAAGACCAGGTTCATTGAGCTTGTGCTGTTCCAAATGTTTATCTCGTATCTTGAAAAAGCATTAACTGGATAATATCATATTAAATGTAATGTAAACATACAGTATTAGATTATAAATATGTATAACAAACCATTTTAATTCATATATACTAACCTGTCTTAAAGTTTTTATTTGATCATCTACATCTCTTTGCAATTTTGATATCACTTTATGAGTTCCCTCAAATGTTTCCTTATAAACTGATTGCCCATGCTCAACACCAAATTGAAGCGAGGGCTAAGGAAATAACCTACAAAAGAAATAAGATTTATTTAAATTATGTTAATACATAAATATGTAAATTTTTGTGACAACATAAAATATACAAAGACTTACCAGCTGAATGTAAATTTGTATGTAAAGATTTCTACCTTCTATCTATCATGTCGTTATATTGCAAGTGATAACGACAATTTTGTTGTATGGATTGCTTTGCCCTATCAACACCTTCGTAAATAAAACCTATAGTTGGTTTTTCATTACCATCAACCAGTCATAAAACCTTGACAATTGGCTTAAACACTTTTATTATTTCATTAGCTTTAGTCTAAAAGTCATTATCCATAACTTTTTTCCTCACATCATGTGGTGGACCAGATTTTGCCTTGCCAAATTTGGTCTTTTTAAAATTTTTCTAATGTGAACATGGCTTTCGAAGATTGCTTTTGCTTCACAAGAGATTGTAGTTACAAGAATTGTGTAGCAAAACATGTGATAGCTAGACAAATAATTTCTCTACCTTCAGTATGCTCTTTCATCAAATTCACAGTCCAAATATGGTTATATATAAAGGATGTTATCATCTTTGCATCCTCTAATACCTTTAGTACATTGGACTTTTTTCCAATGTCCTTTGAGCACAGATCCAAACAATGAGCTACACAAGGTGACTAATAGATATATGGTCTTTTTTTCATCAATTTTTAACCTGCTGCCTTCAAAGCTCCCTCATTATCTGTAACCACCTGGACTACTTATTCTTTTTTCAACTTCTTCAACAACATTATCAAGTAATTGAAAGTAGAAATCAGTATTTCTGCTAGCAACAGAAGAAACATCAATTGATTTTAGAAAAATTGCTCCCTTGCTGCTGTAAATGAGAAAATTCATTATATGCATGTGATTTATGCTATTTGTCCAACCATCACACATTATTGTTACTCCACACTCTTTCCATGCACCTTTTAATCTGTTTATCCACTCTTTCATGGATTGATATTTAGTTTCCAAATACATATATGAAATTTCATAAGGTGTAGGGAACTTAACCCCTATTGTACCAATTTCAGCAGCTGCAGTGACTAAATTATACAACCATGGAGAATCAGATAAGCTTATAGGAAGGCGTTCATAAATAATAAACTTTAATACTGCTTTTTCTAACTTTTTCCTTAATGTTTTCATTAAACCACTAGAAATTTTAGGTTGCTTCATGCTTTTACTCCTGACAAGATTAACATTTTTTAACTTTAAACTAAATGGAACGTATTGTGATCCACTAGCCCTTACCTGAGAATTAGCTCCCCCTTATTCATACACATTTTGCTCCCCTCTTGTTTGTTGTCTGAACCGTTGTCTATCTTCCCATTTACGATGTGATCTGAGACTTTCTTGGGTGGCTTGCCTCATTTGCTCATCAACAGAGTCTTCCATTTCATCATCTTCGTCACCTTTCGACCTTGCTTCAAATTCTTCTTTCCTTTTTTTTTTTTCTTTGTATCAATTTTTTTTAGCTTTAAGTGTCTAATAAAAGTTTTATCATACCTTCTCAAATAAAAGTTGTCTGGGACAACCAGATACTTGACCTTTAAAATGTGCAATATGCTGCTTTAATCTAGTAATTCCACCTTTTACTATTTTGCCATAAAGTTTGCAAACTATGTTCTTTTGATTTCCAGCCATAGGTGTTCCAAAATGCCATCCAAGATCTTCACTAGGAGTCCCGTCCAATCTTCCTATTGAAAATTCTTCTCTTGGTGGCATTTTTATAATTTATAACTCTTGTTGATAATAAAAATAAGAATTATTCTTCTCTTGGTAGCATTTTTATCAAATAATTAAAAATAAAAAAAATATATGTAAAAAAGGGAATTGGTTCATAATCACAAATTTTCATTTCAAGATAACCCAAAACTAAATAAAAAGAATGATCAATAATATTTAATTATTAAAACAAGTAATATTTAGTTAAAACCCAATTATATACTTGTCTTGAAATATATTTTTTGATTTTTGAATTTCAGATTTTAAATATATTGTTTAATTTTAAAAACTTTTAACATACTGTTCAATCATTCCCCTCAAGAAAAAATGAGACTAAATCATAACAAATACACATGTTTTAAGATAGCTATATAATTTTTTTTACCATAGACTCAAAAACACTATATATATATATACACACACACACACACTCACACACACACACACACATATATATATATATATATATATGTATGTATATATAATGACAAATAAATTTTAAAGAACATGTATATTTTAGTTCTTCAAAAAATAAATTTTGATTTTTGATTTTTGAATTTCAAATTTTAAATATATTGCTTAATTTTAAAACCTTTTAGTTTATTGTTCAATAATTCCTTTCAAAGAATAATGAGATCAGATCATAGCAAATACAAGATAGCTACATAACTTTTTAATAATTCATCATAGTGCCTCAGTGCCTCACACCCAGTTCGCCAGGCATACACCACTTTTACACACATGACTTGTTTTATTTTGTACGTAGCACACACATTATATGTAATAATAATTAAAACAAAAAACAAAATCTTTGTACCACAGTTCGGTCTCCACATTCCATCTCTCACTATTTCTCACTTCTTACTCCTTGTTCTCTCCTTCTTGCGAGTCATGGCCATAGCATGCAAATCAAGCCATGGATGATGATGAGGTTTACCTTGGAGTAGAAAATCGCAGGTTTGCTGTTGAGATCGGTGCTATGATTTTACTCAACTCTCTTTAGAAGTTCAGGTTCCCCAATCTTCATTATCTCTAATCCTTACTTCTTCCTCTAATCTGGTATGTTCTCTTTCTCTTTGATTTCTACTCTGTCTTGGTTGATATGAACCTTCAAGTTAGGGCCGACTGTCTCTGCTTTCTCCCAAATGCAAAACTTACCTTTTCTCTAGGTTGAAATATGTGTTTCCTTTTTATTTATATTGACACCAAAATGGAATAGATTTGCGACCGCAACACTATTTCATCGCGGCCTAATCTTGTGATTCAAGATCACACTGCAATTGCAGCCCAATGCGGATGCAGCTTGATGCAACATCACGAGTTGCAGCCTGCAATTTCAAACCGTGGTTAGGATGTGTCTCGCTTAGCATTGCAATACACAACTTTTTCCTTTGCCATTTTATTCTTTTATGTTTTTCTTTTTGTTTCTTCTTAGGTTCTGATCTGCTGCCACTATTTCTAATTTAGTTTACTAAATGCTTAAGGGTTCTTTTGTTTCACACCTAGTAGATATTTCTGTTAGAGAAAAGGTAGGGCTATTTGGGTTTAAAATATTAGAAGAGGAAATTTTAAGAGTGGAGAGGAGAAATGCTAATGAAGAGAAAGGAAGATTTCTATTAGATTTGCCTTTTTGACTTGATACAATAATGGGAGGATCATTTCCTATTTATAGGACTCAAGGGAAGGTTACAACCAATATTCATTAACTCCTAACTACCACCTACGTCCATATTTATTTATTACATCTTCTAACCAACACCTACTTCATTAAATAAGATAATTCTAGATAATAAGCTTAAACTAATGGGCCTAACATGGATTAGATTGCAAGGTGTGGAATATGACATACCATACATTTGGTTAAAATCAAGTTTATTTCTAACAGTTTTTACACCTTCACGAGTTGCCACCAAAGTTCATTTCCTATACTTGTTACTACTGCCACCACATTTTATACGATAAGCAAAGTCTATCTTTTTTTTTTTTAATTTTTTTATTTGGTGCATTAGTTTAGCCAATAAGTCATGTTCCCTCTCTTATGTATCCTATTTATTGCCTTTTGATTAAAGGAGAATTCCCTTTTGTGACTATCATCGTATTACGCCACTTTATTATGTTTGCATAATGGCTCCTTGTTTTGCAACCTTATTTTGTTTCTTTGGTATATACCTACTGCCTATTAACTCACACCAATGTCTCATGTTATCTATGCTTTTATTAATCTAATTAACTGCCACCTATGATACATATTCTTCCATGTATAATTTAGACTCATTTGGGAAGCTATGAATAATTACCACTTATGTTTATATTTGGTTTACAAATTTATTCTAAGCTTGTTTAATTTATATTTTAGGTATTTCCATTTTATTTATTCTTCTACATTCCATATTTTAATCATAAATTCTATTAATCTTTAAGTTATCCTAACGAAATCATATCCATTTTATAGGATAAACCTTTCATAATAATTCTTAAGCTTCTAAATAATCATTTTGTAATTTGCTAATTGAATGCCCTATCTATTATTTATTAGTTAATTTATAGCTTCATGGTTTCTTTTAAATTTACTTAACTCAAAATGTAACAATTTTCTTACATTTATCTAGGTAAGTTTTTACCATAATTTCACAATTAATTTCATCTTATTTCTATTAGGAGAATTCTCTGGATATTACAACTCTCTCTACCTTTTTAAAATTTTGCCCTCAAAATTTGCTATAATTAATCCATATGATATTCTATAATGATTTAATGATCTAATTAAGATAGTTATTTCTATGAAATTTATTCTTCAACATAGGATTTTTAGCTTACTCTAACCTCAACCTAGGTTTTTTAGCTCACTTAGAACTCTTTTAGAGTTTTTTTCAACTCTATCTAACTTCACTCCATTCCAATGGAGGAAGTTCAACAAGATAGATGAAGAATTATTAAACCTTTATAATAAGGGAATACATGGATGATCTCAAAAACTCTCGTTAAAAGAAGATAAGACTAAATACAGAGCACTTTCTTAAGAGACTCACTAAACCAGAAAACTATACTTAAAGTTCTTTCATTTTCACACAAGATGAAGCTTGGATGGTACCCACAATGAGGAGAAGCTCCTTTTATATACACCTTCGTAGAAAGAAACAACTTTGTTTCCTTTCTTGATATAAAAATGTGAGTTAAAAGAGGCAAATAGCTATTGCACAATAAATGAGATAGGGACAAGACATATTCTAAGGGAGAGAGAAAAGCAACATTGTTTTAAAATAAGGACAACTTGCATCATATTCAAACATGGTCAGCTTTCATAATAAATAGACTAAGTTTTCCTTGTTTGTTTTGTCATGAAACAAATAAAAAAGTGGGTCAAGCCTTTTTGGGCCAACATAAGCTCGTTGCTACTTTACCTATAATGATTTCGTGCTACATTAGTAATTCTTTATTTTCCTCCTTCTTTGTCACCTTCATAACTTGGTCAATCACAACCAATGCCTAAATTTTTTCTAAGCTATAATTTTTTAGCATATTAAAGTAGTCCCATTATACCTAAAGAATCTAATTTTGCGTTAATAATTTTTTGAAACTAATATTCCTTAAATAATTCACAGGAAATTACTTAATTTATTAATCTAAAATCACTCAAATTAAATCTTACAAATGATCAACAAGACATAATATTTAACCAAAAAATTATTGACTATACCATAATTCATAACTTATCAATAAAAAATTTCTCCAAAGGAATATAACCAATTAATCTTAATTCTAAGTGATAACTTTGATTTTAAGCTTAATTTCCTTATTCAAAAGTAGTTGTTTGTGTAGAAAAGTGTTTTTGAATTCTAAGTTTTCATTTGTAGCATTGCAATTTTAATTTCAAGTTAGTAAACTCTTCGAAGCTTAGGAGAAGACTTGGATTTTGAAATTATAAAGAAATGTGTTCAATTGGTGCAATGCTTGAGCATTCACTGATATTCTTTTTGTGCATATTTTGGCCACCTACTGCCCAAACATTCAATCTTGTGCCTGAGCATCCATTGCAGCCTTTATTTTCTGTTCTGGTCACTCAATGCTTGGGCATCCAAAGTAATGATTGGGAATTTCTTATTTTTCTAACATGTGTGGAAATTTGCCTATAAATAGAATCTTTTAGCCATTTAGGGTAACTTCTGCAAGAGGGAGGCTGAAAGTAAGCTGGAAAAGGAGTAGAAGAAGCGAGAACAGTGATTCCTAGGGATTTTAAAGCATCAAGAACATTTTAGGACCAAGAAGACCATGGAGTTTGCTTACTTTATCTTCTTTTACCTCCATTTTTGTTCTTCAACCATGTATAGCTAAACTCATGTAGATAGGGTGAAGATGTAACTTGACTTGGATGATGTTTTGTTAGCTTTCTTGCTTAATACAAGTTTTTATTTCCATTGATTGAGTGTTTATCATGGTTTTAATGCTTCCTTTGACTTGACCACTCATAGGTTGATTTAGGGTTCATGTATAGAATTGGGAAATTCATATATGAGCTTGCTCATGTGATAGACACCATAATTTGACTTTATCTAGGGATAGATGATGTTAATTGTGTGGTTGTGGAGGTTTTTAATTGTTATTTTTGTAAAGTCCTTCCTAATTGAAATTTGTCTAAGGGATTGGAAAATCTCATTTAGTTAAAGGAGGATTAATATTCCAAGAGATTGGTTATTAGTTACTTCTAGAAATTTAACCATTAATTATGGAATAGAGCTTGGTTATGTAAGGATTTTAGGATACATTAGTAGGTTAAGTGAAGTTGGATCCTTAGTCCTTTTGAATATTTGTGCTTATTCATAGTTTTAGTTGTTCATGTTGTTAAAAATCCAAAAATACAAATTAATTGTTTTTTATTATTGGTGTTTCTTCTTAACTACATTGAGCTTCCTTTAATCTTAATTTTTCATAGCCTAGATAGTATCAAATTAGTAAAATTGGCATTTGGTAACCAAAATCCTCGTAGGACAATACTCTCTCACTTTGTATTACTTGTACGATTTGGTATACTTGCCGAGGAACCATCACTAAGCTAATCTTGACATACTTGATTCCTTATTAAACACTTATACCTTAAAAAAAAAAAAAACTCAAACAGACCGTTCAAAATCCACTAAAATCTTTAACTTAGTGTTTCTTTAGTATCTTGACCTCATCTATCTAACCTAGTAAATTCATCAAATTTAGAAGCCATAAAACCAATCAAATAAATTATATTGACCAAATATCTTCAATAAAATATCTAAATTTTATTTAATACCCAAAATACAATGATCAAAACTTTTAACTATGTCGTCTAATGGGTGCTCTTAAATTAAATTGTATTGACCAAATATCCTCAATAGAATATCAAAATTCCATATCAAAATAAATGACCAAATATCCTCCACAAATCAAATGACCAAATGGAATAGACCAATTCTCCTTAAGAATACAAAAAATTATCAAGATTGTTCCTAAAGAATTAAAATACTTACTAGTTTCACCTTATCTGCTTAAATTCCTATGAAATTCACAACCTATTAGCAACCTCAAATGAAGTAATGATCATTTATTTTAATTTCTATAACTCAAAACTAGCAACCAAGATTCTCTCTCTAAGTCAATTTAATCTTATAAATATTGCTAACTCATCCCGAAAGTTCTATACTTGAACCTCATGATTAGATAAACTTTTAACTTTTACTAAGCTCTTATAAATCATCATCCTTATATTCCTCAATCTAACAAGAAATCCTACACATAAACCATTAATTTTCAACAATTGTAGTCTCTTATTATCATTTGATTATACCTAAAACTAGAATAATTCGCTATTTGATCCATTCATTGGTCCAATTTATCAAGTTAGTAAATTGTAAAAACTCTTAAGTAACTATATTATCCAAAAAGATATGACTAATTAACCTCAATAAAATATTGTCCATAAAACATTAAATTTTACCTTGGTCTTTTTATCACTTCAAACCCTTCAATTAAGATCCTTCTTATCTATATTGACCTTAATTGTCAAGTAAGGAGATCAGAAATCCTAACTCTTATTAAGTCTAAGTTAAACAAGTCCTTAAATTTGAATCCTAAGGGATTATTAAACTTATTATGCTAAAACACCTTTTTTTATTCATGAGCCAAATACTTGAACCAGAATTTCAATCTCTACAACAACTAAAGACAATATTTGGTTTTGGTTGTTCTTACTAAGTCCCTACTAATCTCCAAGCAATGGGAATTTTTAGTCAAAATATCTACTCACTCTAAAAAATCGTAACTTGCTAAACCATTTACCTTAAGCGCTCGAATTGGGATTACCATTCCAATTACATTTAAAATCAAGCTTAAACCTAAAACCAAGCATTTCCAATATGATCATATCACTAAGTCTTATCTAGTCATCACTAGGCTCTTACAAATCTACCTTAATCAACAAATAATCATAAACCTTAAAATACTGACCTATGCTTGAATTAAATAATCACCAGTCTATAATCATATACTAGATAACTACTATTATACCTTATAGACAACAACCAATTCTTAATTATGCCCAAACCTGAGCATATAAATTAGTCTCATGATTTTAGTACTTAGCATATATACCTCAATTAGACTAGTAATCATAAATCCTAATTATACTAGAAATAATCACAATTCTTGACTAAATCAAGAATTATAATCAATCTTACATGCTACTTTTCAAATCAAACTTAGTCATCAGGCTAGATTACCTTAACAAATTTGAGTCTAATAAATTATCTAGAAAGTGCCTTAATGAAAATTATCAATCCCAACTTAAATCTATCTATCTGTAATATCACCCATAATAGGCACTGTCAACTAATTAACCTAAAAATTCTAAACTCACTTAATTTAGATGATTGAAAATTAGTCTCGCCATTTTCAGATACCTGAAATTCAAAATCTTCAACTATGCCAAGAGTTCATCATAGATCATAACATTAATAACTTATTACAATATCTAAATTTCAAGTAATCACAATCTCTCAACTATTGTAGATCATCTCATTATCTTGAATTAGGTGATTAAGCCAAAATAATAAGAAATTTCCATAAATGATGCTAATAAATATACTCTAAGCTTAAATTTAGAATTCCAACAATGCAAATTATACTTGGAACCAGACCTTTAACACTTCAATTATACTTGACATCAGGTTTCCAACAGTACTAATTATACCTAGTTTTCACTAAATTCCTACTAACCACAAAATGCTACTAGTGGAAATTCCTAGTTAAAATTAAGGGTGAGTCACATCACTAATTATTCTAAACTATCTATCTTAGGTATCCAAATCTAGATATTAATTATACCTGAAATTGAAATTCCAACAATGCTAATTATGTTTGGAATCATGCTTTTAACATATTAATTATACTTAACTAGGGTTCCAACAATGTTTGGAACTAAACTCTTGTACCAATTATAACATCCCACTTAAGAATAGCTCTTAAAAGCCAAATTTGTAAGTTTTAAGGATTTTACAGAGTTGCATACTCTTAGAGCTTTATCCTTTACTCATAAAAGGATCACTATCTTAATCTTTTTATGTGTCTAGTTACTTTTTGATTTAGGCATGTAACAATAGTGCTTTCATTGTATCTTCCCACACCCATTGCTCATAGTACACCATTGGATAAGCTTAAACATTAATTTTCTACTTTGGATTCGAGATAGTCAAACATTGAGTCTAAGATATAGAGTATAAATGAATTTATCTTTCAATTATGGACATAGCAATTTACATAATCGATTCTTTGCTAGGGGGAATGCTTAATGAAAAGTTCTTGCTTCAACTTTGCTTCACGTGAAATCTTATCAGAAACTTCTAAACAAGAGGAGACATCCTTGAGTGTCACAAATGCTCAAACAGCAATGTCGCAGGTGCTTAAACAAGTTGCATTTGAGATAGAGAACAATGTTGTTATACCTCTGCAGCAAGAGTTGATTGATGATTCTAATTTGCTAGTTAACTACCCTAATCTTCAGGTCAGCCAATAGAAGGAAACCAAAACACAATTAATGATGCAAAATGATCATAACTAAACCTTAATGCAAGGACATACTTGAAGTAGGTGATGAAATTGAAGTTCATTCTCTAACAACGGTGCTTGATAGACCCATACTTAAAGTTACAATTGCTCAAACTGTACTGGTGAAATCAATTTTATCTCTTGTACTATAAATTCTTTCCCACCCTCATTTTTCCACCAACTTTCATTTCTCCAAGTCAGCTTTCCATGTTCTTTCCATGTTCTGTTGTTATCAAGGCTTGTGCAAATTTTCTGAATGTTCTTACTAGCAAAACTAAACATGGTTTTATAGAGAAAATTAACTTTCAAAATAGGATGTTTCATGCTCACCTCATGTTTAATTGCTATTAGCTATTAGACTTTTAAATATGCTGACTTCATTGATGACTTGGTTGCAAATCCAAAGGCTCCTATATTTTTTTTCCATGGTACTTTCAAGTGTTTTTTTTTTTTTAAGGAACCTAATATAATAATTGTATTAAGTACTTCATGGAATTATCCTCCATTAATAACTCCATGGAAAGCTGGCAATAGACTAGAGTATGAAATACTATCATATTTGTTTTGTGAGGTTAAGAAATTTTTTTGCTCCATTGAGGCTCATAATAGTGAATTTGATGGCAAATGATGGAAATAAGGAAGGTAATACTTTTCATCAGGTCATTGTTTTGTCTTATGTGCATATACTTAAATCCATACTTTTTTCTGAGATGAAACCTCAAATTGGGCATAATACCTTATTTATTTCTATTGTAATAAGGTGTTCAGAGACCCTTTTGACCTAACCCTAGACACTCTAGGATCCTCTTTCAATCTTGCTCCCATTTTGAGTTAAGATATAGATAAATAAACACATCCCATTGCACTTTCAGCATTGGGAAACATCATTTATCCTTTAAAAATGTTCAATGATTAATGCCTTCAACTTGCTTGATGAATTGCTATACTGTAACTTAAGGGTTTTGGAATTATTGGCTCATGTGATATTCATATTGCAACTTTGATTCTTCTCGTTTCTAATAGCACAATAGCTTCTGATGTTTTGAGAGGTTATTAGGCACAAAGGCTTCTTTGGAAAATTGGTGGTTACATTGTTGTTTATTTTTTTACTGTTTGTAAACATGATAGGTTAAGGCATATCCATTTTCAAAAGAAAAAGATATTCGTGAAGATGTAAAGCTTGCTATAGTGACATGGTACCACAAAGCAGGTAATCTCACCAAAGTCCTTCATTCGTTCATAGATATGCAAACACAAGGATTTTGTCATAGTCCAAAAATCTTCCTTACTACTATTTTGGCTTGGGGAAGCAAGGAAAATGGGATGCAATAAAACAAAGATTTGAAAGAACGGGATGCAACGGAAATGAAAATGAGGTTGTTTATGCTATTATGGTTGACAATTATGGGTAGTATGGGCAATTTCAGAATGCTGAAAAGTGTATATAGGCACTGAAGTTAACAAAAAAAATGAAGGCATGGGGTTATGTCAGGGTAAGCTTACTTGATAAATCTCTCTCCCTCATGCATAAGATAAAAGAGCTGGGTTATGTTTCTTCTGTGAACTATAATAATATAATATGCCTTTATGTGCACACACATTAACATGAAAAGGTGATGAAGAAACTAATACATCTTGTTCTACATGTCATTAATACTTGGCATAATGGGATGTTTCTTCAATTTCCATAATAAAAGTGGGATTGCCAATTTATATAACTTGCATTATTGGCTAGGAATTGGGGTCATTGTCCTTTGTGGCATTCAGTGGTTCTATAGGTCAGCGATATTCTTCTTCCCTGAAAGGAACTCATCATTGAGACACGATTCACTTCCTTGGCATGAGCTATTTGGGCTAGTAGTGTATGTGTTGGTTGTTGGCATTGCTATTCTTGGGTTTTTGGAGAAACTCACTTTCTTGAAAGACTCTGGAGTTACAAAATATGATTATAAAGCATTCATTATGAACTTCATTATTTTGGTTACTATCAAAGATGAGGTAACTTTGTCTCCATTGATATATACTTCAACCTTGACGCAAGGTTGATTTGAAAGGGAAAGTAATATTACAATACATAAACTTCTATTTTATACTGGGCCTAATATCGATGCAAAACCCCATATGCGTAAAAAGATTCAGGCCCAAAGAAGAGAACCTTACTGCTCTCCTTCTAGTATATATATGTTAGCCAAGAAGGATTGCGTAAGGTAGAGAAGAATTTTCAGAGTTGCATGCTGTTGGAGCTTCATCCTTTGCTCGAAAAAGGATCACTATCTTTATCTTCTTATGTTTCCAGTTGCATTTTGATTTGGGTATGTAACACAAACTGGTACCTAAATTTGAAAGAACTATAAATTTAGTTTAGGAGAAGTTGTAGTCTTAATAACATATCTATGAAGAGATCTCTCAGTGCTTGAAATTTAGCCAACGAGTAAAACTCAGTTAGGTCAATTTTAAGCCTTAATTCCACCATTTTCAAGTATTTTAAGGCCATTTAACTATTTCCTTATCTATTTCTTACTTTCAAAAAAGCATTAGGCAAGCTTCCCTTCACAAAAGTCAGACTCTTAGATGAGTATTCATATATTGTTTTTTTTTTTTAAAAAAAAGACAATTGTTTTGGCTTTTTTTTAAATTTTTTTTCAGTTAATAATTATAAATATGTGATATAAATAACTTTTTAAGCGAAAATGCATCCTATCAATTTCTCTTTGAAATTGATTCAACCAATTTCAGACAAAAATAAACCCAAACTGTAGTTAAGTAGTGGATCTTATTTGAATATATCGGCATGTGAATAATAATTGACACATTTTGTGTCTATCTTCATATTAAAAATATTCATTTCTATTTTTTTATAAGATTACTGCACTAGCCAAAAAAAAAAAACTAGGTACAGTTGAAATTTAAAACTTTGATCTTAAGCATTGACGAAATAATCACAAGTTTAATTACAATGCTTTTGTATGGACAGGCTAGCTAGCTTGTTAGTTTCTTGATCTGATGATCATTCGTCAGCATCATTTGGCTTCACTGTACGAAGCTCATATTGACTTGCTGCCACTGCATCATCCAAACACAAAAAGAACGATTCCTTCCCAACCTTCTCAACAAAATGTGATGCTATTAGCTTCTCCATAACTTCCATTCTTGGGTTTACTATTGACATCTGCATAATTTACACAGCACGAATAAATATATATGCATCACATATATAATCTTCTTTTCTGTCATTACACATAACGTCACATTTTCAAAACCTATAAGTGGATGTTATACATGAATTCTGAACCGTAATCCATATGTTATACCTGTTTCCCATTTTTTCCCAAGACTTTGCGTGTCTCCAATAGTCCTTCAATGGCAGTTACATCGATGGATGTCACGGCTGCTCATACATATATAAAAATATAAGTTATGCCATTATATATTAACACTGAGTGAATGAGCATATGTATTAAATTAATGAGAATATATAAAAGCTATATATGCAAAATTATATTCACTTGAACATTTTTCAACAATATTTTACCTGATAAATCGAGTATGATCTGCTCTACAGTATGTCCGGTACTAGAGCTCTCCTCACTCCGGATATACCTCATGATCCTATTCCATAGTTTTAAACAGTAGTAAGGAAGTTAATTATTGATGTTGTATAAAAATAGTGTAGCAACTTTAAATAGTGCAACAAGATTTACCTGTCTTTGACGTAGGAAGAATTCGCAAAGTAGATAGGAGAACCCAGTTGAATAATCAGAACACCTGGGATAGTCGTAGTAGAATATTGCTCCACGTCTCTATATAAAGATGACTCAGGCAACTTTCCAAGCCTGCATGAGGTTGGTCTAGCCACATACAAGAGTGCTCTCAACACCCCAAGTCCAATCTTCAATCACAAAAGAACACATATAGATAATTAATTAATAAATATCATAATTAGTGAAAGAATTAAACATAATTAATTGAACACTTACAGACAAGAAGAGGCCAACGTCCATGCTGACGAATGTGACTCCAAGGAAGCAAGACATGCAAATGACGAAGTCAAACTTGTCGACCTTGAAGAGATGGATAGCCTCTTCGTAGTTAATGAGTCCCAACATGGCAGAAATGATAATAGAAGAAAGAGCCACGAGAGGAGTGTAACCAAACAGAGGAGCCAAAAACAGAAGAGTTAGTGCCATCAACAATGCTTGCACTACGTTTGACATGGCTGTTTTACACCCTGCGTTGTAATTCACTGCGGTTTTTGAAAATGGTCCTTCAAAATTAGATTACATTTAATTAATAATTATATTAGTGTAAAGTTTCCTTAATTAAACGATATTAAAAAATGGAAAAAAGTTTAGTGGGTGTGTGAATAAAAATATGTACCACTAGTCAAGTAGCATGAAGTGAAAGAGCCAAAAATATTCATGAGACCAAATGCGATCATCTCCTTGTTCCCATCATGAGGGGTATTTTGGACCACAGCAAAGCTTCTTCCTATTGCTATCCCTTCCTGCATAGTAAGAGAACAAATTAAAATTGACTACAATAATAGAAGAAATGTGAAAATACATTTTTAATCCCTTAATTTAATATGATGTTTTATTTTTATTCCTTAATTTAATTTATTTTTAATTTAATCCCCTAACCTTAACTGAAAGACTATTTAAATATTTCAATATCTCTAATACGGTTAAATGAAAAGGCTTAATAAATATTTAAGTGGTATCTGTAGTTGAAATCATATAAAATTAAAAGACAAAATTTCAACTTAAGGTAGAAATAAGGAATCAAATTAAAATAAAATATATTTAAAGGTCAAAAAGTGAAATTTAAGATAATTTAGGAGATCAAGTAAAATCAAATAATGTTAAATGAAAAGTGAAATTTTAATCAAATTTAAGGGATTAAAGGTTTATTTTGACCGATAGAAAAAAAGGTAAGACTAACAAAAAAATGTTATTATTTAAAAATTCTCACCGCCAATGACAAAATTCCTGTGATAAGACCAGCTTTCAACACTGCTGGTAAATATTTAGAATCGAAGTTCAAAAAATGGATGGAAATTTGATTCAGGCCTCGATCCAGGTGGCCCACCTATGATAAGATAATTTTATATATAAGAACCAAAAAAAATGTGGTATCGATGATTCATATTTAAAGGTGAATAATTAATTAGTTGATTAATGGCTCACAATTTGAATTCCATGCTGTTGGCCATTGACAAGGTAGGTGAAAACAGCTCCAACTATCACTGTTGTTATGGGAGCTATGGCTGAAACCCAAAAGAGTTTTGGATTTTTCTGCTTCTGTAAAATCACAATGATTAATGAATAGCTAATTAGTCTTAGCTTTGGTGCATCTAAAAAGTTATATATATCTTCAGAGTAAGGAAGAAGAAATGAAATTTATATTTTGATAATATATATATATATATATATATATATTATAAATATAAACAGAAAGTACCGAAATTGTTTTGTTTTTTTTCTTCTATTGCTATACAAAGGGATTACTCACCAGCTGTCTAGTGAACATCAAGAAAGCAACGAAGATCACACCCATTACTGTGGTCTCCCACCTTATCTATTAACAAAAAAAGAAAAAAGAAAAAAAAAAGAACTCATTCGATTAATTTGTTTTCAAAACAGAACAATATATAATTCCTTTTTTAGGTTTTATGATATTCTGTTGAATAAAGATAAATTCTATAGATTACATTTATAATCATTAAGAAATGAACTTTAATATCTCATCAAAATTAGGCAAGGGTGTAAATTATGAAATTTGTTCTTCCCCCTTTTAGCTTCAAAAGAAGGAAATAAACAACTTCACAGTAGAAGAGTCAAGCGTGTTAATAATTCATGGGGTTACGATATCATTTTCATAAGGGGAGAATTGAACATCCCTTATATGTAATAATTCGACATCGAGCAGGATTTGAATCTTTGTATAAACCAACCTCATGCCTATTGGTCCAGATGGCCTTCATCACTGCCACGATGCTTGTTTCAGTGGTGAAATGCTTCAGTCCAAAAATGCCCTTCAGTTGTTGAAGGCACAGAATTATTGCTGTCCCTCCCATGAAGCCAGTGATGGTAGAATGGGAAAAGAAATCCACTAATATCCCCAGTCTGTAAAAACACAAATTAAACTCATTTATCAATTACGTGGGATAATAATAGTAATAATAATAATACACTAATTGGGTTGCATTTTCTACCTATACATAAATTATGCCTTCATCAGCTGTTGGTGTTACAAATTTAATTATATGCCCACTATTATTACCATATGAGAGAGGAATACGGAGAATTTAGTTGAAAAAATGACTATTCTAATTTTTTTAAAATTAATATTTAATTATAAATTTTAAAAAATGATGATATTTTTGTAAAATTTTAATTAAAATGATTGCAAATTATTACTTTTCGCTTCAATATGCTTTTCTCAAACTAATATCAAATTTGAATAAAAATACAGAAATATTATTTTAGTTCAAAATGCATCAACCAGAAACTGGTATATATCTTTATATCTATAGATCTTAATATATATATATGTCTCTGTACTTCTCACCTTAGAACACCTAAAGCAGCCTGGAAAACTCCAGTAACAAAGGTGGTAGTGAAAATCAAATGAAGATACAAGGCAGGATCGTCATCAGGATTCACCACGCTTGAAATCGTTTGGTATATAAGCAATGAAGCTGCGGCTATCGTCCCCACCGCCATGTGCCTTGAACTCCCGAATATTGCATACACAAGTGGTGGCACAAAACTGCTATCTGTCATCATAAAATTGCACATATATAAACTTGTTCGCTTGAGCAGAAACTAACACATATATATAACAGAAGAAGAAGAAGGAGAATACGGTGTCGTCGTGTACGTGTTTGCTTTGTTCGAAACTAAAACGAAAATATTTGAACTCACAGAGGCCAACGATGGGAGGAATGCTGGCGAGTTTTGCGTAGCTAATGCCTTGAGGGATGGCGAGGCTGGTGATGGTGAGGCCGGCGAGGAGGTCGGAGCAGAAGAGCCGCAGATTGTAAGTGGAAAGCCATTCGAAGATTGGGACGAAGTACTGTACGCCTTTGATGAATCTATCTCTTCCCTTCTCTTCATTCTTGAACTGCCTGAAAGGGTCGTCCGGGAAGAGCGTCTCCTTCACCCCCGATTTCAGCTTCTTTAGAAACCCTCTCGGCGCCGCGAAGCTCACCGCCTGGCGGTCCTTCGCTGAGGCGGCGCAGTCGTTGGGGTTGACGGAATTGCTGACTGAACCCATGACGTGGCTAGTAATATTAAGCACGAAAGGGCTAGGAAGGAAGCGAAGGGATAAGGAAGCACTGACTAAAACGTTGAAGTTCAGAGAATGGGATTATGGAATGCGGCGAAGCTGGGCTTTAAATAGGCGTTATATTACAACTGTTTTTAGGTTTCGAGTGCGTCATCGTTGAAAGTTAATTGGATGTGGTTTACTGGACAGTGCTTAATTATGGCTATATTTTGTTGACTAAATATTAACCTTTTTGGTTAGGGATTAGAGGGATTTTGTTTATTTATGAATAATTTAATCCTTAGAAAATCTGTTTTTCGTTTGCTCTTTGATTACATCTGTGTCCGTTTGTTGCAATAAAATTTAGCTGTTCTGAGAGTTTAAAGATATCTAGACAGGTACGACGTACATATATAGTATTAGGACACCTTACAGCTGTAACTGTAATGTTGGATGACATAAAGTACCCTGGTTCAGTTGGATGCAGATCCACTGATTTTTCTCTAATCTCTCTGACCTGTGTGCGAATTTTCTCGGACGAACAGGTACTCATAGTTACCAGATGAATTTGAATATAATATAATTAGGGCGAAAATAAACAACACAAGTATCAATATTAATGGTCTGAAAAAGTGTGCCTTGATTTCAAGCCTGAGAGGCTGCAAAGTTGCAATAAAATCTCCAGAAACATAAAGAGATATGATCTGCTCGACATCAACAGAGAAAAATAATAATTAAATAATGCAAAGCATTAACAAATCCAAGTAGTAACTAGCTTGTAATCGAACTTGAGCACCAACTGTTTGTGTAATCAGATGACCCATGCTTATTTAAATCTTATTCTTAAATCTTGAAGAATTTGTGAAAAGAGAAAATGAATGAAATAAAATAGTTATGTATGTGTGTAAACCTTAATTATTACGGATAAGAAAAAGAAATATGAATCCAAAAGTTTAACAGATATCTATGAATTTATTAACTGAATTTAACGGTGTAAAATAGTATATTATAAATATTTAAAACATTAAAGACCTTTTCCTTTAATTTAAATTAGAACCAGTAAGGAAATTCCCTGTCCGTCCCAGTCTATTCTCTTTCGGCGTTAATTATATGTTTAATAAAAAAATTATTTTGTTTATAAATAATTGCGTAACAAAATCTTCTCCAATTTCTTTTGTTTCATGATTTATTATCCTAATTTTACAAATTTCATCCTAATTTTTTATCCGTTAACAATATATTTTATTTGTGGAAACTCTTTATATTTGCTTGTTCTACTATTAATTTCTTTTCTTCAAACGACACATTTTTCAAAAATTATTGTTAATGGTTTAATGAAAATGATTAAATAAATTAAGAAATTAAAATAATAATTACGCCTAACTTTCATATAAATTTCAAGCAAAGGACAACCTGCCACTGTGGGCTCAAACCCCAAACTGATTTTTGTAGAATTAACGGCCTATGATCATGTTTTGGGCCTTATGAGAGTGCGTTGAGGGTAACTACAGAACACAAAAAGATCTGGGCCCCTTCCTGTTCAGCAAAAAAGAAAAAAAAAAAAAGGGACGTAAAGGAGAATCACCAAAGCCATATGCTAATTCTTAATTCCTATACGTTTTGTAACCTTGACATAGAATATTTTGAGAGTTATATGTAGCAGGGTGATCATTAGAAACCTAAAATTAATGAGGTCCAAACTCCAAACAAGTACATTGACTTCGAAGGACTACAACTTTTAGCTTGAGAGAAATTTAGGCCGTAATAACATATTCATGAAAAATTCTTAGAGCTTAGTTACAGAGTAAAACTCAATTTGGTTAATTTTAAGCCCTCATTCCACCATCTTCATGCATTTTAAGGCCATTTAAATATTTTCATAAACTCACTTGTAGTTTTAAAGTTGTTAAACTTGTGACTTTACCTAAACTTGTAAAAGAGGATAAATTTGTAACATAGATGTTAACCCTAAGGTTTAATGTTATAAGTTTTAATGATGACAAATATGTGACAAATATATAACAAATGGATTAAACATATAGTATCAACATGTGTTTAATTGATTAATTATTAACATGTAATACTTTATACTAAAATCATCACTTATATGAGATATATTTGCTCATATTATATCCAATTAGTTCTAATTATAAACAATGCAAATTGGAGATATATATTTATAAGAATCTCATATATGTATGGCAAAAATGTCAGTATCTACTAATTGTTACTACTAATTGTTATTAAAATATGCATATTGAGATATATAAATTTCTTTAAGTATTTAGCTTGTAAGTTGGACTAACTATCATAAACTTATTATTATTTTGTTAAATTCATTTAGACTTACATTTATTGGCCCAATATATTTTAGTCTTTAAAATATAAGTTTAAGCCAAAAAAATAAAGAGATATATCAATTTGTTATTTGACCTATTGTTATTCTTTCAATAATATCTCAACAATCAGATTGAATTTTGCAATGAAATTTCTCAGTGTATAAAATAGACTTATAGATCTTTTTGGCAATATATAATTTGGTCAAAATGAAATTGAAATAAAAAAGTTATGAGTATCTAAAGATACAGTTACGGAATAGAGGATAGCCATAAAGTCAACAGATAAAACTACTTACTTCCAACAATCAAGTTGTACAAATTTGAATTTCTCATTGGCTTTAAAAGGTTCTTTTGCTTTTTCAAGTTATAAATACTTGTCTTAAGAGCTCAAAAATTATAGGAAACAAAATGCTAGAATGTGATCTTTAACTTGTTTTATTATCTTTGAGAGAGAAACAAATATTATTGAGCTACTTCTATCATTTGAGTTCTTAGAGCTTTATTTTGTATATCTACTCATTAAAAGAGTCTCTTGAGCAATATTATTCTTCTGCAATCTTTGTAAGACAAGTGTGATATATCCCTTAGGAGAGAAAAACAAGAGTGTGGAATCTTTTAGAGTGATTTTCCTCTAGGAAGAAATGTGTTCTTTGGTTTTAGAGTGAGAAACAACTCTAGGTTGAATTAGATGTTGTAGAGGCTCACAAATACCTGATTAAACTTATGGAATTAGTGGAAAAATCACAAGAAGTTGCTTGTATACTAGATGTAAGTTTGGATTGGGGCCGAACCAAGATAAATTTTGGAGTTTGCTTTCTTTACCATTATACTCTTTATATTTTGAATTGTCATATTTATACTTTTTTGAATTAAGTAAACAACATATTGTTGAATGCTATGTTATTAGGATAGAAATTTGTCATCTTCATACTCTAAGCATTTACATTAAATCTCCTTTGATTGATATGATTGTAGTTTTTCTTCATACACTTCCAAGTATCTTTCATAGCAAGTCTTTTCCAAAGCAATCTTGAAAAGAAATGAAATGATTGTAAACACCAAATTCACCCCCTTTTGGGTGTTGGTTGCCTAATTCTAACAATAGACTTATAATGTAAACTCATAATTATTTACCTGAGATATTAAATAACTATTGAAATATATAGTTCACATAATTAAAATACAATTAATAAAATAATTATTCAAATGTAGTTCAAATTATACTAATTGCAAAAGAAATTTACCTTATTTCATAATCCAGAGTATATAACAAAGAGATTTCAAAAGAATTTATATATAAATAATTATTCAATATAACAATTAATCCTTGTGATGTTGATTTTATATTTCTAAAAATCTATAAGAATAAATAAATTTAGTTTATATGTCTTTTGTGAGATATGGTGAAGTTGCTTAAGAACAACTTCCCTGGCGAAGAAATCCAGATAAAAACATCTTATATCACCCCTAAATGCCAAAAAACTAGTCTATCCTTCATTTGCTACATCCTAGTGCCTTGGTGCCAGTTCTTTAGTTAGTATATGGGTTCTGGCACCTTGGTGCCATGTCTTTGGACAAAATACTAATGTTGATGCCTTGGCGCTAGGATGAGTCTCTTGAATCAACTTTAGTATTTTAACTATAACTTTGCACTCTGACATCAAATTTCAGTAAACTACCACTTTTGGGAAATGTTTCAATGAGCTCTACAATTTGTTGTACACAACCATCTCCAAATTCAGACGTTTAAGGGCCCAAAAGTCGTCTTAAAGTTAAGTGCTCACATACTTGATGTAAAAACCATTTTTTTTCCCTTTGCCAACTTGTGTAAGATATAAGATCACATTGATGGCCCACAAATGACTAAAATATAACAAATAAATATAAATCAACACTAAATAACCTAAAATCTCACTACCAAATATACATATTTTATATTGACAAGAAAGACTCAAATTTAAACTAAAACCAATGAGGTAGCACAATGAAAATACATGGAAATGATAGGAATAACTCTATTTTATAGAGTTATCACACCCTGAAACCTGAACATTTGTTCGTCCTCGAACAAAACAAAGGTTACAACATAATATTTTAGGTTATCCTTGGCAAGCATCCATGATGGTTCAAATTGTTATCCTCAATAAGTGCACAATGACTTATGATTTACAAGAATTACATATAATGCAAATCACTGTAAGATTCAACAAGTACTCTTGTATGTCTTCCATCATTCTTGGGCTGTGTATGTGTAAGGTAGCTATACAATCCTCTCATGCATGCAATGGAATCAATTTCTTTTTTTCTCTCTTTTTAAGAAACCCATAAATGTGGTAAATTTCAATAAATTGCTTCATATGCTTGCTTGTTTACCCTCTCTCCATTAATGTAGACCATGTATAAATTAAAGATTATCAAGTCTTTACAGCTTGTAATGTGGCCTTAGGCTATGGTTACCGAACAAATGAATAGGGATAAATAGAATTCAAAAATCAAAAGAAATAGTACAAGACACTCAAGCAATTTTACAAAATATATAGTCTTTAATCTTCACACTACTACTTCATAAGCTTCCTTTTTTTCTTCCATTTTAATCAACTCTCACTTTTTTTTTTTCAAATTCATTATTCACGCATTTGCCTTTTAATAAGACCATTGCCCTTTCTTATCTTCTATATTTCTTTTTTCCTTTTCAATATTGTTACAAAATTAAAGCAATTCCAAGCTAAACTTCACTTTCTTTTCTATACCCATTTCTTTTTTTTCTTTTTTTTTTTCTTCTCACAATCTTTGATTGTAATTAACCTCTCTAATCATTACACCTTTAAATCTCTTTTTTTTTTTTTTCCTTGTCAAAACACATATGTGCTTGCACTTTTCTCTTGAATAGGGCAGATAAGTTGATTATGTGACAAGAAAAAGGGAAGACATCATGTGGGTATTTTGAAGAAAATAAAATTTCATGGTTTTACTAATAAGACTCAAATAAGAGTGCTAAAGATGTATATCTACATATACAAACAAGGGTGAAAGCTAAGAAAGGCATAAATACGAAACAATATGCCTAAATCATCTCTTTAATTCATGTGAAGCCTAGGATTTCGCCTTAATAGAGTATAAAGTGAGTTCTAAAGCTTAAAATTAAAATCACCATATACTAAATTACCTTTAAAAAAAAAAATGTAACCCCAGCAACATTATCAATTGATGCAAAGTTACCTTGTGCTCAAAATAACCAAAGAAAATATGGAAAAAATATGCATTACTCATTAAATCACATAATAAAAAACATTAACATGTACTTCCTATAAACCACAATTCATGGTACAATTAACTTCATTGGAATTTGGCTTTAAAAAACACAAGCAAGGACAACAACGGAAACTTACAAATGTACCAAGATGAAATTTCCCTACCCCTAAACTAAAAAATGAACATTGTCCTCAATGTTCAACAATATAAAGATGAATTAGGGAAGGCAAATAATACTTGCAACCAATAGAACTATAATTAGTCATGAGCCACAGAATAAGATAAAAGATTGTTACAACTAAAGGTTCAACATTTCAAATTCAAGTTAGAAACATTAATTATATCAATAATGCCAATGTTGTAACTCTAACTCATGCTAGTCATGCTAAATGAATATACAGACAATAATGCAAAGCAAAGGATAATGGATAGAGATATCCCTAATCATGGAGTGAATGCTAAGCATCATCCTCCTTATGTGTGCCTAGCTGAGATGGTGGTGTAAATAGGTCTTGAAAACTCTTAATTGGTTTACCTTTTTCATACTCATCATGTGCAATCTACAGATAAAACAACTAAATCAAACTAAAGAAAACAAAAAAAAAACTCTTAATTGAAAAAAAAAACATAAAGACCATTAAAAAACTCTTTGGTTTGCCTCCCAAAAGCGATAAGTTTTAAGTCTTCAACCATACTCCCTTCCTTTTCAATGTTATGTAAGAATAATGGAGGACTTTTGGCAATAGAAGTTGTCACACCTGTATTGCTTAGGCCTTTGCTCATTTACCAAGAACATAGTGTTGGTTTTCTCATCTTCAACTTTAATGGCTTCAGGAGGAAATACATAAGCCATAAGAAATGGTCCAAACAAATAAAATTTTAGCTTTTTTGGGAGAAATTTTAGTCTTGGATTGAAGCACAACACCTTTTGGCTTAATAAGACCTTGTGCTTGATAATAAGATTATCATGCCATTTCTTTCTTTCTTTTGTAAATCTTATTCTTATCACTAACTTGGAGATAAAATCCCATTAATGCATTTAATGGAAGAAATTGTTTCATTCTAGTTGCTTTAAAATCATGGTTAGATTCCTCCATGACCTCACAAGTTTTATGCGTAAGTTCATATGGGTGACCCTTAATGGAAATATCCCTTTTTAGTGAATTAGATGTCTTGTCAGCCACATTGACTTTATAAGCATTCTTCAGGGTCCTTAAGAAGTTTAATTTCCTTGAAAACCTTGAATGTTACCTTTTCATCTTGGACTTGCATGGTTAATTCACTTTTTTGAACATCCATGATGGCTCTCCCAATTCCAAGAAATGGCCTCCCAAGGATGATAGGTATTTCTTTGTCTTTCTCATAATCCAGAACAATAAAATCCTTTGGGAATATAAACATGTCAACCTTTACCAAAACGCCTTCAATTATGCCCATTGGATGAGCTAAAGTTCTGTCTACTAGTTGTAGTGTAACAGTGATGGGTTTAACTTTCCCTAACCTCAACTTTTGATATAAAGATAAAGGCATCAACTTTATGCTAGCACCTAGATCACACAAGGCCTTACCACTAAACTGGCTTCCAATTGTGTAGGGAGTGTTAAAACTCCTTAGATCCTTAAACTTAGGTGGGAGCTTGTTTTGCAGGATGACATTACATTCCTCTGTGAGAGCTTTAATCTCAAATTCTTCTAGCCTTTCTTCTTAGACAAGATATGTTTCATGAACTTAACATAGCAGCATCTGTTAAATTTCTTTTGCAAAAGGAATATTAATATGTAATTTTTTAAATACCTCTAAAAATTTTTTAAACTGTAGGTCTACCTTCTGCTTTTGAAATCTCTGTGGGAATGGAGGTGGATGCATATACCCTATGAGCTTAAGCTTTGGAGGATCTTCAATCTATTTTTCCTATGCCTCTGCCTCTTTTTCTTTCCTTTTTTTTTTTTTTATATACTAATATGTCTTGGGGTTCCCTTTAATCTCTTTATTGCTTCTCAATAAAATGTCATTGCAATGCTCATTGCCCTCTCTCCTTGCATTTGCAAGTTGGCCTACCTATGTTTCCAAATTTCTCAAAGAAGCTACCTGACTTTGGATCAATGCATTCTAGCTCTGAATGATATCATCATTCTTTGACATATAATTCATGAACATGTCTTCCAAGGATAGTTTCTTCTTAACTAGTGGTGGAAAGGATCTGACATGTTAATTAACCCCAATAACATCAAGCCTAGGTAGGTTATGAGTTCTCAATGTAATGGAGAAACTAATTTCTAGGTTGTTACTCTAAGAGAAATTTGGATGATTCCTCCTTTTTGGATTATAAGTTTAGTAAAGGGGTTGTTTCAACTCTTGTTGGCTAAGAACTAAATGCTCTCTACATTGCCAGAATAATCAGAGTGATAGTTACTTGCCTAGAATTCACAATTATCAACAAAATGACTTACTGAATTAATTAGTGCTCTTTGACCTAATGCTTCCACTTTTTTTAGTCAACAATGATATTTAAGTTGATATTGAAGAAACAACCTCCATGTCATAAATGCTAGCAATGCTAGCAGGCCTTATCCTCTCTGAATGCCACTGGTAATTATTGAAGGATATAATCTTTAACAATTCATATGCCTCAACAACTGCTTTTGCCATTAAAACTCCACCAGTTGCAACATCAATAGTGGTTTTAAATGTTGAAACAACCCATTGTAGAATGTCTGAACTTAAAGCCACTTGTGAAGCCTATGATGGGGACACCTCCTCAATAACTTCTTAAACATCTCCCTTGCTTCATACATATTCTCATCAAACTGAATGAATGAAGTGATATCATTCCTATCTTAGTTGTCTTGCCTTGTGGGAAGTATTTAGCAAGGAATTGTTATGCTAATTCCGCCTATGTAGTAACAAATCTACAAAGTAAAGAATTAAGCCATGCATCTGCCTTATCCCTTAGTGAACATGCGAATAGTCTCAGTTTAACTGCATCTTCACTCATTTCATTGTACTTGAACGTATCATATATCTTCTTAAAATTCAGAATATGGTTGTTAGGGTATTCAGTTGGTAAACCCCCAAACTGCTCATTAGCTTACAATAGTTGAATAGTGGCAAACTTGATCTCAAAGTTGTTGGCATCTACAGTTGGCCTTTGAATGCTAGGTGTCAACCTCTGCCATATTGGGGTGACATATTCATATAGGTTGTTGTCATTCTCATTAGCCATATCTGGTTGCCTAGGCTATGGTGCACCCTGAACATTAGGAGTTAATGGAGAAGATAATGATGGTGATGATAAAGGTAAGTAGTTTGAATTGAATGTAACTCGTTTGGCTTGTCCTCTCTTGTGTTTAGGCATGCACATAACTAGTTTAAGGGATTGGCAAAAAAAAAAAAAAACCACCAATTTTAAAAAAATAATAATAAAGGTTTGGTCTAAGGTTTCTAATTTAGCACTAATATCAATAACAAATATACTTAAGAATTCCTTGGTAATGTCGCCAAAAGCTTATTGTGAGAAAATTGCCATAGTATGAGTATATACTGCCAACAAATAGTGAAGAGTGAGAAAAGTATCTTCCTTAAAGAATTCTAGTCAATTCTTCCATTAATCACTAATGCGTATCAGTTACCTAATCCAAGTGTTCCAATATTCAAGTTAAAAGTAAAGTAATTGTGACAAGTCAAATAATGCAAAACTTAAAATGAGATAAAATCAGTGGAAAAGGCTTCCATTGGATTATGGATTACCATGACACTTTAGTTGTGAATTAGTTACTTTCCTAACTTAAATTCATTGATTTATGAAGTAAGCTTAGCCTCTAACATGATTATAAGAATCTGTCGACCCTTTATAAATTCTATCACTTTAAATTAATTCCCAATATTTCTATAAAAACCACTTAAAGAGAAGCATTAAGTATGACTAATTATGACTTTGCACATCTGATACGTATATGTCTTTCCTAAAGGTGAATTTAGTTAAATTCAAAAATAAATCAACATCAATCATACAGTATTTAGTCGTATGACTAAATTTGGGACTCTCTTTCAATAATCTCCAAATTTTCAACATCACCTTAATCGGTGGCCAATCAACAAGAGAACAAATAAGATTTGAATTAAATAACTTCATACACAATGAAGTTCAAGTCTGAAAGTAACAAGGTTTAATAATTTATATGCCTAGGGTCCACGATCCCAGAGAATTAAAGGCTTAGCCAAGCAAGCCTATGATTATAATCCAATACAACTCAGAAAACATAAATAAGAAAAGAGAAAAAGAATAGAAAGAGATGAAGAACTCCATTTCTGAAGCTTTAATTGGCTTCCTCTCTTGAAACTCTTCTTAAATTGCCTTCCTCCAGTAAAGCCCAACCCTTAAAGCTCAGAAAATCCCTCTTTTTGCTTTAGAATAACTTCCTTGGCCAAGTCTTTGGATAAACATAAATGTTGGTGCCTTGGCACTAGGATGAGCCTCCTAAATCAACTTTATTATTTTGAGCATAACTTTGCGCTACGACATTGGATTTTAGGAAATTACAACTTGTTTGAAAGGTCTTAATGAGCTTTGCAACTTGCTGTGAGATGATGATCTCCAAATTATGATGTTTAAAGGCCCAAAAATTGTCTCAAAGTTGAATGCTCACCAACTTGATGTCAAAACCTTAAATTTTCTTCTTCTTCTTTTTTTTCTCCTTTGACAACCTGGGTAAGATATAAAATCACATTAACAGCCCACAAATGACTAAAATATAACAAATAAACGTAAATCAACAATAAATAACCTAGGACCTCACTACTAAACATGCATCTCCTAAATTGACAAGAAATACTTAAATTTAAACTAAAACCAATAAGGTAGCGCAATGAAAGAGCATGAAAATGACAGAAATAACTTTCTTTTATAGAGTTATCAAAACATTTCACTCATACTCAAGGGTTTTATGTTATAAACCTTTTATGATTAGTTTTGGTATTCTACTTTCTCTTTTAGGTTAACTCACCGAACTCATCTTAGAAATGTCGATCTAATTGAGTTTATTCAAGTTAGATGAGAGTTAATGCGGGTTTGCACTAAGTTTATGTCCACAAGTGAGGCAAAATGTTTTTTTTTTCCTTATAAAATCATAAATTTGATAAACTTGTATGATTATAACAACAAAATATTTAGTCATTAATAATCATATTCCAATGAATATTATTGAATGTATGTATGATTATAACATCTAGAAATAAGATTATAAAGAAATCATAAACATATTCATAATAAAATTTGTATAATTATTCAAATAATAATACCTTGATTAAATTATGAACTAAACAAATGATTACCTAAATTTGGAACTTGGAGTAGAATCGTGTTAATAACGTGTTATGAAACTACTAGAAATGTAAGAAGTATGAGAAAAGCAAGAGAAAATATAAGAGGAAATATAAGGTAATTATCATTCACAAGGGTAATTCATCTTTGGTACATGACCCTATTTATAGGCTTTTCATCATAAAGTAAAATTTAATGTACAAAGTGGTGCAATACAAATTGATTAGGAATGTTTTACAAGAAAAGATCTTATAAAGTCACCCATAAACATGAGAAAGGTTCTTGGAAAGTTACTCCAAAATGGATCCTTTGAAGTCCTTACATAGGGTTATGGACATCTATATTATAAGCATTTACAATACTTCCCCTTGGATGTCTATTGACAAATAATGTGCTTTGTTGAATCTTTACTAGGAAAAACCTAGTGGGATAAAAACCTAGTAAAGGACAAAATACAATATCATTGCAAGCTACCTCATTTAAAAAAAAAAAACCCATACCAAGAAAATCCAATGGGATAAAACCATGGTTAAGGAAATAGAGTACAACATATCTTTACTCCCCCTTATGACAATATCACTTAATATCTTTGAATTGATGCATTCCAACACCATTGATCAACTTCTCAAATGTGAATGTTAGTAATGTCTTGGTGAACAAATCTAGTATATTATTACATGAATGAATATGTTGCACATCTATATAACCTTTTTTTTTTAAGATCATAAGTGAAAAATAATTTTGGAGAGATATATTTCGCTCTATCTCTTTTCATGTACCATTCTTTTAGTTGAGCTATACATGCTACATTATCTTCATATAATATTGTTAGAATCTTCTTCTCTAAAGCAAAACCACTCATCTTCTGGATATGATGGGTCATTAATCTAAGCCAGACATACTTATTACTTGCCTTATACATCACAATTAATTCTACATGATTTGAAGAAGTAGTAGCTAAAGTTTGTTTAGTATAACATAATGATATAGCTATGCACTCACATGTAAATAAATAACTCATTTGAGATCAAGCTTTATGTGGATCTAATAAGTATCTTTTATTTGCATAGCCAATTAATTGCGATCCATATTTAAATGAATAAAATAACCTTATATTGATGGCCTCACAGAGATATTGCAACAAGTGCTTAATTCCATTCGAATGTCATCTTCTTGCAAAACAAAATCTTGCTAACAAACTACAGTAAAAGAAATATGGGGTTGTGTACTATAAGCAAGATACATTAATGTTATCACACTAAGGTATGGTATTTATGGACCAAGAAGTTCTTTATAATCCTCACAAGGACAAAAAGGATCTCTATTCATGTCTAGTAATCTCACGACCATTTGTGTGCTTAATCCACATTAAATTGGTTTAAGATCTTTTCAACGTAAGAGAATTGGTGAAGGACTATTTATTAAGTTCTCAATCTGTACATCAAGATATAACTTTGTTTTTTTTAGATCTTTCATCTCGAATTCTTTCTTTAAGCAATCAAATGCTTTTTGAAGCCTTTTAAGAATTCCAAAAATATTTAAATCATTAACATATACTGCAATTATGACAAATTTTGATATAAATCATTTTATAAAAAAACATATGGGCAAATTGGGTCATTATTATAACCTTCCTTCAATAAATATTTATTAAGACAATTCTACCATATACATCCATATTGTCTAAATCTGTACAAGGATTTGTGTGAATGTATTGAATAATTTTCATTGGAATTTTTACATGCTTTTAGCATTTTAAATCCTTCAGGGATTAGCATATATATATATATATATATATTTCACTACCCCATGAGCCATATAAATAGGTAGTAATAACATCTATTCGACACATATCAAGTTTTCATGTATTGAAAAACTAATGAGATATCTAAAGGTAATTGCATTCACCACAGGAGAATATGTCTCTTCATAATCAATCTTATTCCTTTAAGAAAACCCTTGTGCTACAAGTTGTGACTGGTATCTAATGACTTCATTTTTCTCATTTCCCACAAATACCCATTTGTATCTAACTAGCTTTACACCATTGGTGTTTAAACTATGGGCTTAAAAAACTTCACATTTGAAATCAAATTCAATTAAGCTTGAATTGCATCTTTCTATTTTGGCCAAACATTTATATGGTTACATTTATCCACAAACTTAAGTTCATTATCTTTATTTTGTTTTATAATTTTCACTTCCATCTTTTTCTTATGGGGTTCTCTTATTAGTTATGTCATCAATCACTTTAGGAGTATTAGGTGTCTCCTTATGGGTATTCGTCTCCTCTATTTCAGCAAGTAATCTCACAAACACCAAGTTGCAAATTGACAATAAATACACATGTGACCATCTTGTGTATGCATCTATTAAAACCATATAATATCTTAATGGTCCACATATATTACCTTGCATATATTCTATAAATGCTGGGGATTCATTCCCAACTTTAGCTAGTGACAATCTAGTACTTAGTTTTCCTTAGGAATAAGCAGCATATGAGAATTCTTTGAATTTAAGAATATTCTAGTTCTTCAATGGATGACCATGAGAATTCTTAATGGTTTTTTGCATTATTATTGATTTGGGATGGCCTAACCGATCATGCCAAATAATCAACATATTTGGTCAATAAACTTTTGGTTTATTATAACATATGTCTCAATTGTATTAATACATGTACAATACAAACCTGAAGACGATGCAGGTAATTTGTTTAGAACACATTTCTTTCCTGATACAATGGCTGTGATATATAAATATTCAAAAATTTTCACACACACAATCTCAAAATAATGCCCATTACATTGTACATCTTTAAAGCTTAATAAATTTCTGAGACTTTGTAGAAAATAATGCATTATCAACAATAAACTTAGTTCCTTATGGTAATAATATATTAGCTCTTATGAAGCTTTCAATTAGCTTTATATTACTCGATATAGTATTGACATTAGCATCACTGACAATTAAATTAGAAAAATATTTTTTTATCTTTAAGTATAGTATGTGTTGTAGCACTGTTTGGAAGACATATGTCTTCATTATAAATCTTATGTCTAACCAAATAATGAAAAATATCCATATTCTTCACTGAAAGAAACAAAAGTATCATAAAAAATAATGCACTTATACATAAAATGTATAGAAACTACGTTCATGAAAGAGGAAAAACAGTTAAAACATAAGAAGAGCAATGACAACATACAATATAACTTCAAATATTTTTATCATTTCCATTCCTCATTCTTTTATCATGATTTTCAAAGAAGTCAACTACATACAAATGTGTTATATCATCAAGCCATCGAAGTCATCATCATTGTAAGCAAAATTTGTCTTGACATTATCCTTTAGGCAAATGAAATTTGTTTCCACATATTTTCCTTTCCTTTTGATAGAGACTTGATAAAGCTTTACAAAGTGCTTAGACATACTATAGGTACTTGTCCAGTGTCCTTTCATACCACATCTATAACATAAATTTTCTTTAACTTTTGAATGATTATTACGAACATCCTTGTTTTCTTCATTACTATTCTTTTTTTTGATGGTTCATGTTGTTGTTATTACCACCACAATAATGGTAATTATTGCATCCCTTGCCTCATCTATAGCCATAGCCACAACTATGACCATGGCCATGACCACAACTATGGTTTTTTTGCCATTTTAAAAATTATTATATATGGTTGCATTCACTTCAGGGAATTGAGCTTATCCAGTAGGACAAACTTCATGTATTTCATTAGTTGCTTGTTATTTTGCTCAGCTACAAGAAGGCATGATATCAATTCAAAATATTTTTTAAACCCTTTAACGGTATTGCTACTCAAGGGCACATTTAAGCATGAAAAGTAGAAAATGTTTTCTCTAACAAGTCCTCGTCAATAATCTTTTCTCCTCACAATTTTAATTGAGAACTTATCTTAAAAACTATTAAATTATACTCACTAATGGTTTTAAAATCTTGCACCCATAAATGCATCTAATCATAACGAGATTTGAGTAGTATTATTGTTTTTTTATGGTCATACCTTTCTTTCAAATTGGTCCACAATTCAAGTGGGTCCTTTACCGTTAGGTATTTAGCTTTTAATCCTTCATGTAGATGATGATAAAGGAAAATCATTACTTTTGCCTTGTACTTAAGATTGCATTACTTAGACCCTTAGCATCTAAGTGAATTTCATTATTTAACACTTAGGATAAATAATTTTTGCCAATTATATCAAGGGCCACAAATTCAAGTTTAGTAATATTTGTTATGATACAAGCAACCACAAAACAACAATTAGAATAACTTTTAGAGATCATTAGACATTGAAAATCTCAATAAAACAAATCGAACAATAGTAGTGACATATATATATATATATATATATATATATATAAACAATACAAAAATTCTATCACATAAGATCAATTTAGAAGATTAAATTAAGAAAATTATATTAATAGAGTAATCATGAAAGTAAGTCTAAATTATTTTTAACAATGAAATATTTTGTCATTAATAATCATATTCGAATGAATATTATCAAATGTATGCATAATTATAACATCTAGAAGTAAGATTATATAGAAATCATAAACAATCATCATAAAATTTGTTAAATTAATTGAATAATAATACCTTGATCAAGTTATGAACTAAAAAAAAAATGATTTGGAAATAGAAGGTAATTATTATTTACTTGTGTATTTCATCTTTAGTATGTGAACCTATTTATAGGTCTTTCATTATAAAGGAAAATTTAATGAACATAAATAAAAATTAATTTACTTAGTGTTGCAATAAAAATTGATTTGGAGGGTTATAAACTTCCACATTACAATCATTTATAACATCGGCTTTATTTATTGTTTTTTTTAAATCTATAATTGTAAGTACATAATATAAATGTGTTTTTTAATGAAAGTTTACATCTTAATAATTTTCTTTTTGAAATTGACACAATCAATTTAAAAAAGTAGACACAAAATGTGTAAAATTTACTTGAGTGATGGGTCTAGTTTAATACTAAACTATAGTTGAAACTTTAGACATTGATCTAAAGCATTGACAAATGACAATATAATTACAAGTTTAACTACAATGCTTTTGCATGGACAGGCTAGCTTGTTAGTTTCATATCATTCATCAGCATCATTTGGCTTCACTGAACGAAGCTCATATTGACTTGCTGCCACTGCATCATCCAAACACAAAAAGAACGATTCCTTCCCAACCTTCTCAACAAAATGTGATGCTATCAGCTTCTCCATTACTTCCATCCTAGGGTTTACTATTGACATCTGCAAAGTTTACACAGCCAAAATAAATATATGTGCATTATATAAACTTCTTTTTTGTTATATTAGACACAACATCCCATTTCCAAAACCTTTAACTGGATGCTATATATGAATTCTGAAGTATAATCCATATGTTATACCTGCTTCCTATTTTTTCCCAAGACTTTACGTGTCTCCAACAGTCCTTCAATGGCAGTTACATCAATGGATGTCACCCCTGCACATATATAAAAAGTTATGCCATTATATCTTATAACACAGTGTAAAACATTTATTTTCCCCATTGAAAATGCATTACATGCTAAAATAAAGAGTATAGAAACTATAGAAAATTATATTCATTTGAACATATTTGCACAAAATTTTACCTGATAAATCAAGTATGATCTGCTCTACAATATGTCCGGTACTAGAGCTCTCCTCACTCCGGATATATCTCATGATTCTATTCCATAGTTTCAAAAAGTAAGAAAGTTAATTATTGGGGTTGCATGAAAATATTGTCAACAACTATAAATAGATGTCAAAATATATTATTTATATGTCTTTTATGATCTGGCTTAGGGTTGCGATTGCCGTAGATTTGTTTAAAAAAGATTTCAATATTTACTCAATTATTATTAATAAAAGTTGGATCCAAAATACCATGATATATAGGTCAAAGTATATAAGAAAATATGAACTGGTTAAAGTTGCTTGATGTAAAATTTACCTGTCTTTGACGTAGGAAGAGTTTGCAAAGTAGATAGGAGAACCAAGTTGAATAATCAGAACACCTGGGATAGTTGTAGTTGAATATTGCTCCACGTCTCTGTATAAAGATGACTCAGGCAACTTTCCAAGCCTGCATGAGGTTGGTCTAGCCACGTACAAGAGTGCTCTCAACACACCAAGTCCAATCTTCGATCACAAAAGTGCACATAAATAAATAATTAATAAAGAATCAAAGGTCATAATTAGTGAAAGAATTAAACATAATTAATTGAACACTTACAGACAAGAAGAGTCCAACGTCCATGCTGACGAATGTGACTCCAAGGAAGCAAGACATGCAAATGACGAAGTCAAACTTGTCGACCTTGAAGAGATGGATAGCCTCTTCGTAGTTAATGAGTCCCAACATGGCAGAAATGATAATAGAAGAAAGAGCCACGAGAGGAGTGTAACCAAACAGAGGAGCCAAAAATAGAAGAGTTAGTGCCATCAACAATGCTTGCACTACGTTTGACATGGCTGTTTTACACCCTGCGTTGTAATTCACTGCGGTTTTCGAAAATGGTCCTGCAAATAACAATTATTATATTAGTATATGATTTTTTAAATTAAACGAAATTATGAAATTTGAAAACGTTTAGTGGGTGTGTTACGTGTACATAAAAATATGTACCACTAGTCAGATAGCATGAAGTGAAAGAGCCAAAAATATTCATTAGACCAAATGCGATCATCTCCTTGTTCCCATCATGAGGGGTATTTTGGACCACAGCAAAGCTTCTTCCTATTGCTATCCCTTCCTGCATATTAAGAAAACGAAATAAAATTAGCTACAGTAATAAAAGAAATGTAAAGATACTATTTTAATCCCTTAATTTGATGATGTTGTACTTTCATCCCTTAATATCATTTGGTTCCAGCTTAAGTCTTTAATTTTATTTTAAAAATTCATTTTCATCCTTTAACTCCGTTTATTTTTAATTTAGCCTCCTAAATTTAAAAAACTATTCAAATATTTCAATCTCTCGTATACCGTCAAATGAAAAGGCTTAATAAACATTTGAGTGATTTTTGCAAGTCAGAGGACTAATAGGAAAATATATTAATAATTAAAAATTCTTACAGCCAATGACAAAACTCCTGTGATAAGGCCAGCTTTCAACACTGCTGGTAAATATTTAGAATCGAAGTTCAATAAATGGATGGAAATTTGATTTAAGCCGCGATCCAGGTGACCCACCTATTATAAGATAATTTTATATATAAGAACAAAAGAAAAATGTGGTATTGATAATTCATATATAAAGATGACTAATTAAACAATTAATGACTCACAATTTGAATTCCACGACGTTGGCCATTGACAAGGTACGTAAAAACAGCACCAATTATCACCGTTGTTATGGGAGCTATGGCAGAAACCCAAAAGAGTTTTGGATTTTTCTGCTTCTGTAAAATCACAATGATTAATGAATAGTTAATTAGTCTTAGCTTTGTGCATCTAAAAGGTTATATATCGATTTCATAGAAAAAAAGAGAGATGAAATTTTGATAATTTTTCTATATATATATATATATATATATTCTATTGCTATACAGTGGGATTACTCACCAGGTGCCTAGTGAACATCAAGAAAGCAACGAAGATCACACCCATGACTGTGGTCTCCCACCTTATCTGTTTAAAATAAAATTTAAAAAAAAAAAAACTCGTTCGCTGAATTTGTTTCCAAAATAGAACAACAAATCATTCCTTTTTTAGTTATTATGATATTCTTCTTGAATAAAGATAAATTCAAATATATATATATATATATATATAAATTAAGTAATAAACTTTAATATTATATCAAAATTAGGTAAGGGTGTAAATTTTGAAATTTGTTTTCCCCCTTTTAGCATCAAAAGAAGGAAATAAACAAATTCGTAATTAAAGAGACATGCATGTTATAATATGCACTAATTCGTGGGATTATGATATCATTTTCATGAGAGGAGAACTTTCCTTATATGTAATAATTCGACATCCAACTGCAAGCAAGCTAACTTTTGTAATCACGAAAAAAAAATTCTGGGTTTGAATTTGTTGTACACGAACCTCATGTCTATTGGTCCAAATGGCCTTCATCACTGCCACGATACTTGTTTCAGTGGTGAAATGTTTCAGTCCAAAAATGCCCTTCAGTTGTTGGAGGCACAAAATTATTGCTGTCCCTCCCATGAAGCCAGTGATGGTAGAATGGGAAAAGAAATCCACTAATATCCCCAGCCTGTAAAAACACAAATTAAATTCATTTCACAATTAAATGGGATTATAATAACAATAACGAAACTAATTGGATTGCACTTAATTTCTATCTATACTTAAATTATTCCTATTCAGCTTTTTCGAATTAATATTGAATTATAAATTTAAAATATCAGAAAATATTTATAAAATTTTGAATAAACTTTTCTTCAAACTAATATCAAATTCGTATAATAATATACAAACATAAGTAGTTATAATTGTAATTAAAATTTAATATTTTTATTTTAATTCAAAATTCATCGACCAGAAATTAATAACTTTATATCTATTAATCATATAATATATGTCTTTATAGTTAATTATCACCTTAGAACACCTAAAGCAGCCTGGAAAACTCCAGTGACAAATGTGGTAGTGAAAATCAAATGAAGATACAAGGCAGGATCGTCATCAGGATTCACCACGCTTGAAATCGATTGGTATATAAGCAACGACGCTGCGGCTAACGTCCCCACCGCCATGTGCCTTGAACTCCCGAATATCGCATACACAAGTGGTGGCACAAAACTGCTATCTGTCATCATAAAATTGCACACACATATATATTCTTGTTCGCTTGAGCTGAAACCGACATATGTATGAAAGAAGAAGAAGAAGAAGAAGACTGTGTAGTCGGGTTTGCTTCGTGCAAAACTGAAAAGAAAAGATTTAAACTCACAGAGGCCAACGATGGGAGGAATGCTGGCGAGTTTAGCGTAGCTAATGCCTTGAGGGATGGCGAGGCTGGTGATGGTGAGGCCGGCGAGGAGGTCGGAGCAGAAGAGCCGCAGATTGTAAGTGGAAAGCCATTCGAAGATTGGGACGAAGTACTGTACGCCTTTGATGAATCTAGCTCTTCCCTTCGCTTCATTCTTGAACTGCCTGAAAGGGTCGTCCGGGAAGAGCGTCTCCTTCACTCCCGATTTCAGCTTCGTCAGAAACCCTCTCGGAGTGGCGAAGCTCACCGCCTGGCGACCCTTCGTTGCGGCGGCGCTGTCGTCCGGGTTGACAGAATTGCCGACGGAACCCATGACGTGGCTAGTAATAGTAAGCACGAAAGGGTTAGGAAGCGAAGGGATAAAGAAGCACTCACTATAACGTTGATGTTTAGAGAATGGGATTATGGAATGTGGCGAAGCGGGCATTTAAATAGGTGTTACAACTGTTTTAAGTTTTCGAGTGCGTCATCGTTGAAAGGCAATAGGATTTGATTCGCAGTACAGTGCTTAATTATCGCTATACTTAGTTGACTAAATATTAGCCTTTTTGGTTGGAGATTAGAGGGATTTTGTTTATTTTTGAATAATTTTATTCTTATCAAATCTGTTTTTGTTTGTTCTTAGATGACACCTGTGTCCGTTTGTTGCAATAAAATTTAGCTGTTCTGAGAGTTAAATATATCTAGACAGATACAACGTATATATGTAGTTTCAGAACACCTTACAACTGTAACTGTTTCGATGAAATGAAAGTACCAATGTACCATGGTTCAGTTGGATGCAGATCCACTGATTTTACCCTCTCTGTCCTTTGTGCGAATTATTTCAATGCCGTACAGCATAATTTTATTTTTGTCATTAATTTTTCTTTAAATTTTTATGGGTTACCCTGCCAGGGGATCCACATTGGCGAATTTTCTCTGATAAACAGATATGATTATTATCGGATAAATTTGAATATAATTTAATTGGAGCGAAAATGAACAACACAAGTATCAATATTAATGGTCTGAAAAAACGTACCTTGATTTCAAGCCTGAGAGGCTGCAAAGTTGCCATAAAATTTCCATAACATAAAGAGAAATGACCAGCTCAATGTCTACAGAAAAAATTAAAATAAACAATACAAAGTATTAACCAATCCAATCAGTGACTAGCTGACAGCAACTCTGTAACAACTTTCTTAAAAAGCATAAAATTTATTATAAATTTCGTTTAATCTTACTATGAAGTGAGAATTATGAAAATACATTAGAATATCTAAAACATAATAGTATAATTATAAATAATAAAAGTCTGTACATCCATATAGATAATTTAACAAAATTAGGAGAAAAAGTATTAGGCCTATATTTATATCTATGTCTATATTTGTTGAAATTAGGTCTAATAACTCATTTAGGAGTTAAAAAATAATAAGATTTATGCCTTCTTGTGACACGAGCATAAGTGGTATGACATGTAAGGCCATATCACATCTTGCAAAGACGATCTTAGTAACAAGTGTTTTCCAATTGGTAGAACAAATACTCATTTTGCATGGACTTTAAGAGAAATTTGGTAATTCTCCATCTAAAAACATCATTAATAAAGTGTTGAGAATAGTTTCTCAATAACATGAAAAAGTATTTATGATACTCGAAATATCTATAAAATATAATATGAATATAAATTATGATCTTTACGAAATATGTGTAAATGTTAGATATCATAACATACAAATATGTATTTGCAAATATATGGCAAACAAAGGTAGACAATGTCCTTAACCATTTGGCATTGGGAAGTCATATCTGGGTTATTTGAGTCTCACGAAGCCCAGCATATGACTATCATACATAGGCGATCGAGTCTCACAAAGCCCAATGTATGACACCTGACAGGCAGGCACGACCCCACCTTTAGTTGAGGCATCCCCCAGTGAGTACCCAAGACAAAGTTAGGCAACATAATATTTATCTTAATATGTCACCCAAGCCATCATATAATCAAGATTGGATTAGTTTGAGAGAGAACTATCAAGGTTTCTTTTGTAATCCAAAGAGCACTGATGTTCTTATGACAGTTAGGAATCCCTTTAGTATCAATTAAATTCAAGATGTTCACAGCAAGGATACGTTCTTATCCTCTCCTGAATTATTAAGACCATTTAAGTAGCACAACCTGCCATTGATCTTAGAATTCAAGTTGTGACCCAAAAAGTGTAATAACACCATTTCCTTATAATCATTTAGGCAGTATGACCTACCATAAATTACAGGATTTATGGGGTATAAAGTCTTGCTAAGGAACTTATAAGGTTCATAATATATATTAAGGCAGCATAGCCAGCCATTATCAAATGGTTCACAGTATATATATTAAGGCAGTATAACCAACTATTATTAAATGGTTCACAATATATATATATATATATATATTAACACATCATAGACAGCCATTATCAAATGGGATTCCAAATTATCAAGAAGTCTATAGTGTACAAAAATAGTTTAATCTCACAAAGAGTAATTTTCGTCTCAAACAACTATATTGTCACCCCATCATACAAAGTTGAAATGCATAACAATATAGGCAATTATACTGCATGAATAAAAAAATATTCATATAAGGATATATAATGCACAATAAAATTCACACATCAAAATTCTTATTTTAAAATTGTTATGGCTTACACATTATTTCCCTAGATATTTCAAAATATCTACTCTACCCTTCTTAGACATTGAATGGGCTCATGATAACAAAATTTTAAGATAAATGACCATTAGCCAAAAAGGATTAACATGAAGACCATTCAAGAAGAAGAAGGAAAAGAAAATAAGATAAACTAAAATATGTTAAATCATGTTACTTGGATACACTCTCCTTTCTTTTAAGTGTGGAGTGGAAAGGTGAGAGTGAGTGAAATGAGTACGGGAGGAATGTAGGAACGTTGTGAAGAAAAGGGATAGGGTGTAGGGTATTTAAAAAGAAATTGATGGCTAGGATTTAACTACATATTTTTAATCCAACGATTGTGATTCAATCTCAAATCATAATTATCTAAGATACAATTATGGTGTGAGGCCCATAGATATCTAATATTTGATTATAATGTGGGCCCATAAATATCTAATATTTTATTGTGGTGTAGGCCTCACATGTTAAGGTAATGTCACATGTCCCTCATTGTGAATTTACCATTTTACCCTTAGCATTTTTTTCAAAATGACCATTTTGCCCCTATGCCTTAAATCTAAGCTATAGGTTGTTTTCTTTAAATGATTCAATTGGGCATATTTATTCTTATTTAATTTTTTCTGATTTCCCTTAAATAATTTAGCTTATATTAAAAATTATTAAATTAGGGATGTTACAAATTCATAATTAACATTTGTTTTCGTTTCCCAAAAATTAAGAAGTATGTAGTTTGTTTACTAAAGCTTGCAAGCAACCAAACGTAGCAAAAATGGAAATTGTGTTGGAAAAATATAGTTTAAACTTTCTAGGTTAATGAATGACTTTTAAAAATACAAGGAGTCAAGTTCATTATTTAGTTAAATTCTTAGAATGTGTTTTAGCATTATGTAAAATAAAGTGATTAAATGTATTCAAAATAGTATGGTTCGTGTATTGTATGAGTCATGTACTTAGAAAAGTATAATACATGTATTTAGGTATGTGTGATACATGTATGGAGAATTAAATAGTGTTCATGTAACTAGTCACCTTGTGCGCCTATATGTACCCATGTACTTGGTGTTTGAAGCCAAGCTAAGCAATTGGAATACAATTCAGAAAAAGAATTTCCTTTCTTCTAATATAGTTTCTGTCTTCCTTTTCCAACAAAGTGGTATTTGAGCTTCATCCTTTAATGTGTGAGATGGCAAATAGTGGCACATTTTCATTTCAATTTTCTCATCTTACAAAAGAAAATTATGAAAATTAGTGTATATGTATGAAGGTATTGCTTAACTCATAAGATGTTTAGGAAATTGTAGAAAATGGCTATGTTCAACCACAAAATGAGATATCATTGTCACCAAATGAGAAGGATACTTTGGTGAAAACAAGGAAGAAGGATCAACAAGCCCTCACCCTCATTCATCAAGGATTGAATGAATTGTTGTTTGTCAAAGTGAGGCTTGGGAGATTTTACAAAAGTTTTTCCAAGAAGATGACAAAATGAAGAGAATTGCCCCAAAAAGTTAAGAAATGAATTTGAATCTTTGCAAATGAAAGAATCAGAGTCAATTTCATATATTATTCGTGTGTTGGTTATTGTGAATCAAATAAGGAGCTATAGAGATCAAGAGAAAATGTTCTTGTGATTAAGAGGATACTTCATACCTTGAACCTAAAATTTAATGTTGTGGCTTGTGTTATTGAGTCAAAAGATCTTAACTCTATGACAATCGAACAAGTTATGGGTGAATTACAAGCCCAAGAAGACAAGTTTAAGAGGACACAAGATGAGACTCTAAAGTAAGTTCTCAAAGGCAAAGCATCTTTGAAAGATGAAGAACAAGAGATAAATCAAAGAAAGATGTGGACGAGGATAAGGATGAGAACAAAGAATAGGACATGGTTGGGGACATAGCCAAGAAGGAAAAGGAAGAAGTGATTATGACACTTATAACAATGATAATAGCAACCAATTGACTTGAGGCTGTGGAAAATCAACAGGTAGAGATAAAGACAGCAATTCTAGAACAAACGAATGAAGGTATGACATGTTGAATGTTGAATGTTATAATTGCCATAAGTTTAGACATTACTCTTTAGAGTGCTTCAATGGTACCCATGGTAGAGAAGAAAAGGCCAATCTTGTTGAAGAAAAGCATGAAATGGAAGAGCTAACCTTGTTGCTTGCATGCAAGTATGGAAAAAAAATTATACAAGCTTATACTATCTTGACAATAGAGCAAGCAATCATAATTGTGGATATAAAGAAACCATTGTGGAGCTTGATGAGAAGGTTTATGGCAATATTTCATTCGAAGACTCTTTGAAAGTTCAAATTCAAGGGATATGTACCATTTTTATCTTTCTAAAGGTTGGTAGCAATAAACTTATCACCAATATCAATTATGTTCCTAAATTAAAAAGCAATATTTTGAGTTTGGGACAGCTCATTGAAAAGGTTTATCAAATTTAAATGAAAGATTCTTGTATATGGCTAAGACATCAAAGTAGCAATTTGATTGCTAAAGTCCCAAGTCAAGACATAGAATGTTTATATTGAATCTAAAGATTATTGAATCAAAGTGTTTAAAGGCTAGTGTAAAGGATGAATTATGGCATTAGCACATGAGATTCGATCATTTGAACTTTACTACACTCAAAGCCTTGGGAGAAAAGAATATGGTAGAAGGGCTTCCAATCATTAACCATCCTAATCAATTGTGTGAGACATGTCTAATGGGAAGGCATACAAGAAATAGTTTTATGAAAGAAGCAATATCAAGAGCCACTGAGCCTTTACAACTTGTTCATATTGATGTTTATAGACCGATCAATTCGCTATCCTTTAGTAAAAATAGATACTTTTTAATTTTCATTGATGATTATAGTAGAAAGATTTTATTTTTTTAAAGAAAAAATTTAAGGCATTTGAAAGAGAATGGCTTTATGATTAAGTCCTCAAGGTATGATGAAGAAGGTGAATTCACTTCTAATTTTTTTAATGACTTTTATATGACACATGGGATTTGTCATCCTTTAGCAGTACCCTAATCGTCCTAACAAAATGGTGTAGCTAAGAGGAAAGATAGAACCATTCTTAACATGGCTAGATGTATAATGAAAGCGAAGAATATGCTAACAGAATTTTGGGCTAAATCTATCTCTTGTGTTGTTCACTTATTTAACTGCTTACTGACAAAGAATGTAGGTGGTCAAACACCTCAAGAGGCATGGAGTAGATAAAGCCTAGTGTCAACCATTTGCGTGTATTTAGGAGTATTGCTTACACATATGTGCCTGATCAATAAAGATTAAAGATTGATGATAGAAGTGCTAATTGCTAAGTATGTCTTCATTGGATATGACTCAAAATCAACATGATATAAGTTATACAACCAAAGCAATGGAAGGATGCTTATAAGCAAAGATATTAAGTTCGATGAAGAAGCAAGCTGGAATTGGAAAGCATAGAATAAAGCTTATTATGACTTCTTTCCTTATTTTGAAGAACTACTATGGCTTTGGTCCAAGACGTGGCTTTTCCACCTTCTCATATCCTAATTTGTGAAACTTCATCATTTCCAAAGATAGTTCAAGTGAAAGACCTTAAAAAAATGATAAGTATATATAATTTGTATGACAATATTAAAGCTATCAATGATTTATTTTGCCTCTTTGTATGCAGTGAACCCATGGACTTTGATGAAACCATTAAAAGATTAAAAAAAATAAAGACAAGCCATGGATTAAGAGATTAAATCCATCGAGATGAACAACACTTGGGAGCTATCTACGCTTCCTAAGGGTCATAATGCTATAGGAGTTAAATGGATCTTCAAGAAGAAAAAGAATGCTAAAGGAGAAGTAGAGAGATATTAAATGAGGCTTATTACGAAAGGTTACAAACAAAATCAAGGCATTGATTATGATGAAGTATTTGTACCTGTTGCTCTTATGGAGACAATTCATTTAATCATTTCTTTGGTGGCTCAAATGAATTTAAAGATCTATCAACTTGATGTGAAGTTAGCCTTTCTTAATGGCTATTTAAAAGAATAAGTCTATATTGAACAACCTATGGGCTACACAATCAAAAGGCACAAAGTGAAAGTTATAAGGCTAAAAATGGATTAGTATGTATTAAAACAAGTAACTCGTGTGGGGAATAACTGGATCGGTAAGTATTTCTAAGATAATGGGTTTGTTCGTTGCCCTTATGAATATGCTCTTTATATCAAGATGCATGATAATAGAGACAATTTACTAATTTATCTTTATGTGGATGATCTCATCTATATTGGAGGCAATCTAAATTTATTTGAAGAATTTAAAGAAGGTATGACATAGGAATTTGACATGATAGATATAGGACTCTTGTCCTATTATTTGGGCTTAGAAATAAAGCAAATGGAGAATGGAATATTTATGTCACAAGAAGAATATACAAGAGAAGTATTGAAAAAATTCAAAATGCTTGATTGCAATTCTTCTAATACACCTATAGAATGTGGAATGAAATTGTTGAAGTTTGATGTTGGAGAAAAAGAAGATCGATCTCTTTTCAAAAGTTTTATTGAAAGCTTAAGATACTTGACAAGTATAAGGCCTAGTTGGAGTAGTAAGTTGCTATATGGAAACTCCTACCTTAACTCAAATGAAGGTTGCTAAGAGAATTCTTTGTTACCTAAAGGGAATTATTGATTATGGGCTATTTTACTATTCATCAAATGACTTTGAGCTACTGAGATATTGTGATAGCAATTTTGATTGTGATATTGATGATAGAAAAGGACCTTCTGGATATATGTTTTTCTTGTGAGATTGTGCTATTTTATGGTGTTTTAAAAAGCAACCAATTGTGACACTCTCATCTTGCAAAGTTAAATATGTAGTTGTAGCTTCCTATTCTTGTCTTGCATTTAGCTTAGAAGACTTTTGAAAAGCCTTCATTTTCCATAAGAGAAAGCAACTATAATTTACACTAACAACAACTTTGCACAACCACCCATTAAGAATCATGTGTTTCATGTTTAAAGCAAGCATATATACATGAGGTATCATTTCATTAAAGAACAGATTGCCAACAATTAAGTTGGATTGAATTTCATAAAGAACAATATCAAGTTGCATACATTTTTACAAAGCCCTTGAAATTTGAAGTTTTTCAAAGAATAAGAATGAGGCTTGACATTATTAAGAAAGTTTGAAATTAGGGGGGAGTGCTGGAAAAATATAGTTTAAACTTTCTAGGTGAATGAATGACTTTTAAAATTACAAGGAGTCAAGTTCATTATTTTGTTAAATTCTTAGAATGTATTGAAGCATTATCTAGAAGAAAGTGATTAATGTATTTAGAATAGTATGGTTCATGTATTGTGTGAGTCATAAACTTAGAAAAGTGTGATACATGTATGGAGAATTAAACAAGGTTCATGTAACTAGTCACCTTGTGAGCCTATATATACCTATTTACTTGGTCTTTGAAGCTAAGCCAAGCAATTCGAATACAATAGAGAAATAGAATTTTCTCTTACAATGTAGTTCCTCTCTTCCTTTTCTAACAAATCAAACACAAAGAAAAGCTGAATTTGAACAAAACAAGTGACCATTTTTAGAGATTGAAAAAGAAAGTTAGTATGGACAAAAAGTATTAAAACACTTGTAATCACAGTGAGCACCATTTGTATGATCAGGTCAATAGGCTATGACTAATTATAATTATTGATTAGTATCCTTTTTATAGTCAAAGGACACTTGTGAGTAAGAAACAAAGCATAGAATACTTATGCTTCATTAAATCTTAATTCTTAAATATTGAAGAATTTGTGAACAGAGAAAAGGATAAAATGCACAGAACTCCCTTAAACTAAACTGTAAGTAAGGTACATATATATAACCCTTGATTTTCAAAACTTGGCAATGAACCATTTTAAATTTCAGATTATGTACAAGTTAACCCTTGACTTTCCTGACGTTAATTAGTCAATTATTTTACTACCATAAGCATGATAAATAAGGGATTATTTATGCATGTTAGCGAAGGTGTATGGCAACAATTGTCTCGTGGTGGAAGCCCAGGTGTGAGGCCGAGTCATAATCGAAACGTGGCACTTGTGCTAGGTCATTGTTAAGAAAATAGAGTTGTGTCCTGACTAATAGCTATAGCTTTTGGCTTAGTGGTAAACACTTGATCCTACTGTGCATGATTTAAAGTTCAAGAGAATTGGTTGTACTTAACCTAAAGTTTAAGTTAAACTTTAAAGGGGTCCATTTAATAACAATGGGGTTTATCTACACAAATTTGAAAGTCTAAGAGGGTTCATTGTTAAGTTTCAAAGGTCGGATAAGTTCTATGCAATTTATCCAAGAGAAATTGAATGAATTGAAATAGTTATACATGTATGTGTTATATTTCAATGATTACAAATAAGAAAAAGAAATATAAATGCAAAAGTTTAATAGATATCTATAAATTTATTAACTGAATTTAACAGTGTAAAATAATATATTATTAATATTTAAAACATTGAAGACGTTTTCCTTTAATTTAAATTAGAACCAATAAGAAAATTCCTTATTTGTCCTAGTCTATTCTCCTTCGATGCTATATGTTTCATAGGAAAAAAAAAATTTTTGTTTAAAATTTATTACATTTAAGAATCTTATCTAATTTCTTTTGTTTCATGATTTATTATCCTAATTTTAAAAATTGTGTCCCAATTTTTGTCCTTTCACAATGTAACTATTATCATTATATTTACTTTATCTACTATTAATTTATTTTCATCAAATGACCCATTTTAAAAAAATAAATATTTTATTTTATTAATGGATTATTAATATAATTAAATAAATTAAGAAATTAAAATAATAATTATGCCTAACTTGTATATAAATTTCAAGTAAGGGACAAACCACTATAGGCTCAAACCTAGAGCTAATTTCTAGAGATTAACGGCCTAGGATCATGTTTTAAGCCTTATGAAAGTATGTTAAGGATACTACATAAGTCAAAAAAAGCAGCGCCCCCCCTTTTTTTCTTTTGATACTATTTCTCAATATCTGGTCTGGCCCTTAAGTCACGGAACCAACTAATCCAGAATTGGGTATTGTTGGACCTAATATTGGGGGTAGCCCTTCCAACATTACACTCTCCATACACAAGGTAGGAATCGAACCCGGGACCATGCTACTCGGGCTAACAACCGTTGGTAGCTACGCCCCTTCTTGTTAAGCAAAAGAATGAAAAGAAAGACAAAGAGGAAAAACACCAAAACCATATATTAATTCATAATACCTATAATTTTAATTTGTATGACATTTAAGATTTAACCCATTCCATAGTATGTTATTTAGAAATTTAATAAAATATCATATTACCTAGTTTTTTACAACATTACCATTAAGTTTTTTAACAAAAATATGACATATGTAAATTTTTTTAAAAAAATATAATTATATAAGCTATAAATACCATACACTTGATTAGGTTTTTATAGAAAACCTTAATAACAAAGCATTAAAAAAATTGTACCAAACTTTTTAAAAAATATTACCTTTGTCACGTCAATATTATCATCTTTTATGTTATTTTTTTTGGGTCACTATTATCATCTTTTATGTTAGAAGATACTCTTTTGGAATGAATTATGGTTTGAAAACTTTAACGGCAAAATTAAACGATCTAGATCAAGTTTTTCTCATATCAAATCTTTGAGTAAATTGTTAATGTAAGCTACGATCAATTTGGTCTTGTTAAACTAATACTAATTGTATTTTTACTAACAAGAAAGCTGTTTGTGTAATTTAAAATAAGAAACTATAAGAGAGCACGATTAAAATTGTAGTGGTCTATGAACACCTTTGACCCTAATATGAAAATAAGTCAAAATAATAATATTTCATGTTATCAATTATGGATCATCTTAGGTTTATAATTACATATTGTATTATTTAGTATTTACATTTTGATATATCATTTTATGATTTTTCTTTTGCCATCATAATTATGTATATATTTTTAGAATAAATTATCATATACAGTTAAACAAAGAGTAATATTAAAGATGTAAGAATATGCATGAGGTCTACTTCCTCTTTTTTATTCACTCTTTTATTTATTTTTATTTTTTTCCGAAATTGGCATTGTTAAATTACTTGAAAAGACCTAAACTCATATTGTAAATGGTACAGGAAATTATTAATAATATCACATAAAATTATAACTATTCATTCCCAAAGAATTCAAATTTAACCTACAAGTTGATATTTACATCAGCTATATTGACTCGAAAAAGTTTTTAGGGCAATAAGAATAGAATAATTGAATAATTGGAGAGTGATCATAACCCATGGACCTTAAAACAAACACTAAAGATTTTTAATACGTCTCCCTACAATGACCATATTACAATAAGCTCCATCTAACCTTTATTTTATTACATGAGCTCTTTCCAATTGCTTGTAACAACATACGACCTTAGAGCTTTAATTTCCAATTCAATCAACCTATAATTAAAAAAATAATAAAGGTGTGAAAGTTTAAGAAACTTTAAAAGAATTTCACTCTTCCTATGTTTTCCATAATTGCACATAAATTCATTGAAGTCCCTACACTAAAAAAAAAAAAAAGACATTGTGACAAATACACTGTGACGGTCAATCCAAACGCTTGTAAAAATGAACATTACATTGGTCAACATGAGTGTCATAAAATCCCTAATATTATGAGGCAAAAGTTGCCTGTCATAATATTTGAAGCTAATGACAGTCTAGTCATTAGGTCCAGGAAGGACCATGTAAGAAAAATGTGGTCTAGTATGGACTTCACGACGATCCATAGCAGACTACCATAAAGCTAGGACCTAATGAAGGTCCATAGAGGTCATCATAAATTCCTTTGAAGACTAAGCAACGGTCTCCAAGAAATCATTGTTAGGTCTAGACAGTGGACCACTTCACGTGGTCCATTTTGTGGACCTCGGATAGAGCCTTGAGGTCCACTTTTAAGTGGATGTCATTAGGTCCTTTTAAATGTAGATATGGAAACTCATCCACATTCATTCATTCGACATTCTCTTCCTTGGTTGCTATGATTGTCTCACCTGTAAAATTGTCGTATGTCATTCAAATTGTTGTCTACCATTCATTGTTGGTGCTCTCGTTGCTCGTTCGTGTATAAGACATCCTACCACTAACAAAGAAGCTTCTCCTACTGCCACCACCATCGTTAGTGATCTGCCTTCCCTGCTTATTGCCAGCCACTTGTCACCAGTAAGTATTTTTATTTTACAATATTTTTAAAATTTTTTGTTTAAATAACAATTGTTTTTCTTTTTTCGTACTCTTGGGTTTAATGTAGTGTAGATTAAATTTATTTTGAAATTTTTAATTTTATTTTGGCTCTTTGAATTTGAGGAAAGATAGTTCTAATTTTATTTTATTTCATATATGTATGTTATGTGTTTCATGTTGGATGGAAGCTATATACATTGTTTTATTACTTGACAATGTGTATATTAATTAAATAGGTAGTAATGCTTTATTTGTTTTAAAATATTGTCTGATTGAATGTGATTTAACAATGGTTAATTATGCCAGTTGTATCATGTAGGATTAAATATGTTTTTTTTCCTAAATTAGTATCTTTTTGTTGGTTCAATATTGGATATAAGAAGAAAGATGTTCAAGTTTTATTTTATTTTGTGTTTATATGTCACATGTATCATGGTTCATTGGATCTAAGAAGAAATATGTCCAAATTTTATTTTATCTTGTGGTTGTATATCACGTTAAATGCAAGCTAGATATATGCATTGTTTTACATGACCATGTAATACTAAATTAATTTCCAAACCATATATGCGATGTGAATAATATTAGAAAACAGTTAGTAAATGTCTTTAAATAGGTTATGTATCATAAATATAGTTGGTGTTCCAAATATTATTGTCTTTCAATGATAGTTTTATTGAATTTACTTTTCAGAAATTGATAAGTCTTGGATTGCTAAGCCCTAAAATACCTATGAATACTTAGAGAGACTAAATGGTTGTTTAGATTTTGCATCTATCTAAGGGAGTGTTGAGGGTAGAATAATATGTCATTGCTCAAAATGTTAAGTTTAAAAAATGACAAACTAAAGAAGTTATGTGAGACCACTTAATTATTAAACCATTTCCACAAGGGAATAGTTTCTAGGTAAGGCATGGGGAGAGTGGTAGAGATCTATCTCCTATACAATCTATATTAATAGCATAAGTTAGTGAAGAAAGACTTTTTAGGATTGATCCTATATAGGAAATGATCCTTGATGCATTTGTTGTTTATCATGACGACAAGATGATGGATGAAGTCAAAGGTCTAACTCTATCTTCTAACCCAATTATAAATGAGGTGGCTAAAGAGTTTTATGAGTTAATTAAGGATGGACAACATAACTTGTATGAAGGCTATGAGAAATGCTAACCTATGTTATATTAGGGAAAGGATGAAGCTAAAAATGTGTATAAATGGTGTAACACATCTAGATGAAAACTAAAGAAAAAGGATAACAACTGTATAACATGCCTACTAAAATGATTAGATAATTTCCATTGAAACCATTATTGTAAAGGCTCTGTATGCCCCTAAAAACTATTGAACACATGAGATGACATGCCATAGATAAGAACATTGATAAAATAATGAGGCATCTAAAGGATTCCAAGGCATGGAAGCAATTTGATATAATGAATTCTTAATTCGCTTCAAATCCTCATAATATATGTTTAGGATTGGCATTGATGGTTTCAATCCATTTGGCAATTTGAGTTCAACCTACAACATCTGACCAGTGGTACTTATACCTTACAACCTACCTCCTGGATGTGTATCACTACAAAACAAGGCATATACCAACAATTTCTTTAGCTATTTCCTAGAGGTTATAACCTTCAAAAGTTAGCTTCTTTGGCAGCTAGAACATAACTAGTTTTACAAGCATCGAGTTGCAAAACCTAGCAGTTTAACACTAACTGTGGGAGTAACCACTGATAATCATATCGGCGATCCAAAAACATTTACTGGCAGTCAAAAATATGAAAATGTTAGTGCATTTATTGGCGATCACATGTGATATTCCCAACGGTTCCTTTGCTACCGACAAAGACAAAGTTACAAGAATTATTTTTTCATTATAATAACAAATAAGACATCTGATTTGATAATAACAATATTTGAATTAATTTCTAAATACTTACCATTCATAAATCATCAAATCTTATAGTTCCTCTAAACATTTGAAAATGTGGAATATAATACAACAAAAAATCTTTCCCTAACTATTTGGTGCATAATTGAATGAAGATAAAGGATGTGGATCACAAACATTTCCTTGAACAAAAAAAAAACACTGGTTAGCTTATCGCACAAATTGAGTTATAGAAATATATATAATAAACTCAAGTTATACAACTTATATTTCACAATACTCTTTTACATGACCTACCAATTATATGGAAACATAAAATCCACATTACAGTAATAACAATACCTAATCTACATGTTCTATTTTTTGCATCACCCACCTTCATTCTCTGTCCTAAAACTACCAGGTCATAGTCCTATCATCTTACATTTGCTTAGTATATATTGCCAATATTGCATAATCTCACACACTACGGTCCAAAGAAAAAAAAAATAAAAGATCTTGAAGTCCATGTTTATTCAATGAACTTAAACTAGTATTGAAGTGGACCCTCCATTATTTGCCAAAAAAAGACAATATTTATTTCGTTATATAAATGAATCAAGATTAAATAAAACTTTAAGATAAAATAAAAGTAATACCTTAACATTGAGTATAGAGATAAACTCTGGTGGTGGTGGTGGCATATTTTTGAAAATTTTTTTGTAGATATACTAAACACAATTATCTAATGTCTTGATTTGCTATCTTTTAATTGCAATTAAAACTTTAATTATGCCACTTCATTACTATGAACACCAACAACATGTGTCTTGCTAAGACTATTAGAGTTTAATCCAAAGACTTAAGATAGTATGGGCTCAAATCCTAGGCCTTGAACTTTGCCTGAATGCACTGCCCCTAACACTTGTGCAAGAGAATTATGTTGACCAATTGCCTTAGATAAACCTTTTTGTGACTCAACATTAAAAAAATTTTCCTGCGAACTAAATAACAAAAATGTCAGGAAAAAAAAAAGATTTTAAATTTCAAAACAACAATTCTAAATAAACATGAAGTAAACATTTTAAATTTACACAAATAACCATTGCTTTATCACTCACGAATGAGTCATCTTTCATTCTCTTTTGCATTTCAATATAGAAGGCATCTCGGCTCACAAGTCCACTAGTATTAGTTTCTTAAGATTGATTAAATAATAATAATGTTACTTTTACATCATGTGGTTAATGAATAATTATTTACATGTTCTTACCATCTCATGTCTCTTATAGGAAAAGCTTATAGATCCTCTTGTATGTAGAGTTATCATCTTATGTATATTTGCAGTAATTGTTTGAACCATTTTTTGCAATTCAAATGATGAGTTTTAACATCATAGGGTAAGTTTAAGTGATGTGGAGTTATCATTTTATGTATATTTGCAGTATTTGTTTGAACCATATTATGCAATTCAAATGATGAGTTTTAATAACATAGGGTAAGTTTAAGTGTAAAATAAAAACAAGGCAATTTTACCATAGTTTCTAGATTTAGGCAATAATAAATAAAAGCTTCATAGTATTCTTTTATAATTACTAACTCAATGCAATACATGCAAGTGCATGTGATCAATAAGTAGTTAAAAATGAATATGATGTTGATCCCATAGGGACTAAACCTAATTTTAATTGGTTGTCTATTACTAAACTACTAACTCAGGTAATTGGGTTGTGTGATGAATGATGTGTAAGAGAAGACAAATGGAACAACTAATTAACTATTTTTAACTTAATGAATTAAAAAAATCTAGGATATATCACCACTTTACAGAGTTGTCTCTATATAACTATTAAGTTTCTAACTAGTGATTAGCTTAAACTATCAACCTAGAGATCTTCACTATCTATATAGTTCTATCAAACCGATATAACCTGGATTGAATCCCTTGGTTCCTAATATCTCTATGGGAATCAATTGAGAAAACAATCCTATAAAGCCTAGCCCTACTTGTGGTTATCATAGACAATAAAGTATTCTTGTCTTGATTGCAAATCGCATCAAGTATTAATGGCTAATAGTAACAATGTTCATTGAAGTCTTAAATTCAAAAACCTATGTAAGTCATGCTAAATTTTCACATCAATTGTAAGGTGATCAAGCATAGAATGCATTAAATACATAATGAACATAAAAAACTTTAATCAATATAAAATCAAAAACAAAAAGTCAATAGAAAACAACTAATGCAGAAGGTTCCGTCTAAATCCTAGAACTAACCTAATTAGCCAAGCATTGGCATTGTTTGAAAACCAAAAAAAAAAAAAATCAAGTAGAAAATAATACACAAACAAAGAAAAAAAACTAGAAAATGCAACTCAGACTAAGTGGTTACTCCCTTTTATAGAAGCTCTTTCCTAATCCACTGCAAACTCTCCTTAATTGTGCTCCTCAACTTAATAACAAATTCTCTCTAGCTTGGTGTGTCATCTTCAACCCCCTAAGTCTCTTATTTATTAAGTGAGTAAAATATCGTTCCCACAATGACCTAACTTAACTCTTAAACTGATTATTATTATTAAGCTTTTAACTATGGAAAATGGATTAGATTATTTTCTGAAACAACTAGAAAACAAGTGCAAATAAACTATCAAATAAATGATTTTAGGAATATGACTTCCCCATAATGTGCAGTTATTTTGTATTGATAATTACTTCTTTATAAAGATAGAAACTAATTTACTAACCTAGGGATTCAAGTGCCTATGTAATTATATCAAATCTACATAAACCTAATGTTTCCCTCAATTCCTTATATTTGAACTATGCATTTTTTTTCATTTAGTGCGTCTTCAGTGGCTACTTCCCTACCAAACAAAATTTGGTTCTAGCTTGAACATAATTGTTGTGTGACAGAAAAGAAAAAAAAAAAGGCAATAAATTCTCATATTTTACTATTCCTTCTACTTTTCATACGCCCTCTTTAGGATGTGTGTTGGTTCTATTTTTTGTCTTTCTTTCTTTAAGTTTTAGATATGAATATCATAACTTTATTGATCATGAAGAATTTTGTTAGTTACTTCCCACATATTTTTACTTATTGGCTACAATGCTTTTGTCTTATTCAAAACTGGATTTGATATGAAATTGGTTATATATGTTGATTATGAAGAATATTATGTGTCAGGATCTATTTCAATATAATGTATCATATCTTGTAGTTGACTTCTAAGATCATTAAGCTGTAATTCTCTTTCATCTTTATTCCTCCATATAATGTGCCATACATTGTAACCTAGAGTTTTTAATTATTGATAGCAACATTTTATGACTATCCAAGTGTTCATTGCCAGCAAAATCATTGTTCTTATTGATATGGCTGAATTTATTTGTTGGGTTCATAGCCATCAAAGTGTAGTGATGAAATTTATTTGTTGTAAACAAATACTAGAGCTCTGGAGACGTGCCCAAAAAGGTGGGTTGGTCAACCACCATCTCCTTCGGCTATGTTGCTAGACTTGGATGCTACAATGGATTTGGAAGAGTCTTCTAATTGGTCTGGGGTTAGATGAGTTTGGGTCCTGATTTGTTACGTGGCAGGGCTTGGTTGGTGTGAGTTAGTCAGTTGTTTGTTTGCTCTTTGTTGTGTTGTTGTTTTGTTTTCTGCTATGGGGTTTGTTGTTGGTATGCTTTAGTAAGTTGTTTTCTGTTTCAATGTTGTTGTCATACTTTAATTCTATTATTAGATTTCACTTAATCCCATTTAACCAATATAGCAAAACATAAATTTTAACACTACAATTTCAGCACATGGAATGAAATTTTTGGAATATTAGGGACTAAATGTTATGTAGCTCCACATGGTTTTATTCAATTCATGGTTTTTTCTTCATCTTATGCTCCCAAAACATGACAAATTAACTTTTAACACTACACTTTCAGCACATTACCATATATGCACCTATGTAACTTTTATTGGTATTTACATATTTCTTGTGCAGCAAATTGCCCCACGATTATATGCCTTTTTGCATTTAGAAAATATAAATGAACTTTACAATAATAAGAATGGCTTCCCTTTTCAACAAATGGTGTTTCACCCACATGACTTTGAGCTTAAGAACAAGAAGATCCCATGGTGGATAAGAAGAACAACCACACCTTCTTCCATTTACAACAATTCCAGTGTTCATCTAGTTTGATTTGCTGGGGAATAAAGCACTGGTACTTGAATCACTAAAAGTTGAAGGGATAAAAAATGGGGATTCAGCAATAGTTTCAAGCCTTCTTGGGTATTTCAAGTTCTGCAATAATGGGAATATAGATTTTGAGGAGAAATCTCGTGGAAGTGAAGTGAAATTTAGTAAAATTTTGACAACTATCATAACTAACATTGGGGTGGGAAGAGTAAAAAGGAAGATGTAAGAAATAGATGTAAATTAATTCCCAAAAAATGAATTTTGAAAATCAATTCAATGGAGTCACCACTAAAATTTTTAAACAAAAAATTTTGGAAAACCAAATAAAACAAAAGGATGGTCTACGGAACTAGAGATGGATTCGAGAATCCATTTGAATGTGGGGAAAGTGTTAGGCATCCCATAACACCTATTCAGGTGAATAGTTACCCTAAATTAGTCAAGCGATCTGAAAGATATAGGCTTAAGTTTATTTAAAATTGCCCATATTTATTTGAAAATCACCTATTTTTAACATATGTGAGAATAATAGAGAAAACAAAATAAAATGAAACAAATGATGAATATTTACAATGGATGGACTTGACCTAGGATGAGAGTCTAGAGCCTATGTACCTAACAAAAGGAATCAAATTCCATGTAGTTCGTTTATAAATATGTATTAGTAGGTTGGTGTTTTTTTAATTTTTGTGAAAATACTAAAATAATTGTAATTAAACAAATTTTCATGACACAAAATGATTTTGAGATTTGGCCAATGAGTTTCAATTTACAAAATCAGTGTAGTCTCACTTCTTTACTCTTTTCATTTTCGCCATTTTTTGGAGTTTTGAAAACATGCTTTATTTGAAAAAGAGGAAATTTTATTTTAAAACTTAGATTTTTTGAAAGGCACATGTAATTGGTAGTTAGAACCCAAAATTATGTTAAACACGTGTAACAAGTATTGGGATATGCCTCTGGAGGCGTTGGATCTCACATGGCCCCACTGGTGAATCATTAGGTGCTTACAAAGATGTTGGTCTCGCAAAGCAATACTAATATCTCATTAAATACTCATAAAGATGTTGGTTCCAACTAGCAATATTAATGTTAAAAAAAAGATAAATGTTTGTAAGATATGCCTATAGAGGCTTGGACCTTACATGACAAGGAAACCAAAAGAGAGTACCTATCGAGACGTTGGACCTCACATGGCACATTTTCAAAAATACTAAGCATTGGTGTTTGGTATGTGTGAGTGTTTAATCAATTATCCATAGGTGTGGGTGTGTGTTAGTGTTAAGTAAAACATTCATGGGTGTTTGTGTATATGAGTGTCCAATTACATATTCATTACATAGAGATTACAAAGGACTAAGAATACATTAATTACAATTAAGCTCAAAGGAATATGATAATTTAATCTTACTAGTCTTCCAATATGTCATCCTTGCTTGTGTGTCCCTAGTACCTTGATTTGAATACCTCTTAGCCATGATTCTCAAGTTTAAGGCTCACCATAATTCCATATCATTTGGATAGTCAATAGATCACACATTAAATATCACCAACATTAAGCAACTCAAAGATTTATCGTGTCACAATAACATTGACACCATAAGATATACAATTAAGCCTAAGGTTGCACATTAAAGTAAACCCCATGTGACACCATCATGTTAGCTAAAATGGACAGCCATGTACATCATCTTAGGAGATGAATTCAACTCAAAATTGCACACTAAAATGAAGCAAGAGTGAGTTCCATTACTCTCTTTTCTCTACTTGCTGAGTTATCTATGATAATCAATGGCAAAGTTCTATATCCCAAAAGAAAAACTCAAATGCCAATTTATCCTATAAACTTGACATATAAAGGGTTCACGTACTCAAAAATAAGCTCAAGATACTCTCTAGATTAATACCATAAAATCAAAAAAGTTGACTATACCTAAGCTGTCTGGTCACAGAGTTGTGTGCACAAAGTTGTACCAATGGCATATCAACCAATCACTATAAATTCCAAAAAAAATTCAACAATAGTGGCATACGGGACGATATGTATACCAAATTTCAACTCAAAAGGATGTATAGACACTTCCCAAAAATTCAACAAGCTAATACATGGGAAAATTCGTTGAAACAAAATATGTTCAAGATAAGCACTAAAGTTCACCCATTATTCCATTACTCTATTTTCTCTAGTTGTTGTTTTATCTATGATAATCAATGGCAAAGTGCTATATTCTAAAAGAAAAATCCCAAAATCAATTTATTTTATAAACTATACATATAGAGGGTTCACATACTCAAAAATAAGCTAAAATACTTTCTAGATCAATACTAAAAAATCCACAAATTTGACTATATCTAAGTTATCTAGTCACAGGTTATATGTACAAAGTTGTGCAAATGGCATATCAAATGGTCACTATAAATTCCAAAAAAAATTCAAAAACAATAGTGACATAACAGACAACATTATACAAATATAAATTTAAAAGGATGTATAGACACTTCCCAGAAAATTCAACAAGATAACCCATGGTAAAATTTGCTGAAACAAAACATGTTCAGGACAAGCACTAAAGTTCACCACTTATCCATTACCCATCCTAGATAAAAAGTCAATGAAAAGTTCATTAAAATTCTACACATATGAAATAACTTTGACACCAAATTTCAAAGTAAAATGGCATCATATGAGATACCAGAAAACTCACAAAGTTCACATGAGCCACATTAAGCCTAAAAATGGATATGTAAAGTGAATAAAGCAAATCATCCTGAAATAAAAAATCACTACCACATCAATCCTTCCATGGTGACTAATTAAAATCTAGCCCATGATAATTTCAGCCATCAAAAGAAGAATTTGAAACAAAGAGAGCAAAATTGAAGATGAGTCGTGAAGAATTAACTAGAGTACTCCCTTTGCCTCGTTTCTCCTTTCTCCTTTCTTGCCTCCTTCACTCTAATATTTCTTAGCCTCTTAAAACCTCTCCTTCCAACCTTGTGTCTTCTTCCCTTCTCTCTTCCTCTCCTCTCTTTTTGAAGGAAACTCAAGCTCCATTTCTATTCTTTTTACTCTCCTCAACCACCTTCCTACTCACTATTGTCTCTCATTTTTTTCACCTTTTGACCACTTTTCTCTCTTGTTTTATTCCATCTGTTCCATTAATCTCTTTTCTTCTTTCAATTTCATTATTCCATTTTCCCTCTTTCCAACCCATTAATTTCCCATATGTCCCCCTTTATTATTTTTTCAACTTAGTTAAAGTGAGTAGTGATTCATTCCCTCCACACATCATCTTCTAGTATATTCAACTCACATGCTCTCTCTCTTGATTTTTTATTTTTCCTTTTAATTTGAAGACAAGTTGATTTTGTCTTTTTTATTTTCTCTCCTTTTTAATTTACTTATTGAAATATCCTTATTCCAAATTTTATTTCTTTTCTTTGAATTTTTTTTTTTTTTTGAAATTTTTAGATTTCATGCTTTATATGTTTGCTTTCCATTGTCACTTCTTTATTTATTGAAATTTTTTATATTTTCAAATTTTTCTATTTTTTCAGTTATTGTTATTTTCTTCATTTCTTGAATTTTTATTTTCCTATTTTCCTTGATTATTTTTACTTTTTAAAATTTCTTGAACAAATTATGGTGTTCACAACAATCACTAAAGGTTCTGATCTTTTGTTCTTGGGGTCATACAGTTATGTTGTAGTAAGATCAAGTGGGGAAGATTTGGATACAATGGAAGAGCCATTACCAGAAAGAGATAGCACTATCATCTTCGGGTTGTTCACTTGCACTGCAAATTTTGTTTGCAGGGGAAACCATTCATAGAACCCACCCTATATGCATCTCTTCATTTTTTTTCCTCTTGTCGAGTCCCATGATCTGTTCTTTTCGGCCTCCCCACCTTTATTTTAATCTCCACGAATGTTCCCCTAACAATGTCATTCCTTATATAACGGCATTTGTTCATTCGTAGTGTTATAAATGTCCCCTCATTATTGTAACCGTATCATTACTCACCTTTTCGAATTCAGTTCGGCATTCCTTCGATCACTTACTTATTTATTCATATCGGCATCAATTTGGATTTCCGTGCGTGCCTTCTTCTTACAAAACTTACCAGCTACAATTTTTTTTAGCTTGCCTTCTGCATCAGACAAAAGCATGATGGCATAGAGAAGTGCAGAAGCGAACGACTGAGAAATGACATGGAAGGAGAGAGATGAGCTTTAATTTTCCAGGTCACTACATTAATTTTCCAGGTCAGCGATTAATGGCCAGATTAGCATTTATTAACGTCCTTGGAGGACCAAAATGGGAGAAAAGCAATGAGCCAGGGACTGATTTGAGACCAACATTAAGTAGAGGACTAAAAGAAAATTAAAGCACTAAGTGGGAAACTAAAATAAGATTTTTGTCAATACTAATTTTAACAAAGTGAAAATTAATCAATTAGTCCCTATACTTTACATTAATTTGTAAAGTAGTCCTTATACTTTTTTTTTTCAAATCACTCCTTATAATTTCAATTTATTACAGTTAGGTCGCTACCGTTTGATCTATGCATGATGTGATTTGTTTTTTGTTTGAGGTGGACAACCTGGGTTGACTTTAAGATGGAAAGGGTGCTAATGTGGCTAACTTTGGTATCCCTTTTCATCATTGGTTTCCTTTCTTCTTCCCATTCAGAACAGAGCAAGTGTTCTTTTTCTTCTTCAACCAGTATAAGTTGCTCTGTGGTAGTAAAACTGAGGTTTTTGATACTTAAATCTGATGCATTAAAGGCTTCAAAAGCCATGGAACCAACAATAGAACAGATGAGTGAATAACCTAGCAAAGTGTAGCGTGAAGACAGATTGTCCAAGTTTTGGAACACAATGGCCAATCTCATGATGTGGGGAATGGTGGTCTGATTAATAAATGGAACTCCTTGATTACAAGTGACTTGAATAAACAATCACATTACATTGTACTAACTCAATTAAGCAATAGCTTTTAAATTACACATTATTAAAGCTCAAATTAAACAAACCATCCTTCATGGACTCAAGTCTAAACAATGGCAACCTTCCCTTCAACCTCTTTGAGCTGCTTCTTGGCATCCTCAACCCCATCCTTCAAATCCCCTTCTTCTAATTTCTTCGGCAACCCTTCAATCAATTCCTTAGCTTCCTTTAAAGCCACTCACAATCTTGATGACAGCATCCTCACGTTACTACGGACGTCCTCGTTGACCACGTCGAACTCAGTCTTCTTCTCGACAGGTTCGTCGACTGAGGCACCTGGGGCAGTGGCTACAGCGGAGATGGCAAGCTTATCTTGGAGGTTGGAGATATCAGTGCCAAGCTTCTTGATCTTATCAGGAGCGGAGACGTCAATGATGGGGCAGAGATGGGTGGCACGATGGGTGAGGTTTGGGTTGGGAGAGAAGGGGGATTGAAGGGTGGCTCTGGAGAAGGTGGAAAAGTGCGCATGACAAGAAGAAGACATAGAAGAGTGAGAGTTTATAGAATTTTCTTTCCTCTTTTAGTGAAAATGTTGAAGAAACCTCACTCTTGTTGCAACAGGGCAACCTATACATGTTGAAGAAGAAGGAAAAAAAAAGGTCGCGCAGTTTTCTGTTTGGAATGGCGAGGAGGTGAAGGGAAACCAAGGGTGGAGAAATATCAAAGTCAGCGCCCTTTCTCTCTCAAAGTCAACCCAACTCTTCCACATCAACCAAAAACAGACGGCAGCATGTATAGATTTAACGGTAGGGACCAACTTATAAGAAATTAAAATTGTAAGGAGTAAATTAAAAAAATAAAATATAAGGACCAATTTACACACTGATATAAACTATAGGACTGATTGATAAATTTTTCCTTTAACGAAAAGAGTTGGGCTCTTTTTGTTAAGCCAAAAAAAGACGGAAAGGGAGAGTTACTAAAACCATATGTTAATTCTTTATTCCTCTATTTTAAATTTGTATGTGACATTTAGGATTGAACCCATTCCATTTTATGTTTTTTGAAAATTTAATAAAATATTATATTACCAAGTTTTTTTAATAACATTACCGTCAAGTTTTTTAATAAAATTATAATATACGTAAATTTTTGCTCAAAAAATATAATTATATAAGCTGTAAAGATTATGTTTTTATAGGAAAAACTTAATAATAAACAAACTTGTAATTTTTTTCAAATATTACCTTTTTCACGTCAATATTATCATCTTTTAATTTATGGTAGAAATACTCTTTTGGAATGCATTTTGGTTTTAAAACTTAATTGTTGAATTAGACGATTTAGATCAAATTTTATTCTCATCAAATCGTTGAATAAATAGTTAAGGCTGGTTTGGCACATGATATAAAACTTGATAGGATAAGTATAAAGCATGACAAGATAATGTAAAGCTTGATAAGATAAGTATAAAGCATGATAAGATAATGTATAATAGTATAAGGCTTTGTAGGAATTTAATATTTCGCCATGTTTAGTGCAACACTAAATAAGATATTGTATATATTGCATAACATATTTCTAGTATATTTTTAGTGACATATAACACTATATGGGATAAAAATTATACATTGATATTAATAGTAATATATAAATACACATTTAAGGTGAAATGGAAAAAAAAAAAAAAAAAAATTTGAAACAAAGAATAAATGTGTAAAATTTCATTTTAGTCCCTCACATATGGAGAATTTCTTAATTTGGTACCCCATAGGTTTTATTTTTTAATTTGGTCCCTCACTAATAAGATATTTCTCATTTTGGTCCCCCACATATAGTTATTCTCAATTTGGTCCCTCTTAAATAAAATCATTATCAATAATTTCTTTCATATATTTTAAATTAACCTATCATTATAGGATATTATTGATAACGATTTTATTTGTGAGGGATCAAATAGAGAAATATCCATATGTGAGAGACTAAATTGAGAAAATAATTCTGTAAGGGACTAAATTGATGAGACAATTCTATGTAGAATTAAATTGAAAAATATCAATAATGTCTTTCATATTTTTTAAATTAACTTACTATTTTAGGATATTATTATAATGATTTTGCTTGCTGGGGGCCACATGGATAAAGGTAAATGTGTCAGGAATTAAATTGAAAAGACAATTTTATAAGTGATTAAATTGACAAATATCTTATATGTGAGGAACCGATTTGAAAAAAATTTCTGTGAGTTAATACTTTTTTAAATTAACTTAAGTTTTTAAGGATGTTATTGATATCAATTTTACTTGTAAAGGATCAAATGAAGAAATGTACATATGTGAAGGATTAAATTGATAAGACAATTTTATGAGGGATCAAATTAAAAAATATCTTAAATATGAGGACCAAATTAATAAAAAATTTCTATAAGTTCGTATCTTTTAAATGGTCCTTATGATTTACATCAATTTTTAATTTGATTCCTTTAGTTTGATTCTTTTTAAAATCAATCCTTATACCTTTCAAACTTTAAAATTTAGTCCCAACTGTATAACACTGTTTATTTTCATCCTACATGGCAAAAATATTGTTGAAGTGACTCTGAGGTGGAGATCTCCTAATGATTACACTGAGCTTCTAAAGCCCATCCATTTTTGGTGCAAGGATCTTTATTTTCAGGTAGTGTCTGATAACGTCTTCCTCTTCGCCTCCAACATCTTAGGGGAAGAAACCTGAACCTAGTGCATCAAAGACGTCCGTGTAACGCATGTGGAAAGAAGTTCTGATCTTGGAAACTCTGCTTCTATTCCCTCCTTCTCTATAAAACCACTCCAGCCCCAATGCTCCCCAACAAAACATTAGTTTTGTGTTTGATCCTTTTGTTTGGTAAAAGAAAAAAAAAATCATTGTCTTCTTTGTCTTCTTAGATAATGAGTTTGACAATTAGTAGCAGAAATAAAGAGGTAAAAGGATATATTTGTATGCTAATCTCCATAAGTTTAGGGGTGCCTTTGGATCTCTACCCTCCTCCCCTATGACTATTGCAGCTTTATCCATCCAACCACAGATATAAGGATATGATAGTGTAAATATAGTTTCACTTAATTTTCAATTAAGACTCCATAGTCCAAGAGCTTACTTGTACTGATCATAGTGTAAAAGCCTTCCATGTATGGAGATATCAACATCAAGGCCTTTATTTTGGTACAAAAGCTTAGGATCATGGGGTAGAACCTGCTTTCTCTAGTTTAGAAATGCAACAATATGACCTGTGCCAAGAGAACTAGAGCACTCCCACTTGGTTTATCTATTCTATGAAGTGGTGAACCCAAGACAAAGGCGACAATAGATATGAGCATGGCCATGGTGGGAATTCCAAGACCCACACTTCTTCCCGCACCAACTCTACGGACGTCTTCGCTGCACACGTTAGGGTTTCTTCCCCATAGGATGTTGGAGGCGACGAAGAAGACGTTACCAAGTGCCGTCAGAAAATAGAGATCTTTGCAGTGAAAATGGATAGGATTCAGGAGTTCGGTGTAATCTTTTGGAGGTCTACACCTCAACGTTACTTCAGCAGTATTTTTGCCATCAATGATGGAAATGAACGGTGTTATGACAAAAGCAAACCGTAGGGGCTAACTTTAAAGTTTGGAAAATATTGGGATTGATTTACAAAAATTAAACTATAAGGGCCAATTTAAAAAGTAATGTAAACGATAAAGACCAAATGATTAATTTTTTCTTTTTAAAATTAACTTTTTTATAGATGATATTATCGATAGTAATTTTTTTGTACAAGATTAAATGAAAAAATATACATGTGAGGGATTATATTGAAATAGTAATTTTATGAGAGAATAAATTGAGAAGATAATGAGAGTTCAAATTGAAAAATATCTTATTTGTAAGGGACTAAATTAAAATTTTCACATATTTGATAGATTGAACTGAAAAATAAAATTTAAATATTTTTTATATAATCATACCTAATCAAATTGAGAAAGACAAAATTAGTAATATAGTACTAGACTATATTAAGTGTAATTGATTAAAATTGACCTTATAAGTTTATATAATTTTTACATATATCAATTGTAACATAAAGATAAATAGTATTATATAAACTATTGTATAAACTTATAAAAACTAACATTATACAACGCATCAAATAGGTTCCAAATGTAAACTATACAATCAATTTGGTCTTAAATTAAGAGTCAAATTCGCTCCAATTATTAGAGCAAATCTTATAATAAAAAAATATTAAAATAATAATATTATATTAATTTAATATTAATAAAAATATATTAAATTAATAAAATAATATTATTTTAATATATTATATTACTGAATCCACTCCAGTAACAGGAGCGGATCAGGGGCCTTAAAGTAATACTACTTATAACTTCTACTAACAAAAAAAGTTCTTTGAGTAATTTAAAATGATAAACTAAGAGAGCAAGATTAAAATTGTAATAATATAAAAGAATGTTTATTCACTCTTTTATAATTTTTTATTTTCTCTCCCACGTGGGCGGTGTTAATTTAATTGAAAAGACCTAAACTCATATTTTAGGTGGTCCAGAAATTTACCTATAATATCTATTAAAATTAGGACGATCCATTTCCCGAGAACTTCAATTTTGACCTGCAAGTTGATATTTATGTCATTCATATTGACTCAAACTTAAAACGTTTATGGGGACAATAAGATTAATATAATTGAATAATTGGAAGGTGATCATACCCATAGACCCCAAAAAAACACACTAAACACTTTAAATACGCCTCTCTTCAAAGATCATTACAAAGAGCTTTATCAAACTTCTCTTTTACACGAGCTCTTTCCAATTATTTGTTGCACCATGTGACCTTTGACCTTTAAATTTCAAGCCAATCAACCTATAATTAGAAATAAAAATAAAGCTGTGAAAATTTAAGAGATTTTAAAAGAATTTAACTCTTCCCCTATTTTTCATAATCGCTCATAAATTCATTGAAAGCTTTAGGCAAGCTTCCCTTCTCAAAGGCCAGACCCTTAGACCAGTTTTCTATTCTTAAGGATTGTTTCAGCTTTATTTATTGCATTTTAAATTTATAATTTTAGACAATATAAATATTTTTTTAATGAAAATGGATCTTTTTTATTTTCCTTTGAAATTGAAACAATGAATTTCAAAAGAAGATAGATTAAGTAAACAAATGTGTATACGATAGGTCTCGTTTGATATGAGATACATTAAGTAAACAAATGTAATTGACATATTTTATATGTACTTTTGTATTGAGAATATTCATTTCTATTTTTTTTAATATGATTACTGCAGTCGCAAAACAAAAGGTACAGTTGAAATTTAAAACATTGATCTTAAGCATTGACAGTATAATTACAAGCTTAATTACAATGCCTTTATATGGACAGGCTAGCTTGTCAGTCTCTTGATCTGATGATCATTCGTCAACATCATTTGGCTTCGCTATACGAAGCTGATATTGACATGCTGCCACTGCATCATCCAAACCCAAAAAGAACGATTCCTTCCCAACCTTCTCAACAAAATGTGATGCTATTAGCTTCTCCATGACTTCCATCCTTGGGTTTACTACTGACATCTGCATAATTTACACAGCACAAACAATTATATGTATATATACATTATATAAACTTCTTTTTTGTTATTAGACATAATAAGATCGCATTTTCAAAACCTATAACTGGAGGCTATATATGAATTCAGAACTATAATTCATGTTGTACCTGCTTCCCATTTTTTCCCAAGACTTTACGTGTCTCCAATAGTCCTTCAATGGCAGTTACATCAATGGATGTCACTCCTGCACATATAGATATATAAAAGTTATGCCATTATATATTAACAGAGTAAAACATTTACAATCTTCCGATTGAAAATGGATTACATTATGGAACATGAGTATAAAAACTATATATAGAAAATTATATTCACTTGAACATATTTGAACAAAGTTTTACCTGATAAATCGATTATGATCTGCTCTACAGTATGTCCAGTACTAGAGCTCTCCTCACTCCGAATATACCTCATGATCCTATTCCACAATTGTAAAATGTAAGAAATTTGGTTAATTTTGGAGTTGTATAAAAAATATTGCCAGAAACTATATACGAATAAACTGTTTAAAGTTGCCTGATGCAGAACTTACCTGTCTTTGACGTAGGAAGAGTTTGCAAAGTAGATAGGAGAACCGAGTTGAATAATGAGAACACCTGGGATAGTTGTAGTTGAATATTGCTCCACGTCTCTATATAAAGATGACTCAGGCAACTTTCCAAGCCTGCATGTGGTTGGTCTAGCCACGTACAAGAGTGCTCTCAACACACCAAGTCCAATCTTCGATCACAAAAGTGCACATAAATAAATAATTAATAAAGAATCAAAGGTCATAATTAGTGAAAGAATTAAACATAATTAATTGAATACTTACAGACAAGAAGAGGCCGACGTCCATGCTGACGAATGTGACTCCAAGGAAGCAAGACATGCAAATGACGAAGTCAAACTTGTCGACCTTGAAGAGATGGATAGCCTCTTCGTAGTTAATGAGTCCCAACATGGCAGAAATGATAATAGAAGAAAGAGCCACGAGAGGAGTGTAACCAAACAAAGGAGCCAAAAATAGAAGTGTTAGTCCCATCAACAATGCTTGCACTACGTTTGACATGGCTGTTTTACACCCTGCGTTGTAATTCACTGCGGTTTTCGAAAATGGTCCTGCAAATTTAATTAACAATTATATTAGTATAATGTTTCATTAATCAGACGAAATTAAAAAAAATTGTAAAAGTTTAGTGGATGCGTGAATAAAAATATGTACCACTAGTCAAGTAGCATGAAGTGAAGGAGCCAAAAATATTCATTAGACCAAATGCGATCATCTCCTTGTTCCCATCATGAGGGGTATTTTCGGCCACAGCAAAGCTTCTTCCTATTGCTATCCCTTCCTGCATATTAAGGCAATAATAAAATAAAATTATACCCACTATAATTAAAGAAAGACAAAGTGTATTTTAACCGACAAAAGAAATAAATTAACCTAATTAAAAAATATGTTACTAATTATAAATTCTTACCGCCAATGACAAAACTCCTGTGACAAGACCTGCTTTCAACACTGCTGGTAAATATTTAGAATCGAAGTTCAATAAATGGATGGATAGATGATTTAGGCCTCGATCCAGGTGACCCACCTATCGAAAAATAACTTCATATATAAGAACAAAAGAAAAATATGATATTTAATCAATCATATTTAAAGGTGACTAATTAAACAATTAATGACTCACAATTTGAATTCCATGTTGTTGGCCATTGACAAGGTACGTGAAAACAGCACCAACTATCACTGTTGTTATGGGAGCTATGGCCGAAACCCAAAAGAGTTTTGGATTTTTCTGCTTCTGTAAAATCCCATAGAAATAATGAATAGCTAATTAGTCTTAGCTTTGGTGCATCTAAAAAGTTGTATACCAACTTCTGAGGCTGAAGTTATAGAAAGAACATCCTAGTGGAATTTGGCTCCCACAGTGGTCCCAAAAGTTTAAGTGGCGCATTAAGCACTTGTTAGCATGGAAGAAAATGGAGGGCAAGAGAAAATAAATAAACAAACGAAATGAATTCTATATTTTGATCATTTTTCTTTCTATATATAAGTAAAGAAAAAGTACTGAAATATTTTTTTCCTTTCTGAGTAATATATTTACCCCTGTCCATTAAGTTGTGAATTGCTATACAAAGGGATTACTCACCAGGTGCCTAGTGAACATCAAGAAAGCAACGAAGATCACACCCATGACTGTTGTCTCCCACCTTATCTGTTGAAAAAAAAATATGAAAAACTCATTCTCTTAATTTATTTCCAGAACAGAACAATAAATAATTTCTTTTATGATATTCTGCTGAATAAAGATAAATTCTAAAATACATATATAATCATGAAGTAATGAGCTTTAATATTTCATCACAATTAGGTAAAGGTGTGAATTTTGAAATCTGCTTTCCGACTTTTGGCATCAAAAGATGGAAATAAACAAATTCATAGTAAAAGAGTCATGACTGTTAACATGCACTAATTCATGGGATTACGATTTCAATTTCGTAAGAGGAGAACTTTCCTTATATGTAATAATTCCACATCGAAGTGCAAGCAAGCTAGCTAGCTCTTGTAATCACAGAAAGAAAAATGGTTTGAATTTGTTGTAAACGAACCTCATGTCTATTGGTCCAGATGGCCTTCATCACTGCCACGATACTTGTTTCAGTGGTAAAATGTTTCAATCCAAAAATGCCTTTCAGTTGTTGAAGGCACAGAATTATTGCTGTCCCTCCCATGAAGCCAGTGATGGTAGAATGGGAAAAGAAATCCACTAATATCCCCAGTCTGTAAAAACACAAATTAAAATCATTTTTCAATTAAATGTGATAATGATAACTATAATAATACTAATTGGATTGCATTTAATTTCTATCTATACTTCAAATGTTCCTTTTTCAGCTTTTTCGAAATAATATTTAATTATAAATTTAAAATATCAGAAAATATTTTCAAAAAGTTTTAAACAAAATTTTCTCAAACTAATATCAAATTCGGATAAAAATACAGAAATAAGTATATAATTGTAATTAAAATTTCATATTGTTATTTTAATTCAAAATTCATCAATTAGTAACTAATATATTTATATCTATTAATCTTAATCTATTTGTCTCCATACTCCTCACCTAAGAACACCTAAAGCGGCCTGGAAAACTCCAGTGACAAAGGTGGTAGTGAAAATCAAATGAAGATACAAGGCAGGATCGTCATCAGGATTCACCACGCTTGAAATCGTTTGGTATATAAGCAATGACGCTGCGGCTATCGTCCCCACCGCCATGTGCCTTGAACTCCCGAATATCGCATACACAAGTGGTGGCACAAAACTGCTATCTGTCATCATAAAATTGCACATATATAAACTTGTTCGCTTGAGCAGAAACTAACACATATATATAACAGAAGAAGAAGACGGAGAATACGGTGTCGTCGTGTACGTGTTTGCTTTGTTCGAAACTAAAACGAAAATATTTGAACTCACAGAGGCCAACGATGGGAGGAATGCTGGCGAGTTTAGCGTAGCTAATGCCTTGAGGGATGGCGAGGCTGGTGATGGTGAGGCCGGCGAGGAGGTCGGAGCAGAAGAGCCGCAGATTGTAAGTGGAAAGCCATTCAAAAATTGGGACGAAGTACTGTACGCCCTTGATGAATCTAGCTCTTCCCTTCTCTTCATTCTTGAACTGCCTGAAAGGGTCGTCCGGAAAGAGCGTCTCCTTCACTCCCGATTTCAGCTTCGTCAGAAACCCTCTCGGGGCCTCGAAGCTCACTGCCTGGCGGCCCTTCGCTGCAGCGGCGCAGTCGTCGGGGTTGACGGAACCCATGACGTGGCTAGTAATAATAAGCACGAAAGGGTTAGGAGGCGAAGGGCACTCACTGAAACGTTGGTGTTTAGAGAATGGGATTATGGGATGTGGCGAATGAGGCATTTAAATAGGCGTTATATTGACAACTATCCAAAGTTTCGAGTGCGTCATCATTGAAAGGTAATAGGATTTGGTTCGCTGTACAGTGCTTGTGGCTATATTTAGTTGACTAAATATTGGCCTTTTTGGTTGGGGATTAGAGGGATTTTATTTATTTTTATATTTGTATGAATAATTTAATCCTTAAAATGTTCTGTTTTTAGTTTTTTTTTTTATCATATCTGTGTCCGTTTGTTGCAATGAAATTTAGCTGTTTGAGAGTTAAAGATATCTAGGCATGTCACAGGCCACCTGAGATCTTATTTAGCTTAACAGAAAAACTATTTTGATTGAATAAAAAGATTACATATATGTGTGTGTGTTTGTGTTTCGGAGACTAATTTGGAAAACTTATTTGTTATGGATCGAATTGGGAAGAAAGTGATCATTAAAAACTAATTTAATTCGATCCTTATAAATTTAAGGATTGGAAAAGTGTAATTATTGAAAAACTAATGTAATCATAATTTATGAATTAATAAATCATTACATCCTTAAAAAAATATCTTTTCATTTTGTTCATTGAAAACATCTGTGCCTGTTTGATGTACCGAAATTTAGCTGTTTTGAGAGTTAAAGAAATCTAGACACGTCACAAGCCACTTGAGATTTTGATTTTGGATAACAGAAAAACTATTTTGATTGAAAAAAAAAAATTGGGAGCTTAAATCGAAAAAATTAATTACTATGGATTGAATTAGGAAAAGAGTGACTTCTTAAAATTAAATTGAATTGTTTTATCTTTTAATAACTAAATTAACAAAAAAAAAAAAAAGACACTTGGCTTATTCTCCGAAGTTAAGACCTACTCTGGAATTGCTTCTTGTTGCACATGTGAAATTATGAGATTAGCCGACTTTTTGTCTGCAGAATTCAATTCACATTACAAATCTTCCGCTTGACCTTGGATAATAAAACACGTCATCAGCTAACCGTGTTGAAACAAGATGAGGTTTCTCCCTATCTTTGCCTTCATATGCTTCCGTTAAATAGAAATTTCATATACCTTTAGGACGTAAAATAGGATATAAAGTTTATTTTTAGTTTACAATATGCAATGCATGATAATATTGTGAGTTATATACTTTGGAGAAAAGATAGAATTTAAAAAATGATTTAAAAAACTGAAGTACTTCATGTTATGTATTATTTTGAGAGATTAAGTAGGATTTATCCCCAAAAAAAGAGAGATTAGGAGGACATATACAAATGCGAGTTAAAATTAATTGTTTAATCTGCTGATAGGTCTGGGTTGAGAATTAATAAAATTAAGCTCGTATTATTGAATTATGGCTATGTAATTTCCATATATTATTGCACAAAAATCATGCATGGATTGAGAATTGATAAGAGCTCTTGGGATTAAATTGCGGTTACGGAATCCTCAAACAATGCACAAAAATTACTTCTTTTTTTGGTGATACAATTACAAGTATATTTTCGGATCAGTTTATGCTTTAATTAATTGAAACCAAATTCTTATCGGGGAATCTTAAGGGAATTATTCGGCCTTGTGCATTTAAGAAAATAGATCTTTTTGAGTGCTGCTAGGAACTTAGTATCAAAATTTGAATACAAACACTAGAAGTAAGAAACACACCTTCTTGAACATTAGGCCAACCCTTCGGGGTTCTTATTTGTAGGACTACGAACGTAGATGAGGTGGATCTGATCATATTCCAATCTACACAGAATCTTGGCAGATATTTAATACTGTAATTACAGTTTGGGGACTCGTGTCTTAAAAATTGTTTTCTACACGTGTGTGTTTATATATAAAAGATATTATTCATCATCACCAAAACCGCAAACTTTGAAATTTCCATTGCCCTATATTCTCTATGTTGCTCTAATAACAGAGGAGAATATATATATATATATACACTCTAAAATTGCTACTATGTTTTTCAGTCACGTAACCAGATTATTCTAAATAATTTGAAAAGTATACTTTTCACATCACTGTGGTTCATTTTGAAAAATGACCCTATGCATATGCCAAAGTAGATAAGATAGATGTTACACCTTTTTAGCCACTGAAAAGTACAAGTCTCTGGAGTTGTTTATACTTAGATTTGAATTCACTGTGAGGAGATCAGATGGAGTTGAGTTAAACATTACCAAAAACATAAATTTAGTTTTAGAAACATGACGTGATTAATTCTTATTAATATATATAATATGTTGAATCACTTTTAGGTAGTAATCAACAGCTTAGCTCAGAGAAATAAGAATGTGTGGTAATTAATGTGTTGTCTTTAGGGGTTACATTAATGGGTGCCAAATCCATCAAAACTAAAATTACATACTCTCAAGTGAATATTTATATTGCGATAATGATGAATAGAATCAAATTCATAGAAATCGACAATTCCAACAGCTAAGAACAATTAAAAACAATACGTAAAAGTAAGAAAGAAAAAATAGGATCTATCAAATGAAAAATAGCACTAACAATAACTAAATGAGAAAATTAAACAAGTAAATTCAAAATAAGCAAATCATATTTGAAGCAAGTTAAAGTAAAAGAAACTTTAATGAGAGAAAAGCTTCTAACTAAGGGAGGTAATGTATGATTTTTCTCAATTGATACTAGACGTGAGCACGACTCTAAATAATTCCTCTTCTTTCTTAGTAAATAGCTATCGTTCTTAAAATATTTTACCAACCTAGGCTTTCTTAAGTATGTTGGCTAAGAGAAGTTCCCAACTCAACCTCTAATTAATCAACAACCCTAAGTACGCACTTATAATTTAATCAACCAACAGCTTTAAGAACGAAAAGTCATCATTTCTAACTTACTAAATCATGAAGTATGTTCAATAAATCAACATTCACATTCTATTAATGCATAAGAAAGTGATCAACAATTCTTACACTAATTTTCCACTTGTATTGCTCAAAATAAACAATTACAAATTTATCTCAACCAATTGGCATACAATCAATCATGAGCAAGATAAACAATGGGCTCAAATCATTTCACCCACAATAAAACAATTAAAATGGGAATGCAAACAACTAAGAAGAGAACAAGAAAACAAGAGAAAAGAAAGTTAAGATAGTCTCACAACATTGAAGAAACTACACAAAATCCACTAGTTAGAATATAGAATTTAGCTATCCATGGTTATCATCATCCAAAATCTATGCTAAAACTCCATTTACATAGTTGTAATTCGAACTTTTTTTCACTAAGTTCGGAGGAGAGAAAGAAAGAAAGAAGAAGAAGAAAAACCTAGATCTAAAAGTGTGCTCTAAAAAGAAAAGAAAAATGACCGAATAACTAAAATCCTTCATCCCCTTTGATTTTCCACTAATTTTTCCTAATAAAAATGTGAAAATTTCTCCCCCAAAATCTGTTATGGAACTTCCCGAGCTCCTTGCTACATTTTTCCCAACGACCAAGAGAAAAAAAATCTGTTAAAGAAGATGAGTTGTCCATAATCTATTATAAAATTAGTATTTTTCGTTGTACTTACAACTTATCTCATTGAATCTAACTCATTAACAGTGTAAGTTTGGCTCATGCCTTATTTCTATCCAAATTTCAACAACTTCACCTCATTAACCTAAAACAAACCAAAATAAATATAAATACCTTGATTTCCTTTAAAAAAAAACTTAAAATATAATCAAATTAAGAGTAAAAATTACAACCTAACACATACATATTTAAATTAAGCTCAAACTCCTTCAATTTGACATAATTCTAAAAATGAATTTACATTTTCTTTTAGAATCAGTTAGCTAGAGGTCATTGCTTTCGCCTGGAAAAAGTTAGCAAAACATTTTGGTACACATGCTACATTTTGAGACATATTATATACACACACGAACACTTGTTTTGAAGTAATTAGACTTTCAATTTGTTAATATTTTAAATTTTGAATTTGGGAAGAATTCAAGGGGGTTAGTTGTCTCTCCCAAATTTTATATATAATTTAATTTTATATTCTTGATATAGTTCCTTAATTAATAAGTATTCGTTCTTATTAGATTGTAAAAAATTGTTTACTTTAAATTAAATTTTTAATTCAAAAACTTTTATTTTCTTTAAAAAAAATTTTAAATGATTTAGATCCTATTAATTATTCGTCTAATAATCATTCGTGTCGACTAACCGTGAGATGATCTTATGTTCCTATATAAACAGAATCTTAGTACGTTAGCAAATACATACGCATTCGTTGCAGTTTGGAGACTTTTGAATTTTAATCAGCTATGATAAATCTACGAGCATTCACGTGTCACCGCTTGAGGTCTTGAAACTAGCAAAAAAATAAGAAGAAAAATGCCGTATGACATTGATGTCATAATTAACTTAAAAGAATTATACACTTCAACTTCTGTCATTAGAAGAATTTGCTTTGGTGTTTCTTTGAGCTCAGGAGTCATCACCTTATTAGTAAATCCTGTAATTAATTAAACTACCATATAATGAAAATGTAGTCTAAGTCCTAATTAACTAGCAACAAAAATCGCAACCTATTTTTTAAGTTAAAAAGATCTCCTTTTTGTTTTTTGCGTCTATTTGTGGGATGAACTAGGTAGTTTTTTTTTTTTTACTGTTTTGGGGCCAACTACAACATGATGTACGTGGGCAATATCAAATGATTTTTAATTAGAATGTAAGGAGAATATAGGGATACGTTATACCATGCCCTTTCACTCCTCAGCGAGTTGCCATTGGAATTATTTTCGTCTTAGCCAAATTCTCTTTTTAAAAAAATGTTTGTTTCTTTTACTTACTAAATTGTTCGGACATAATCACATAAGAAAAAGCGAGTTACTGCTAATACAACACATGATGTGGTTACTCTTAAATCATAAATTATAGTTCAATCACATTTTGATAATATTTTCTGAATGGCAACTACATTTTAATAGTTATCAATATATATCTATATATATATATATATATATATATATATATATAGTAGATTCATACAATTTAGAATCTTTCTTGGATGGCAGATGGTGCTTTAGAAACTGAGGGTTTGAATTCGGATGGTGCATCTCAATAAACGAATCAATTATTGGTACGTAATTAATAGGCAAAAAGCGAAGCACTCGAGGTAAAAGTTTAAACAAATTAAACGAGTTAAACTAATCACGACGCTCTAGCAAGGTTAACACGGTGGGTGGCACATATGGCCTCATCAAACTAACATTTTGGCCAATATTGTGCTGACTCTGAGGAAGGGTATGAGTCATCGCACTCTTCTTCACCTTAAGCTTGGAGAGAGTAAGATAATTTAATTTATCGTCCAAAGATAGATATATATATACTAGACATTTTGAAGCATTTTAATTTGCTTGACAAAGAATTTATAATTGGGAGTAGATATTGTGAACATTAGTGTGTTGATTTTATTATATTTTTTTCACATTTTTAAATCCTATACATGCCCTTAGAATTTATCATTAAATTAGCGATTTATTATATGAGCATGCAAACCTAAAGGAATTGCTTTCAGCAGTGTTTAATAACGTGGTCTGCTTCCTTTCCCTACGAAGAAAAAAGATAATTATTATTCTTTCTTTTTTTTTTTCCTTTGTTATTTTCATTATTATTTTCGATTAGAATATGTTGTCCTGTTAGAATATTTTTAATATTATATGGATTAGCATTAATTATTTTATTAGATTAGTACCTTATTAATTCTAATTAGGTAATTAATGTTATAATTTATAAACTGAGAATGGATTTGGTTTTATTTTAATATGTGTGGATAATCGGTGATGGGTTCGATTATCTACAAGCCCGCTGGGCAGAAACCCAACTCACAGCCCAAGAGTATTAGTAATCATCCCGTCAGATTACTAATCCAAGATTGTTATCCAGAGAGAGATTTTATGGGCTTAATTTAAATTTAAACTTGTTTTAAAGATTTTGGAGGATTTTACTGAATAATATTGATTAATTATTTAAAGATTCTGGAGAATTTTACTGAATAATATTGATTAATTATATTATTAAATAAAATCCTATAAATAACACATTGAAGCCTTAGCTTTAAAACATTAAATTTGTCACACTCTCTCTCCATCAAAACACTCTGAGAAACGCTCTTGGGCATTGTGGGTTGAACTTGTTTGTGGGTTGAACTTATTAGATTCAACCAATACTCAAATCAACAATGTTGTCTTCATCAGATCAGATTATTGATTTATTTATTCTCCTAATTTGTAATCATATTTAATTACATGTTTTAATTCCGCTTTCAGTCTCATAACGGGTACATAATTGCCGTCGGATGGAAAGCAGTCAAATATCGACGCGCTTTGTTCGTCTTGAATTACCTGGATTAAAGCTGTCCACAAAATGAACTTTTCCTCAATAATGCATTATGCATATATATTATATAATAAAGTTCCAATACACGCGTGTTAGTTAGAAACCTACTTATTTGGATATGTAATATATAAAAACTTATATCTGTAATCGAGGAAGCTACCTTCCCCAGGCATGCATTGGCTTGGTTGGGCGATATGTGGTCTCTTATTAACTGAAACTTTCACGTTATCAATAATATATTAATTAATTAAATTAATTTTATATACGTATGTTATTATCCTAAACGTCTTTAATTTATAATTAAATTTAACTAAAATTTTTGTTACACTTATAATTTTTTAGAACACTAATACACTTAATTATAATGTATAAATATAATTATAATATTATTATTTTTTAAATTGATATTATTACAATTATATTTTTATATTATAATTAAGTTATTAATGCATTAAAAAATATGAGTGCACTAAATATAACGCCTTATAATTAAGTGTATTAATGCATTATAATTATATATATTAAAGTATCTATTCATAATTTAGTTGGTTTGTGTATTTTAGTAAAATTTGAGGTAATTAATCTTTTCATCCTTATAGTTTTCTCACTCAATTTTTAATCTAATCCTTATAGTTCAACCAGATGCTATCTTACTACTATATGTGTATAATTTAAACCAACTCATTCAAGTGGTTTAAATTATATATGTTCCATCATATGATTAGGTTATGTCATTTCGTTATTTATTTTACTAGATTTGTTCCAAGAAGACGTGCATGGGTTGTCATGTTAGTGAAATTTTAAAACACTAAAAATGGAAGATTATTATTGGAAGGATTGAATTACAAATTTTTATAATATTTATAAATTTGATTACAAATTTTTAAAGCATAAAGAATCTAGTTTCAAAATGAGTACGTAAAATTATATAGACTATAGAAGAATAATTTAACCTTATATTTTAGTGACATATAATGTTCATATGATTAAGAAGGGTCCGTATTCTTGGCCAAACAAAAAAAAAAAAAAAAGGAGGGTCCGTATTGAATCCGAATACGTGTATAGATTCAATCTGAACCCTTGCGTGTACAAACATTACAAGGCATATAAGAATTTTCCTACTTTTGACAAAATTTGAATATACATTAATGTTATCGACGGAAATAACAGTTAATTCATACTCATCTTTTTAAGTCATTATATTATGAATAAATATTACAATTTATCTCAATGAATATTTGCCTTTAAATTAATTTTTAAGTAATTTAAAGCTTGTTATTCAACATCTATATATATGATTCATTCAATTATCTTTTAATACTTTTATAATCTTATTATATTTAAATTTCAACAAAAGTAAAACACTTGAATATGAAACATTGCATAGTTTTAGTTTTAAATTTCCAAATAAAAAATTTTTCATAGTATCTAAAGGTTATTTTTGAGACTAAGTGGATATTTTCAGCTCCAAATAGTGTCATTAGGAAAAGAATATAAATTTGTTTAACATTTAAGTAAACATATTTTCAACAATAAAATTGTGTAATATATATTTTAATTTTCACATGATGATTTCAATTATAATTAAAAATAAGCTTAAATGGTAACAAGCCAACTAAACTAAATTAAAACACTTTAAATAACATGGGAACCAAATGATTCCAGACTAAACCATAGTAAACTAATTTAATTAATATTAAATTTGTGTGATTTGTTAAATTTAACTGTACTAACTACCGATCTACATAAAAAAATGAGGCTAACTAATTGTCTTTGTATGATAATGCTCACTTCATCACACTCGTTGAATACAAAAAGTAAAGTAATCTATATAATTATGGGGTGAGCTGGATATGATTGATTTCAAAATTTAATGAGGAATTAAGAAATGTGTGTAATAATGCCAAGGGAATGATATGGATTTCCAAAATCAGTATAACCAATTGGGACGTTGCAAAATAGAAAGCTGAGTAATTTGGATTAGACTTTATAGTGTTGTCAAAGAAGCAAATAAACCTCCCTCAGTTAGCCATTAGATTTATTGAATGAAGTGAAGGTGTTTACTCACCTAACTCCAAAGTGAAAAAAATTATTATTTTAGTTGGAAACATGCGCAGACATACTTTTGATAGGATTAGAGGAGCCTAATTAGGATTAGAACTAGATTAAGATACAATTTCTTGTATTTTTATTATCAGATTTTTCAATTAACATATAGTGTATCGTTAATCAATAATAATATAAAACATATATGTAATTTAAATTAAAATTTTTACAATTATATACACACAATAACCAACAGATTATAATTGTAAAAACTATATATTTATCATGTTTTGGTTGGTAAACATGATAACAAAAAAAAAATAATTGTATATAAAATTTTTTTCTTAACTAAAATTAACAAACAAAACATAAGTTAATTTTTACATTTGACAATTATAAAGAGAATTAATGTTGGTTTTGAGATAGTTCCATAGAGTTGTAGGTTGTAACTGCAAAAATTAACGACTAGTCTTAAAATCTGTTGAGAAGAGAATTTAAATTAGTAAAATATATAGACGCTTTTAACCATGATAAAAAAAATTGCAAGTGTGTGTAAGAGTATTTAAGTATAATGTTTATATTATTTGAACAAAATTCATATTTTGTGTTTTATTCTTTAATATTTGGTTAAGTTTGGATCAACTGTAGTACAATTCTTCAGTTTTTTATTTTGTAATAATAATTTAGACTACTAAATTTTTATTTAATGATTCAAATATGATGTTGGTGAATTTAAAATTTTTTTAAAAAATTTCTAGACCGTCCAAATCATTACAGTGAAAAGCAACTGCCAAAATTGTGCTGCATTGGATCTATATAAACCCTTGGTTAAGAAAATATACTTGTGTCGTAACACCAAAAAAAAAATTATTAAAATGCCCATGTATAAATATTTAAGTACAATATTTATACTATTTAAGTAACTTCGGTATTCGGTATTTAATTTTTGATTAACCCATAAATGTGTGTTAATCTAATTTTATTTTTAAAAAATTATTAAAAATAGAGTGTCAAGCTTGTCGGTATTCATCAATTATTCCATACAGAGACTTTTTGACAAATCACTTCCATAAAGTTGTCAAGATCAAAGCAAAAACGATGAAAATAATTGACAAGCAATTCTTCGAAAGTGGTAGGATAAAGAACGGTCAAATCAATTTAGCGTGGTATCCATCATTACGGTATTGCTGACGTAAGCGTGATCCGATTTAGTGATGTGGAGAGGAAGATCTTGTCACTATGTATTTTAATGACAATACACAAATCACATTATCACATTTTCAATTAGGATTATGATACGGAGAATTTTTTTTATAGTTGAGTAGTTTATTTGTATAATAATAATTAATAACAAAAAACTATTTTGCATGAATTTTTAAAAGATATAATAATCAAAAGACTTGGCTTGAGTTTTTATCAAAAAAATCCTTCGAATTAAACAATGTTATATATGTATTAATTTTACAATTTATGCATCAATTTAACATGTAATATTACACATTTATACTTTTTTATATCTATATCTAAAAATTTCCACTGCTAAATCCTTGAGCATTAAGTCGGGACCTGCTTCTGGTTTGTTGTACATTCTTTAAAATATTGATCAGTCATTATCAAACCTTAATTATATAATACTTCATTGGAGAAGCCAATTCAAAACACCCATACATAGAATCTGGCCTTTGGATGAGACTTTGTTTGACTCTTGGTGGTACCAAAAGTCTCAAATGAACTGTAATTTGACCTTAGAAATAATATTAATATAGGTTTCAATATTTTTTTAAATAGCACAATTAGATAAAATCTGAATAATGTTCTTAGCCATATATCAACACATTATATATTTAGATACATTCACTATCTACTAATATGAGATTTAGGGATGTGCATGACCCACCCAACCCAATCAACTTGGTTACCTCGAGCTGGATCATGCACATCATCTCCGGACCTTGACCGAAGTTAAAATATAAAACTTAATTCCAAGTCAATGTATTGACTTGGTTCGGCCAGCATGGTATATATATATTTTTTATTTTTTTTACATTTTCTTAATTATTTTTTTATTTTCTAATAAAATTATTGATATTTTTTAAAAAAAATAACTACTTTTTTTTACTTGTATTAAATATAAATAATTTTTGTTAATATAAAATATCTTATTTATTAAATATAATTAAAAAATATTATCATTTTTACAAAAAAAAATCTTAAATATAAATTTGTAAAAAACTTAAAAATAAAAATAAAAAAACCTGGTTAGCCCAACCCAGCCTGGTCATGTGCCGAGTCCTGAAATCAGGTCACTAAATTCTACCCAAATATGAACTCTGACCGAATCATAGGTCAAGCACAAACTCAGCCCAAACCGAAGTATGTGGACCTGATGAGATTTAAAATCACCATAAGGCCATGCTCTAAAAGCACAATATTCACTTTGCATTTCAATTTTACCACTTATACACATATTTTTCTTTTTTTTTTTTGGTTAAGAAACATAATTGAATAAGATTATTTAATGCAAATAATGTTTATGATTGTGTATTAGCACGGTCTATATCCATGTTGTATACTGTTTTAATCACATTACTATTCGTACCTTTTGGCTAATTAATTGGGCCAGACCTTTTTGTGTGCGACCTCGTTAAACCCGTTCTTCTTCCCTTTAGTTCGTAAAATGAGCGACGCTAATTAATGAAAATGAATTAAATATTTATAAGGAGGGAGAGAAATATCAAAAATAATATATTCAATTAATTAATTAGGATTAGGTAAAAATTGTGTATTTCAAAATCATTTAATAATAAAAGTAAAATCTTTGATACACTTACAATTTTAAATATACTAAATATGACACATTTAATAAAACATAATTTTGGTTAATCTATAAGCTAATGAAAGGACCAAAAACTATTTTTAATGTTTATAGTTTCATTCAATTTTAAATTTAATCTTTTGAATTGAAATAATTCATAATTTTATCTCTGCCATTTTGTTTTTATCAATATGTTTTCATATATATTTTTATTTTTTTATTTTATCTATTTTATTGATATAAATCATATATATATAGCAAATGCTTAAGCAAAATATAGTTTGATTTTATCAATAAAATTTAATTTTATCATTATCAACAACATTAAAATATTTGTAAATCGTACGGGTTCAACTACACATTTTTAAAATAAAAATCAAATTGAAATTTACTGGTAAGGAGAGAAAGTATAATTCTTTTTAGACAAAAAAAAAACAACCAATAAAATTCAACCCGACAAAAATATAGCATTCATAAGAGAGGGGAAACATTGAATATTAGTGGTCCCTTCTGACAATAGTCTCTGAGACGACTCTTTATTTGCTACAACAGACACGAATGACACCACAAATGACCTACACCAAGGCAAGTATGACAAAATGAGCAAATACGATGAATAATATATATATATATATATATGTATAGGCTTTAATTAATTAATTTAATTCCCCGTTATTTTTCGTTATATAATTTTATATATATTTTTTGACCAATATATGGTTGTTACAACTTTGCCATTTTGGATTTCTTCCGACTTTATTCGTATGATAGCTCAGGTGCACGCGCACTTGAAATCTTAGAAACACGTTGGATTATGCACTTTTTCCATACTACAAATAATAATAATAATAATAATAATAAGGAAACACGAAAGAATTAAAGATTTAAATAGTATCTGTATCAGACAAATAGAGAGTATAATGATTCAGAAAGTTAATTTCTATCCACTTGATCTTAGCCAGACTACATAGTTATGTCAGGCAGCTCATGAATCATAGAAGGATAATTTTATGTTTTTCTTCAAACATCTTTTTTTTTATTACGAAATGATTAATTATTACATATTATTAAACATAAATTATATTTTATTTTATTTTATAAATTATACTACTATAATTAAAATTATTAATTATTCAAAATTAAATTTAAATAACTATTTAATAATTAGTTATATCATAGTTAAAAAAACATGATAATTTTGATAACATATAATATAAGATCATTACTATTTGTTGCATATTCGGTGGTGTGAGTGACTTTTCCAGCAGTCTGTACATGTTTGTTTCTTGTTTGTTATTGTGTAAAAAACGAAAATAATAACCTATGGATGGCTTTCATATATACGCGTGTGTGTGTATATATATCAATAATAACAAGAGCAACTTAATGTAAAGAAAAAAAAAAAAAGAAACAAGAAATAATTGAATGTACGATAAAGTTTCTGTCTAAGCAACCACTACAAGCACAAATGCTTAATTTAGAATCGCAACTTAAATTATTAGCATATATATATATATATATATATAAATTAAAATTTCAGCAACATTTAATGATGATGTCCTGATCAAACGGTAGTCTATACTCTATAGTTTTGGTAAGCCACGCCCAAAACTCCTTTTTTCTTTTTTTTATCAGTTATCATTCTCTGAACTTAATTTGAAGACATGCATAAACTAATAATTAATACACGAGGCATACCAGACAAAATATGTCATTTATATATTTTGTAATGTCTACACGAGAGAATATTCTTGCCATCCTATTACACAATTTGAAACATTATCATAGCATTAATTATAACACAGTAAACATAGGATACACATGGTTTTTTAACGGAATGTCCATGCTATAATAACAAGGCACATGCCTATACATGGATTTATTTTGTGCTAACAGAACGTTAATAGAACACATGATAAATTAACCATTACTTTAGAACTTCATTATACGATAGTGTTGAACTCCCCTTGCATGCTTTCAAGGCTTATTTGTATTCGCATTTCTTACGGAACTTCCATCTATGCCACCACCAAAACCCCCTCCATTTCCCTTCGCCATACATCCTCCATAGCTTCCGTAGCCTCCTCCACCTCCTCCTCCGCCACCGCCACCGCCGCCACCGCCACCGCCACCACCACCTCCATATCCGTATCCAGCCCCACCACCTGATCCACCACCATTTCCACTTCCATATCCAGCCCCTCCACCTGATCCACCACCATTTCCCCTTCCATATCCATGCCCTCCTCCATTCCCACCACCATAATTACCACCATTACCTCCATACCCTCCACTTCCTCCACCATTTCCACCTCCATATCCTCCTCCTCCACCATAATTACCGCCATTACTGTATCCTCCACCTCCAACACTGCCACCACCAAACCACACTCCAGGGACTCTATCAAAGAACCACTCTGGCTGTTTTACGTCTGACTCTCTTCCCTTAAGACTTCTTCCATCGACATATCCGAGGGCTAAGCAAAGCCCCAGAAAAATCACACAGATTAACTTCCACTCCATCACAATGATATGACTAGCTCGCTGGCTTCCTCGTGCACACAATTCACTTGCAGAATGAGAGGCTGCCGTTTTCTCCATGCATGCAAGAGGTTAAATAGTATTGCAGCACATGCAATATTAAATATAAACTTTAATGTAAAAGAAAATCAAATAGCGTGCAGTTGGAGAGTTAGGAGAAATGTTTATTGCACTCTCACAACCTACTTCGTTCACAGTAATGGCGTCTAAGAAATTATATGTGGTTGTTCCTTCGCGTTCAAGCCATTGCCATGTGCAGAGGGCATTTATGCGAGTACCAGCTGCCTTTTAATGGGTCCCTCCATTCACGAGCAGGGCACCGTTGTTCTTTTAAGTAAGTTAATATTTTTTATGCTAAATTATGTATGATATGTATTTTTGTTTTTCCAAAAATTATTAAATTTCTAATTCATTTTTTTTTTGTAAATTTATTTTTCTACATAATATGAATATTTAAAAAACTAATGTTATTTAAGTGTCTTTACTATCATATTAAAAGAATCGGTGTTATATTGTGCAAAAAATTCATTTTTAATTTAAATTAACTTATAGAGAAAAAAATATTAAGTATCACTGACTCACTCTTTGTCTATATAGAGAGAGGGACACTCCGGTGTATTAAAGTGCATGTTATTTCAAAATTCATTTTCAAATAAATGATTTAAATAAAAATTACATTAAAATTATTTTTTAGCAGTGAAGATATTAAAATAGGTAATAAAAAGTTAAATAACTTTCTACTTTCTTCTCATATATATAGTTAATCTCTCTCTCAAAAAAATAAATAAAATAACTGATGTCATGTGTACCTAACTTCTTATTTATTTTATTCTATATTTTAGTATATGAGTTTCATGACTGAAGGTAGTAAGAAGTCCAAAAATATAGTTTATATAGATATGAATGGCAATGACAAAAGCGGTAAGAGCAAGTTGGCGTACGATGTGCCGATCTAGTATCTGTTTGACAGGTGGCATGATGGCGATGCGTTATAAATGTGCTTTTTGGAAAAGTCTTGACAAAATACCTACCTACTTGATAATTGATTTGACTTTTCAACCCTAGTAAAATTATTTTAAGAAAAATTTAAAAATATTTAAAAACTAATTTTATTAAAATTAATATATTAAATCAGCTGTTATATGTGTGTTAAACCTAACTAATATTTGTTTTAAGTTTTGATTGAGCCACACTTCAAAAAGTTTTCGATACTCCAACATAGCATTATTATATTTAGTTAGTAACTTAATTTTGTTATTAATCCCTAAAATAAATTTAAAATTTATTACTTAATAATTAATAAGAACACAAATGATTTGAATAGGCATGATATCGTAATATAATGTTTCTCATTTGTGGAAAGCGTCGTAGATTGCGATAAATTCTTAAAATTTTGCAAATTTGAGATTTTTCTTAAATCCTCGCACTCTTGTATATGATTGAGAACATTAAAAGATCCTAATTCCTAGTGGACAACAAGGAAACTTATTCCCAAAGCTATAAAGAACAAAATATTGAGGGTAACAAGGTAGGTATTTGGGTCTTCGCTCTCTAGTAGGTAAGAATAAGAAGGTCATCTTTGCTTTTTTGCACGGTAAACTTTGGACCAAAATTCATAATTGGAAGAACAAGTTCCATTCCAGAGCAGACAAGGAGATCCTCGTTAAGTCCATAGCAAAGATTATTCCTACTTTCTACATGAGCGTCTTCCTGTTGTCCACCATTTTATGCAAGAAATTGTAGAGGATGATGAACTCTTTCTAGTGGGGAAGTAAGGGCAGCAACATGAAAGGGATACACTGGCTTTCTTTGGACAGAATGTGTAGGAGTAAGAAAATGGTGGTCCCGCTTTCCAAAAGCTTAGTTGTTTTAATTTGGCTATGCTGGAAAACAAGGTTGGAGGTCGGGTACAATAGCCAACACTCTTTCATATAAAATACTTAAAGTTAAATACTATCCTGAGGGGGAGTTCGGATCCACAAGATTAGGTCACAATCCTAGCTTCACTTATAAGAGTATTTTGGCTTCTCAGCAAATATTGGAAAAAGGTACACGATGAAGAGTAGGAAATGGAGATACGATTCATGTGTGGATTGACCACTGGCTCCCTTGTGACATGAGTTTCGTTCCTAGAGATCACAGAGGCTCTGACCTGTTCGAGCCTAATCGAAGAACGTGGTCATTGGCTAAGTTGGAGGAGCTTTTCACTATGAAGGATGAACGGATTATTTTGACATTTCCTATTGGCCAACATCACAGAGCAGACAAACGAGTGTGGCACTTTAATAGTAGGGGCTTTACATTCAAAGTTGTTATGTTCGGGAGTTTAACTAAACTCATAAGAGTTTATTTTGATTAATAAATAGTTATTAAAATATGTAATTTTAAAGTTTAAATATTATATATATTAATAAATTATTTAAATATAATTCAAATTATACTTAATCAAACAAAAGTTATTCATATTTTGTAATTTATAATACTCAACATGAATATTTTAAGATAGACATACATAAATAATTATTCAATATAACTAATTAAATAAATTTTATTTTATTTTATTTAATAAGTACATATTAAATATAATTTTATTATTTTTTATGTATATTCAAATTTGTAACAAAATAAATTATAAAAGTTTTCTGGAAAAAAAGTTTGTTTATATTTTATTTATTCTTGAGTTTAAATTATTATATTGGTAACTTTACAAATTAGTTAATATATTAAAATCATAAACTCAATATATTCAATAAATCAATTTGCGAATTTATCTGAATTTGTACTAAATCTAAATTTATAAAGAGTTGCTTCATTTTTTTAAAATACAATCTTAAACTCGTAAACTCGGATAATAAACTTGTAACTTTGACAACTATTTCACGTTGTAAAGAGTGGTTATTATTCAGCTTACGAGGGCCTAGCGGTCAGACATAGCTCCTACGGAGTGGGGGAAGATATGGAAATTGAGGCTACCGCCAAAGGTTAAGATCTTTATGTGGCGTACATGTAGGGGGTTCTTCTTACAAAGCAAAACCTTTTATCCAGAGGTGTAGGGGATGAGGTGGGTTGTCCAGTATGTAGGGAACTGGAGGATATCTCACATGCTCTGCTTAACTGTAATAAAGCGAAGGAGATTTGGGCCAATTGGGATCATTTTAGGAATATTAACGTCCCAAGTTTTCAGGAGCTAGTATCGCATGTTTTGACCAACGTGTCTTCAGCCCTAGCGGAGGAGTTTTGAGGCATAGCTTAGAGAATTTGGGGATGCAGGAATCAATGGGTTTGGAATCGTAAAGCTCCCAATGTAGACCAGGTGATTGGCCAAGCCCTTAGCTACCTGGAAGAATGGAAAGCCACTCAGGAACTTAATAAACATACTATTGTCGCCAACGCTTCTGCTGATGCCGAAAACTCAACGTCCCTGCTAGAGAAGGCCCAGGATTGGTTCCGTCATATAGATGCTGCGGTGTTCAAGGAACAAGGGGCTTCAGGCTACGGAGTCATTTTTAATAGACCGGATAGGACTATGATCAGAGGTTTTACTGCACAGCAGATGGGTATATTGCCACCTACCATCATAGGAGCCATGGCCCTTCGGGTAGCACTGGAATGGGCAGACTCCAACCTTAATTCCAGGGGTGTCATCTTTTCTAACTCCGAGCAAGTAGTCATAATGCTCGTTACCACACAACAAGATGATTCTGAACTTGGATGAGTGATTGAAGACTGTAATTTGCTCTTACATCATTTATCTAGTGTTTCTTGGAAATGAATTAGTATACAAGCAAATATGGTGGCTCATAAGTTAGCAAGGGCCTCCATCCGTTATACTAGTTTGCACTTTTTGGATGATGTTTTAGCCTTTTATTGATTAATAGAGCATGTTTTGATTAATATATATATATATATATTAAGAGAGCATGACTTTAAACATTTCAGATATGGTTGAAACATATTTAAGACTGGATTTACTTAACTCTATTTCTTTATATTTTTGTTATTAAGTTTTTCAATTAAATTATAAGTGTATAATTTTTTAAAAATAACAAACTAAATGTATAGTTCAATTGAAAAACTTAATAAACAAAAATATAAAGAAATTTTCGTCCATTGACAAGGCTATATATATGCTGCTGATATAATTAGTATTTCATTTATACTAAAAAACAAGCCAAAATATTTCATATATGTTGATCCATTTACTATGTTTTGGGTTTGTTTTCTTCAGAATTTTTGGTTTGTTGCAATTCTTTTTCGTCAAGTGTATCATTTTTAAAATAGTTTAAATACATTTTTGTTTTTTTAAATTTAAGTTGTTCATAACCCTCCAGATTGACACAATCTTTTCAGGTCAAGTTAGACCAAGTTAAAAAAAAAAAAAAAAACCAACAGAGCAGTATGGATATCGGGTTGTGAAATCAAGTCAAGCCAAATATCGAGTTAAGGTATTGAAAAACATCCCAATCCAACCCACCCTGAATATTATATATATATATATATATGTTAGAAAATATACAACTAGCAAAACCTTAATTGCAGATCTGAGAAGATGAAAAGCAGATGAAGATGAAGAGCAAAACCATAACCTTATATCTCAATCTCGAATACTCTCTACTCTTTGTCTTCAATCTACAATCTTCATCTCCATTCTCCTTCTTCCTCTGCATCTAGTCTCTAACTTCACATGCACGGGCAGATCGGAGATCATAATTGCATGAGGCCACAAGCACATTTTATTCTCATCTCTCTCGTCATCGCACTCGCACGCATGTGGCACTTGTAGGTAGGAGATCTCATGTCACACATGAGAAGCTATCTACGGTGAGTGAGTTGGACGATGCAAGAAGTGAGGTACCTCAGGTTCTTCTTATCAGGAGTGGCAGTGGTCTTCAAACAATGGCTTGTCACCCATATCTATTAACATGAACTGGCCTGTGCATCTTCAACTTGGCACGATGGTTTACCAAGTCTATTGGGTCGAGGCACGAGTCCATGGCTTATTTCTTAGCCAAATCAGCACCTCGGGCCAGGTCTCAAGTTTGCGTATGGCTCGGGCCGACCCTGAGTTTGTTGACTCCTATATCAACTTTAGAATTAGCTTTTTGTCACATAGCATGCTTTATAAGTTTGAAAGTAAATAAAAATAGTTAAAAAAGTTAAAAAATATATATATATTACGCAAGAGTGACAACTAAAAATTAAATTGTAAAACTCTCAAATGCTAAAAGATGAAAGTTTGGGGGGCCAATTTCTTGTTTTAAAAATTGAAAGGATTATATGCAAATGTCTAAAATTGAAAGAGTGTATTTGTATTTTTCTCTTTTTCTGTATTTATCTTTTTACCACCCAAGTAATTGATTGATGTTAGAGATAGAAGAGGCCCATGTTTGGTTTCATGATGAGGCCTTCTTCGGTTCATTTGGGTTTATTTGGCCCATCTCAAAATCTCTCAATTACAGTCTCTCTCTCTTGCATGCCTGGTTTTAGTTTCATACACAGAACCCAATCGAATTCGCCTTCTATACAAATTTTTAATTCTCCACAATTCTACTCTTCTTCCAATTCTGAACTCTGCTTAACGAGTTAGTTTGTGTTGAGCTTCTTGAATTATCTTTTTCAATTGTCAGACGATATTAAATTGCTTTTGTGCAAATTTGCTTCTGAGTTTGGGCTATTTCTCTGTTCTTACAAAGCATATATCGACGATATTATGGAAGATACTAAAAGGAATCATCGAGAGCTCTACGCTTCGAACCGTCCTAACCCTTCTCATCGCTAGGAATATTTGATTCGAGCTGCCCCTTGTCATCAATTATGCTCTTATCTTTTGGCACACTTATTATTACACGTTTAATCGTTCAGTCTCTATTTGGATTATGGTGCACAAAACGTCTGCTTAAAATGAAGTACTCATTAGTCATGAAGATAACCTTTAAGATGTTAATGCTGGTGAGTCTGAGCATTCATTGTCCTCTTTCTTGTCATTGCTATCCTTATCTTTGGTGTAAATGATCTTTATAGTTAAATTAATTGGCTGCTTTTAGTGAATTGTCCGAAGGCTTAATAGAAATGAGTTACGCATTGGCAATTGACATGTTCAGCATCTGTTTAGTAAATAGTTTGTGCAATTGTTCCAGGAAGTTTACTTGGATGAGTAATTTTTGTCTTTTTGGCCACTTACCTGGATGAGTAATTAGGATGATGAGATGGTGCTATATTTACAAATCGGAATAGTCAACTTCCCAGAACGAAGACTGGTCATGCTGATCAAAAACGATTTAAGATAAGACCACTCGAAATGAGACTTTCCTAACATTTTAAGTTGAACAATGTCATCATACACCTTATACACTGACCGCTTTTAGGCTGTTTAGGAGAAGCTAGTGAAAAATGTATAATGTACAATACAAGCATATATAGATATAATGATTTATAGATGATTCTATTCACGGCATATTTCAAGCCATCTCATTTCTCCCAAGCAGCCTGCAGATAAAGGAAGCAGCTTTTGCTTTCTTAGAACTTACTAAATGTGCTGATCACTTAAAATGCTATATTACACGTGGCCCTATAGATTCTTGACTCTACCTAGCTCGTTCCTCATTCCTAGTTTCCCGATGTAAACGAAGTCTTTAGCTCATACCACATACAAAACAACGAATCAAAAGCATCATCATCGAAAGTTTTGCAATCTTGTATTTGTGAGATAGACACCAAGGTCTTCAACCAATCTTCGTGAAGAGTTGAGAACTCCGACCTCTGTTCACTTAACCTGAAACAATTTCCAATTGATTTTTTCATTTGTTGGCTAGCCTTTGAAGCAACATTTACTGTCTTTTCTGGGATCCCGGCCATGAGAGCCACCTGCAACCCATAGCTCTCTGGGCATGCCCCGGAGGCAAGACGATATAGGAAGACTAGCTCCTTTTCACGTTTGGAATAGCCATCTGATTCTGATTTAAAAGCACAGGCCATGTGTTGCAGGGTAACATGTGGATGAGAGGCAAACTCTTTTGTGAGCGGATGGTAGTGCGTGGCAAATAATAAGCGACAGTTGACCTTTTCAATCAGATGGCGGAATACCTGGACAAGAATATTGATTCACTATCCAGTCATGCATTAATGTCACAATAAGAACAATAAAATCTTTCACCAGGCCTGAAGCTTAAAAAACACAAAATAACAGAAGAATCTTAATCTAAATATCTGTTACTTGGGAATTTTCTTTGGGTAATTCTACAGAACGCGCAACCTCTCAAAAGATTTGAGTGTTTTAACCATTATATCTATTTTTGAAATTCTCACTTCATTAATAAAAAATTCATGTGACAATTTTAAACTAAATTAAATGGTCAAAATACTTAACTTCCCAAGAGGTCCAACTCTCGATATAGACACTATTTATTCTTTTAATGCATGTACCGCTAGTGTCTACTATGCATATATAAAACCATTTCATGGTTACATTCCTTTTCTTTCTTTCACTTTCACTGAGTTGAGCAGTTAGTTTTCTAATAGTTAACCTTCACATTAAAATTGTACCAGGTATGCATCTCAAGTACAAATTCATTATTCGTTAGCCAATATTTCTACTGAGTGGGGGAGGGGGACATAAGTTTCTGAGCATGTCCACTATATAACAAGGAAACATTGAACAGAAACACCTAAAAAATAGAACCATAGATATCAGTAAAAGAAAGGACAGGAAAGATAAGTAGTTGGGAGCAGCTTCTCACTGAATAAGCAATTGCATAGCCATCAAAAGTGCTAGTTCCCCGGCCCAATTCATCAAGAATGACCAGAGAATCTTGAGTAGCATTCTGAAGAACTGATGCAGTTTCTGTGCACTCAATAAAGAAGGTACCTTCAAACAGAAGTGAACTTTGTCACTGGCAATCCATTAAGTCAAGAGGCAAACAGTAGCTGTGCACATTCCAACGTCTAGATACCAGATTTCAAAATTTTCAAGTTATGAAAAAGTTCAATTCATGTAGGCATCAAATTGGCTGAACTTTGATCGTTTAGGAAGGCATTACTCTCCTATATGTCACATACAAGCATGCCATGCAACCATATGTATGTCTGCCCTTAATGTTTGAGCATGTCATGACAGTTGCTCGAATTTGCTTATTAATAACTTGTTTATGAGAAATTACAATTTCTCCTGCTAACTGATATACACTGGACTCTTGATGGTCATTATTTTATTTAGAAGATACTAAAGAAAGCATCAGAGCTTGTTCCTTTCAGTGTTATACTATTTAAATTCTATTCACAGGTTTTTCAACAATATATTTTTTGGAGATAGCAAGCCATTGATGCATGAGAATTGACAATGGTAATCCCCTAGCAATGACACCTTCTGGTCCACTGCCCCAATAACACTACCAGCTAATTATTATTGGGTATTCCTTTCCAAGATCCAATGTTGTGTGTTAAAAATATCGGGCTTAGAGAACATGTCAGCAAATTTTCACTGCAATAAAGCAACTAGTAATGGCATAATAGCACTAATCACTTTATTGATAAAGTACACTTTTTCTTTTTTGGCTAAAGAGCACATACTCTCGCCAGTCATGATTCTATCAGTCGCTCCAAGCCGTGTGAAGATGATATCCACAATTGAGAGAACGCAATTTTTAGAAGGCACGTAACAGCCTAGCTGCAAAGACATCAGAGACATGCATATCATAAAAAGGGAAACAAAACATATATGACAGTACAAAATTCGTAAATGGAAAAAATGTTAAGACATGCTTCCCTTCAGGTTTTATCATACCATTAAGAAACCTGTGATCTCTTATATAAGGCAACGATCATATTGTTTACAAATTTTTGTGCAATATTTTTCACCTTCCATCAAGGGAAAAGTATCTTAAATGGTTCATACTTCATATCCATCACTTGGATTAAGAGAGGTTAACATGATCTCCATAAATCCAAGTAGTCATCCATGATGCCTAATTTAATCAAGAGTATAAAGTGAAGAGGGGGAACCTGGGCCATAATAACAGCTAGACAGGTGGCACGTAGGAGTGTTGATTTTCCACCCATGTTGGGTCCAGTCAGCAGTAATGTACGAGGATTATTGGCATCTGTATTCTCACCAAGAATTATGTCATTGGGGACAGGCAAACTTCCATCCTCCCCAAGGGCAAATGGATGCCATAAACCCTGCATTTTAAGTACAGGTCCTACACAATCTTGACTTGTACTTTTTGATGGAGACACTATGACAGGCCTAGACATGGTTCCACATGACATGCCGGAAGTGACTGCAAAAGATCTCAGTACATCGATGCAATTGATGGCATGAACAACTTCAAACCATTCGGCAGCTTTCTCCATAAACAATTCAACAAGTATAGAAAGTGTTTCAGCATCTGCATCAGTTACATCATGATTCTGGCACCAAAAATAAGATCAGACATTTACACATGTTAGCAAAACATTCTATTCTATTAATCACCCTAAAAAAAAAATACAAATTACAATAGCATGCATAGGTGGAAGGTATAACATCAATTAAAATCCACTTGTTACATCCACTGAGCCAACATTGCCAATTCCATACAGAAGAAACAAAATAGTTCAAATCATTAATGCTGCAAACTTTCACACAACAAAGTAGGAAAGTTTAGATGATAAAATGACTTTGAAAAAGAAACAAAAGGGTTTCCTGAGAATAAATTTGACTTATTAAATGAAAATGTATGGACACCAAACATGTGGAGGAAGTTCCTATCCATACTATTTGATACTGAACAAGGAATGAATATACCTGGTAATTAGGGAAGTCACTGTCTATAGCAGCTTCAAACTGAGTCAGAAATTGATCGAGCCCACCACTACCAATCAGAACTGGAACTTTAAAAACTTTGGCAAACAATGACAATAGAGACCCCTCTTCCTGAAGAAGCAATAGCAAACTCAAACCAGTCCGAAGGCCTTTCACAAGTGTCCCAAAGACTTTCACCTGTAACACTTATCAGAATCATTTGTCTGCTCTAAATAACATATAACAATACATATTCTACATTACAGACGTTCTACTTATAACAAATTATGGTCTGAAAATTAAGGTAGATTAAATAATAAGATCTTGCCACACATCGGTCATAAAGTAATGAGCCACAGAAGTAAGGGGTAAAAAATATGATCTCCGTATTGCAGTGATGTCAAAGATTAACAGTAAACAAATGAAAGGGCAAAAAGTTGTAGCCCGACATGTGAGTAAAGAAAAATTGTTAAGACTTCAAAGTAAGAAATATTTAGCATATAGAACACAGCAGCAGAACTCACCCTCTGCTTCAATACTTTTCTGCGAAACATTGGCAGTAATAGAGAACCCGATGACTGAAGGGTAATCTTGATTCGACCAAGCAATCGTTCCAAATCTGGCAGTTTGCGAAGATGTTGAGCAATGACAGACACAATGTCGGGGCAAGCCATTAGACCATCAACCACATCTAGTCTATTATTAATCGCAACAACATCTTTTAGAGGATGACAGATCCAATTCCTTAGAACTCGCTTTCCGGACGAGGTTACACAACTATCAAGATATTTGTATAATGTACCTGAAATTGAAGCAGAATAAACATTAGGATTGCATACTGAGTTTCCAGCGTAAATATGTAGAATTCTTGAGTCCTCGTTAAGGAAAGAAATGCTAGCACTTGCCTGATTGACCACCATCAGCATTGTTACTGAAAATCTCTAGGTTGACCAATGTCTGCCCGTCCATTTTGAGGCAACCCATATAAACTTGGTAAGGATATATATCCCCATTCCGTAGGACATCTTCTGACTGTAAGAAAAGTAAAACAGATTTATCATTATAAACAACATATCTGTAGATTGTTTTACTACACATCTCTAAATGGGTATAATATCAAGTGTACCATCATTCTAGCTAGATGATTAATCAGTCCACCAAGAGCACACATGATGGTGTCACAATGAATCACTTTCTTCAGTGCATGGTCCAGTGAATAGGATGACCCCTTAAAATATCCCTTCAAGCGAACCAAATCACTAACTTCAGAGGTCACTAAGTCAGTGAGTGATTGAACTGAAGTCAATTGTAGTGTTGAGGAACCTGCAAGGAAAAAAAAACCAGTTAACAAAATGCTACAGATGCTTTTAAATTGATAAACAAACTTAGCATAGTAACATAAACACCTTGAACATTTTGTGCTTACATTGGTAAAATGCCCAAACCAGTCTGCTCTATACCCATATAGAGGTATATATGGATAAATGTCATGGAACCAACTATTCCAAAAGCTTAAATATTAGGAGGCCAAGGAATGATTCATATTCATATCTCTAATGCACTCCTCACACAAAAGCCCTTAGAGCTTAAAGGGTGAACATAACAAAATTCTGTTGAAATGTTATATCGATTTAAAAGCTGAAGAGATAATGGTAGAACTCTAAACTACTAAGTTGAAAAGGTTTGGATACTATTCCAAAGAATCAACTATCTGAAAAGCTTAAGTTATTAAGAATTAGCCTGCTAATGAATCATATTAGCATCTCTAACATATAGGGCAAGCATTAACTTTGTAACTGGTCCAAAAAGTACACATTTCTCAAACTCTGAGTACATAAGTTTATACATTAAAACCATTGGTCAACTCAAAGTGAAAGCACAGCTAATTGCAGCTAGGAATACTATATTCTCATTGGAAAATGCAAGATATTTTTGTTACTATGCAAAATCATGCATAAAAGATTATTCTTCCAACCCAAGTTGCATTGTATATCACATACAACTTCCGGGAAATGGAAAAAATTGAAACAACCCCATTTAGAAATTTCATGTCTGTATTCCCAAAAAATGCTTTCCATAACATATTAGTGTATTTCTAAATCATCAATGACAAAGATGATGTCTCACCATTTAACGAGTATTTTTTAAGTGCTTTCTGAGCTTCTTTGGACAACCCTGCAAGAAATCATATTTCAATGTTAAACCACTGTCACATCACTTTCGGTATTGAAGCTACTCAAGCCAGGTTAGTAAGGGGATTAAACTGTTCACCTCTGCTTTCATATATAACTTCCTTAGGTGACACCTAAAATCCAATTCCCACAAACAAATTAGCTAATTATACAAAGTTAAACAACCATTCACGGAAACCAAGTATCAAGAAGAGGTAGAGGAATTTGCAATGAACCTACATGCAACAATAAAGCCCCCAAAGCAGAACAGGATGCATCATCGTCGATGGAACCAACCCAAAACCTAAGAGCAGCACAATCAACAAAAGCAAAGCCATATACAACTGAACCATTATCCAGGTTGTTGTTCCCCTGTGGAAAAATTTCAGTGCAAAAAAAAGTCAGCAGCTTGCAATATTTACAAGATAATTTTCCAAGAGGACACAAGCAACTTAAATATTTGACAGGTGACTAAAAGATAATTATGCACTAGGCTCATAAATTTGTTATCAGGGTGAAAAGAGAATGGAGCACAAGTTCAATGTATATAGGCTACAGAGAAAAGAAACCAAGAACTTATCAAGTTGTTACTATTCTATAGTGTTCCACATTTCTTAAATGTCAGGAGTTCTTATTTCTAACATCAGTGCTCAGTATTCAATATTATGGGTTAACACAAGTCTTCGAAGAGTGAGGAAAAAATATATATATATTTCAAGCCCAGCTTCAATTTCTGAAGCATATAACCACAAACTCAACAAGTCTTTTTACCTAGTTTCCAGATGTTTCATAATGTAAGAAATGAGCATTTACAGAGAAACACGCTGAATGGAAGGTGAAAAATGATCATCAAACACAAAAAATAGATACAAAAAAGTAAAAATAAAATAACTGTGCATTACAAACATAAGTAATATGTTGAATCCATTAAAAAAGTAACTCAGCAGCAGTGTAAACCTCTTTTATTGCAAGAAGATGAACAGCATCAGGGCCAATATTATTATCCACTGCAGTTGATGGAGTGACAACCTGAACTAATTTTCTTGGAACAACCTGCAAGCCAGTAGTGAGAGTCATACCATGCAAAAGGAAATCCCGTCCAAACAGTCACATTAGAGAACTTAAACGAATCCAAAAGCATCAAGGTACATTATAACATAAAGTCAGATCTGATTTCAGCTCCAAGAACTTAAATAACTGGGATGGCAACAATTTTAAAAGAATAATAGCATGTTCAACCAAGTTTGAGCCTGAAACATTCAGTAAATATTTTTCTTAAAAAAGATGCAACTATTGCGTTTGAATAAATTCACATGTGAGAGCTTCAGAATGTAAGATGAATAATTACAGACCTAAGATAATCTCCCAAGTCATAAGTATACAGTAAAAATAAAAATGAAACATTTTGTTAAAGCACAATTTAACATGCAAAACCAATTTACGAAAAGTTCACATGAATTTATTGAAAACAATACAATTACAAGCAAAACGAAACTTACAGAGGTAGCACCTCTGGCTTTTGCTTCTTCAGATGTCTCCAACTGCTCCACTCTTCCAACCTTATAGCTTCACAATGAGAAAAGAAAACGCACACAATAAGTCTACAACACATTAACTAGGAAATTCACATCTAAAATAATTGTCAAGATTAAATTTGTGTACTCTAATCTATCTGGACTTAGATGAGTTAACAAGTGTTAATCATAGTGTGATCTCTTTCTCTTCCCCCACCCCCACTTTATACATACATTGCTGCTATTGATAGTGATGGACCCAAGGCTAATGGGCCTCACGAATTGCGAGTGTATGAAAGGAAGAGGAATAGGAAGAAATGGGCTGGGCTGTCAGAAGAAGGATTAGGAAGAGCAGTGAATAACTAACTGCTGAGCTGGAATAGAGAGAGTGTGAAGTAACAGTGAAATAGACGTTGGGTGTGGGGAGTGAGGGTATCTGGTTGGTGAATTTAGTTGGGGGAGAGTTCCTGGCCTAGCCAAGAGAGTTTCTGTTATTGCTTCCTTTGGGTTTCCTTTCTGCTGTATCAGCCTTCCCTGCTTGTTCAAGTAGCTGGAGTTGGTTTTCAGTGAATAATACAGAAAGAATCCTATCGAGTTCCATCAGATAGTTTACCATCTTCAGAAAAAGATTCACAGCAGCTATGATCATCCATACACCACACAAAAATCTCCACTGTGTCACTTTAGTAATTAATTATATTTGTATATAATACAGTATGATACTAATCTCAATGGCATTAATTATCAGCAGTAAACAGAGATCTGCCAATAAAACTCCCATGCCATCCTTACCCACGAGCTACCAATTTCTGAACAGCATCATCAATCCCACTTTCAGAGATACCAACCTAAAGAAACAATTAGAAACTTGCTTTATGAGATGGACAATTAACCCAAAAAAGGTCAAGAGAATAGCAACCATTAAGTTAAAACCACCTGGCGACATTTTCCCACACCACTTAGTGTCATTTTCCAGTCAAGCTCCTTATGGCCAATTTCAGCATCCATTTCATAAAGCTCATAAAATTTTCCCTGCAGTTGACCAATATTATGGAAGAATGAAACTCCAAAAAACTAAGTATCCAAACAAATAAAATACGAGTAGATGGGTTTTAAATGCTGATTTAAAGCACTTCATTGACTAACCACTTTAAAGAACAGCATAACATCCATGTATTTACATTTGACACTCCAATACTGTTTTTGAGATGCTGACAATTTTTTCAAAACTTCTGGAGGTATATAAAGTGTTGTCCTGTCATATAGAGGATCACTGGGCCTTCTTCCATTAGCATCTCTGATACGAGATGGATCAAGCCACTCAAACTTGCTAATCTTACCGTCATCCTTTTTAGTCATGTTCAAGGATGTTAAATCCTCAAGAAATTTGGCTCGTTTGCCAGAATCAAGCAAGGAACCAAACTTGGAACCATCCTCTCGACTTCGCTTTGCACGAGAGGCAAGAGGCTGCATCCCTGGAGTTTCTGGTTCAGGAATATCCTCGTCAACTTCAACAGGGATGATGTTTTCCTGAACATTCTTCTTGGAAATTGCAACATTGTCCTTTGTAATAGGTTGAATAGCTGCTTCTTGTTGAGACAGTCCTTTATGGTTAGTATTTGTACATATTCCAGATGTTGGTGAAGGTTTATACAAAATATCATTGGATGACTGGCTCCTGCAAAAATTTGCACGCGACATTGTCTTAATACAATGTGGCAAAATAAATGCCATGACACAAAAGTAGAACAGTTAACAGCATTTTTATCTAACCTGCTTAAAAATGAAACTCAGTAAAGATATTTGAAAATCCATTACTGTGATTCAATTTAATCTACATTATTACTTCAATTTATTGAGTTGTCCGAGCCATTGGTCATTGTCAACACGGACTTCTCATAAATTTTGAATTAGCAGAGTAAGTGTCATTTCCATATTATCATCCTTGTAAAGAGACAGTGCATAATTGTCTGCTTTTGCATGCCAATAAAGATGAAAGCATTAGAATAAGTCTTTTAAATCTTATGATTACCACTTCTGTTAAATGAACGAAACATATATGCAATTTGGCTTTCAAGTGTTCAGAAACATGTCCAGGCATTTCTTCTTCTCCGGAGATAGTACGCACACGTACACACCAAAAAAACAAAAAACAAAAGAGACGATAATAGAGTATCAAAGTACACGAAGCACTCTTCCAATTTTTTCGCTCCTGGAAAGAAAAATCGGAAATCATAATGAGGTAAACAACAAATCATATATACCTCTGAGTAGCTTTTGCGCCATCATCAACTTTTACAAATTTATGCATAATACTTGAAAACAAGGAAGGGCCATTGCTTTCCACGCTCGCGGTAAAGGTCGCCGGTAAAATCTGACGTGGCACCTTCTCAGGCGGCGTGTCAGTTCCCCTGACGTCAGCAGATGAATCATCTGAGGTGAGTGACGCCGGTTCGTTGAGGCCAGTGGGAACACTATCCTTTGCTTGCTTAAGCGACAAATCGAGAGCTCCACGGTCGCCGGAAAAGGGTCCGGGGCCGGAATCGTGGTTTGCTGAAGATTTCTGGAAGAAGGAAAGTATAGACCTCTGACGATTCATCTTCGGTGAGCCAAAGAGAAAGAGAGAGCGACCTACGACGTATAAGAGGTAGAAATTGCAACCCGCTAGTGAAATTTTGGCGCCAAATGAATTAGCGCGCGGAACCCATTGAATGGGAAATAAGCGTTGGCTCGGCGAAATCGCTCCACTCCACTTCACTCTTCAGTCTTTTACCCATTCAGCACCCAGACAGAATTTACTTTATTTTTTGCCAAATTTAAATCTAATTTTTGGCTCAGTGCAGTGCAAAAATTTTATATATACAAACTCTATTTAGATTATATAAGTATTTTTTTACAAAATTTAGTCATTTAAAAATAAAATTATCATTAATAATTTTTATTAATCTATTATAAATGAAGTTAACGAATATGGTGACATGTAACATAATTTTTTGACAAGTTTTTAATAATTTTATTTTATCCTTCTATTATTAATTTTATTTCAAATGTATTAATAAAAAGTAATTATTTATAACAACTTTATTTGTAATTAATTAATTTTAAAATATCATACTTTAAAGACTAAATTAAAAAGAGAATTGTATAAGTGATTAAATTTAAAGATATTTTATGTATAAGGTACCAAATTAAAAGAATTATGTGAAATTTAATTAGAAAATTAAAGAACTTCAATAAAATTTTATTTGATATTTAATATCTTTTTATTATAAAATAAAAACATATTCAATCTATTATCTATTATATAGAAGTAAATTAGGCCAATGAGAAATTTTCATTACCCTCAACTCCTTTTGTGATAACTTTTCACATTTCTCGTACATGTATCAAAGATTCTTTAAAATGCATAAATTCTTCATAGTCAACGAAAAAAATAATGTAGAAATTAATTTACGTAATTTCTTTATAGTCAACAAAAAATAATAAAATAATTAATTGATGAATTAATTAACTACCTCTTAAATCATAAAACTTTCAAAGTTTGAGAATTTTTTGGAGTGGACGAAAAAATTAATAAATTATTCTTCAAAGTCGGAAAATTCTTTGAAGTTAACGAGAAAATTAATAAATTAATTAACAATATTTTAAATCAAAAATTCTTTGAAGTTCTGATTTTTTTTTTAGTCAACAAGAAAAATAATGAATTAATTAATTAATTGTATCTTAAAGTTCCTAATAAATGAGTATAAATATAATTTGATATGGTCCAAAATTAAAACAAAAAAAAATAATATATAGTTGAATAGTTTACGTGTCTTCTCGATGTGTCCATTCTCATAACTTTTATATCATCAATCTCACGTAACCAATTTTATAGGCTTTTTAAATTTATTATGTTTTCTTTATATCACAATATATTACTAAATTCAATTTTTTACTAACACTTACAGATACAATTTATTTAAAATGTATTGACATATAGTAAAATCAAAGATTATTCTCCAAAACTCATGTAACGCATGGACAAATAAACTAGTTGTGTATAAATTTTATTGAATTCTTTGATACATCTCTAAAAATTATTGTAACAATGCAATCAATACATGACATTTTTTTTTTCTGTTGAATATTACACAACACATTAAGAGAAAAATACATGATAATGATATGTCAAAAAATGCTAACTTCACGAAAACCTAAAATAATTTGTTATATTTATATTTTAATATTAATATTATTTTAGATTTTGTTTATGGATCCAAAACTCCTTTTAAATTTGTATGATACCCTATTTGCTTTATTTACATTCTAATAATCTTTAAAAAATCAATTTGTAAATTAGAATTAAAGGTAAAAATTTAAAAATTTGAAAGTTATTGAAAAATGAAAGGTAATATATAAATATGCTAACAAACTTACTGTAACATTCTTGAAATTAAATGTTAAATATCTTACTTAAAAAAAATGGTTTTATGGGTCGGAAAAGAGAGAGAATGCATATGAAGCAGGAATAAATTTTAATGTTTTATATAGATGGTAAATATTGGAATAAGGAAATCAAGAAAACTTATATACTAAATGATACAGTATTTTATATAAGATTTAACTTGACACAAGTGTTCAAGTCTTACTCTATTCATCCCTAAGAACTCAAGTTCAAACCCTCATAATGTGCATGTTTAATATTTTCATTTATTTTACTCTAATGATGACACATGTCCCATTCATTGGAAATTACTATAATGCCCTTATTGATATCATTTTCTCCATCAGACTTTTCATCCTTACGCATGTTCTTCTCTCAGCCATGGAACTAGCTAGCGTTTTGCTTATCTGCTGCCCAATAACATTCAACCTTAAATCACTAGCGTCCCTTCATCCTTGTTGACCAAGTTCCATTTGGTTTCATCGTCGCTTGCCAGAGAAAAATCACATTAGGGCTCAAGAACGATCAATTGCATTTTTGAACAAAATTGAGCGTGATTCAGGAGAAATTTTTTTAAATCGCCTTAAGGCTTAGTTTCCAAACTAAATTTCAAACCTTGCTCACTCATTAGCATCAATTAATTACATGAAATAAGTTTCTAATCGCGAAACCCCCTTTTGCAGCATGTTCATCTCAAATTCAAAGGAAGTTAGCTCAATCTAGTATGATTCTCTTTGAATTTCGTTGGGTCTTCACTTCCTTAGTGATTTTTGCATATTTATGTTTTAAGCCCATTGATTAATTTAATTAATTTGGCTTATAATTAAAACAAAAAAAACCCCCAAATTGGATACTGTTTATACACGAAAAGTGAAATTTAGAACTCAATTCAATGTAATCTCATTAAATTAAGTTAAAACTTCATATCTTAAGTAAATTTCACATTTATTCCCCCCTAAAATTAGTGATCAATTTTGCATTATGGCTCCGAGAATGAAAAACCCCAATTTGGCTATGTGCATTCTTACTTGTAAGGTGATGAAATTCAAAAGTTTTTGAACTCCTCTAGCTTCATTAAGCATCTAAGGGAAAGATTAAAGCTAACAAAAGTTTTCGTTTTGAGTTGTAATTTGATTTAATAATTTTTCTTAATTTTCTTGAATTTTCATTTATGGAAAAAGGGAGGAAATATGAATGGAAAACCATGTTGGGGTAGATAAAGTAGCCTCACATAGTTATTACAATTTAATGAGTAATTATGGGATTTGGTTAGTTGACCTTTAATGTCACATTGGTGAAAACGATAAATTATTGATTATGGAATAAGGGCAAAATAAAGCTTAGTGGAGAGGAATTCATATATTAAATATTGTTTAATGTTATAAATTAATTTTGGTTTAAAAAAGTGTTGTTTCTAAGCCATGAATGAAGCTTGATGGTTAGTAATTATGAAGACAAAATTTAGAAAAAAATAACTTGTTGAAAGTGTATTTGACATAATGGATAACCACATTTTTCAAAGGAATTGAATAAAGTTATATGGAAAACCCATCATGTTACTCATTGGGATTAAATTGAGGTGTTATTAGCCTGATATAAATGATGTTTATTTAATAATAGGAATTTGAAATATGAAGTAAGAATTTTCAAGGAATTTAGGACGATTATGAAAGGCTGTATTTAATAATCCTTGAATGATAAATATTGCAACTTATATTTATAGTTTAGAAGCAAATGAATACCTAAGTAACTAAATTGATAGAATTAATTGGACTAGGTCTAAATATCAAAGGGTAAGAGTGTGTTGCTTGATTTTATTAATCCTTAGAACTAGTTTTAATTAAGTGAATTGCTAAAGGCTTTAAAGAGAGTTTGGTGTTCTCCTCTTCATGTGAGTAAATATTGCTAAATATGTTTGTAATGTGTATTTTAGTACATTCTTTGTGAATTAGTGCATTTTGTTAACTCAACTACATTAAGGAACAAAATTTCACAATTATAGTGTTTTCTTGTCAAGAACTTCTCTAAATGCTTTCACACCTTTAAAGTAATGTGTTATGTAGCTTCTTAGGTTTCTAGTGCGACTTTGGAATTAAAATGTACATCTCTATATATTTAAAATTCTAATTTACATTGATTTTGGATTTTTGCATTATAATTACTATGGATTTCTAAACCACTCTGCTTAATATTTCTAAAGTACTTTAATCTTAAATATAAAGTACCATGATCCCATAAATTTTGAATTAATTTGATTTCCTTTTTTTCTAGAATAAATCTAATTCTATATTTTTTTGAACTACTTTGGTTTTACTCCAAATTTAAGATATACTTTGCCTTTGAATTCATAAAATACTTTGATCCTGTATTTATAAACTTATCATATTTTTGAGTTATGGGTTCTTCTTATTGTGGACTCCTCTAAATTTGATATTTTTAATTTCTATTAGCCATATTCTTTATATCCATGATGATTTACCCTTCGCAAGCTATGTGCTTTGCATCTAATATGTCTGATTTTATGAGTTATATGCTATATATATATGTGGTGATTTACCATCTTTGTGAACCGTGTGCTTTGCGTCTTATATGTTTAATTCTGTGAGCTATGTGCTTTATATCTATGGTGATTTATCCTTCCTGAGTTGTATACTATGTATCTAGTATTTATGATTTTATAAGCTATATACTTTATATCTATAGTGATTTACTCTTTGTGAGTTATGTCCTCTGCGTCTGATTTGCTTGATTTTGTGAGTTATGTGCTCTATATCTATGGTGATTTATCCTTTGTAAGCTATGTGCTTTGCGTCAAATATTTATGATTCTAAGAGCGATGTGCTTTGTATATGTGGTGATTTACCTTTTAATGAGCAATGTGCTTTGTGTCTGATATTTCTAATTTTATGAGTTATATGCTTTATATTTGTGATGATTTACCCTTTGCAAGCTGTGTGCTTTGCATCTGATATGTTTGATTTTGTAAGTTATGTGGTCTATATATGTAATGATTTACCCCTTATGAGCTATGTGGTCTACGTTTATATATTGTTCTGGTTCTATTTAGATGCTCTCTATTATACTCTATTAAATTATTTTCATCTATTTATTTAGTTCAAAAAGGATGATTTGATCATGCTTTGACTTTATGAGTTTATATAAACGATGTCTTTATTTAAATTATGGATAATCAATATTGATTCTCATCTCTTGTGGACAGTATTGTAAGTTTTTTGTTTGCATAAACAAAAGAAGAAAGGAAAAGAAAAAGGTTAAATAAAAAAATTCTAGAGCTTTTAGCTTGTCTTTTCCTAATATAGATAGTATTATTTACTCACTATGTATTGTCACTTACTCTTATATTCTCTATACTTTTCAGGGAGTAGTGCTGACTTGGAAATTCTTCTACAAGGTAAAGTCAAGTAAAGACATATTGGTGAGTCTTACACTTTTCATAAGGGAAACATTGATTTGATTGTTATTTACTGTATCACATTGTAATTTACAAGCTCCTATTGTCACAAGTAGAAAAAGTGACTGTATGGAATATCTCAGACTGTTTGTTTGTATTAGATTATAAGAGCATAGCTTTCTTGCCTTGTAATTTACAGGTTTGAGTTGTAAAAATTTTAGGAAGTTCATATTTCAGAAGAAACTTTATTAAAATTTTCACACGAAAACCAAATAGTGAACATTATACTTATGGATTACCATAATTTAGTAATTGATATGTGGTATGTTTGTCACTAAGTTGTTTAATTTCTAGTTTGTGGATATGGGATTTACTTTGTCCTCATTATCAATCACTCCTATTTAGCTTAAGGTGTGACACTTATGAATTAATATTTTTAGGGGGTTAATTAAAAGCTAGAAAAAGGAAATGATATTTGTTGACAAATTTAAAAAAGATTTTGAGCTTATAAACAAAATTTTTCAATAATATAGAAGTTGAAATATAAATACAACAAAATATTTTAAATTGATATATAATTAACATATTTTAATAGGTTAATTATCACATGTATTGCTTTAATATGCAATGTAGTAGTTACATGAGTAAGAATACCTTAAATAATTTAGAGAGTAGATCCCTGCTATAAATTTTTTACAATAGGAGATGTTGTAGAGAGGGAAGATATTTTTTAATTTTCTATAAATTTCTTTATGTGACTACAACATCCCTGTTGCAAAAAAATTTATAACATGGATTTATAGTTACTAATTTATTATTACTTTTTTTTGGTGATTTTTTTTATGCATTCTCAAAAGTAGTTACACCATGTAATCACTTGGTGACACACTTGATAAGGATGCATATTAACAATATATCAAAATATATTGATTATATATCAATTTAAAATAATTGTTGTATTTCTATTTTATTTTTTGAAAAAAAATATTTATGAACCCAAAATCTTTTTTTCAATTTGTAAATTTATATTTTAATTTTTCTTTATTTTTTAATAATTTTTCAAAAATATTTGTTTGTAAATTTATTAACTCACGTTTACACTTTTTTAATTTATTTTGTAGTTATTAATCGATTCTTAACTTGATCATTTAATAATTTTTATTTTCAATTCATTTATTATTTCATTTGTTAGGTTGTTGGAATTCTTCGTAGGAAACGGGAATCTTATTCCCAATCCCAAGTGACTGCATTCCGTTGTTTGGTATCTGGCAAAGGTGAGACACTCCCAATCTCCTTCAATGGAAAGTAGATCCATTCCCAGGAATGAAATTGTTGATTACTAAATTGCCCTTATATACCCTTATTTGAAGACCAAACGCAACACCCTTGAGCTCCATCAGCGCCGACACACTGGTGTCCTTGTTCTCAGATTGACCACAGGAAAGCTTTGATCTTACTCGTTGGGAAGAGATACGTACCTCACTCTACTGGTCAACGACGTCAAAATCACTAGCCAATGAAGGCAATCTTGTGCACGGCGGCGTCCACTGGCTATTGAATCCGGCAATGGGCGGGTGAAGGACGCTGCCCGAGAGATACAAAGAAGGTGCATCGATGTTTAGGGCAAGTGTTGCAGGTGAATACAAATTTGTAAAAGGGCATTTTTGTCATATCATAAACTTTACATCCCATTCCCATATTCTGATTTTTAACTACACATTACTTTGTAATAAGATTTTTATTCATTTTCCTGTTATATCAAACATGCTTCAGTTCATAAATTATTATTTTTTATTCTTATTCTTATTTTTTCACTGGACATTCCAACAACCTTCACTAGACATTCAAGTAACTAAATGAGACCTTAATCTCTTACTATATTAAATATTACACATTTAGTTTAAATTTAATAAATACTAAGGGATTAATTATACTAAAGTTTAAATTATTATAGTGGGAGATCAATTTAAAAATATAATAATAAGTGAGAAATTAAATTAAAAATTAATTAATAAATACATAATTAAAATAGAATTTTACTTCTTGCGTATGTTCCATCTGACGGCACCACATGAAGAATCGTACGTCCTCGAACTTTAATGTCCTGATCAAAATTATCAAAGGGTCCCAATAGAACGTTCCAGATACACATCACCTATATAACCCCTTCCCTTTACGTTTCCATACGAGTTCGATCTCTGTTTCGTCATTAGCTCGTTCGATCTTCCCTTTTATATCTCTCTTCTGGATTTTGATCTGTGTCCGCGAAGATGCCAACCCGATCAACTGCGACCATAGTCCAAGACTGGGAACCGGTGGTACTTCGCAAGACCAAACCCAAGGCTCAGGAGTTGCGCGACCCGAAGGCCGTGAACCAGGCACTCCGGTGCGGAGCAGAGGTCCAGACGATCAAGAAGTTCGACGCCGGTTCGAATAAGAAAACCGCTCCAGTGGTTAACGCGAGGAAGCTGGATGAAGGAACCGAACCGGCGGCTCTGGAGAAGGTATCAATGGAGGTGAGGCAAGCTATACAGAAGGCTAGATTGGAGAGGAAGATGAGTCAAGCGGAGCTTGCGAAGCAGATTAACGAGCGGCCACAGGTGGTGCAGGAATACGAGAATGGAAAAGCGGTGCCGAATCAGACCGTACTGGCGAAGATGGAAAGAGTTCTGGGTGTGAAACTCAGAGGGAAGGTAGGCGGCAAGTGAGGATTGAGACTTCGAATTTAAGGATTTCTAGAGTGTGCTCTGCCACCATTTGCTTCTGTTTAGTCGGTGTGGATGTAAAAAAGAATGTAAGAAAATTATGAATGACCAACGACTTGTGAAACTGAAGCTGTAATATGTTGGAACTTGGAACAGATTGTTTGGAAACTGGAAAATTTTGATCAACTGTATTGAAACTTCACTGTGGATAGTGTTTATTGGTTACCTTGGTGTTGAGATTCCGATAAAACAGACGGTAATATTTCATTCATCTTCTTGCTTGAGAAATTTGAGCCTAATATGTAAAATAAAGAAAGAAATTTCGGAATCCTGACTCGACTAGATAACAATATGTTTAATTTTATTATTTTAATTTTGTTCGAAAAAACATAGAAGAATTCTGGCTCCCTCCCCAATATGTCACCACGGCTTTCAAAAGCTCGTTCTTGAAAATTTTAAATTCCAGACAAATAGTCAACAACAATAAACTTCAATTTTCAATTTGTAGTAAAATTTAATGATCTTCCTCGACTAATATCCTTGAACAATTTTAATATCTTAAAATTTTAATTAGCGAAATGAATTACTTAAAAATTTTAGCAAAAAAACAAAGCATGTCTTTAAGCCATTATCCTTTTAGAAAACCAATCAGTAAAAAGATATTTAATTATATATCCTGGCAAATATTTTAACTTTTAAAGTAAAATAAGTAAAACATTATTTTGGAATAGTATTTTAAGATAAAATATATTTTATATATTATTTAACAGAAATAATTTTAAAAGAATTTTATCTTTCAATTAATTTGATTAAATTTTAGATAACTAAAATCGTACAAATATAAAGAAGAAGAAAATAATGATATGCTTATAGAATACTTTATCTATATCAGTTGTAAAATAGAAGTATAAGAAGTCAATAAATATTAGAGATGAACCAAACATTAATAAGTGGTGAGGTATAGTGAAGTTATTCTACAAGGTCAATTATTTGTACATATTTAATAAGAAAGACAAGTAGATAAAGTAAAAAAAATTTTATATGATAAAAAAGAATAAAATTTAACAATATGTAGCATTCAAAAAGGATTAAATAAAAATATGTCAAATATTATAAGAATAAACAATTCAGTATTATGATGACGAGAAAAGATGGACAAAATTATAAAGAGTTATAGACATAAAATAGTAGAAAAAAATAGACAAGAGGAATTAATAAGGACAATAATAATTGGAAGAAAAAGTAACCACAATTGTAATAATTGAAATAAGAGTTTGGTATGCCTAACTTATAAAGCATTATAATTAAAAGTAAAAGTCATCGTGCCTCATAATATCTCTCTCATAAAAAGCTCTGAAGCATTATAAGAGATTTTCAATCACTTGTATCTAATATTATTTTTGAATAAAAATATCTTATTATTCTTCAAGTTATTTTCTTGTATATTATTATCATTTTGACAAGAACAATTAAAGAATATTAAGGTATAGAATTCTAAACTTTTTATAAAAGATATTTTAATTAAATAACATGATCCTATAATTCAACTACTATATTATTGATATATTAGCATTCATTAAGCCAATTAACAATATTTCTCCTGTAAGAAATGAAGAAAATTTGTACTGATTTAAATTGAAATATGAAGGTTTGTGCCATAAAGTATAATAAAGTATTGCATTAAAGAGAACAAAGTTCCTTCCAAACTCTAGTTCATATTTGGTCAAAAAATGTTTCATGACTTAAGTTGGTGTTATATATTAGTAGTATAGTCAATTGTTTCAATTATAATATTAGAGTCAGGTCTAGTTATAATAGATAAAACTATGAACTTTAATCACGTAATTTAATACCTTTGTCTATCCCATTTTTATTATTTGTTATTAGTAATTAGATTATATTTGTTTGCTTGGGATTATTAATGGATGCTAATAGAGTGGAACCCAAAATATATTGTAGAGAAGCAAATAAATTACCAAATAGTTCTTATATACCCTAAAAACAAGAATCATTAGGACCTATACTATTTATATTAGGATAAGAAGGAGATGATACTTATAATAAATTAAATTAGACAAATATGTTTCTAATAAAACAATTAGGATGTTTGCTAAATCCAAATATAGAAGAAGGAGTAGACAAATATGCATTTGAAAGAGTAATAGAAAGAGTTTCAAAAGAAGCTAATGAAATGAGAATATAAGTGTTAGAATTAAGAAAAGAATTAAAAGATATGAAAGATTATATGTTTAGAATAGGACAAGCTTTAAGAATACAAAAAAAAAAAAAAAAAGAAACAAAGTGAAATTAAAACAAGGCATTGAAGTAAATATGATGCAAGCTGTAAGAAAAATAATATTTGAATAAAGATAAAAAATCAAGCTCCTAATGAAAACATATGCCAGACTAGAATATTAATAGAAAAAATGCAAAAGGACAATAAATAATTAATAATAATTTATGGAGAATATTTAATGAAAATAAAACAAAAAATAAAGGAAAAGAAAAAGTAGACGAAGAAGAAAAGATAGGAAACTTAGCAAAAATGATTATGAAATAATTGAAGTAACATGTCAAATAGGAATAGATTTATCAAATATATTCCCAAAATTAGAAAATGAAATAAAAAACACAAAACAAGGAATTTGTGAAAGGAGAGATAAATATGATGGAAGCAAAAGAAATAGAAAAAATGATGGGACAAAAAGAAAAAAATTTACAAGAAATTAGACAACAATTAGCACATATAACTATAGGATACGAGGGAATAGGAGAAAAAGAAATTAATATACAATGAAAGTGGAATAATATCAAGAAATTTTAGAAACCGATAACCTCATAATCCACCAAACTTAAATAACCAAAAATATAATATAAATACTGCAAATAGTAATAGATTAATTAGAGAAACAAAATTGTAAAATTAAGAATTAAGACATAAGGAACCAATAAGGACACAAGATTTCTCACATTTATAGGAAACCACTTATTTACCGACAATAAATAGTAACTATACCCACACACTATTAGGACAATATGGAATAACACAAATACCTAATGCGGGGAATATGACTAAACCTAAACTCTAATTTACATAATGAAAAAATAATAGAAAATTTGAAATAAACACAATTAATAACATTAATAATAACAAATGCAGTTAAATTATTAATAGAAACAATCATTACAGGAATAGTATAGGATTAATGAAAAAGTAAACTATAAGAATTCAAAATCAGTGCAATAATGGTAAATGAATATGCAAATAGGAAGAAATTTATGTTAAATTAATAAGATAATATGAACAATTATTATAAAATAAAACTGTAGGAAGAAGTGTAAGGGCAAATGAAACAACTAAAATAGAAAAAACAATAACAAAATTACATTAGATAGAGATCTATACATTAGACCCAAAGGATTTAAACCAATATATATTCAAATATAAAAAATATTATTGTGAAGCAAGGTTACAAACATATGAGCAACACAAATTTTATGTGGAATTAATTCTTAAAAAATTACCAAAATTAATATTGGAAACAACAATAGAGGATTATAAAAAAAACATTTAATGAAAAAGAATAATTAATTCCATATATAGGCACTATAGGAAAAAGAGAAGATTATTTGAGATAATATTTATCTAATAAATGTAAAGAAGCTTGGAGAAATAGTAAGTATTATACACCAAACAAATTAATATTAAAATGTAGAGAATTAAAAACATATCACAAGTGAAGATGTCAAGTAGAAAAAATGAAATAAAAAAAGATAAATAAATATTCAAAACCATACAAAAAGTATAAATGTAAGAGGTATGCGAAATATAAAATTAAAATTCAATATAAACCCATAAAATATTTAAAAAATGAATAAAATTAGATTGTAAGAAAAAAAAAACCAGAAAATGTCAATGCAATAATAGTGGACAATTAAGACATATATATACTGAATGTAATAAACCAGGAAATAAAAAAGCTATGAATATAACAGAAATAGCTAAGAAACATGGACTAGAACCAATAAAATATTATAAAATATCATGAAATAAAATTGATAAGTCAAATATAAAATTATATAAAATGGTTATACAAACTAAAAAGTAATTAAGAAGAACTTGAAAGTGATTCAAAAAATTATAAATATTCTCCAATAGAAGAATAATAGAATAAAATTAATAGAACATGAAATAGTAAAATTACCAATAAAGGAGGAAATAACAAAAAAAATTATACCATGAGTACAATAATTAATAAAAATATATTTCCAAGTAGGAATAAACTCGCCAATAGAATTATTAGTGACAAACAATAGAATTATAGATAGTGTAACAAATAGTGTTATAGGAGTATTAAATGGTAATTTAATATATCAAAAAATAAAATTCACACTAAATACAAATTTTGCAATATATTGATAAAAAATGACTATGAACATGATATTAGTAATATATCATAAATTAAAAAGAATCAAAATGACACTTGGAAGCAAAATAATAAGTACAACAAGAATAATAGGATTAGTATTTTCAAATAAACATAAAATCTACAAAAGAAATAATAGAAAAATAATTATAGAGAAAACTTTTATGGTAGTATTAGAACTAAAACTAGATCCCATAAATATAACTATACCAAGACAATTACAAATATAATTAGATAATACTAGAGAAGTAGAACAATATGAAAATACTCAAATGCAAATAGAATATAATAACAGTTTAGGAAAAAGAAATATTAAGATAAATACATAAAAAATAAACATAAATATAAATCAACCAATAAGTATAGAATAATATAAATCGGTATCCGAAAGAGGCTTAATAAAATCAATAAGTCAAAGTAGTTATGAAGAATTAGACGAAGGAATTAGACTAGCAAATTATGTATTAATATAAATAAAGAACAATGGAGTATGGCTCAAAGTAATTGCATTAGTAAAACCTAGTTATGAAATTAGTACTATACAATTAGAATTTATAGATAATAATATAGAAATAGATGAATAAGGAACCATCATAATAAATTTTAATAAAAGAGATACAATAAAAATAAAATTATGGGTAGATGCTAAAGTCAAAAATAATATAACACATAAATTAATATTGGCGGAAGATTTTTTTAGAACAAGTAGAACCTTATAAAATTCAAAAAAAAAAAAAATACTAATAAATGTAGATCAACAAATAGTAATATTAGAAAATAATAAAATTGATATAAATGAAATTCTACTACATATTAGTAAAATTTAATTATGATAAGTATCAATTTAGATAATATCATGCAATGATATATACTGAAAGCTAATATAACAACAACTAAATATAATGTATTACTTTTAGAATTATGAAAAAAAGAAAAATCAATGAAAATGAGTAACGCAAGTAAAGAAGTTCATGTAATAGAATTATTAGCAAAAAATATACCAATACATATAGGAGATTATAAACTAAAAATTTTAATATTATATCAATTTAATGAAACCCCCTTGGATATTATAAAAGGAATGATTTTTTTTTTCTAGAACAATACATGCTATTGCATTTTGCACAAAAAGCTTTAGTCTTAACCGCACAATGTAAACATGAAGCATAGGTAATATGAATAACGAATGCATACAATAGAACAGATGAAATATTCCATAAGAAAAACTCAAATAACGAAGTACAGTTCTTACCAAATAACAAATCTATAGAAATGAAAGAAAAAAGAATAATAATAACAAATATATAAATGAATTTACAAAAAAATCATAGAACAAATATTAGTAGAAAATTATATTGAAAACTCATTAATATATTGGCAAAAAAATCAAAACTAATAGAAAAAATAAAGCTTAAAGACTATAGTATAGAAATGTCTAGTAAACTTTAGCCATAGATAGAAAATGATAAAATAGAATTTATAATGCATATAAATGAAATGAAAAAAATATGACTTGATAAGAAAAAGTAAGCCAAATTATTGTTCACTATCAATGATAGTAATGAAACATATGACAAAAAATGAGAAAAATATAGGATGATAATAAACTATAAAAAAAAAATTTAAATGATATAGCAATTAGAAATAGATATCCATACATAAAATAGAACTATTATTCAATCTTATAAAAGGTAAACAAATATTTATTAAGTTTGATTGTAAACTAAGATTTTTCTAAATAAAGTTAGAAGAAGACAATAAAAATATACAATATTTATTACTTCATAAGGATTTTATGAATGAAATGTACTACCTATGAAATTTGATAATAGTCTAAGCATATTTCAAGAATATGATACAAAATTATTATTACCAATAAGAGATTTTATAATAATATATGTAGATGATATTTTGATATTTTCAAATAATGAAGAAGAATATGAAAATCATTTATTATAGTTTATTGAGTGATAGAAATAAAAGGATTACATATATCACTCGAAAAAGTAGAATGAAGGAAAGTACAAACAAGATTCTTATCACACTATATATCAAAAGATGAAATATAATTATAAGAACATATAAGTAAAAAAGTAGAAAAATTTCTTGAAACAATACTGAAAAAATAACTTCAATCATTTATAGGATTAATAAATCAAGCCATAAATTTTATTCCACACTTATCTAAATATAAGTAAAAATACCTAAATTAGAAGGAGAAAAGAGAAAATAGCAATGGAATGAAAATACTAGTAAAATAATAGAAAAAATTAAAAAAAGTATGTAAAAATTTACCAAAATTAACCATACCTACTAAAGAACCTATAAAATGGATTATTTATACAAATGCTTCAAAAAATTATTGGGGAGCAATATGATATCATGAAAATGAAGAAGGAATAGAAATAATCACTAAACATATTAATGGAAAATTTAATGAAAGTCAAAGTAGATACCTTTAAAATTGAAAAGAATTTTTAATTATAAAAAGAGTAGTAGGGAAAATTGAATTATTAATAGTGAATTTCTAATTTATTATAAGAACTGATAACAACCAAGTTGAGCATTGGCTTGACAAGAGAGTAGAGACTTCAAAAGTGACTAATAAAATGTTAGTAAAATGGCAAAGTGATATATCTCATTATAATTATCAAGTTAAATATATAAAAAGAAAATATAATTGTTGACTATTTAAGTAGAGATAAAGCCCAATGAAGACTAGACAAATAACAATCCAGTAAAGGAGACTCCAAGTATGGATCTTCAGAATATTAGTATTGAACAAATAATTATGAAGATAAATATTATTAAGATGAATATGAGTTTACTTCACGCCCAAGTAAATACAAATCATAGTAACTTGAGTACCTCATTAGAAAATACCATAGCCCAAGTAAAGGACTTAAGAGAAGGATGAACAAATTGGCAAAACAAGTAATAGGCCAAAAAAAAAACCCAAATTCACAATCCAATCCAAAAACCAAATAGTAATCTTCACAAAAATCTTGAAAGGCCAATAAAAAATATTTCAAGACCAAAGTAGTCTAAAGTCCATTCCTGAAAATTCCAAGATATATATATATATATATATATATATATAATTATATTAAAATAGTAAAAATAAATAAACATTATATTTTTATATATAAATATATCCATGTATATTATGTCTTTTGCAAATATTAAAAAATTTAGTCTATTAAAAAATTATAAAATTTTACATAAATTAAAATGTTATTTTTTATTTATTAGTTTGATTGTTAAAGTATGAAAATATAGTTTGAATATTTTAAGTTTAGAGTTAATTATTTAATATATTTGTTTAAAATTTGTTATCTTTTTAATTATTATTTTAATGTACATCCATCTAAAATAAGGAAATTAATTTAGTTATTATTTTTAATATTTTTTTACTGAGAGATATAGGGAATAGAATACGGTTTTTTAAAACATTTTAGACCTATAAAAACCATATCTTTTTTCTTTTTAAAACTCTCTTATGATTGAATTATAATAATTCATACTTAAAATTTGTAATTTCATAGTTCTTCATGCATTTATAATAGTTCATTTAATGACCAATTGTTTTGTAGAAATTTATGTGAGTTATGTTGCAAATTTAAAGTGTGAAAAAATGTTAATATTTGATATATAGTTGATGTTATTTATATATGAATGAATATAACTATTATTTGTTGTACTTTTTGTGAAAAAGAAGTAAACAATAAACCTAAATGATCCATAAATAATTTTTACATATTTTGTTTCCCCCATATATATATATATATATATGTGCCACGTTGTGACATATTGGGGAGGATGATTTAAAAAGTCTTACTGTGCTATTTAAATTTTGAAAAAAAATACTAAAATACAATGACTAAAATTGATTTGTTTATTTTAGATGCTTATAAAATAAAATAATTATTGATATGATCCAAAAATACAAAAAATATATATCAAATGATTAAATCTAAGTTTAAAATACTTAAGTAATATATTCATACTTTAACAATCAAACCAATAAATAAAAAAATAAAATTTTAATTATTGTAAATTTTTTAAAATTTTCTTAATAAATAAACTAAATAAAACAATTCTCATAATATCATAAATTAAATTTGTTTACTTTTTTAATAGATTAATTTTTTAATACTTATAAAAAAATACAAATAAATATATATTTATATATAAAAAATATTTTTTACTTATTTTTATTATTTTAATATAAAGTGGGGGACAGGCCCATCCATGTGAATGTGTTTGAATCTCTTTAATCATCAAAATGTATTCACAAATAATACTAACAGTAAACAAGTTTTGTTGAGATAAGAGAGTATATATGTCAACAAAACTGTGAACTTTATTAGTGAAATGAGAAAAAAAGTTAACAATTAAGATGATTCAAAACACTGGTACACTTTAGTTTCATGCACTCCATTTGAGATTCAAGCCTTAAATGGTGGAAAACAAGAACAATTTTAAGCCTAAAATGAAGAGAAAGATTTTTAAATAGACTCCATTTATAGAAAATAAATAAATAAAGTTAATCATAAAAGGCATGCATAAATGTATTATGAGTAAACGTATCTGACATATTTATATGTATATATATTTATTAAAAATATCATTTTAATGCTCTACTTTTGAATTTGATTTTATATTGGTCTTTTATATTTTAAGTTTTAACCCAAAATAGATCTTCTCTACATAAGACTAAGATGGTTATTTTGAATCAAATTTTAAAAATAAATTATCATTTTAAGGCTTGTAATTTATGAAGAATTAAAATGAGAACAAATTTAAAAGTGAAAACTTGAGGCTTTTGATTTGTTAAAGACGAAAATGAGACTAAATTAAAAAGTAAAAAATTATGTTTTTTTCATTTTTAAATAATTGACTTAATATATGATTCTTTTATCCGATCCATTGCAATGGTAATTGGATATCATGGTTCATGTGCAAGTTATGAGGTATTGAGCTTTAATACTCCTTAGCCTCGGAATGGCGTTGTATTGTCTCACTGAAGAATAATCTCAAGCTAGAATTAGCATATATGATATCTAGTGACTGATAGAGCCAGGATGATCTAAAAAATATAGAGTAAATTACTCCTTTCAATTTCATTGCTTTTTTTTTTTTTAAAAAAAAAAATTGATATATTAAAATATGACTTTTAACTTCGTTTCTTAATAATTTTGTAATCCTTTTATTTATTTAAAAGAACAAATTAGAAAGTCAGTCTACATAATTCTAGTAGACAATGAAACAAAAATAATTAGAAAAAATGACTGAGAGAGTGGACGAAAATAATAATTTATTTTAAATTTAATTTTATCTATTGAAATATTATTATCAATCTCTCAAAATTTTGTAAATCATTTTAATTTATTTATAGGACAGTTTCTAAAAAATTGGTCACTATAGAATAATAATCATTGAAAAAATCCATAAAAGAATTTTAAATTAAGATAATTTATTATATTTCAAAGATGGGAAAAAATTTAGCAATTTTATTTTAAAATATAATCAGTCAAAAGGAAAATGATAGCATATGGCACTTAACAAATGTGGGTCATGGATCAAATTAGAATTTCAGTCAAAGTGAAATATTTTATACATTTTATTGACCGAAAAAAAATTATTTTATACATTTTGAAAGTCGCCCATTATAAAGTGTTTTATTTTTTTATTTTCTAGTAAGTCTTTTGCTATAAGAAATTTTATTGCAAAAGATCCAACGGTCCATATTCTTTCAAAAGAACTGAAATAAAAATATTATATTAAAAATGTGAATTATTGAATCATTGGATCATGATTTCATTCCAATAATCCATATTTTTAATATGGAGTCTGTAGTAGAAAATCTTGTCGTAGAAGATTAACTCTCCTATTATTTGTAAGACTTAATTATGCAAATATATAATTGAGCAGAAGCTAACATATTGCTGGCTTTGGTTTTCAAATGAGGATCCAATACGTAGTAGACAATTAGACTAAGAGTTCAAAGCCAAGGAGAATTGTAAACCGGAGTGAAAACAGATTTAACTTGGAGGTACTTGTGAAGGGCTTCCATTCCAAAATCCCTTCCATGTCCGCTCATCTTATACCCTCCAAAAGGAACATCGCAGTCAAACACAAGATAGCAGTTTATCCAAACAATGCCTGCTCGAACCGACCTTGCCACTGTGTTTGCTGTATCTATGTTCTTCGTCACTATGCCTGCTGCTAAACCATACCTCGTATTGTTCGCTTTCTTTATTGCTTCCTCAATGCTCCTGTTAGTTCGTACATTTCACACTTCAGTTAATAAACTGCATTTTCTTTCTATTGGATCTAAGACTCTGAAGAGAAATTCAAATTGAAACTTACTTAAACTTCATCAGCACCACCACCGGCCCAAATATTTCTTCTTTTGCTATAAGCATGTCCTCCTGAACAGGTTACATATAACCATGAATGTTAGTTTCAAGGGCTTTTTTGTTATTTTTTTTCCACAATTTTCTTTTTGCAACTAATAATAAGCCTCTATTTGCTATTATAAGATGATATATAAATATTGGTTGTATTTTTTTATTTTTTTTTGCGGACTTGGCTTCTTTTAGACTACATAGACAAGTGGGGTTATGGTCTTGAACAAAAATCTAACAAAAGATTTATGTTGGAAAAAATTTAGAGTTTATAGAGGTTTGATAGAATAAATTGTAATATTTTTTAAATTTAAGTTAAAATTAACCTTAACATTGGCGAAAATTGTAGGCTCAATGTAGTATCCCTTGCTACTCGCTGGCTTGCCACCAGTCAAAAGGGTGGCTCCTTCTCTCTTTCCATGCTCAATATAAGAAAGGATCTTATTAAATTGCTCCTTGTTCACCTACAGCAGAAAATTATGAGCACTGTACTGGAAATGAAATTAAATATAATACATGAATGGTTCCTAATTAATTAGCCATATGAGATATGTTTGTTTCCTTAATTACCTGGGGTCCTTGTTGAACTTTTGGATCAAAAGGGTCTCCAACTACCCACGCTTTTGCCTTCTGTACCAATTTTTTCTCAAAGTCATCATAAATACCTTCCTGAACAAGCACACGAGAACCAGCAACACAGACTTCTCCCTGAAATCACAAAGCAGGGTATTGTTATTGTAATCCCTTCTAATTACTTATAGAATATGCTATTTTTTTTTTATTTAAGATGCAAAATTTATATTCAATTGCACCAAAATTTGAATTAAAACATGGTTGTATGATCATTGACTGTAAATAGATAGTTCATACTTCTGCATAATTTAACAAAACTAAAAAAAAGTTTTAGGTCTAATATTTATTTTACATGATAGATAACCTATTTTCCCCCAATAATTCCCACAAAAGCTCTAATTATATTCTTCTTATAGATTGCAAAAACATGTGGATTCATGGTATCCAGTAATGCGAACATAATAGGAATAACTGATAGAGCTATGACATAACTCATAAGTACAATTTTTTTTAAATAAAATACTTGTCTAATAAATAGAACAAATATCCAATTAGCATGTACCTCATGACTAAACTAAGCTAAGAGATTGTCATCTAAAAATATCAACAACAGATTAGTGAAAATAAATTTTCAATAACATGAAAAAACATATATAATACTTGAAATATCTATAGAATTAAAACTATGATTTTTATGAAATATGTGTGCATGTCAGATATTATATAAATAACATGTACATATGCATTAACAAATATATGACAACTAAAGGTAGATAATGTCATTAACTAATAGGTATTGGGACGTCATATTTGAGTTATTTGAGTCTCACTAAGCCTAGCATATGACTTTCATATCTAGGTGATCAAGTCTCATGAACCCCAGCATATGACACCTGATCGGCAGGTGTGATCCCACCTTTAAATGAGGTATCCCCCAATAAGTACCCAAGATAAAATCAGACAATATAATCTTTAATATGTCATCTAAACCATTATGTGGTTAAAATTAGTTTAGTGTGAGAGAGAACTATTGAGGTTTCTTTTGTAATGTTCTAAATGTTGATGTTCTTATAAGTGTTAGGAATCCCTTTAGTATCAATTTAATTCAAAGTGTTCCTAACAATGATATATTATTGTCTTCTCCTGATTTCTTGATATCATTTAAGCAACATGGTTTGCCATTGATCTCATAATTTAAGTTGTGCTCAAGAAGTATAATAACACCACTTTTTCTATAGTTATTTAGGTGGCATGACTTGTCATAAATTACAGTATTAATAAGATATAATGTCTTACTAAAGAACTCATAGAGTTCACAATATATATAAATGCGACATAACTAGCCATTATCAAAGGGTCACCATATATATGAAGGCGACATAGCCCATCATTATCAAATGAGATTCCAACACAGTGTACAAGAATAATTTAATCTTACAAAGAGTAGTTATCTTTTCAAACAATCATAGTCTCTTCATCATACAAAGTTGAAATGCATAATAACATAAGCAATTTGTAGTGATGAATAACAAAATATTTATGTAATGATACGTAATGCACAAAAAAATCTACACATAAAAATTCCTAGCCTAAAGTTTTTATGTCTTACATAATATTTCCTTAGATATTTCAAAATATCCATTTAGCCAACCCTTGTATCATGAAGACCATTCAAGAAGAAGAAGAAAAAAGAAAAGAGAAGAAAAGAACCTAGAATATGTTAAATCATGTTACCTAGATACGTTTTCATTTCTTGTAATTCTCCTAAAATTGCAAAGTGGAGAGGTGAGCGTGAGTAGACTTGGTATAAGGAAGAATGTAGGGTATGATGTGAAAAAATGGAATAAGTGTTGGATATTTAAAAAGAATTTGATGGCTGTAATTTAACTATATATTTTTTATCTAACAATTGTAATTAATCTCAAATAATAAAATATCGAAGATATAATTATATGTGGGCCTTACAGATATCTAATATTCTATTATGGCATGGACATCAAAGGTTAAGGTAGTGTCACATTTCTCTCCTTGTGAATTTATCATTTTACCCTTGAAATTTTTTTTAAATGATCACTTTGCTCATGGCCTTGTAAATTTACTATTTTGCCCTTGGTATTCTTAAAGAATGACCATTTGGGCCCTACACCTTAAAATTAAGCTATAAGTTATTTGTTTTAAAAAATTCAACCAGACATATTTATTTTTATTTAATTTTTTAAAAATAATTTAACTTATATTAAAAATTACTAAATTAGAGTTATTACTTACTAGAAGTATGATTTAATTTAGCAAGAGGAGTTAGTGAAAAACAGACCTTGTTATACAGGAAGCCCGCGAGTGCAAGCTCAGCAGCTTTGTCCACATCAGCATCATCAAATATTATGAGTGGTGACTTTCCTCCTAGTTCGAGTGAAACTGCTTTCAAATTACTCATAGCTGCAGCTTTCATGATTTCACGCCCTACTGCTGTTGAACCAGTAAAGCTTACCTATGAATACCCAACGAAGAAAGAAAGCATCCTTCTATCATTTATTTTCCTTCCTTCTCAATCCTTCCTACCAAACAACGCTTCAATCTGAACAATATATAAGCAAACTCAGATGAATATATAGCAGCATCAATTACCACATCAATGTCCATGTGTGAGCTGATTGCGGCACCAGCAACGGGTCCAAATCCAGGCACTACATTGAGCACTCCATCTGGAAGTCCAGCCTTGAAAATCCCAACCAAAAGAAATGGAAAGTGAAAAAACCATTAATGGAGCATATGCAAATATAAATATATAGATATATATACCAGCTTAGCAAGATGAGCGTAGAAGAGAGCAGAGAGAGGGGTTTGCTCAGCAGGCTTGAGGACCATGGTGCAGCCAGCAGCCATGGAAGGGCTGACCTTGGTGAAGAACATGAAGCTTGGGAAATTCCAGGGAATAATGTGTCCTGCTACACCAATGGGTTCGAGCAGTGAGTATGCTTGGAACTGGTTGGACACCTTAAATACCTCTCCACGAATCTTATCAGCAGCACCAGCATAGTAACGTAGGGTATTGGCTACTAGTGGGATCTCATAACCCTTGCATGCATGGTATAGCCTACCCCCGTCAATGGCGTCCAATGCCGCTAGCTCTGCTGCGTTTTCTTCTATTAGCTCTGCCCATTTCATCATTATTTTTGCTCGTTCCTGGTTCAAGTGAATATTAATGGTTCGAAATCATAACTATATTAAAACCAAAATGATTCATATCTATGATCTTTAGGATTGTGTCGTTTGCATTGTTTCTTGTTCAGGGTCATGTTGAACGAAGGCGATTTATTAAATCTGAAAAGGAGAGAAAGGAAAAAGATAGCATACCGTTCCAGACATACGTGGCCAAGGACCGAAATCAAAAGCCTCACGTGCTGCTTTGACGGCAAGGTCAACATCTTCTTTAGTGCCCTCTGCGATCCTCGCAATTACTTCCCCTGTTCTTGGATCTCTTGTCTCAAACGTTTCCTCTGTAATTTTCTCACCGTTTGTTATTAACACACTACCAGAACAAAATTATCAATATGATCATGCCTATGAGGACCAAAATGCCACAACTTATGTGAAGCAAAATCCAAAGCTTTTGTCTCTTGAATGTTACCTGCAGGGTTGCTCTCGATTTGGGTTCAAATGTAGTGAATCCTTACCATAGAGATTAAATCATCAAAAGCAAGTGAAAATGCAGAGCAAATGACAGGTGTGTGTGAAACTTGTGCACTACTCTCTCTCTCTGTCTCTCTCTCTTTTGCATGCCTCAAAATCAATGTGTCTGTGTACATAGACTGTAGAGAACACTGCTTTGGTTTTGAAGATTGAACCTTATAGAACTTCCATTTCATCCTATCCTAATACGTTCATCTGGGATAGAAGCGTTTACTACTTGTGAGACAACAAATAGAATGAGCAGATAGAGAGGAAAGTAAGAACCTGAAACGGAATCAACAAAATGTCCATTAATGAAGAGCTTGGTGAACTTAACGGAGATCTCAGGTTGGCCACTGGAGAGACCAGTCATCTCTCTTTCTCTCACTCTGCAAACTAATTGCAGCCAAAGAAGATGAAGACAGAAAGGAAGTCGAGGATCTTTGAAGCATGTGCAAATGAAGAGGGGGATATATACGTATGGATTTCTAAGTTCGAGGCCGTGAGAAGGTTAACACTGCGCTATTATGTTAGTTATATTTTATATTTTTATATATGATTCTTGAAAAAATAATAATAAATTTAAAATCATATATATTATTACAAATATGTTTTTTCCCATTCAACTTTGTTATTCGTAGCATAAGAGCTAAATAAAAGGAAGGAACTGCATTAGCTAAGGAAAGTTCATGATTGGCCAAAATTTAGAGAAAAGGACACTTTGTTAAATAGCAGGGCGTACGTGAAACCATGTGATTTCGTAGTCAAACATCAAACAGAAAAAGAAAAAGAAAAAACATCGTTTTTATATTCAAATAGTATAAAGGCCACGAGGTGAGCATGTACCATGCATATAGAAAAAAGGAAAAATTATACTTTTAGTTCTGGGCCACGGAGAAAACTTCCTATAGGGCCTAAGTAATAAATTGTATTATATTTTACGTATTGTAAAAAAATTATATATATATATATATATATATTTATATATACAAAAATAATATACTATATTAAAATAAAAGTTTAGCAGTGCATTATGACACACACGGTGCAACATAATAATATAAAATATGTATTAAAAGAGTAGAAATTCTGACTAAGTTCTATTTGAAGAAGAAGAGTCTAAAAAGTTAAAGATAAAGCAAATATAAATATTAAATTAAAAATATTAAAAAAATAAAATATAAAAATTATAACAAAAACATTAGCAAAGAATAAATATCAAATAAAATGAAAGAGTGAGAAAAAAATAAAACAAATAAGAAATATTGAGAGACAATGGCGATGAATTAAATAAAAAAGAGAAAATATTGATTTTTACTATTTCAAATTTTAATCTACTGAAAGTGTGATAGAAACCTTTTTATTTTTATTTTTTGTAATAAAAAAATTTATAAACTTTAATAATATAGTATTTTGAAATTTTTTTTTAATTTTATTAGTGAAAAGTACTTATTTAATCATTAAAGTAATCAATCAACCATAAAGATTGAGTAGCAATCAATCATTTTTGTTATTTAAAGAATAATGTATATTATACCATTATGTAAACTATTAATCATACAATAATATTATTGTATTATGTAAATTTTAATTTTTAACAAATTATATATAAGCTTTATTTTTTTATCAAAGTAATATATATATATATATATATATACACACCGTATAGTCTTGACAGTCGGGAAATTTTTATACGTGGCTTTATTATATCAAGAATACAGATCTATAACAAATTTTTTTGGCCGAGTAGTCTTATAATTTTGGGGTTCCAGCCTATATACAGATTTTCATTAATTACAAAAATATTAGTCTAAATTATGGAATAATATTTTAACTAAAACTAAACTAGGTCATAGAAGGAACTCTGTCCTTTTTCATGCAGAGTATTTTTTAATAGACCTTCCTCCTTCAATTTAGTTCAGCATAATCTTCCTTCGTTTCATACAAGATGTATACTTATTCCATAATTTATTATAATATTAAAGTAATTAATGATATATTGGTAATGAAATTATAAGATCTTGCTTATTTGATTATAATTTCAGAAAATAATCTCCTTAATTCCCCTATAGGGGGTTTAGAAATCCATAGTATATTGTGCTTATTTTAATCTTCAATTAATGATGAGGATAAACAAATAATAGTAAAGTAGACTTGATGATGATTTCAATGATATTTATAAACAATGGATTTTAATTCTTAAAATATTTGGATATAAAGATTTAGAGGGACTGAAAACTATTAAACTTAAGAAGATAGAATATTTGATGGCTCATGAAGAACTTAAATACTCAATACCTTTATGTGTAATTACAAACTCTTATATAGACAGGATATTCCCTCTTATCCTTTCTTTGAGTGTTTATTTTGCATACTTGTTTTCTGATGTTGGTATTTGGTCTTGTCATTTCTTGCCATTGTTTTCATTCTTTGCTATTATTGTCTTGGGTCTTATCTTGTCCTTGATCTTATCATTAAACTTTGTTCTTGTTGGTCATAATTGACTTTTTAGTTGAAGCCATTATTATAGTCTTTCTTTTAAGTTTTTTTTTTTGCCAATTCTTATCTCTTTGTCACTTTGTCTTTTTCTTTTTTCTCTCTTCTTTCTTCTTTTCTCTTTTTCTTTTTTTCTTTTCTTATTATTCTCCAAGTATATCTAGAAAATTCTTTGACTCATCATAGCCTGTCTCTTATTTTTCTCTTTCCTTGTAATATTTACAGTCATGACTTGTATACTTAGATAATTGCTAGCATATTTTTATTTTTGTTTTTTTTCTGAATTTTCCATACTATTTGATTTTAATTTTTTGTACCATAGTGAAAATTACTTGCTTTACCGATTGAAAGAGGAATATTTGTGCATTTGAAGCATTAAAAAAGACATTTGCATGAAAAATGATAGTGTTCCTTTCATGACTTGATTTAGTTTTGGTTAAAAAATTATTTCATAATTTAGACTAATATTTTTTTAATTAATGAAAATTTGTATATAAATTGAAAATTCAAAATTGCAAGACTATTAGTCCAAATAAGTCTGCTATAAATTTGTATTTTTGGTATGACAATATCACATGCTAAAATTTGTCGGCTATAAAGACTATGGTGTATATATATAAGGTTGAGGGACCCCCGTTGGTTCCCTACCTCTGCCATTGCTTACATGACATATTAGGACCCTATCACGGTATCCTACCATCATAGGCACCTACACTATCAGAGATGGATATTGGTCTATCACTAACATTAACACTCCTCTGAGAATGCCTTTACCAAATGGAAAGTTCTCTGAAAAGCCAAGCTTCCATATAAAGTAAGGTCTTCAGTAATCATCACATTCACTCACGAAATATGTGCGACCTATGCAATTAAGCTGCAGAATCCATTAACTATCTATTCATTCGTTGTCATTTTGCGAAGGCTATATGGTTTGCTTCGCCATAGGCAATAAGAGTTGACAGATTTGAGCATCAAGACATAACACTTTGGTTTGAGCCCTGGATGTCGATGGGTGCAGGTAATTTGGAAAAAATGGAACCGCTTATCAACTTCCTCCTAGCTTCCTTACACACCATTTTGAATATTAGGAATATGGTAGTTCACACAAATTACTCTCCTTATCCCATAACTGCTCTTGCAGAAATCAGGCACTTGGTTTCCACAGCCTCTTTGACCTGGGAAAATACAAATGGTAGTGCCAAAACCTACCACCTTAGTAGATACTAGGAGGTAAGAGAGCTCAAGATAGATAGGGATTTCAAATGGACAGTGGTGGTCAAAATTCAAAAATCCAAAATTCCTAGATCCCTCGTATTAATTCTAGCCTCCTCCCTTCTTTGTAGGGAACACATGAGGAACTGGGATTGGAAATTCTAGAGAAGGACTAGAATGAAATATTGTATGGGACTGACAATCAAGAACAATACTCTACTGGAGCACTTTAGAGGACCAATGGCCCCCACCTTAAAACATTGGCATCCAAATCCTCTTCGTAACTACCGCAGATTATATGTTGTTCAAGTTTCCTGTCAGCTGTGATTACAAGTTGAAAATGATTGATCTGATCATATCTGATTTATGCAGCCGATTCAGGGAAGCTAATTTTAGTCTAATTTCTCGGGAATAGGTTCCTTCTAGGAATGAGTTTTTTAGAAGAAGAGTTGTATCCCTTACTTCGCACAATGTGCTAACTATATAATCCTCCTCTGTATACTTTCTCTTTATTGTATCTTATCAACAATAAAATGCTTGTAATTGGATCTTTACAATTCATAAATGTTTTAATTTAATCCTGCTGTTAATATTATGTTAAATTTTACTAATATAATTAACAGTAAACTATCTTAAACTCTTTGAATATTTATCATTATTCTAATAAGAGTAATAAATAGAGAATAAAGTAAAATGAACTCACATATATAACAAAGTATTGGTAGAAATATAGTAACAGGGACTAAAGTAAAAATGTTTTAAATTCTAAGAACTTAATTATAAAATACATTAAAATACAAGTATTTAAATTCTTTAAAATACATTAAAATGATATAAAAATGTACTATAACTTGCAAACTTATTTATTACTGAAAAGTTAAAAAAAGAAACAAATAAATCTATGCAGATCTAGAAGTAAGCGAAAATAGTATGCTTTATCGAAAGACACAGGCCAAATAGAGTAAGGCTCACCAACCTCCCAGTCTCATCAACTCCAGTACCTAAATTGAATATATAATAATGTTAAAATAATCTTTATAAAATGTATATACTAAATATAATGTTTATGCTACATTCACATAAGTGTGTATAGTACGGGGTTTAATTTATGTCTCCTTTCATATAAATATAATTTTGTTTACTGCAGAAATCAATTAAGTGAATTTAATATAATCTAAATAATCAAATATATAATAATGTCAGCTAACAAAAGTAAAAAGTTTATAAATGCTAATGAGCATGCTAGACGCTAAGATGAAATGATGGTATAATAATTATTAACTCTAAATAATCAAATATATAATAATGTCATCAATAAATTTTTGCACGAAAAAATGCAGTAAATGTTATAATAAAATTATATATATATATATATATACTTAATTAATAATTTGAAATTTAAAATTAAGATAAAATTATATTTTGATTTTTTTTCTTATTTTCCAATGGCATCTAATATTTACTTTAAATAAAAAGACTAATCTCTTTCGTGCTAATGAAACGCTCATTTCCTATAGTTTAAAGTAATTTTTTGTACAAAATTAAGAGTCATCTGTATAGAATAACAGTTGTGCTTAATTTATATTACGTAGCTATAAAAGCGTAAAACGTGAGCCATATGACTGATTTATCCTCCATAAATTGCAGACATTCTTTGTATGGTCCATAATTTCATACACCAAAATGGCACTCAAAGAGGAAAAAGAAACATCACAAGCATGAAGGAAAAACCAAGAACGCTCAGCACATTCCCACACACTTTTGTATTGAGAATTTGGCCTCTCATTCGCCATATCTATAATAAGCATAATGCGAACTCAGTTATATTCAATCATCTTCAGAAAGAAATGGCAAGTCTCTCTAATGTCTTCTCTGATTTCTCCTTCAAGATTCCAACCATAAAGTTCACCAAGCTTTTCATCAACGGACAGTTCGTTGATTCCATTTCTGGTTCTACTTTGTGTTTTTCTTTCTTCTTTCTCTTACCTTTGCTTAATTCATTTTCACTAGGTTCTTTTATTGTAAAAGAAAACATTTTATGTGGCCTTTTTTAATTTTTGAAAATAAAAGTAGGGTTTAGTATGACCTAGTTTAACCCGGTTAATACAGTCTGACTCAGCTATTTCATGTCAAGTTAGGCCGGATTATAATGATTCCTAATCCATTATGTGAAGACCTGATTTCGAGTTGAATTGAATCGAGTCAGGTCTTGTGTTATATCATTGACTAAATTTAGTATAATATATATATATATATATATATTACTTTTTTAAAATTTTTTTTAATGAAATTAATGATATTTTAAAAATATAACTACTTTTTTTATTTGTGTTATGTATATATATATAAATAATTTTTATTAACATAAGATATCTGATTTATTACATATTAATCAAAATTTTTTCTTTTTGTTTTTTTTTAAATTCTATATTTAAATTTGTAAAAAAAAAAAAAAACCAATTGACTCGTTCCATTTGATCTAACCTAATTATGTATAGGGTCTAACCAGTTTGGGTTAAATTTTTTGGCTCGATATATATCGCAGGTCGGCCAAAATATGTGCACCCCTAACTAAAAGTATTAAAAATATTGTTTATGTGTTATTTTTGAATGACTATCCTCAAAGACCTAAAAATAGAATGATATTTTCTAAAGTCAAATAATAAAAACAGTTTCTACATGTTTTCTAGTTCTTGTTTTCCATAATATAATAAGAGATATAGAAATATTAGTTTTTGTGAAAGAGAGCTCACTAATTAATGACAAATGTGTAATTTTAAATGTGCTTTTAAAATAAATAATTCAAACAGATTTTTTAATGTTTTATTTTTAAAAGTTATTCTAAAACTAATTTAATAGAACTGCTTTAAAATTATAAAGACCAATATAATTACGTTATGTTTGGTGTATGTCAAATATTTTTATCAAATACATTACAATATTTTATTAGATTGTTTTACAAACGTTGTTGTGTTAAATTAACCTTTCTTTGTTTAAAATTTAAGAATAAATTATTATAGACAACAATCAATTCAATTCAGCCTTTATAAATTTAGGCTCTCTCGATAAAATTATTGTGATAATTTAGTTATAACTCAGACTCATTTAGTTATGAGGTAAGCTATTATTGTACAATTTTTTTTAAAATTAAAAGTTATTATACGTTTAATATAATTTGGATTTTTTTGAAAAATAAAAACAGGGAAAACATTTGAGACTGTGGACCCAAGAACAGGGGAAGTGATCACAGACATAGCAGAGGGGACTGAAGAAGACGTTGATCTCGCTGTGAAGGCGGCCCGCGACGCATTCGATTCAGGTCCATGGCCACGCATGAGCGGCTCCGTACGTTTCCGCCTTCACCTTCTTTTTCTTCTTTTGATGCTTAGAATTCTCACAAGAACCTCAAAATCAACATTTAAAGAATATTTTAACAAGAACCCCATCCTCAAAAGAAATCTTATCCCAATCTTAACAATTGGCTATCGAAATGGATATATAGAGAGAAGGTATTAGATAGATTTATTTGTGAAGTAGTAAGTAGCATGCTAAATGTTCGATGAAATGCTAAGCAGGAAAGAGCGAAGATAATGATGAGATGGGCAGATCTGATTGAAGAGAACGCAGAGGAGGTAGCTGCATTGGATACGATTGACGGGGGCAAGCTGTACAGTTGGTGTAAGGCAGTGGATATTCCTCATGTAGTTGGTCTTCTTCGATACTATGCGGGTGCTGCAGATAAAATTCATGGAGAGGTGCTGAAAGCGTCAAGGAATCTTCACTCATATACTTTGATGGAACCCATTGGTGTTGTAGGCCATATTATCCCCTGGAATTTCCCTACCAACTTGTTCTTCGCCAAAGTTAGCCCTGCCTTGGCAGCTGGCTGCACCATGGTCCTTAAACCTGCTGAGCAAACTCCTCTCTCTGCTCTCTTTTATGCTCACCTTTCTAAGCAGGTGTGGTTCCTCAACTTTAATAAATGTAGTTCATTGATGTCCTTGTTTTTATAGATTGTTTGTTAGTTTTGGAATTTAAGTTATGTTTTTGGGAGCAGATCTGATAGCGGCTCCGTACAACGTATATATTGTATACGATGCACGGGTTTTAACTACAAAAGTTTTTTAAAATTTTTGTTGTTATTTTTTTTTGAGTGGGAAAGGACTGTACAATTTGGATCCAACTCTTTTCAGCCGAACGGTGTGGAATTTAAGTCAAGAGCCCGTTGTTAAGGGTCAAATAGTAACTCAAGCCCACGGATAAAGCTCGGCTTGATCTTTGTTTATTTTGGATAAATTGATAGTTTTGTTTATATTTGAGAAAGAAATAGCCTATGCATACATCTTCAGGTATTTGTTATTAAAATTTTTTTTTCATGTATTCTATTTTTATTCAAAATTTGCAAGTACACATTTATAAGCTTTTATTTAATTTATTTGCTATTTGATAAATGAACTTCTTTAAGTAAATTTGACAATTTCTATAAGCAAATAGCATCTTTTATCTAAAAAATTGCCAAGTAATCAATTTAGAATCCTTCAATAAGTGAGGGCATTTTTGTCAAAGTAGTCATGCTTATGATATGTTTGATTGGTGAGAAAAAAAAAAAGGTTAAATTATAAAGCAAATGATGCAAAGTGAGACATCATAAATGAAAATATAAAGAAGGAGAATGAATAATATTATAATATAATGATTTAGAAATGGCATAAAATAATTATATTATTATTGGGACTGCTCATGCTAAGCACAATAAGCTTCAAAATTACACAGGCCTCGTACTCGAGTTTGAATTTTAACTCGGTTGGCTGGTTGGTTAGATCCAGTATAGGCCGAATATGACAATGGACCAACCCAGTTGACGAACATCTTCAGATTCATACTATTTTTTTGAGACTATGCTTGATTGGCTTTTTGTTTGTGAAGGCTGGAATCCCAGACGGGGTGCTCAATGTGGTACCTGGGTTTGGCAAATCTGCTGGTGCTGCAATAAGCTCTCATATGGCCATTGATGCGGTAATTTGCATGCATGTCAAGTATTTGAGAGTTTCATAGCATCGGGTTAAAAATTATGTTTCATTTGAGGCCTACCAAAGCTGACAAAGTTCTCTGGACTATGTATTTGTAGTTGAGTTTTACTGGTTCAACAGAAACGGGTCGTCAAGTAATGCAGGCAGCAGCAAGGAGCAATTTGAAACCAATTTCACTGGAATTAGGAGGCAAGTCACCCCTCATAATTTTCAATGATGCTGATGTTGACAAAGCTGTTGACCTTGCCCTCTATGGTAGCCTATGCAACAAGGTAAAAATATTGCTTTATCAGGATATCTAGCTGCTTCACAAGAACAACCAGTTGTACCTTTACTGGCTTATTTTCTTGCTTTGGAGCTTTCAGGGAGAGGTTTGTGTTGCATGTTCCCGAGTTTATGTTCAGGAAGGGATTTATGAAAAATTTGAGAAGAAGGTGGTGGAGAAGGCAAAAGCTTGGGTAGTAGGGGACCCTTTTGATCCTAAAGTTCAGCAAGGACCCCAGGTAAGGACAGTTTAAGTAAGGATAACTATCTTTGAACTAATAGTGATACAGAAATTATCAACAAAATTCTCCTCTACTTGTAAAACTATTGCAGGTTGACAAGAAGCAATTTGATAAAATTCTTTCGTATATTGAGCTTGGAAAGAGAGAAGGAGCCACCCTGTTGACTGGGGGTAGGCCAGTAGGCAATAAGGGGTACTATATTGAACCTACAGTTTTTACCAACGTTAAGGTGTATTTCAACTCCAAAAATCATGGAACTGGCTATTTTTAACTCAAAAATAAAGTTAACTGTGGAATTTTCTTTCTTTTCTTTAAGGAGGACATGGTGATTGCACAAGATGAAATATTTGGGCCTGTGATGGCACTCTTTAAGTTCAAGTAAGTTTATCATTTTGCATTCATTTTAACTGTGATATGTGTAGTTGAATATTGAGAAAGCGTGAAATATCAACAATAGGACCATTGAGGAAGCAATAAGGGGTGCCAACAATACAAGATATGGCCTAGCAGCTGGCATTGTGACGAAGAACTTGGATATAGCAAACACAGTGTCAAGGTCCATTCTTGCAGGCATTGTTTGGATCAATTGCTATTTTGTCTTTGATAATGACTGCCCTTATGGAGGGTACAAGATGAGCGGATTCGGAAGAGATTATGGACTCCAGGCCCTTCACAAGTATCTTCAAGTCAAATCTGTTGTCACTCCTATTTACAATCCTCCTTGGCTTTGAATTTGTCTCCTGTGAGTCTTTGATAATCTATTGTTAGCAATAAGGGCCTCTGCTTATATTTTTTTAGTCTATATTGTGTATTTAGTCAATTAATAAAGAGTAAATTAATTATTTAGTTTTCAAAAGATGACTTGTATATCAATTTTGCCTGTCAATCATTTTTCACATAAAATAACAAAGTTGTCATTTTTACATCAATCTTCTAAGGGCCGAGCTTCTGGCAGAAGTTTGGCAGCCCTAAGACTAAGGGACTAATCACGTTCACCTCATCTGATGCTGAAGAAATAAGGTGCACTAGGTCTTCTTTTCCCTGGGCATCCTCTATGAGATTCACAGATGCGCTGCTCCCTACTGGTGAACTTACCGAATGTGGCGGGAGAGTCTCAGTCCGTGTTCAACGCCTGCTTGACTAGCGCCAAAGGAGGCAGCTGGAGTGTTTAGATGGGCTTTGAATAAGAGTTGGGTGAACTTTTTCCAATAATGCCAACGATGGATGAAATTATGGACTACCTATCGGGAGCGTGTTACTTTTCAAAGCTTACCTTCTTTTTATTAAATTACCTTGTCTCAATAATAACAAGCAAAACTGGGTCATGAGTCTCGAATTGAACGAATAAATTCATCATACCCGGCACCTCTCTCATTCCACAGTAGAATCTTCATCTCAAAAACAATTGATTGATGATGTGGAAACATGGGATGAGCGGAATGTTTTTGAAGAGAAGATAGACCCGGTTCCGGGGACAAGAGAAAGGGATAGGAAGCCCGAAGAAGGAAGGAAACCTTGTTAAGTATACTCGTTCGAACGGACAGCTTTTCTTCCCCAGAGTTGGCTCCAAGATAAGCACCCAAGCTTTGAAAGTAGATCTTCCCAGCCAGCGAAAAGAACGAGATTGGTTTCCAGGCTTAGAGGAGAATCCACAAAGAGGACAGGCTCAATCGATTGAGGGATAGAGGGGAGCATCTAAGCGAGTAAAAGGGGCTAACTTGGATGCCCGGGCATGGGCTCGACAGCGAAACCTGATAGTTAGAAGACCACTCGGATTAGTATGAAGATTCCTTTTCGCACTCCCTAAGGAATGAAAGGCCACAGCTAACTTGGTCCAAATCACTTGAATAGGAATCAGATCTATAATTACACCATATAATAGTACATGGCTTCTCTTCCTCGAACTAATGCGGACACAACGCAGAACCCATATAAATGGACCAAAAAAGAACCCCGAAACAGATGCACGCGAATCTCCATATGATATCTTGAAAACGAATTTGAACGCTATCTAGAGCTCTTATAAAGAGAGTCTGATTACGGACCCTGAACATCAAGGCAAAGTCAGCTGAGCCGATACGAGAGATGATATGAAAGATAGGGCGTGGAGTCTCGTAGAAAGACAAGAGCCTGGAAAGCTTGATAAAGTCTGTCAGCCGGTAGCGAATAGTAGAAAAGCCTGCCTGATTTGATTAAGAAAGCTATCCCGACTATAAAAAACTAATAACATACCAAACCAAAAGGTTCCATAACTATATTAGGCTCTACTCAACATGTATCAAGTTCCTATGATCTCCGAGATTAGATCCTCTCCTGTTGCAGATTCTATAGTAATATTTAGTAACATTAAATTAAGATCACATGACTCCAAATTTAATAAATATAAATTTGTTTTAAAGTATAAAAATAAATATTTTTAAAAATAATAAAAATAAGATATATTAAAATTTTAAACTTTATTTGAGATAATTTAATTTTTTTAAATTATACTGTAAGATATATAAAATAAATTGTTAGATACTAAAAATTATTCTATTTTTTAATAATAAAATAAAATATTGTTATTAGAGATTCTCTAATAAGATCTAAAACTATTGGATTCAGATTTAATGACTCAAGATTTAATAAATATAAAAAAATTTTAAAATATAATAATAAATATTTTTTAAAATAAAATATATTAAAATTTTAAATTTTATTAGAGATAATTTAATCTCTCTGCATTATATTGTAAAATGTGTAAAATAAATTATAAAATATTAAAAATTATTTTGTAAGATACTAAAAACTATTTTATTTTTTAATAATAAAATATTATAATAAAATAAAATACTTTATTATTTTTAAAAATATTTATTTTTATATTTATTAAATTTAAATACATTAGGTCTAAATCTAATGACTCTAAATGTTACTATATAATTTTTAGTAGCTCACACTATTGGAGAGGATCCACTCCACAAAGTGACAGAAAAACTATTAATTTATGTATTCAAGTGATGTATGAAAATTATGAAGGGACCAAATGTACAAGTTATCTTTCAAGGACAAATGAATCAATTTACTCATACAAAAAAAAAAAAAAAAAGCCTCACTCCTCACTCCTCACAATAATAGAAAAGGAAAATTAATTAGTCTTCTTAGCAATAACTGTATCTTACATTCTGAGTTGCGACCATTACTTGTAGACCCAGATTCTATTGACCAGATTAACCAAAAAAATTGACAGTCACGGGCAACTTTCTTTCTTGCAAGAAGATTTATTATGCCCCATTTACCCCCGAATTAGCCATTCCCTATTCTAATCCCTCACCCTTTATCTAAAGATAAAAATGAATGAAAGCAAGCTTGAAGACATTTAAGCCAGAAATAGAGGAGAAAGGTGAAAGAGATGTTGCAGAACTTATCATTCTAATCAAGGATAGTAAGAATACAAATTTTCTCAGCCTAGGCTCAAAAAGCCCTTTGTTTTCAAAAACTCTAGAAGGATCAGCAAACCGAGCAGAAAAAGATCTAGAGATGTAGTCTGGTTCATTCAGTGAAGACCCTTCATCAAAATTTTTAGAGTTAGTATATAAATCATGAAGGACCTGCAGGGGTGATGCAGAAGACTGTAGAATTTTCTTTTTCTCTTTCTTGAGCTTCATCCACGACATTTTCCAGCTCAACTTACTTGATCCAGTGTCTGATAGCCAGTTTCTGATCCCCATGGCGGCACTAGAATTAGAAAGCTTCGGGAAATTGAACTTGGGATGCCAGAGTTTATATAACAGAACATTTTGGACATGAAGTTCATGGCATTGGAATTGAAATAATTGAATGGCGCAGTTCACTTGCTAAAGTAAAACCTAATCTGCTAACCTCAACTGAAACAGCACTATTTCTCTACTCATCACCAAATACGTGATTATGTGGATCACAGCCAGACTACATATCATTGCTATTAGAAAATTTTTGCTTTCTAGCAAAATTCCCTTGGGATACTTGATCCAATTTTCATTGTTTTGATGATTGGGGAGCCAACTTGTTTGGTATATCTGCACGTTACATAACAGCCTAGCACACAATTGCTAGACATTTTCTAAGCAAAGCATTATTTGATATACTTATTATGAGTAGTTTACAAGCTCAATATTTTCATGAGATAAAAAAAATTAATTTCTATTGTCAAGGCAATCTCGTTAATCTTTTGGAAGACCGTTTGATATACATTATAAGACTAAATTGTATAAGTTTATATATTGCGATTTACATTAATAATGTGTTCGGTATATACGTTGGATTGTATAAATTTATACGGTTAACGCTAGTTAACTAAATTTAATACCGTTTAATGTGTATCACTAATTCAATCTCTCTTAGTTTTATTAAGCATGATTGTATTAATAATAGATTAAAATACTTAAATTTCTATATTTATTGTAACCCCTCATATACAAAATATTTCTCAATTTAGTCTCTTATAAAAATTTTTCTCAATTTGGTCCATTATAGATAAGACATTTTTCAATTTAATCATGTATTGTATTTCAATTTAGTCTCGCACATAATAGTATTTTCACTTTAATCCTTTAAAGATCTACATTTATTTATTTGATTCCTCACAAATTAAATTGTTATCAATAATATCCTTAAAAATAAGTTAATTTAAAAAATATGAACTCATAAAAAATTTTCCCAATTTGGTCTCACGTAGAAGATATTTTTCAATTTTATCCCTCATTAGAATTGTCTTTTCAATTTTTTTCCTTACATATGTACATTTCTATATTAATCCCTCACAAATAAAATTTTTATCAATAATATCTATGAAAAATAGATAAAATCTTTGGTGTACTCACAACTTAAAATACACAAGTACACCCAGTTATAAGATAGGGATATAATTATAATATTACTATTTTTGTTCATATTATTACAGTTATATTCTTATATTATAATTGGATTTACTGGTGCATTTAAAAATTATAAGTGCATCAAATATGATACTAAAAAACTAAGTTAACTTAAAAAAATGCAAACTTGTAGAAAAGTTTCTCAATTTGGTCCCTCACATATAAAATATTCTTCAATTTGATCATATAATTGTTTTCTTCCCCTCACAAATTGTCTTTTCAATTTAGTCCCCTAATATGTATACATTTATCTATTTGATTCCTCATAAATAAAATTATTATCAATAATATCATAAAATGTTAAGTAAACTTAAAAATATGATCTTACAGTTTTTTTTTTCAATTTGATCCCTTATTGAATTGTCCACTCAATTTAGCCCCTCATAAAATTTTTTTTCAAATTAATCCCTCACAAAATTTTCTTTTTAATTTAGTCCTCACATATGAATGTTTCTCCATCTGATCCCCTTCACAAATAAAATTGTTATCAACAATTTCCTAAAAATATATAATTTAAAAAATATGAAAAAAATCATTGATAATAATTTTGTTTGTAAAAGATCAAATTAAGAAATATTCATATGTAAAGGACCTCATTAAAAAATATCATGTTTTTAAGGGACCATATTGAAAAGAAAATTTTATAAGTGACCAAATTGAGAAATACTCCATATGGGAAGGATGAAAACAAGATTTTACTTATTTTTTTCTTTATTTCTATCTTATGCAATTCAATAATATTTTATCCAATATTGTACTAAGTATTATATAGTATTAAATTTTTATTAGACTTTATTCTATCAAACCTTTTCCTATTTGGTCACTATTAAGTCTTATTCTATTAGCTTAGACATTATATGATGATATAATTATTTTAATATTTCGCATATCAGGATAAGTGGTATGAAATTTTCTTTTATGTTTGATTGATTTGCCTATTAAAAATTTTATGTGAATTAAAAAATGATAACAATTATTGACATATACAATCAAACATAAATCTTCTGTATTTTATTATATTAAATATGAACATTTGAGATATCGTAAGATCATATCATTATAAGTTTCAAGATACCAGAAAAAATATATATGATATCAATATACTGATTTTGATTGATTTAAAATTTAGGGTAAAGTGTGGAAGCATTATAAAATGCATAAAGCAGGATCATTAAAAACAAAAAATTATTTAGAGTCCATGACAGTCCAAATCGTACAGCTTGACCAGTTCCGCATGTTACTGTTCAATGTCTCTAAGAGAGGATGTATATAAAGTCTATTTGTTTTTTCGCTGACTCTTCCTTTTTCTTTTTATGCCCCTAATTTTAGAGAATTCACACTTTTGAAGATCTAGGCTCGCTTCCTTCTTTGCCATTTTCCCAGAGAAAGGAAAAGTAAAATTGTCTGGAAACATTGCAGCAAAAGGGGGAAAACATGAATACAGAAGACACGAAATGAAGAAAGAAATCATTCATGAGCACAACAGATTTCGAAAAGGGTAAGATTAAAGAATAATAATTTTATTGATAATTACATTACAAAAATATTGGAATTTCCTCGAACAAATATGGAGAGAAAATACAGAAGACGAATCTGCGCGATCTAAATTATACGAACTCAATGGAACAAGTATGTGATTGCCAGCGCCACCACCATGAGAAAGTAAGCAACTCCTTGATCAATAGCAGTGCCTGTATCACAAAACCAGAAAAACCCAAATTTAGCAATTCAGGAAGATCGAAGAGAAAATATGGTAAATAAAAAATAAAAATTATAATTTGTAATTATACTGACCGTCACTGGAAGGAGGAAGTGCTGGAGAAAGAGCCAAGTCCTGTGCTTGCCCGAGATGAGAGATTGCCATGAGCAAAACACTAACAATTGGGAAAGCGAAGAGTCCCAAAGCTCTCATTTTCAGAAATTTCCCAGAAAATTGAAGAACAAATGGAGCGAATAAGAATGGGGGAACTGAGGAATTTTGAGAAAGGAGAAGGGTTTGGTGTTTGGGTGTGAAGAGAGAGGAAGAAGGATGAGTGGTATTTATGAATAGAGAAAATTGAAGAAAATTTGTGACGGAAATGTCAGCGAATTGGACTGAGTTGGCGGCCAATTGACTGGAATAGCGCTACCAGAAGAAAGCGAGACGCAGACAGAAGGAAAAGACGACTATGCGAAGCAGAGAAGAAGCTGGGTAGATTTCAATTGTGGACGAGTTTTAAATAATTTAAAATTTACAATTTTCATCATTTTTTTTGTAAAGCAACAAAAAATTTACATAAATTTTTTTTATATCATTATTACGTTATTCTTTAATTAAAACATGATTTGCAAAAAAAAAATTTAATAATATCATAATTATTTTAAATAATTATATAATTTTAAATTAAAAAATATATTTTTATGTTATTATTAATTAAAGTGTATGTGCTAATTAAAAAATTGATATTAAATATATAAAAAATTATATATAAGTATAAATTTTTTTAAAAATTGAAAATAGTTTCTTATCTTAAAAAACTCTGTTGAAAGATTCAAATAACACATAATAAAATGTTTTAAAATAGAATATTTTAAAGTAAAAAACTATAGTTTTTTTAAAACTATTTTAAAATTTAAATTAATTTCTGATAAATATTTTAAATTTACAATTGCTAACTAAAATATTTTCAATTGTGCTACTTCTTTGGCCACGTGCCGTGTAAGTTTCGATTCTCATTACAACCACCTTCCATATTCAACAGTCAACACAAAGTTCTAGAAATCACTTGGACAGGTAAGATAAATGATATGAATGCTTGCGTTGCGTTGCGTAAATATATTTTCTAACATTTTTAATTAGATGTTATTTTCTAATTCATGTTTTCCAACAGAGCTTTCAAATACCTCGTAAAGTCAGCACAGTTTGAATGTGAGGCAATAATTTTCTCTCACCACCTATGCAAAAGTTAGCAAATCTTTAATTTTAGGTTTTTACCTAAAAATGACAAAAATATAATTTTATCACTTAAGTGTACATCAAGGTTTACTTTGGTGCTTTCATTTTATTTTATTCTAATTTAATCTCTTACATTATTATTTGATTTTGTTTTGATCTAATATTCTATTTTATTCATTAATATTTTCGGCTCTTAATTTTATTTTATTATAATTTAATAAACTTATAAAAGCTAGTCAAGTGTTCCTTTTCTTCTCATACTACCAAGTTATTTAATAAAAAGATTTTAGGTAATTCCTTAGTAGATTAATTTTAATAACCGTTAAACCAATTTTAATTAAAAAAATCAATTAGTCTTAGTACATTTATGTAATAGTTGATTTATTATATCAATTATAATAAAATTATTTTTTAATAATTTTTAATTTTTTTAAAATAATTTTATTAAAATTAATACATCAATTTAATAATTACGTAAATGTGATAATACTGATCAATATTTTTTTATTTCAATTCTGCCAACAAGTGATGAGGGAAGCGTCAGCGATTATAGAAGCATAACGCATTTGGTTGTTGTCAAAGGTGATGAGCAATGCATGTCAAACCCAAACTCTAATTGTCAAAGCTCTTATAAAGTTTAACAATTATTAATATTATGCAATGAGTAATTGAATGTGACAGGTCTTATTTTCAGAATGAGGCATCCACGTATTTTCATACTTACAAAAATCATAATCTATAGACAAACTTGAGCCCCTATGGCTGTGGGCGGGCCCATACTTGTTTGGAGAATTTGTTCCCTTTTGGGCCCAGGCCCAACATCCATCTGGTTAGTATTGTTGAACATATCTTGTTCCTTACGTCCTTTTGATAAAATACATACATTTCATATTAAATCTTGAACAATTAAGTGTACATACATTTAATATTTAAATGTAAATGAATGGAAGTACATACATCTAATACACATAAAAAATGTTTCCTAAAATATTCAATTGTTAATATTTATTACAGATTTATTATATATAATACATTTCAAGCGTAAGAAATAAATCTGACCATTAAATGTAAGACACAATATTTTTTAGTACTACCTTTTTGTTTTGGTATGAATAATTTATCGTTTCATCAGAATTAGAAATTAGTTATTATGATTAAAGTTTATATTTCAGTATTTGGTATATTTAGGATTCTTTTTAGGATCCCGTTAATATGTGAACAATAAAGGGTAATTTCACATACAATAAGCAATGATGTAATAGAGTAAAAAGATTAAAATTATAAGTAAAAATTGAATCTCCAATTTTATTAAGAGAATGTCTTTTACTGTCTATTGACAGTAAAGGAGCCAAATTCTTCCATTTATCATTAATTAAAAAGTCTTTGATTGGTTCCTGGTATAGTAGAGTCTAGTGAAGATAATATTTGTGTGTTCATTGGTTTTTGCATCTAAGATACTTTCATACAATAAAAATAGATTTAAAAAAAAAAAGAGGATGGAAAGGGAGGAATCCAGATCTTTTTCAGTAATTATAAGATAGAAATCTAATAGTGTAATTTTTTTTTATCAATGACCACGTAGTAATTAATGACTACATATAGTCTTATATAATTATTTTTATTTTTAAACATAAATTAATTAAATTTTTATTTAATGAACCATCTCCATTAACTATATCTACTGAGACCATTCACGTGTAAAAAAAATACAAAAACACTTATATACCCTATCATGTCTTGTGTTACTCTAAAAGGAACTTTACAAATCTCATCAAGACGCAACTCGTGAGCCTCAGGCAAGACTTGCTATGATATCAAGAGGGAATCTTCATGACAGAAAGGTCATTATGCCGAGAGAGGATCTCCTGCTGTATAGCTTATTTGGCTGTGAAATAGAAACCCTTAGGTCATATGAGTTTCACAGATCACTGTAGGATCCACATGATCCAAGGGCTCTTACTACACAGGTAGATGAAATGTGCAGCAGACAACTTAAACCTTGTTGAACAACGGAGCCTTTCCTTATCCACCACGTTTTCCCACTTTTCTTCCTGTTATTCTTCTTCTATGGTTAATGACTTAACCCTGGTATTCTTTTCTTTCTTTTTCAGACATAAAACACAGAGAGCACGCCATATATATACATATACCTATTGATTAAAGAACGAGACAAGGAAGAATGTGTCAACCTAGGTTTCCTCTTGTAAGCCATGATAAAGGCGTGTGGGATCATGGAAGATGGCTTGTGCTCCAGGCACCACAGAGGCCAGTGGCAAGCGAGGCTCACGGCGGCGGCGGCGGCGGCAGCGGCTCCGGCGAGAGTGGTTCAATAAAGCAATATTGCGCGTGCTCACCCACGCGGCATCCTGGGTCTTTCCGGTGCCGGCAACACCGCGCCGATTATGTGTGGCGTGGCAGAACAGTTAAGTAGTAATATAACTGAAATAGTTAGATTCATCATCAAAGTGTACAAAAGTAGCAACGACTCAGTTATATCCGACAACGTCTATCCAGATTATCTGACATGTCCACATTTATATATGGTGTCAATTATATCATCGTTGTTGTTATCATTAAGCTCTTGGCTCTTTTTCTTCGTTAAATAGAAAAAGCTGCAATTATCGCAATTCGCAAGATTAGAACTATCCGACCATAATATTCATTGGGACATTTAAGCAACTTTAGGTCCACTCTTGGTGGGAGAATATAGCATCTGAAGGAGAGGAAGGGAGAAAGTTGCTATGACTTGATGCTTCTGTCACTATCTCTCTGGGAAGGGTAACAGATCCATTACTTAGTAGGATTTTTATTTTTTCCGCTAATATACACAATTTTTCTGACTAAATTTTCTTGAACTTTGGGTTATATGAAAAAACTTGACGTTCAAAACTTGATAATTTACTTCCAAACTTGAGAGTCGTTAGTTTGTCCAGAAGATACATAGAATGATTATTTATACTTGATCCAAAAAATTTAAGGAGTTAATTGTATGTAATCCAAAATTTAGGGCTTATTTGAATAAAAAATAAATAAAGGTCAGGGTGGTCATTAAATTTGACATGTTACCTTTCTGATATAAAATAAATAGATTTACTAATAAGAGGTTATCTCTGCAAATTTAATAAATTTAAAGAATTCATTACCAAGCTTTAAAAGTTAAGTTTCATTTTGCATGAAACCAAAATTTATAGTGGGAATATATTATAGTCTTTTCTTTCAGATATTAGCTATTATGTGATATGAAAAAAATAATTAGGTTGATTGTATAAGCATCTGTTGTATGGGGGTTTTCAATAAACTTATCAGATGTGAAGAATCTTTTTTAACACAATCAATAATGTGACGGTTTCTTCCAAAAAACAACGGATATGTTCTAATCAAATAGCATAACAACAAATAATTAATTTTTTTAAAATAAATATATAACATTCAAAACATTTTTATAACTCAATATATTATTTCTTCCGGAAAAAATCCACATATTATAATTTTCTAAAAAATTAATAATAAACCAAAAGAGATTTTGAGTTCTTAATCATATGATGGAAATTTTCAAAATGCAAAACGTATACATTTCAGGAAATATGAAAGTCAGAACTTTGTCCACAATCAACCACCATGCAAGTGGTGCAGGAATTTTATCTTATTCCCATAAGGAGAAAAGCTAGGGATAAAGTAAAAAACTCAAGAATTTGAAGGATTTTATACTTGTAAATGAATGGCAGACAGTATCCGGTTCATTCCTATTCTTGCATTCATTATTCCATACCTTTCGTTTACATTCTTTCCCTTTTGTTTTCCATATTTGCCACTTCCAGAGAAGTTACAAACAGCGAGAACACACCCTGCCAAACATTTCACAAGACTAGATAGTGACTCATCAACCACACAAGACGCAGACATTACACCGAAGGATAGAAATTTCAAATTAGTGGTTCCATTAAATAATTATTTCCCCTTCACCACATAAACTATAGAACAACCTTTAAGTCCAGAAGACTTATTTTTGCTTCAAACCACAAGGCCTACAGACTCCAAGGTGACATTTTCATTAGTTTTATTTCAATTAACACGTTCGATCCATGGGTAAAAGATGATGGAAGTTCTTGGTCATGAACAAGAAATTACAAAGGGTTTGAATCATCTTTGCTATATAGCGCAATATAAGTAATACGTACAATCAATAGGTCACACCGTAGAAAGGATGCTTTACAAGTAACTCCAGCTCCAATATTTGCGCCCTGCTCCATTTTACTATCAGCCCGTAGCGCGAATCCACTTCATCCCCATCACTGAAGTAGATGAGTTTTGGATTAGCACGTTCTTGTTTAAGTCATATTCATAAGAAGTGTCAAAAGACTGACTTCAAATGTTATGACAATAACCAAAATGAATTTATTTCAAGCCTAGTATGCAAGCGTGCATTTCTTAGAACTAGAGAAACATGCCAAGAAAACCAAAAAGAAAGCTTTACGAGAATGCTTCTCTAGTTCTAGCACACAGTCAGAAAATGATACCAAGAGCCTCTGACATAAGCATGGAAAAAGAGTTATATAGGTGACCAACTTTAACGGTAATGCATGCTAGTTAAAGTATTAATTGAGTGGTTTCTGAAAGGTTTTCTTTCGTTACCAAAATCATAAGTTATGCATAATATTTAATCCTCAAAGCTTTCTGTGGACAGGCATGTTCTTTGAACATGTGTAGTTGCTATCTATATTGTTTGAATATTTAAACTTTTTCACAAGAAAAGTTCTACACCTTACTCCTTTGTAAGAAATTAGTTGCGCATATGTTTACTGGAAACAAGCGTGCAATAGCCTTAGAAAGGAATATTTTAATCCTAAAGGAAGAAAAAAAAAAACCGTGTCTCCTTGATCCTTTGTCATAAATATTATAAAATGATGCAAATTACCGTGGATAGAAGGAAATAAATTAATAAAATTCTAACCTCAGGGGGGGCAGTCTTGTTCGATAACGGTCTGGTCATCTGTACTTACATACACTCGGCATAATACTGTTGTCTGAATTGAGCATGCAACTCTTTAGATGGAAGGCATTAAAGAACTTGCATATCTTAATCAAGTCAATTGAAATCATGGAAACAACCAGACAAGCAGTGTTCAAGCAGATTGAGAATCAGAGATATCATGTTACAGGACATCACTATGAAGAGTACTGATGCCTAACACGTACTAGATAGGAAAATGTCTCAGTATTTTACTAAACCAAGTTCAGCTCCAAACTAAACACTTAGAATCAGCCTGTCTAGAATCAAAATCAACAAGTAAGTGCCAGAGTTGTAGCATAAACAATCTGATATATAGTTGTGGTAGTTAACTGAAACTGCCATGGCAAAAATTTTATTTTGGGTCTCTATAGTTTTAGTCAATTTTTAAGTTAGTGCCTATGATTTGAAAATTTATAATGTAGTTATAATACATTAATCATATTAATATATTACATTAGTCAAATAGAAAATATTATTAATAATAAAATATGTTATTAAGTTTCCTTTTCTTTCAAAGTCATATTTTATACAAAAATTTTTAAATTATAAATTCTTTAAAAGTGTTTTTTAGATTGAAAAAGAAATTTTTTCTATCTTGAAAAATGTTTAAATTAAATGGTATTTCTTTTATTTTAAAAATTTATGGCTATGCTATATTATTTTTAGATCAAAAGATGAACTATATTAATTTTTTTTTGGTAAAAATAAGTTAACCACAATCAGATTTTTTTTATCATTCATATATATATATATATATATGCTGTGCACTTTACTGCAAGGTAAATACCATTTCGTATTAGACAATAAGAAACGATTATAATCATAAAGCCCAATGACTTCTGTTTGCTAATGAACAATTTAACAATCACAATTGGCATACTAAAAAACAAGTGACCCATAAATGCACCTTGGAAACTGAAGGGAATAAAAGAACACAAATATAAATTCAGAGTAGGAGATTTACATTGATCTCCTAATTACAAAAGCTTATTGATCTCTAGTTGAGATTACTGATCGAATGAGATACCCACAGTATATTAGATGTATCTCAGGTTTTCACAGCATAAATCCCCTCTCGAATGTAATTGCAGAATGCTCGCAAGTATTCTAATTAGAGTGTCTCAAGTCTCACTTTCTAATGAGTTATGTCTACTGTACACTAGTTTAGCTCTATTTATAGAAGGCTAGCTAGAATTAGGGTTTAGTAGTAATTCTTATAATTACTATTTGCCCTTATACCCCTTATGGGTGCACACAGTATAATATCTTAATAGACTTATTCTCTATATATTATACGATATTCTAACTTCTCCCACTCACACATAATGGGAGTGTTCAAACGCTCTAAACCCATGAAACATATTCTCGGTAAATCAAGAGAACACTTTTTCTTTATAGTCTACAGTTGTTCATATAGGGAAAATAGGCCGTGCGACCAGCATTTTATAAGAGCATTAATATTATACATCAGTTATAAATACATAGCCTCTCATTGAAAACACACCTGCATGTAGATCATAAAGTATGCATGCACCCTATATCATAAGAATCACATTTAGATATCTCTCAGTGATCTCATCTATCACAATATCTTGTATTCACAATTATGACACACAAGTTATAACTGGTATACCGGTGAATACAGAATAATGAGATTCTCTTCATGATTTTCCTCTTCTCACGATCTTATCAACACAAACTTAGTTCGTTTTTCTAGACATGTCCCGCCAGACTGAATCATTACACATAGTCCTTAGGTAACACACTAAGATAGCAAACACCAAGCTGTATCTCAAGTACTTGATCGGAGTCCAAGGGTACAAATACAGAGCCAACGTAAAGGCTTAAGGGTCTTACACAATCATGAGTTAAAATCACACTCATGTTAACCCATATGGTCGGCATTTGCACACATAGTATGAAACATATGCTACAACATTCTCCCTTTTCCCGTGGAGTATATGTCTATTAAATAATGCTATACAGATGATATTTTAGACACCACAAGTCTAAAATTGAGTTTTTAGATCTACACAATGTCTTAAACTCACATCTGGCAACTAAGGTAGATTAGAAATGATGAACTTATTTCATCAATTCACTTTTAATGACCTTATGTCATCAATCAAGCGACTTATATGATTTTAAGTATAATTGCTCTCAAATTATCCTCCTGATAATTTCTTTTAAAATCTTGTCTCGTCTCTAATGTCACAAAGACACTGAGGCAGTTACTTGTGTAAGAAGGCTAACCCTTTTGTCTACCCGACATACTCAATAATAAATAAGAATGTACACAACATTCAAATAAGGATATGTAAGCATGAAAATCAAACTTTATTGATTTATTAAAGAACATTAAAACATCTCTTGTCTGTGAACAATGGAAAAATAAAAAATACAAATGAAGATGTTAAAGTCTACGCAATCCTAAAGACCTAGTGTGTCTCACAAACACATATCTAGAAATCGGCTTGGTCAGCGGATCTGTCAGCATCTCATGCGTAGACACATACTTCACATTCATAGTCTTGCGTGCAACCATGTCTTTCATATAGTGATACTTGATATTTATGTATTTGGTTTTACAATGGTGCTTTGGATCCTTGGTGTATGCAATTGCAGCCTCACTGTCACTGTACACTAACACTAGTTCAGTGTTTTCTGCTTTGAACAACAGTTGATCCAAGAACTTTTTCAACCAAATAGCCTCCTGGGTTACTGAAGATAAGGCCACGAACTCTACCTTTATCGTGGACAAGGATACACAGGATTGTTTCTTATTACTCCATGATATGGCGCCATCACTGAGTAAGAAAACATATCATGAGGTAGACTTTCGCTTATCTAAGTCTCTTCCATGATCAGCATCAATGTATCTTTCCAATTGTAGATCTCTGTTGCCTTGATAGCAGAGTGCATAATCAGCAGTCCCATTCAGATATCTTAAGATCCTTTTTACAACTTCCCAATATTTAGGACTTGGGTCAGTTTGATATGTACTCACCAAGCTAACTGCTTGACAGATATCAGGTCTAGTACACATCATAGCGTACATTAGACACTCGATTGCATTTCTATATGGAGTTCGCCTCATACGCTCTCTCTCCATGATAGTCTTATGACGCATTTTGGTGCTCAAGGTTCGACTTGTGCTGATAGGAGTGTCAGCAGGGTTACAACTTTCCATACTAAAACGTTCTAAAACCTTTTTGATGTAATTCTCTTGCGAGAGATATAGGTGTTTCTTAGAATGGTTTCTTGAAATCTTAACTCTAAGAATGTATGCAGTTTCACTCATATCTTTCATCTCAAAGTGAGATGACAACTAGGTCTTTACCTCGTTGATTAGCTCCATATCATTTCTAGCTATGAGTATGTCATAAACATATAATGTCATAATCACATACTTGTCCTCAGATCTTTTGGTATATACACAGTTGTCTTCACTCATCATAGTGAAACCACTAAAGATGATTGCATTGTGAAAACAAATATACCACTGCCTTGAAGATTGTTTAAGGCCATAGATAGACTTCAAAAGTCTACAAAATTTTTCTTCTTGACCTTTTTTAATGAAACCCTCGGGTTTTTCCATATAAATCTCTTCATTTAATTCTTTATTGAGAAAGATAGTATTTATATCCATCTGATGTAATTCAAGATCTAGACAAGCCACTATAACTAGAAGTAAGCGGACAAAGGTAAATTGTACAGCAAAAAAAAAAGTCTCCTCATAGTCAATTCTTTCCTACTATGTATACCCCTTTGCTATTAGTCGAGCCTTAAATTTTTCAATTGTGCCATCGGCTCTTTTCTTGATTTTGAGAACCCACTTATTCCTAATAGACTTGTGTCCCACTGGAAGATCAACAAGTTCCTAAACATTGTTAATTTTCATAGACTTCATTTCCTTTTCCATAGCTTTAGTCCATTTATCCTTAGAAGGGGTTAAGAGAGCCTCTTTCAAATTTCTCGGCCCATCTTCATTTTGTAGGAGCATTATAAAAAGTTCACCACCTTTAATCTCATATTGACAATGAGGAGTTTTTTTACGTGAACCACATCTCAGTTGTGATTCATTGAATCTTATTTCATTGTTCCTATTTGGATCAATATTGTTCCTACTCAGATCTAGAACGTTGGTCTTACTCCCACTTGGAATAAGTTCCATTTGGTCATTCCTACTTGGAGCAACTGGCTCAGGAACACTTTTATTCACATCAAATGATGAAGAAGGTTGCTGATGAGAAACTAATTCATCATCTGGTATAATCCTCCCACTCGAATGAAGTGGTCCTAGTGCGTTCAGATCTTCTATCTCAAATAAGGATAGGTCTTGACTTACCTCACCCTTCTTAGGATATTTATTCTCTAAGAATGTGACATATATAGATTCGAATTCTGTCACGCTCCCACTATCTTGTTGACCTATAAACACATAACCTTTTGAGGTTTCTGAGTATCTAATAAAGATACTTTTCTTTCCTCTTGGGCCTAATTTCCTATACTTATGAGAGGAATCATGTGCATAGACAGCACATCGCCAAGGTTCCAAAACACTTAGGTCAGACTTTCGCCTAGCCTATAACTTATATGGAGTGGTTGCAACTGATTTCGTAGGCACACGATTAAGTACGTAGGCTGCAGATATTAATGCATCACCCCAATAGGTGATTGGCAAATTAGCCTGTGCCATCATAGACCTAACCATCTCAAGGAGCGTTCTATTCCTTCTTTTCGCAACACCATTTTGTTGTGGAGTGCTCAGAATAGTCAATTGATAAATTATCCCTTTTTCATGACATAATTCATTGAATTGAACCGACAAATATTTTCGGTCTCGATCGATTCGAAGAGCCTTAATCTTCTTATATAATTGATTTTCTACTAAGTTCATATAGTTTTTGAAGCAACTCAATGCTTCTGACTTATAAGAAATCAAATAAACATAACTGAAATAAGTATAATCATCAATGAATGTGAAGAAATAATTCGCTCCATGTCGGACCCTGACATTCATAGGCCCACAAATGTCAGAATGAACTAATTGCAGTGGAAAATCGGCTCTGGTTGCTTTACTGAAGGGTTTTCTTGCAGATTGTATAACTAGACAAAATTCAGAAGTAGACAAATCTACTCATTCAATGTCGGGAAGCAAACCCTTTTTTGCTAACCATTACATTCTTTGTTGGCCAATATGACCAAGTCTAGCATGCCATATATTTATATCGTGATCATAATCATGCATAGAGGTAACATGGAAGAATTGACATTATTATTAATATAAGATTTGTCATCCAAATCCATAGAAATAAAACTTCCAGTTACATAACCAAAAAAAAGAGTCATTACTCAATTTAACACAATTGTCATAGAAATTCAACTCATAGCCTAGCCTAAGTAAAACTAAAACTGAAATAACATTTCGACGAATTTGAGGTGCATAAAGGACATCATGTAAGATTAGGTTTCAACCACCACGCAAGACTAACTTGCATGTTCCGATCCCTTTGACAGCAACCTTAGTGTTGTTGTCCACATATATCCAAAATGCTCCATAAGAAACTCGTCGGAAGTCAACAAAGGCATCACGGTCATGCGCTATGTGGTTTGCGGCTCCTGAGTTTACAATCCACACAGGACAAGATTCAATAAGCATAATTGAGCTAGAAATACAAAGTTTACTAGCATAAGCAGTGTAGGTTACCTTTTTGAAAGGCTCAGGGCAATCACTTGCATAATGTCCCTTCTTTTGGCAATTGAAGTACTTAACTTTTTCCGTATACACCTTTCGCTACTTCTTTTTGTCTTGCTGATTAGTCTTTGGCCTTTTCTTAGGTTAAGTTAGTTCTTTGTTCTTTCCCTAGCTCTTTCTCTTTGAACCACGTCTTTCACCTGAAGTTGCCATGTGCAACTCAGGTATCAGCTTGGTTGATTCAAGCCTTTCTTCCTCGAGTTTGAGGTGTCTTCTGACATATTCCAAAGTCATGATTCTATTATTGTAAGTGAGATGTATCTTCATATGCTCCCATGAACTAGGCAAAGAACGAATGACTGCCTGGATCTGTTATTCGTCTGTTAAGACTTTTCCAACATCTTTTAACTTAGCGATCATATTTGACATCAGTCTCAAATGTTTCTTCATTGAATGTTCTGGGTGTTTCTTATATGAGTCAAATTTGATCGTGAGAAAACGTAATCTGGATACGGACGTAGTTCCAAACCTCGTTCTCAGAACATTCTAAAGCCCCATGGCGCTTTGGTGGTCCTTGAACTCCATTAGGATGTCATCATCCATAATGCTTAACAACGTAATGTGAGCAGTGAAGTTCTTTTTCTTCCAAGCATCATAAGCTTAACAGTCCCTCCTATGCTGGGTCGCGTTTCCAACTTCTGGCTCTTCCATGACATTGTTGAGAGCCTCAAGAGCCTCTTGCTCTTCTAGGAGATACTAGACTTTTGTACTCCGGATCTCATAATTGTTGTCGTTTAGCTTCAACCCTTTGTTGAGCTCAACGACAATACTTTTGGAAACCTTAGTCATTCTTTACATAAAAAGATAGACTTGAATCAGGATTAGTTATTTAAAAACACACAAGATTCAATGTTCTACATGCTTACAAATTATGACACTAAGTATCGTATGATTAAACTAATTAATGCATGCATAACCTGAAGTTGAAAGAGTACGAAGTGCCAATTATCGTCTTAAGGTTGTATGTAAGGTGTAAATCAATGAAATCATATCACAACTAAGTGTCCTAATCATGCTACAAACAAAATGTAAATCATGATTTTTCAAATGCTAAACAAATTAACATTTGTTGACTAACTTGTTAAACTAATCAACACATTAATAAATTAATTATATAATGCTAAACTATTCAACATTTATTAAATAAACATGTTAAACTAATTAACAAATTTAAATGCATAATGTTAAGCTAATTAAAATTATATATCTAAATTTTCTATTGGAAGAAAATTAAAAAAATGTTAAACTAATTAACATAATGACAAGTAATCACATATTACTTGATTGAAATTTATTGAGATATAAAAAATTAATTTTTCACAAAAAAATTAATTGCATTATTTAGGGCTATAAATACACAATTTATATTTCTGAACATATCTAAATGTTCATTAATTAGGGATTTAACAATTAGGCCTCTAATTGTTATTTTTGGATGGGCCACTTGTCCAATTAAAAAAAAGACTCAACTAAAAAAAAATTATGCAAAATTTTTTTTAAAGGCCCTATTTTCTTCAAAATATTTTTAAAGGCTCAAAACAATTTTAACAATGAGCCTGGATCAAACCTTAAGCTCAAAAAAATTTTAAGGTCTTAGATCCAAAAAAAATTAGGATTTCTGAAAATTTATTTTATTATACATATATATATATATATATATATATAAATTTTTCAGAATTTCAAAAACCTTTTTTTTTTAACCCTAATTAATTTAGCCCAAAAAAAAAAATTAGATCCCAATAAAATATACTTGATCAGATAATCAGCCTAAATGTTTTAATCACTGATAAAATAAGATACCCACAGTGTATTGGGTGTATTTTAGGTTTTCACAGCCTAAATCTCATCTCGAATGTGATTGCAGAATACTTGCAGGTATTTTAGTCAGAGCGTCTCAAGTCTCACTTTTTAATGAGTTATGTCTATCGTACACTAGTCTAACCCTGTTTATAGAAGACTAATTAGAGTTAAAGTTTAATAATAATTCTTATAATTATTATTTTATTTTTATTTAATGAACACCCTTTAACATACTTATTCTTTAAATATTATATAATATTCTAACAAAACCAAATCAAGTTCAATCAGTCAATGCCAAAACCACAAACGAAACTGAGCATAAAATGAGCACCTAATGGATGAATGAATGGATAAGTGTCTTAAGTACCTTGAAAGGAATGTTGAAGAAGAGCAGCCCCAGCTCCCCAGTGACTCGCGTTTCAGTATCGAAGGGAATGATTCCCTCAGCCAAATCTTCAAGCAAGTCAAAGGCGTCGTGGATGACCTGAAATCCATGCACGTCCAGTGTGGCGTTCATGTACGTCGAACCCCACGCCCCGAGGCGGCCACCGCCAGAGCTCGCATTTCCTAGCTCACTCCCTCGATAACCGATGAACACGTCGACGGAATCATAAGAAAGGGAGAAGAAATTTCTATTGTGGACCTTCACGGTAAGGAAGAAAGAGAGGTCAAGGACGAGTTTTGGAGACGTCTTGATCCCAAGATGGTTAAGATGGATTCGAACGACCCGGATGTCCGGAATCGACGGGTAGAGAATGTAAATGACGGCGGTTAGGAGAAGGACGAAGAAGAGTGCGGCGGAGTAGCGGAGGCAGCGGCGGTGAGGACGGCAGTAGGTACGACGGTAGGATGGGAGGATTACGACGACGTTTTGGTTCGACGGGTTAGAGTTTGAGGGAAGGGGCGAATACGGAACCAACTCGTCCTTCCCTGTCATTTTTGGGCCCTTCCACTGAGTCTGTCTCATTTTGTTGCCTTTTGCCTTCATACCATGCGGGTTTTACATTTTTGGACATACACGCAATCCTCGTTTACGACGATGACTTGGCATTTTATATTGGCTGATGACACGTCCTCTGGGGCCCATGTTAAGGTTATAACTAATTTATTAATCCATGCATTCCACGGGCGGATCCAAGTGAAGATTATTTTATTTTGGTACATGTCTATTGTTGACTCATGACATAGTTTATTTACTCGCACGCCTTTAAAAAGAAAAATATTTTGTTTTGATATATATTTCTATATATATTAGACAAACGTTGTTTTCAATGTCGGCAAAAAGTTGAATTTGATAATGTAATATACAGGGATAAAAAGAAAGCATAAAAAAAATTAGAAAAGATGTAAAAAAAAATCGTTTTGTGAAGTTGATAGGAAAGAAGTGACATGATAGGTTTATGGCCACGAAGGATTATCTTGGTCGTACAAAGCAATTTTTGTTGTTGCGTTTTGAAAATTTTTAAAATTTTAAAATTTAATAGAATTACATTTGATTTTATCTTAGATTTTGAGTGGTATATAATAATGGACATACAAATCATTGAATAAATCCTTTAGACGTATATAGTTTTCTCTAATTTTAATTTTTAACCATGCTAACTCTTACTCGAAAATTTACGATGTAGTTAATTGATTAATTAATTAGTTAATTAATTCATAATTTTTTTGGTTGATTCTAAAATTTTTGGACATAAAAAATTTCTAATTTAAGATGTGGTTAATTAATTCATTATTAGAATTTCCAAACTTTAAAAATAATCAATTTAAGAGGCAGTTAGTTAATTATATTAATTTTCTTGTTTATTCAAAATAATTTTTGGACTTAAAAAATTTATTGAGTTAAGAGGTGGTTTCAAAGAATTCCCATTAAAGAGGCAATTTATTTATTTATTCATTCATTCATTCATTATTAAAATTCTGCACTTTAAAGAATTTTTATTTAAAAAGTGATTAATTAATTCATTATTTTTTTAGTTAAATTTAAAGAATTTTAGCACTTTAAAGAATTTTAATACAAGGAGTTGAGGGAATGATCAAAGGAGAGCTCTCGTCAATCAAACAGAATTATTAAAATTCTCAGACTTCAAAGAATTTTTTATTTAAGAGGTGTTTAATTAATTCATTATTTTTCTCATTCACTTCAAATAATTTATAATCTAAAAGGTGGATACTTAATTCATTAATGATTAATTCATTATTTTTCTCATTGAATTCAAATAATTTATGCACTTCACAATATTCCCGATGCATGTTTGGAAAAAGTGAGGAGTTATCATACAAGAAATTGAGGGAATGTCCAAAGAAAAACTCTCATTGATAAGAACTTTCACATTAAATGAAGTCTACTTAAAACATATATAATAAATTGATAGTAAAACACACTCCACATCCAAAGTAAGTTTTATGGAAAAAAAAATATAACATTGGTTTGTTCAAAGATCAATTTAATTTGTAAAAGATTAAATGTATTACAATAATCATTCGAAGATAAAAATAAATTAAGTTGGTCCCTCCAACTACAAAAAAGACCATCATTTTTTTAAGGATTTTTATTTTAAAGCTAAAAGTGAGTAATCAAAAAAATTTTTTTTTTTCAAGTTTTAAACTTAGAAAAGACGTACCTTGAGTTTAATAATATTTAAGGTGAAATCTTCGGTGCAACTTAAAAGTAGTTGCACTGATGCAATCACTATGTGGCACAGTAAAACGCATCAAAAAATAAAATGTTAAAGGAGTAAATTGAAAAATTAAAAGAGTTTTGGGTTCATTAATAAAATCTAAAAAATATTTGGGTTAATGACATATGGTCAGCATATTTTGTTACATCATTATCACATGTCTATCTCTTATTGTACTACATAATGATTGTATTAGTACAATTATTTTAAGGTCACACCAAAGAACTAACTTGTAATTAATATGAAGGATTTTAAATTTTAAAGTATTTTAATTAATTTTGGTACCAAACATTATAAATTTTGGAATATTTTATTTTAAATTTTGACTTAGGATTTTTTCTAATTGTGTGCCTAAACATTAAATTTTAAAATTTTGGGATAAATTTCACAAAAATGAATAAAATTAAATTTCAAAATTCTTAATTTTATAAAAATGAATAAAATTAAATTTAGAAGTTCTTCAAAATAAGTTTAAAATTTAAAATCCTTTACAATAGTTATGCTAAACTAATGATTCTTAGATATGATTTTCGCTAAAGTTTTGAATTATGATAGAGGGATAATGTTTAACTGAGTTTTTAGCTCCCGTATCAATTATCATTAGAAAGAGAAGTATGAAGAATTCTCATCCTCCACTTGTTATTTCTTTTATGGCAAATTATACACTTGTTATTTTAAGAAGCAAATCAAATAGTAACAAGACTTCAATTCAAGTCAAGTGAGAGAAGTGATAATAATAGTTACTTAAGTGTTATTTCTTTTAATTTTCAAAGCTAAGTGATTGAAATGTTCATAATGATCTAAAGATAAATTATATTTTCTTTTCCTATTTTTATACTTTTAATATTGATTTGATTGATGTTAGTCATTTTTAATAAACAAATATTATATATGAATGTGAAAGAAAAGTGAGATACTTTTACGTATGCAACAAAAATGTCTCGTATTGAATCAATGGCTAATGTTATGTCTGGATTGCTATTCACTTAGTTTTCATTTATACTAGAACTTCCTTTTTTGAGTTCCTATACATAAATTATAGTTAGCATTTTGTCCGTTCTTTTCTCACTGGACATTCTGTGCATCAACAATTTCATTCCCTCTACTATATCAACATATTGCTTTAGTAGAATGCCATAAAAGAAGGTAGCATCTTCTTGTCATGATGTAATTCCTCAATTATGATTAATCTGCATGTGGGGTATAGGCTACAATACATTTGCAGGCTTATTGCCTAACTCACTTGCAAAGCATCTAAAAGGGGAGTGAATAGGTGATTACAAATATTTTCTTTAAAATGCACTGTATAAAACTTCAGTTGACTAATTTAAAAATAGTTATCTAAAAATAAAGAAAGTAGTTAACTTAGTTGAAATACAATTCAATGAGGTTTTCCAAGAAACAAATATGGAACAAATGTTAGGAATTAATTAACTATATATTTTACTGTGAACTGATGTATTTGAGGACAAGAAGTTTTATTAAAATAGTTTACTATAAAAATTACACTAGAATTTATATTGGTTTAGCAAAATAGTGTCTACATCTAGTCTCCTTGACTTCTTCAACTCTTTTAAGAGTTTTACATGCACTTACTCTTCAAACACAGTTTTCTAAGCTAACCTTAAATTTATCTAGAATTTCTCAAAGTCACAGAACTCTCAAAGTTGTCCTCTTCTCACTCACATATAGGGGTTTAAGATAGTAAAAAAATGAGTTTGTTTTTAAATCCTTATAGAAGTGGGTTTATTGAAAAGTTTCGCAAAAGCTCTCATAAAGCTATTAAACTAGGAATTAAACTTAAAAAATCTATATCGCTTTCAAGCGCAACAGTTATGTGTGTGTGTAGCTCATCTTGAAATATGCATGTTCGAAACAGTAACTATAGTGGATCTTCATTTTTATGGAGTTGGATGTGTATCTACTCTTTTGTCTCCATAGGACTTGTCATTTTAGCTCCAAAGAATGAAAAGATGTTCTTAGAAGGTATATGCTTAATAAAGAACGCAGATCTAGTCGACAACTCAAAGGAGAACAAAAGTGATAAGAGGATAATGTTTGAGCTATAAGAGATAAGATGATAACTCTAAGAAATTAGAGTTATCAAGAGTGTTTTCCTTATGAATGAATGCTTGTTTCATGAAAAATTCACTATTTCTGAATTGTTTGATTGTTAATTTCACTTCTGTTTGCAAAATAATGTTAAAGATAGCATCTCTATGGCAAACTGCATTGCAGAGTTCTGCAGAACAATACTTTAAGTGAAATGCACATTTTGAGGAGAAATGGGGACAACACGTGATATAAAAGGACAAAAGTCTATAAAAAAAAATCTTTTTTTTTTTGTTGTTGTTGTGGTTGGCACACTCAGAGATTAGATATGGGTGAGAAGAAAAGATTTAGAGGCTGAAAAAGGAAGAAGACAAGAGTACAAATGGTCCTCCTTGATTATAACACAAACTTGCAAGAAATTAGAGCTTTTTTCAAGAAAGAGAAGGCTAGTCACAAGAGGAATAAGAGAAGACATTGAGTTTGGAAATTATTTTCTTAACTAGTGATTAATCTTACTTCCTTTATTGTGTATCTTGCTAAGGATATTATTAAATTGATGACTATCTTGAGAACCATGAGTTAGTTTGTTGATAAACCCTAAAATTATGGAATGTTTTAAGTTCTTGGCACTGTGTTGAGTTGAATGCATTTTGTTTAATCAAGTTTGTTATAATTTATTATGTTGTTTGTTGTTTGGCCATCAATAGATAGTAATTAGCTCGAATTAACTTTGGAAAGATCAATTCAAGTGAAACTTAGTTTGATTAATGTGGGTTCAAAGATTTGTAATTATATAGGAATATATGATTTACCTTACAATGTCTAACCAATTTTTACCTTGAATTTGACTTCTTTGAATTTGGTTTTCATAGGAATATGATAAATTACAATATAAGAAATTTAGCATAGCAATTGATAGGATTTCTATGCAATTTTTGTAATTAAGGCTGACACACATGTTTTACTAGAGCAAATGCTACAGCAATTTATAATAGACTGCAATTTAAAGGAAGAATGACAATTCTAAAGGCTTTTGGTACTTGAAATTTGATTAGCTTATACTTTATTGCACTTTTGTTGTTGTTTATTCACTATTCAGTTCCATCTTTATATCACCAATTGAATTTATTTAGTTGCATTGTTATAATTTCACAAAAAAATTCATTTTTTTTCTTACCTCTTGATCACTTATTTTGATTATGTCACTTTCTACTTGATTTTTAATATGCAATCCTCATACGTTCTCACTTCTATATTACTTATGCAATATATACACTTGAATATACATTTTCATAGTGCAACATAAGACATTTTCATTCCTTAAATTCCCTGAAACTTTATGTAGGAATTAATAAAGTTCACATACATAAATTAATTCCTGAGTTAAGAGACTTACATACTTCACCTTTAGTTGTGGGAGCTAATTTGATTCTAACTAGGATTACTAATCATACAAGATACCCATAATATGTCGGGTGTATATCAGGTTTCCGCAATCTAAATCTCCTCTCACTTTTAATTGCAGAATACTCGCAGATGTTTGTACTTAAGTCTCTATAGACTATATCTATGTATATATTGTATAACAGGCTAGCCTTTATGAAAAGGCTAGCTAAGGTTATAGTTTAGTAGTAATTCCCATAATTATTATTTTACCCTTACTTAATGAGCACCCTTTATAGGCGGATACTGTATAATATCTTAACAGATCTAATCTTGGATCTTATTTAATATCTAACAGATTTAAACCCTAGATATTATAAGATATTCCATTATATCACACTTTCACATAATGGGAGTGCTCATACACTTTAAACCAAAGAAACATATTCTCTGTAAACCAAGAGAACACTTTCTCTTTATAAGCTACAATCGTTCATACAGAGAAAATAGGTTGTATGACTAGCATATTATGAGAGCATCAATGCTATACATCAGTTATAAATATATAACCTCTTGTCGAAAATGCACTAACATGCAGATCTTAAAGCATGCATGCACCCTAGATCATAAGAATCACATTTAGATATCTCATAATGATCTCATCTATCATAATATCTTGTATTCACAATCATTCTTCTTTAAGTATAGTTGCACTCTAATTTTCCTCCTGATAACTTCACTTAAAATCTTATCTCATTTCTAATGTCACGAACACACTAAGGCGATTACCTGTGTGAGAAGGCTAACCATTTTGCCTATTGGACATACTTAACAATAAGGGTGAACATAACATTCAAAATAAAAACATGTAACCATGGAAATAAAACTTTATTGATTATAAAAGAACATTAAAACAACTTTGTCTGTGAACAATAAGAAAATGTCACAAACACATCTATAGAAATAAGCTTGGTCAAAGGATCTGCTAGCATCTCATGGGTAGATATATTCTTGACATTCACAATCTTGAGTGCAACCATATAGTTTACATAGTGATATTTGATATCTATGTGTTTAGTTTTTACAATGTTACTTTAGGTCCTTGGTATATGCAATTGTAGCTTCACGGTCACTATACACTAACATTGATTTAGTGTTTTCTATTTTGTATAGCAAGTGACCTAAGAACTTCTTTAACTAAATAGCCTCCTGAGCTGCGGAAGAAAAGGCCACAAACTCTGCTTCCGCCATTGACAAGGATACACAGGATTGTTTCTTATTACTCCATGATATAGCACCATCACTAAGTAAGAAAACATATCTTGAGGTAGACTTTCACTCATCTAAGTCTCTTCCATGATCAACATCACTATATCCAACCAATCACAAATCTCTACTGCCTTGATAGCAGAACGCATAATCTGCAGTCTGCTTCAAATATCATAACATCCTCTTTACAGCTTCCTAATGTTTAGGACCTGAATCAGTTTAATATATACTCACCAAGCCAACTGTTTGACATATATAAGGTCTAGTACATATCATAGGTTACATTAAACAATCAACTGCACTCCTATATAGAGTTTAGCTCATATGTTCTCTTTCCATGTTAGTCTTGAGACACATTTCATCACTCATGGTTCGACTTGTATTGATAGGAATGTCTATAGGGTTACAACTTTCTATACTACAACGTTCCAGAACTTTTCTTACGTAATTCTCTTGTGAGAGATATAACAGTTTCTTAGAATGATTTCTTGAAATTTTAACTTTAAGAATGTATGCAACTTTACCCGTAACTTTCATCTCAAAGCGAGAAGATAACTAGGTCTTTGCCTCATTAATAAAGTCCATACCATTTCCAACTATGAATATGTTGTCAACATATAATGTCATAATTATATACTTGTCTTTAAATCTTTTGGTATATTCACAGTTGTCTTCACTCGTCACAATGAAATCACTAGAGATGATTGTATTGTGAAAACAAATATACCATTGCCTTGAAGATTGTTTAAAGCCATAGATAAACTTCAATAGTCTACAAAATTTCGCTTTTTGGCCTTCTTTAATGAAACCTCTGATTATTTCATATAAATTTTTTCATTTAATTATCCATTGAAAAATGCAGTCTTTACATTCATATGATGTAATTTAAGATCTAAACAAGCAACTATAGCTAGAATTAAGCTAATAGAGGTAAATCATATAGCAGGAGAAAAAATCTCCTCATAGTCAATTCCTTCCTACTGTGTATACCCCTTTGCCACTAGTCAAGCCTTAAATCTTTCGATTGTGCCATCAACTCTTTTCTTGATTTTGAGAATCCACTTTACCAATAGCTTTGTGTCCCTCTGGGATGTCAACAAGTTGCAAACATTATTAAGTCTTATAAACTTCATTTCTTCTTCCATAGCTTTAGTCCATTTTTCCTTAAAAAGGGATAAGAGAGTCTTGTTCAAAATTTTCAACTTATCTTCATTTTGCAGGAGCATTTTAAAATGTTCACTACCTTCGATCTCATATCATTGATGGGGAATCTTTTTACGTGAACCATGTCTCAATTGTGATTCATTGAATCTTATTTTTTTGTTCCCATTTGAATTAATGTTCGAATCGAGAACAATTATCTTGCTTGCACTTGGATTAAGATCCATTTGGTCACTTTCACTTGATACAACTAGCTTAGGAACACTTTCATTCACATTCAACGATAAAGAATGTAGCTGATAAGAAATTAAATCTTCATATGCTATAATCCTCCCACTCAAATGAATTGGTCCTGAAGTGTTCGGATCCTCTATCTCAAATAAGGATAGATCTTAACCTATCTCATCCTTTTTAGGATATTCACTCTTTAAGAATGTGACATCTTTAGACTCAAATTCAATCATATTCCCATTATCTTGCTAAGCCCAGCATAAGCCTCATAGTCCTGCTTATGTTGGGCTGTTTACTAGCTTCTGGCTCTTCTATGACATTATTCAAGGCCTTAAAAACCTCTTGCTCTTCTAGAAGATACTAGACTTTCATACTTCAGATCTCATGATTTTCACCATTGAGTATCAACCGGTTGTTGTGCTTAATAACAATGTTTTTAGAAGTAGTAGTCATTCTTTATACAAAATAAAGACTAACAAAAACAAGGATCAATTAATTCAAATAAAAACACGCAAGATTTAATGTTCATCATACTTACATATCATTACATTAAGTATTGTATGATTAAGCTAATTAACCTATGCATAACCCGTAGTCGAAAGAGCACGAAGTGCCAATCATCGTCCTAAGGTTGTATGCAAGGTGTAAATCAACAAAATCAAAATAAAACTAAGTGTCTCAATCATACTACAAACAAATTGTAAAGCATGATTTTACAAATGTTAAACAAATTAACATTTGTTAACTAACATGTTAAACTAATTAACGTATTAGTAAATATTTAATGTTAAACCAACACATGTTTAACAAATTAATTTATCATATGTTAAACAAATTAACACATTTAATAAACATATCATGTTGAACTACTTAACATATTAATAAATCAAATATGTAATGTTAAACTAAATAACATTTATTAATAAACATGTTAAACTAATTAACATTATAGCAAATAATCACATATTACTTTATTTAAATTTATTTGGACATAAAATTAATTTTTCACCAAAACTTAATTACATTTATTTTGGTAAAATATAAATACACAATTTATATTTTGAACATGTCTAAATGTTCATTAATTAGGAATTTTTTAAAAGAATTAGGCCTCATAGTATTATTTTGAAATGGGCTACATGTCCAATTAAAAAAATTCTTACAAGGCATTTCTTTCCAAAAAAATGAGGAGGCCCACAAAAAACACTCTTTAAAGAATATAAGGCTCAAATTCCCTTTAAAAGGGAAGTCTAAATTTTCTTACGAACGAAGGCCCTAGTAAAAAAAAAAAAAAATCTGTTATAATGCAAAGGCCCAATTCTTCAAAATGAAAAGCCTAAATGTTTCTTTTAAAAAAAAAAAAGCCACAAAACTCTTTAAAGGCCTAACTTATCTTTAGAATTTTTAAAGGCCCAATAATAAAAATGTCCTTGAAGGGCCTAGTTATTTGAACAAGTCCAATAACTAAATTTTTAAAAATTAGGGTTTTAACATTTTTTTAATTTAAAAAAATTACAAAACCCTAACCCTAATTCCCTTATTCTTCCTTCCTCTATTCTCTCTCTTCACTTCTCTTGCCACTACCACCGCCTCCACTAGGCTTCCTGCTACTCGATGCTACTCATCGGTTGCCTACTCATGGGCGCCAGTGACGTAGCATTGTCTTACATGAAGGGCAGCGAAAAGATCACGGAGGAGAGATGAGGGCCCCCGTTTTCCATTGAGCCATGTTTTCTGCCATCATGCCGACATTAGGCCTGAGTATTCTCAGCAATGATGGTCACCGGCCTTGGGAGCATTGCTCGTAACCACTTTCATTGGCGACGATGGCTTTTCTCTCCCATTTGAAGAATTTGAAGGTGGCTGACAAAGAAACTTTGATTTATTCTGTTTCTTTTCCAAAAAAAAAGGGGAGGACGATGAAGGATGACCAACGTTTCTAGGTTGAGGAGTGTCGATATCGGCGACAATGGTCTCTGGCCGTTGTCTGAATGTTGCTGGCGACAGTGGTCGCTGGCTACAGTGAAGAAGAGTCCAAGTTCCATGGGTGTTTTGAGAACAGAGGGTTCTTTTTTTTTTTTTTTTCTAACAAGAGATAAGGGTTTTAAGCATCAGCTTTTTTTTTTTTTATTTTATCGTTCAAATACATTAGTTTGAAAATCAAAGAGAGAATCTCTCTCTTATCTTTTGAGAACCAAATGAAATTTTTGAAGATTTTAAAATTTTTTTTATTTAAAACCCTAATTGAGATACCCCCAAATGACATCTCATATCCCAATAAAATTTTTAAATGATCATGAAACCAGTCTATGGTTTTGATACCATTGTAGGAATTAATAAAGTTGATATACATAAATTAATTACTAAGTTAAGAGACTTACATAATTCTCCTTGAGTCGCGGAAGCTGATCTGATTTAGACTGGGATCACTAATCGTATGAGATATCCACAATATATCGGGTGTATGTCAAATTTCCACATTATAAATCCTCGCTCATTTTTTATTGCAAAATACTTAGTGATGTTTTTACTTTAGTCTCTATAGACTATATCTATGTATATATTGTATAACAAGCTAACTTATTTATAAAGGCTAGTTAGAGTTAAAGTTTAGTTGTAATTCTTATAATTATTTTTTTTTCCCTTACTTAATGAGTACCCCTTGTGAGTGAATACTGTATAATATCTTAACAGATCCAATCCTAGATCTTATCTGATATCTAACATATTCAAACCCTATATACCATATGATATTCCAACACTTCACTTGCTAACCTTTTTGACTTTGAATTCTATAAGTTGCAACCACTTCAGATAGAGAAAATGAGCTAATTTAAAAGGAATCAAAATTTTTAAGAGGGCCATCAAGATTATAGTTCAAATAAAAATGTGACTTTCTCACATTTGTGTTTTGTCATCAATCAAAGATAAGTATTAGACTTATTTTTGGGCCAACATGTTAGTCCTAAGTTTTTATATTATAAGTTTTGATGATGACAAACATGAAATAAGTATGTTACACATAAAGTATCAATGTATACTTAATTGATTAATCATTAAAATATCATACATGATACTTGAATTATCATTTATATGAGATATGCCTGTTAATATCATATCCAATAGGATTTCATATTATATATAATCTAAATTGGACATATATAATTATATCACTCTCATGTACTGGATAAAGAAATTTATAATGTGTCAATTGCTACTAAAGTTTACATATTGTTAAATATGAATTAGACTAACTATTTGATTTGCAAGTTAAATATATATTATGTAAGATGATACATAAGAACCAAAGTGAAGAGAATGAAATATTAACTCCATGCTCAACACAAAGAATTAGCAAGTAAGAAAGATATTCTAAGCATTAAAGAATTTAATAATTTAAAGATTTAAAAGCATAGTTACATCAAGATAACCAATGAATTAAATAAGTATATCTATTATAGGCTAAGATTTATTTTGTAAAATACAATGGTTTATATTTGTATTTATTGGCTCAAGAATATTTAGTTCTTAAAATATAAATTTGGACTTAAAAAATGGTGAGATATAAGTTTCACCAAAAATTTTTCAACCTTTGATCACTATTTTCAATATATCTCACAAATCACGTGGAGATTTGATATGCAACTTATTGCATTAGAAAATAGACTTAAAGAGCTTTGCAATTGTAGGTCATTCATTCAAAACAAATTTGAAAAGAAAAAGTTATGACCATTTAAATTATATTCTATGTAAAAATTGATTAATAGAGCTTCTGTAAGCCATTTGTCAATTGATGGAATCTAGCTATCAACTAATGGAGCACAAAATATCCAAAATTCAAATTTTAAGAGCAACAGTCAAGTGATGGACTAACCATTGATGCAATACAGAAAAACAAAAATCAACTTTTTAAACAGCTATTTTACATGTTTAATGGCTATTTTTCATATAGCCCTATGTATATATGCCTTCAAACATTTTTTTTAGTAAAACCAAATGCAAGAATGTGATCTTCAACTTGTTTTAATATCTCTGATAGAAAAGTAAATATCATTTAGCCATAAAATGCTTAATCTTTATCGTTTGTAATCTTAGTGCTTCATTTTGTACACATATTGTATACATACTCATTTACAAGTTTCTTTGAGTAGCATTACAATATTTATAAGGCAACGTGTTGTATCCCTTGGGAGAAAAAACAAGAGTGAGGAAGTTTTTGGAGTGATTTTCCTCTTGGAAGGGATGTATTCTTTAGTTTTATAGTGAGAAATAACTATAGTTTGGGGTAGATGGTGTAGAGGCTCATAAGTGTCCAATTAAACTTACAAAATTAATGGAGAAATCTCAAATAAAAATGTGGGGATTAGATGTAGGATTGAATTGGAGTCAAACTATGATAAATTTTTTAGTTTGCATTCCTTTTCCCAATACTTTTTATATTTTAAGTTGCCAAATTAAAGGCTCTATCCAATTGATATTTTTCATGGTGTTGTCATTTCTTCCTACATATACTATCTTTATTCTATTTCAAGCAAACGATCTATTAGAGATTGTATGATTGTTATAGATTACTAAGAAACAAATTTTTGAATCAAGTTTAATTATATTCTTTCAAATGCTTTGTTCACGGTAAGGCTAGTTATTATCTTCTACTCTAAACATTAATATAAATCTTTCTTTAATTAATATAATTATTGTTTTGTTTCATACTCTTTCAAGTAACTTATAACAGGTAATTTTGACAAAACAATTTTAAAAATAACTAAGATTATTATAAATACCTAATTCGCCTCTCTTGGTATTAACTCCTTTATCCAACACAACATTCACACATCTTTAAACTGTTCATCTCATTTTCAAATCATTAATTTTACTCTTCTTTATCACTCTCTTTTTTTAAGGGCAATGCATCAACAATTTTATTAGTTCTTGGTTCATTTTGATTGAAATTCTAAAAGAAAGGGCCTCAGTAGCATGCTTAGATACCTGGAATTGCATTTGTAAGCGGCACAGAGCAAGACGGACGAGAGAAGCAATTTTCAAGTTCCAATGCCGATGTGGTGGATTAAATTTCACACCCAGTCTTCTTGTGCTAGTAGTCCTCTAATCTGTCACCTCGCAGGATGCAACTACCTAATTTTGAATTATTATTGTGTCATTGAAAAAAAAAAAATCCTTTGTAGATGGTTATGAAAATTGTATTTAGTGGGGAGGCTAGGGGCTTAGATAGTAGAGGCATGAAAAAATTTATTCTATATTTTTATTTTAAAAGTCATACTTTGAGATTATTTTTTTTTTTAGATAAAATTATTGCTTTAAAATTTTTGAATTAAACTATAGGAATATATATATATATATATATATATTTCTTGCCCTTTAATCTTATTTAAAGTTTCATTTTCATTCGTTAAATCCATTTGATTTCAATTTGAATCCTTAATTTTTTTTCAAGTATCGCTTTCATCTTTTAATATTATTTTATTTCAATTAGGCCCTTTATAAATTCTACTCAAATATTTTATTTTTTCAAACACCACCAAGTAAAAACTTTCAATATTTAAGCTTCATAAAAAATTATGACTAAATGCTACCAAAAAACAAATTGAGCTAGTAGCCCCAAAAAGAAGTTAAATTTACCTACCAAGCATGAATATATTTAGTTTGGAAAATTGTAAGACATAGGATTAAACCTCTAAATAAAAGTTACTAGGGCTTGCTCATACTAATATATATATATATATATATATATATATATATCTAAAAGTGAAAGGAGACAAAAATACATGAATAATTTATTAAAGCTAAATTAGAAGAAAATAAAATAAAAACATAAAAATGAGACTTGAAGTAGAGTTAAGAAACCAAATTAGAATCAAATAAAATTAAGAGAAATATAAGGTAAATTTAATAAGCCAAATAAAAACCAAATTATATTAAAAGAACAAAAAGAAGCTTAAGATATAGTTAAATGTCTAAATTGGCATTACATAAAGTTAAGAAAAGAAAGTAAAACTTAAGATAAAAGATCAAAAGTACATTTTCACCTAAACTAAATAAAATTAATTTACTAGAAATGTCATGATTTTCATCTTCTTAAATTTAAAAATAACTTTGAATCTAAATGAGTATTGTATTATATATTACTCACTTTATTATTATTAATTTCACAACCTATTTATTCATTAAAATATTTATATTTACTCACTACTCATGTAGTGACAAATATAAATATGTATATATATATATAATCACATTACTTAGCAACATCATAATAATTCAATAAATAATTTAAAAATATATTTTGAATGAAATAATAAAAATTATATGATAAAACATGAAATATTTATAATTGTAAAAAAAAAATACATATTAATATTGTATTATAAATATTATTTTATTCACCAACGTTTCATATATTTTTACAGCATTTTGAGGAAAAATTGTCTAAAGTCTAACTAAAACAATATATTAACTTTTAAACTTAATTATATTTAATTCAATTATTATAAAACTATTATTTACAAAACTATATCAAATGTTTGCAGATAAATTACGTATAAAATACGCAGATAGCATCCAGTTCATTCCTATTCTTGCATTCCTTAATCCATACCCTTCGTTTACATTCATTCCCTTTTGTGTTCGCACATTTTCCACTTCCTGCTCATCACACGTAGCAGATGAGTTATAAACAGCGAGAACACATCCTACCAAACATTTCATACAAGACTAGATGGTGACTCATCAACCACACAAGACGCAGATATTCCACCGAAAGTTAGAAAGTTAAAATTAGTGATTTCAACAAATAATTATTTCCCCTTCACCACCATAACCTTCCTTTTTCATTAGATCTAAACTATAGAACAACCTTTAAATGCAGAAGATTCATTTTTGCTTCCAACCACAAGACCTACAGACACCAAGGTGCCATTTTCTTTAGTTTTATTTCCATTACCTAGTTCGATAGATTTAACAATGATGCGTGAAGTTCTAGATCAACTAAATTACATGATTAATAATTTACAAAGGGTTTGACTAGCGCAGTTTAAGTAATACAAGCAATAGGTCACACCACTATGTAAAGATGCTATACAAGTAACTCCAGCTCCAATATTTGCGCTCTGCGCCAATGTACAATCAGGCCGTAGTGTGAATCCACAATCTTCAACCCAATGACTGAAGCAGATGAATTTTGGATTAGCGCATTCTTATTCAAGTCATATACATAATGTGCATCGAAAGATGACTAAGTGCTAAAAAATTGATAGAGATTCATTTCCCCAAATAAAGAGAGTCAAAAGACTGACTTCAAATCTTATGACAATCACCAAAATGAATTTATTTCAAGCCTAGTATGCAAGCATTTCTCAGAACTAGAGAAACATTATCAGAAAACCAAAAAGAAAGTATTACAAGAATGCTTCTCCAGTTCTAGCACACAGTCAGAAAATGATACAAAAGCCTCTCACATAAGCATGGAAAAAGAATTAAATGGGCAACCCAACTTAAACGGTAGTGCATGCTAGTTAAAGTATTAATTGAGTGGTCTCTCAAAGATTTTGGTTTCGTTACCAAACAATAAGTTATGCATAATATTTAGTACACAAAGCTTTCTGTGGTAAAGCATGCTCTTTGAACATGTGTGGCTGATATCTATATTGTTTTAACATTTAAACTTTTTACACAAGATTGACCAATGAGGATTTTAAAGAAAAGTGCTAAACCATTCTCCTTTGTAAGTTACGTTCCTGCTAACGATCTTGCAGTTTCAAATGTCTAACAAATTAGAAGCCCCTGTTTACACGGTTACAATGCATTATGATATAAAAGAAAGCAATACTAACTACTCTGTCATCATGCTAACTTCCACCCGGATTTATCGCTATCCACAAAATGGAAATCACTTATTTAATTAGGGTGGTAATACAGACAGTGTTTGATAGTCAATGAATCAGAACACGACAAAAATGCAATCTTAAAGACTTGGTAAGGGCTTCACAAAAAGTTAAATAGAAATATATAAAATAAGATCCAAATACACAGTATCTAAGAAATTAGTAGCGCATATGTTTACTGGAAACAAGTATGCAATAGCCAATAGCAATTAGAAAGGAATATCTTAGTCCTAAAGGAAAAAGAAAAACCATCTTTCCTTGATCCTTTGTCATAAATATTATAAATAGATGCAAATTATCGTGGATAGGAGGAAATAAATAAAATTCTAACCTCAGGGAAGCAGTCTTGACGGATAACGGTCTGGTTGTCTGTATTTACATACACTTGGCATGATACTATTGCCTGAGTTGAGAATACAACGCTTCAGATAGAAGGCATTAAATAGCTTGCATATTTTAATCATGTAAATTGAATTCATGGAAACAACCAAACAAGAAGTGTGCAAGCAGATAAAAATCAGAGATATCCTGTTTCAGGACATCACTGTGCAAACTGAAGCCTACATGTGCTAGATAGGAAAATGTCTCAGTATTTTACTAAACCAAGTTCAGCTCCAAACTAAACACTGAGGATCAGCATGTCTAGAATCAAAACGACCAAGCAAGACCCAGAGTTGTAGCATAAACAATCTGATATATAGTTACTGTAGTCAAGTGAGACTGCCATGGCAAAATTGGTAGCTGAAAACATTCAGTGAGCTTATGTAACACTTAAATTGGCATACGACTTATTCTCATAGATTAGAAGAAAGTTGATAATTACAACTCTAGATCATGTCACCTTATACTCTTGGAATTGAAAACATATGAGTCTCTCTACATATTAGGCACCTTATTGTTCTCAAAATCTGTTAAGGCAGATTTGCCCATCAAAATATCCCACCATACCTAATCAATATCAGACATTATAAGGTTCCAATAAATAACCTACGGTGAACCCTTTTCTGGATCAGGCAGTATGGTGAACTTTATTTTATTAGACAGTAAGAAACAATTCTAATCACAACGCCCAATGACTTCTCTTGCTAACGAACAATTTAACAATCACAATTGACATAATAAAAAACAAGCAACCCACAAATGCATCTTCGAAGCAAATCAAGTTCAATCAGTCAATGCCAAAACCACAAACGAAAGGGCATAGAATGAGCACCTAACGAATGAATCGATAATTGTATTATAGTACCTTGAAAGGAATGTTGAAGAAGAGCAGGCCCAGCTCCCCATTGACTCGCGTTTCAGTATCTAAGGGAATGACACCCTTAGCCAAATCTTCAAGTAAGTAAAAGATGTCGTGGATGACCTGAAATCCATTCACATTCAGTGTGGCGTTCATGTACGACGAACCCCTCGCCCTGAGGCGGCCACTATCGGAGCTCACACTCCCTAGCTCTCTCCCTCGGTAACCGATGAACACGTCGATCGAATCATAAGTAAGGGAGAAGAAATTTCTATTGCGGACTTTCACAGTGAGGGAGAAAGAGAGATCAAGGACGAGTTTTGGAGATGTCTTGAACCCAATATGGTTGAGATGCAGTCGAACGACCCGGATGGCGGGATCGGACGGGTAGAGAAAGAAAGTGGCGGCGGCTAGGAGAAGGCCAATGAAGAATGCGGCGGAGTAGCAGAAGCAGCGGCGGTGACGACGGCGGTAGGTAGGACGGTAAGAGGGGAGAATAACGACGACGTTTTGGTTCGACGGGTTAGGGTTTGAGGGAAGGGGCGAATACGGAACGAACCCGTCCTTCCCCGTCATCTTTGGGTCCTTCCCCTCAGTCTCTGTCTCATTCGGTTCGCTTTACCTGCTTTACCTACGATGCGGACTTCGCATTTTTAAAACGTACACGCTATCATTCTCCACGATGATGACTTGGCGTTTTATTATTGGCTAATAGCACGTCCTCTGGGGCCCATATGAAGGTTATAATAGTAAAACTAACTCCACACCGCAACAACTTTTAAAGAAAAAATATGAGGTAGGTTTCTCATATCAATTGGATTTTAGAAAAATTGAATGTACTAAAATCGCTTCAAAGATTAAATAATAAATTAATTTGGTTCCTTCAAATATAAAAGAGAAATTTAATATTTTGAATAATTTTATTTTTAAAAATTTATTTTTTTAATATTAATTTTAAGAAAATTATATTATTTTAAAACTAAAAATAAATTATTAAATTATATAATTCCCAAGTTATAAATTTGGAAAAGAAGTATCATAAGTTTAATATATTTAAGATGAAATCTTCGAGGCACACTGTGGTATTTGTGTGATTATTATGTAAAATACTAAAAATAAAATATATTGAGAAGTAAAAATTAAGAGAGTAAATTAAAAAAAATAAAAAGAAATTGAATTCATAAATAAAATCTAAAGTTATCATAAAAATATAAAAAATTATTAAACATTGATATACTGTCAATATGTTTTAACACATTAATGTCATATATTTATTTTTAATGTGTTACATAATAATTACACTAATACAATTATTTATAAAATCGCTTCAAATAATTAAAGATATTTAATTTGAACAATGCTAGTATTAAACATGATTAATTCTGAAACATTTTAATTTAAAATTTTGACTTTAATTTGTTTATTATGTCTCTAATCAATAAATTTTAAAATTTTATCATAAATTTCATCAAATGAAAAAACTTTAACTTCAAAATTATGTTTAAAATTTAAAATCCTTTATACTAACTATTTTATACTAATGATTCTTAAATACAAAAATCTCTGAAGTGTTGAATTACGGGAGAGGGATAATGTTAAAAATGATTTTATTTTTTTTTCCTCCCATGTCAATTATCATTAAGAAGTCAAGTTTGAAGTATTCTCATCCTCCACTTGTTATTTCTTTTATGCTAAATTTTACACTTCTTATTTTAAAAGAAGCAAACCAAATAGTAACAAAGTTTCAATTCAAGCAAAGTGAAATAAGTGATAATGATAGTAACCCTAGGGTTATTTCTTTTAATTTTCAAAGCTAAGTGGTTGAAATGTTCAAAATGAATCTAGAATGCCAAGAGAGATAGCATTTGTAGGCCGAAATGGTAAGTTGGGCAAACATAAATTATATTTTCTTTTATTATATTGTTAATCTTGATTTGATGTTAGTCATTTTTAACAAACAAATATTATGTGTGAATGTGAATGTATACAACAGAGAATTCTACCAATTTTGAATTATTATTTTGTGTCACTGAAAATGCTCATTAAAAGAAAAAACTCCTTTATATGAAAAATAAATTGATGTAAAAAAAAAAATATAAATATTATATATATATATATATATTTAGATATATATTGTTGCAATTCTCTTTTATGCATATAAACTACTGATTTCAATTTTTAAAAGTAATATAAACAATTAAACGTGCTATTAAATTAATATAAACTTTTGAATTAGGAGTGATTAAACATCCGGTGTTGGGTTGATCTCAACCTATGGCCTAACTTAGGATATAAATTAGATTGATAAATGTGACACAGTCTAACTTATTATATAATTAAGTCAGATCATCCAAGTTTTTTTATTTTTTACAAATTTAAATTAATAATTTAAAAAATTGTTGATTTATATTTAATAAGGTATCTTATATCAATAAAAATTATTAATATTTTAAAAAGTTTATAAGTAGTTCTTTTAAAAAATATCATTAATTTTATCTAAAAACTTTAAAAAATAAAATAAAGTAATATATACTAGTTCAAGACCTAAGGCAAGTTTTATATATTGACCCAATAATGTCCATGACTCCGGTGGAATCGGGTTCAAATTGATTTGAAATTAGAGGCGGTTAGGATTATATTAATTAGATTGTAAGCATTATATTAAATATCCAACGACGATGATTACCTTCTAATTTTCAAAGGGGTAGGTGGGAAGGGGACCCATTTACATTATCTCCTGTTAAATTAAGTTGTTTGTTTAGTCTTAAAACAATAATATAATTGAAGGAGGCAGAAAGCGACAAAGACAGAAAGATAAGGATAAAATTATTAAAATGAAATGTCATTATCAAGGTCGGCCACCTGTCATCATTTCTTCACTGGCTTTTTTGCTTGTATCATTATATCTTCCAATTTAAATTTCAGGTTTACCTTATCCAATTCGCCTAATGCGTTTGAAAATGTTACGGTGAATGATTATAAATTTATTATAAAAAAATGTTAAACTTTTTTTAAAAATATAGATCTCAAAAGTTTTTTCTTTTGAAAAAGACTGCTCCAAATGAAAATTTTGTTTAATTTCCACATATAATTATATAATTTTCGTTGTTATGTGTTGATTAAAATAAGATAATAAAAATATTAAAAAAATTATATTTAAATTTAATATAATAAAAATTGATCATAAATTTTCATTCTAAGATATGTCCTGAGATCCAGAACCCCAGAAGCTTCCTACGCCAATAATCAAACACAAATATAAAAAATTATAAATTTTTAAAAATATAGATACCAAATTTTTTATTTTAAAAAAATTGTTCCAAAGTTTTAAAACTCTTTAAATAATTTTTAAATTAAATTATATATTTTAAGGTAATATTTACTAATGATACCTTTATCATGTTAATTAAATATTTTCGTAACAAAAATAAAAAACTACACCTAAATTTAAACTCTAAAATTGGATTTTAAATTCTTTAAAATAATTAAAAATTTTAAGATTTTTCATAATCGATATTTTAAATTTATAGCCATTCTTCCATAATCTCTTACGATCCGTAATCACAATCGATGCTGATGCATGAGATCAAGATGAGAGTAAAAGATATGTCATGGTATATGAAGGGAGATCACTAATAAGAAGAAATACAGACACACGTAATTAACACAGGGACAAGCACAAAGTAAAAACCCAGAAAAGTCCAACCCCATTAATCAACACAGGCATGAAAATAAAAGCAAGCATGAAGGAGTAGTGGGGTAAGAAACTGCATGTGTGAAGGATCAAGAAGTAGGAGAGTGAGTAGAAATGGAAAGGGCAGGCTTTTTATTCACAGGCATGGAATTGGAACGCTTCATCCACGGTGCCGGCGACGGCGAGGAGCGGTGGTAATGGCATCTGAAGGATCCTTCGTGTGTGGTTGGTGAGCACAAGCACCAGCCTTTTGCTCCGCCGCTGCTGTCACTTTTCGGCGAGGTTGAGACAGTGAGCTTAGCGTCGGCCTGAGGGTGGGAAGCCATGGAGATATTGCAGATAAGTACTAAGCAGAATCGGTTGTAGTATATATTTTATATATATAGAAATTAGGAGCCAAACCCAACGCTATACATGAGGGCCCCACAGGTAATTATCTGGAATCTCTACAATTTCAAACGAGAGTGACATAAAGAAGAAATTGGAATATATGATTTATTTATTTATTATTTCTTTTCCTCTGTACATCATCAGTTGCCGCTCTAACTGTGTAAAATTTTACTAACAGTCAGCTGTACGATGTAATTAAGAAAATTAGAATATATTCCTAAAGAAAATTGTAATCATTTAATTACGCAATTTATTTCATACAGAACGTAATATTAAAACTTAAGAATTTTTAATAGTATGTAATCACTCAATTTAATTTTGAAGTATAAAATTTGTATAATTTATTTGATAATAATAATTAGATTTGTATATGTATTAAGGAAAATAAGAAATCTGTTTTTAAAAGAATAAATGGAAAAGAAAAAAAAATGGCATCCACATTCTTAATTGTCACTATTTTTCTGCCACAGTCTAATTGACAGGCAGAATATCCTTACGCATTCATTGGTCCTTTTTATTTTTGTTAGTATAAAGTACTTATCATTGTTCTAGAAACTTAAGAATAATGATATAAATTTATTCATTTACAATTTTTTCACCACAAGCAAATACATTAAATTAAGGGTAAACACGAGTTAAGCTTGGCCAGATTTTTTGTAGAGATTAAACCTAATTTTATACTTCAGTTTTTTCTTGGACTTTAGACCCAGTCTTATTTGGTTAGATTTAGTTATTAACTAGATCGGGTTAGATTAAATCAGATCAGGGCATAGTTTGCTTTTTTAAAAAAAAAAAAATTAAAATAAGAATTATTTTGTGAAAATAATTTTTTTAAAACAAAAAATAAAAAAAAAGTAAGATTTTAAAAAAATGAAATAAAAAAATTTTAAGATTTGAAAAAATAACAATAAAAAGTTAAAAAAGAATTGATATTTTAAAATTTAATTATAAATAAAATCTATTTTAAATCAATTTAAAAATATATTATAAAAGTTTTTAAAAAAATTTAAAATAAATATTAGGTTAGATTAAACTAAGTTTTATATCACATCTAGAACCTTGATTGACCCTGCATTAAATTAGGTATAGACTAATGAAAATTATAAATTTTTTTATTTAGCTCAACAAGAACTTAATTGGTTGGGCCAAGTTTATTAAATTGACCAAATCAATGTTTACGTCTACATTAAATCTTGAGAATTTTTAAAATAATAGATGTAGATTATTTACAATCAAATTAGTAGCGAATCGCATGTATTACACAAAGATATGAAGTACCTTTTTTAAAAATAAAAAAAATCAAAAATTAAAAAAATCATGTGAACAGTAATAAATACTAAATCAGTGAATTAATGATAAAAAAAGTTGGTGAGCTAATAAAGCCAATATTTTGTTTTGTCTATTGTCGTATGGCATAACTGGAAGACAGAATCTGACACTGTGCAAAGCGGTGCATAATTTGGTTTCTTTTCTATTCAGAGAGTATATGACTCACCGGGAAAAGAGTGGAACTTTATAGAAGAAAAAACAGTGTGAGTGAGGGAAAGATCAAGAAGAAGAAAAATATGGATCCAGAAGTACTAAATTCATCTCAATTTGAATCATACAAGTTACTGTCACGTCACAAGGCCATTCATAAATTAAATACGACATCACAATATTTAAATACAGATCAAGATAAGTTGTACAATTTATTATTAATTTTGTTTGTTATATATTTTTTGTTATTATTTTCATCAAAAAATCAAATTTAAGAGACATCAAGTTCTTTCTGGACATTTCCTTCTTCGTTAAAAGTAGTCCATATTCGCACTGTGGAGAAAGGGCGATTTTCAGCCATGAAATCCGGCTTTTTGATGCTGTTTCTGATCAAGATTTAGCCACAGGCTTACTTCCGATGATTCAGATCGCTGAGAGCGATGAAGATTTTGAAGATAAGTAAGGTTGGCTTCGCCATTAATGGCGGAAGATGGCCAAAGCCAAGAATGAAATTGAAGGTCCGTAGTACTCTGGCAATTGATGCATTTTTTTAAGGAAATAATAATTGAGAGGTGCAACTTGGATTAATTTACGACATAGCTAAAAATTGAATATGTTTATGTTATCATTATTATTATTATTATTTTTTACGAAGAGATATTTGTGATATTTAAATAGTTGATGAAAGAGATAGATAATGAATAGTGGAATTGGATGGGACCCAATCGAAAGGGGAATCAAATGAAGTAAAACAAGTGCACATGGAGAGATGAGGATAAGCATGTGGGAAGAAATCATAAAGAATTGTTAGAAAATAACAAGAAATCACAAATTTAATATATGTACTGTAAAAGGTTTTAAACTTTAATTTTACTTTAAAGTATTTTAAAATCAAATTTTATTCGTTTTGAAGTAATGTTTGGGATCATAGACTCTAATATTTAGAAGAGTTGTTAGAAATAGAATTGTTTGCGACAATAGAATCCAATAGTTATTCTAAGATGCCTAAGTTTCAGATTGGAGTATTTCGAAGTAAATTAAATCAAGATCTAAAATCCTTTTCAATAATTTTAATATTCAAGGCGCTTCAAGATGTTTAATTTTCAATAATATTTTTTAATATAAAGTTTTTTTTTTTTTTTTATAAATGACATCCATTTTATCTTTTTTTTTTTTTTTTACTCAACTGACAAACATAAGACCTGAATGGACCTCTGTAGTCGCTTTCCCGTTCAGTGAACGACACCGTATTGATGTATGAACTGCGAAACAAGATAAGATGTTTCAGATGAAAAAACAGAAGAGGATAGTGTTCTGTTTCTCTCCCTCAGAATTTCAGAATTCTCTCTGTTTTTGTGTTTCACACTAAAGGGAATAAAAGAAAACTGTATTAATGAGAATGAGTTCAACATAGCTTGATTTGATGGTAAAAACCCAGAGGACGTTGATGACAAAACTAAGTTGGGTAAGCTTGAATTCAAAGTAATATTATAGGGCTCTTGGAATTGAGAAATGAAGTAGGTGAATAGGTGAATGTCTATCACACTGTACAACCACTTTTGTCCTGCGGTTGATAAATAGTGGGAATGGATAACAAGAGTTTTAATAGAATTCACAATGAGTATGAGAATAGGTTACTTCTGTACAAGCAAGAGGGCCTTCTGGTGAGGAGCGTTCGACATAAATCCGATCACATTGTGGGCCATTGAACAAGTACTCATTTTAACTTATTCTTTCTGAATTTGAAAGACGACTAGTTCTTCTTTGCACCTCATAAATATACACGTATACATATAAACGTAGATTAATTTGTTTATTTGAAGATCAAAAGTGTGCTAAATATACAATAACATCATACGATTATCATAAATGATTTTAATATAACGTTTAACTATACATAATATATAATACTGTACAACATTTGATCCAAATCATTTTCAAAGAGAAAGAGAGAGGAGGGTGGTAACTTAAGCTAGCAATGACATTTTATTAATATAATCCAGATTCCTTATAGGTGTAGAGAGAGGTTGATGTTGCTTGAAAGAAATATATTTGAGAGCTTCAAATGTTGGAGTGCATAGTGTGTGGTATGATGCAGTATTGCATTGTGCAACTTTTTTTTTTTTAATGGGAATATTTTTTAAAAAGCTTATTTAGACTAGTTTAAATGCTAATAAATTAAGAATTCTGCATGTAAAAAAAAAAAAAAACAAAGGATGAGATGATGATTGAAATTTATGTTAGTGGCATAAGATGTTACAAATTTGTATATCAACAATATCACTTGTAATTGTCACCTATATTTGTTCATGACAACATAGAATGATTCATTTTTAACTAAGACAACAATTTGTGAACGCTATGGAAATTAATGTAACAAAAAGGATAAATTATATTGTCGTTTTAAAGTAATTTTACTAAATTATTAATTTAGCTTCTATAACTTAAAAATTAGAATTAGACTTTTTTAACTTTAATAACTTTTAATTTCATTATCGTTGTTAAATTTTATTTAGGCTGTGTTAAATAAATAAAAAAATTTTGCAAGAGGAAAATCATCCATCATTTTGAACAAGGACAGAAGACTTTGTAGACTAATGTAATAAATAGGCTAAATTATTCTTTTTCTATAATATCATTCAATTTTGTTAGGTTTTATAAATTTTAAAAAAATTAATTTTGTCATTGCCACTAACTTTTGCTAATATAGTTGATTATTTGTTATTTTATATTTTGAATATGAATACAAAGAAAATAAAAATAAATAATGAACTCAAATTAACTCACTCTTAACATACAATACAAATTTAGATAAATTAATTTGAATTATACGTAATCAAAGTATTAAGATGACTCTCAGTTAACTTCGATAGTAAAATTTAATAACATATTAACTAAGGTTTAATGGGAAAATGAAATTAGAAACTTTAACAATATTAAAAAAAATCAACTGCAAGTTTTTAAATTATAAAAACTAAATTAGAAATTAAAAAACACTAATATGACTAAAAAAATAATTTAACCCCACAATCATTACACAGTTATGTGGCAGAGAACACACCAATTGAAATTTGAATTGTGACAGGCTCTCATTTATACCCTTCTCTTTTTCTTTTGAGAAAAGGCAAAGAATCAAACACAACATATAATAACAACATTAGAGTACAGCTAAAAAGCGTTGAAATTGGCATACTTACCAGTCCAACGATCAAAACTACCAGTCTTCTCCGATTATATTGTCATCCCGTCCTATTTTGGTCTTCCATCTCTCCCACACATCACTGCCCAATCATATCTCATTCTGTGGTTCCGTGTATACAGACCTTGCGTTGCTGGCATTACCAGTTTCATCTCATCGTCTTCGATCATACTTCTTGCCTTCTCTGGGGTTCTCTTTTTAACCCGTGAATAGATTTCTCTGGTGTACTCCAGACTTTCTCTTCCACTTTCCAGGAATCATCAATGGCGAGAACAAGAAACAAGAGTTTACAAGCCAAACTGGTGGGTACGTCTTCCCTTTCTTGATTTCATAAGACACGAAAATAGTCGGTTTCATTCATAGAATTAGCTTCTTCTTTTGTGAGTTCCTTACTCATCGCTCATCAGATGTTGATTATGACCAGCACGATGCTAGGAAAAGAGAAACAGATTTATGGAATCATGATTCTAAACATAAGTAATAACTAATATCTTATATTAGTTATCTGATTGGTTACTGTACGAATTCAAATGACAGAACCTGTAGTTTAATGATTGCTGTCTGATCATTCTGCTATGCTTTGATTTCTATCTGCTACAAGCCAAATCCTTGAAAAAAAACACTAATCATTATTATCCAAAGGGCATGCATCATTAGCAGAAGAAAATGTTCTCAAGTTGTTAATTACTGGATGTATGATTTTACAGGTACTTCTTGGGCACATGGGAACAGGGAAGACAAGTTTGGTTCTGAGATTTGTGAAAGGACAATTTTCTGAGTACCAGGTTTCTGATATTTGTTTGGCTTTTGAACATGTTTTTGGTCTCATGATGATGAGAGTGGATTCATGTATGAGTGTTTTGAGATGCAGGAATCAACAATAGGAGCAGCATTCTTCACGCAGGTGTTGTCACTGAATGACGGCACAGTAAAATTTGATATATGGGACACAGCAGGACAGGAGAGATACCACAGTTTGGCTCCTATGTATTATCGTGGTGCTGCTGCTGCTATAGTTGTCTATGACATCACTAGCATGGTTTGTATCTCTTCATTAAATAAGCTTCGATCATCTTTGTCTGTCTATTTTAAGCTTTTAAGGTGAGACGTGACAAATTTGGTATCAATGGCTCATGGGACAATTGTTCTTTGGTGGGACCTCAGCTATCATCATGAAAAGTGTCATTATAGTTGATGCAACACTGAAGATTTCGTAGAATACCAAATTTTTAGAGAATATTTTGTCAAATATTTATGGATTAAGTTGAGAGGGAACGATTATGTATATAAACATTTGAATCATGGAAAGGAAATTTTGGACGAGATGTGCTTTTTGAATTGAATCTTCACCTTGGTGGCTTATTAGTACTGTGAGGATGCATAGGTTTAGATGGTTCTATTGAAACTTGCTTTGCATGGTCTTCTTTAATGCTTAACAGTATTTTATGAATTTTTCCCATAGGTAATAGGTTAATCAATCTAATTATGTCAAAACATGCTTAGAGACAAACATCCCGCATTTCTGTCAAATAAAATCTTGTTAGCTTTCATGAGTTGTTGTTACCTTGATGCTTCATCAAATTATCAAAACAGAGTAAGGATTTTATGACGTTGATTCATTTAGATATCTATAGGACCCTATCTGAAGAGGAGAGATATTTTCAATGGGGTAATAAATCTGATTAAGTGATTCATTTTGGCATCACAGGATTCTTTTAAACGAGCCAAGAAGTGGGTTCAAGAAGTGCAAAGACAAGGTAACTTGGGTTACAACTATATAAGACATGTAGGAATATGATATTAATTTGAGAGCTTACTGAATTTGGTAAATCGTTTTTCAGGAAATCCTAGTATGATAATATTTTTGGTGGCTAACAAGGCTGATTTAGAAGACAAGAGAGAAGTGGCAAATGAGGTATTCCGAACAAACAAAAAATCTTAGATGCATTTGGAATCTCATGTCATCTATACACTATCCAATAAAATAGAGTCAAGTTTATAGATAATGTTATAGTAGAATCCGATGTTGTTGGGACACCTAGTTATTGGATAGTGTATATATGACTTGGAAAATTCTGTTCCTAATAATGCAATATAAGTTTTAGTCATTTGTTATACGGTTTCTCCAAATTGATCAAACTTGTCTCATTGGTTTCAGGAAGCTGAGCTATATTCCAAAGAAAACGGCATGTCGTTCCTTGAAACTTCGGCAAAAACTGCACAGAATGTCAATGAACTCTTTTATGAAATAGGTAAATAATTTACCGTTCACTTTTCTTAAGTGTTTTGGCCAAAATGCAGTCTCTGTCTCTGAAATAAAGTAGTTTAATTCTGTCAGTATCATTTTTCCTGTTGAACTCTTATAAAATTAGTATCTCCTGCAATGCAGTAGAAATGGAAATATGATAAAAGTAGTAGCTAAAAGCAGAAAAAAAAAAAACTGAAATAAGAAAATAGAAATAAGCTGCAACATATGCAGCTTATGAACAGTGTATGGTATGGACATAAATTTTCCTTCCAAAGTTTATATATTTATGTAAATTGGTAAATAACTCAATGCCTCAAATTTTGCAGCTAAGAGATTGGCAAAAGCTAACCCTTCACGTCAAACTGGGATCAGGCTGCATAGCAGACCTCAACAAAATAGGAGACGAATGTTTTGTTGTATCTGATGATTTCTGCACTTGTGATTCACTTTCTCTTATTTTTTGTTTCTGGAAGTGTTTCTGTGTTATCACATGTCTATTATGTTCATTTGCCACTCTTCGCTTGAAGGATCACTTGCACATCTTACAGAAGTAAAATTACAGATGTAGGGATGACCCTCCCCATCGTCCCTCAAATACCATGAAGATTGTTTCATATACAGAGAGAACTGTGCAAGCTGCACAAAAAAGTATGTGTGGAGAGTATATATATTCTGTATTCAAATTAAAACAAGTCCAATTTGTGTGCATTCATGAAAGGTCAAATTACTCTCTTGTCTTTATAATTTTATTGTATTTTTTTAAATGATTTCTTGTAATTGAGTCTTCATAGTTTTATAGGTTTTCTATTTCTTTATTGATGTTAAATCTTGGTTAATATGCCATGCGTTTAATATTGAATTAACAAGTGTCATGTGGTTATGTAGTTTAATTGGAATTTAAAAAGTCAATTTTAATCACAAAAAATTTCGATCATGAAATGTTTACTTAACAATCTATGATGATTTTATATTTTCGCCAAAATACGAGAGATTCCAATTAATATATTTGAGAGCAAGACATTTTAGTCTTTAATTATTGTTATTGCGAAAGTCATGGAAGCTTTGTCTTTCTCCTCTTTACATTTTTCATTTTGATAATTCTTGAAAATGGGTATATTAATCCATACAAACAGTACATGACAATGACTGAACATAATACGCAGAGTCAATGAGAAAAATGAAGCTTCTTGCCTAATGGAGTTGAAGCAGAGCAAGTGGATTCGTCCGCAGTTTTTGTTTGTTTTAGGCTTCAATACAAATGCATTGGAATCATAAGTCGAGGTCCCTCAAAAACAGAGATAATTACTGTTTTGAACTTCGAAGTTTATGATATCACAAGAAACAAAATATAGAAGGTTTATCTTTTAGCCCTCCCTCCAAAATTCATGTGCACTCTCACAATCCGAAAAGGAGAAACAAAAAATAAAAAATAAACATTAAACAGAGCTTGTTTTGATCTGCTACTTGGAAACCAGTATGCAACATGCATGTCCGTATGAAACTGGTAATGTTAAGTGGTAAAATGGGAAGTAGAAGGTAAAAAGTTGGGTTGGCATGGGCTTGACTTGGATAGACGAGCCATGGCCACGCCTGCAAATACCTTTCTTCAGTGTCAGCCTGCTACAATATACTACTTTTGTTCTTCCCACGCATCAGTATTATGTGTAATGTTGCTCCTACAAATCTTACAAAAATTACATCAACTCTGCAACAAGTTTTTACAGCCTGCTTTATCCTTCAGCATAGTTTCAAAATATAAAATTCTTAATAAGAAATAGGTTAAACTTGTTGCCATAAAAAAAGTCACAGCTGTGCTTTTTAAGGAAAAGAACAAGTTGCAAGACAGTTGTTCCTCTTCACCAAAGTACCCACAACCAAAATAAGAAAAAGAAAAAGAAAAAGAAGCTCTCATAGTCCAGCTACGCCATTGATGAATCACCATGAAGGAGAGCAGCAAGGGGAAGCTGATGATGAAGATAAGAGGCCATGGTTACTATGAGAATCACTCCCTGAAGTACCCAATGATCTTGCATCTCTGAGAGAAACAGAGCAAGCCTCTGCAGGGAGCTTCTTCATTGGAGAGAGTGGAGGTGTGTATGAAGGTGATACTGACACCTGAGCTGCCTCATCCTCGCCGGAAGAACCACTTCTTTCCAAATGAGAAGGTGAAGTGTGTGGCGTTTCAAATGGGGTATCTGCTTCACTTTCCTTGCTTTCCTCGTTCTCATAAATGGGATTCGAAATGTACACAAGGTGCTCCCCACAAATAGGCCTCCTGGAACTATCACTACTTTGAACTGAATCTTGTCCTTCTTGAATCGGCTTTGGTGGAGATGAAGTAGAGACAAGACCAATATGACGTGGGCTTGCAATAGAATCTTGCGTTTGCATTTGAATAACCTGATGATGAAGCTCAGAAAGCTGCTTCTTTGCTTCAGCTAACTCTTCTTTGGAAGAAAGTGTAGGGAAAAGGAAGCTTCTTGGAGCTTGGGGGACTCCTTGTGCATAAATGCTCGTAAAGGGATGGGGAGGAGGAGGAGGAGGAGGAGGGGAATGTTGTTGGGGATATAAGGTGTGTGAAGAAGGTGGAGCATGATTGGTAGTGGCGTTGGTCGAGGCCGTGGTTCTGAGCTGACGGCGGCGGCGGAGCAAGAGAGAGCAGTAAAGCTCAGCTAGGAGGACAAGTATGAGGCCTAAAACAACCGCAAGGCTCACCACCATTACCAAAGTGGCACCCATAATCACTCTGGATGTGCCCTTCATCTTTTCTCTGTGTCACGTCTTTCTGCAGCCACTAGAAGAATATGTGGCGGTAAAAAAGAACCAAAGACTGGGTAATATCTATAGGGGAAGGTTGAGAAGCCCCTTTTGGCGGGAAACAGTCGTTTACCTTAAGACAAGGGATAGAGAGAGATGAGGTTGCGAATCTTGAAAAGGGTAATGGTCCTACTGTCCTAGGGAATGCAAAGGCTTTTGTTCTGATTTCTGAACTAGTTAGGAGCTGAGCCCCTCAAGGTCAGACCTGTCATTTTGCTTAATATTACGCAGTTTACCTTCATCACCTCGTAGGCAAAGAACGGAATACATCATTGTCGAACAAGAGTACAATATATAGAATGGCAACACTAGTAATTTCACTCTCAACTTCTTTTATCCTCAAGTTGTGGACAATAGACGCGCTAGTTTTAGTTACAAACACACTTGTAGAACCATAAAAGGAAAACTGAAAATTGAATTGATATGGCGTAGAACCTATAGTTGCAATAAAACAGAGCAACTATAGTCCAGCTACAGAGTAGTCAACAATTTACTATTGAACCATACCATGCAATGCAATCTTACTTCAAAGACACACCAGAGCAGAACACGAGATAAAGGCACGAAAATCAAAACGCCATCAAACACGCATTTTTTCATTGTTCTTTCCTTCATCTTCCTCTCAAGGCCGCAAACCTAGCAGCCAAATCATCATAGTCTGGTAACTTGGGATGCACATGCCGAGCTGCGCTCGATCTATCTGGCTGAAATGAAGCAGCTCGAGTATATTCTTTGTTTGCTTTTACTGCTTCTGTTTCCTCGCGGGGAAGAGAAACTGATCGTGGTGGAACAGTATTTATCTCAGGTGTCTCATTATTCCTTGAATATTCTCCCGCTTGGTGGGCATGACGACTTCTAGACTTTCTTCTTGATTTTTCAGGCGCTAGGATGGATGGTTTTCGACTATAATGGAGCAGTAATTTATCTATTATCCTTTCCTCTTCACGATTCCGACACTGCTCGTCATCTAACAAGAGTTTCAGGCCACGACTTGTGTCGTCTCGTCCCCTGCTCTTCAATTTTCTAGTCACCATTCTGGTATCTTCTGCACTGGCATCATATTGATTAGATCGTGATTTTGAGTGCTTGCGCCTCGTAGATTTTGATTTAAACACAGGAACTTCAGTCGCCAATTCGTGAACTGATGGATTTTCCAAACCTAATTGGGTCTTCTCTGATGTATTAGTAGCCGCCTCAGGCTTTTCATGTAGTGAAGGGCATGTAGGGATGGCGCCATCACCTTCTTGTGAAAAATCTACATTGGCTACAAATTTGCCATTCTTCTGTTTAGAATTGAATTTAACATAAGGAGGTGGGATCGCACTATTGTGATAGGTGTTAACCATAGGTGTTTCATCCTTATGATGAGTTCTATTTCCCCAACTAAAACCACCTTCAAATTGTTCCACTCTTTCATCCTGGGAAGGACCACCTTGTCCCATTGATTTTAGCATGCTACCCACATTCCAATGGCGTCTGTCACTCATCTTAGCAGTAATCTCTCGTCTTTCATGGTCATGGCTATCACTTTTCAGAATGACTTCGGCACTACCATTTTGTGGCTTTAATCGATATTTAGGAGGCTTGGATGTAGACTGAAGATCACCATCATCTCTTTTTAAGACATCATTGCTAGGGTGGGCTGGACTTTTCTTTAACAAAACATCATACTTGACTCCTTTCAGTTCACTGTCAACTCCTTGTGGCGGTTTATTATTATGGGTCAGATGGTTAAATTTACAAATATTGTGGTCCTGCAGAAGCCATACATAAGCGATTACAATTTATGTTACATTTTCAAACAGGTTTTGCTTTCTGGTAACTAAGAAACAATGTGCAGGAAAGTTATTAAATCAGTACAATGGAAAAAAATGATTTCGTTAAGAACTGCCAGAATATCACACCTGTGCAAATGCAGAAGGTTTGGACATCGTCTGTTCAAAAGCCATGGAGTCCCACTTTATTGAAAACTCTGATGCAATCTCCTGCATCAAGCTAACCTTCTTCTCCAATGTAGAAGACCTCAAGTTCAAGTTTGCAGCAAACTGGTAATAAGCAATAAGTCAGTTCAGAAACGAGTCAAATGTGAAATTTTCAATTAAAAATAAAACATGAACAAAGACCTCTTGATTAACGTAACATTCCAGGGAATTCCCATATCTCTGCTGAAATATTTGCCTAAGATCACGTAGTTCTGGAAGATCAGAAAATCTTGCAGCAGCAAACATTAGAGATGATACAGCCTCCCTGCATTCCTCCGGGCATCCACTGTAAATGAAATGGAAGCAATTAAACTGTGTTAAATATTCCAACATGACGTATGAGTAAAAGTTTGAAATGGCTACCGCACTCCAAGCATTTAGAAAATCTTATCACTCTACAAATGTCCAAACAATCCATATCAGCTTCGCATTAGAAACAGTAGTAGCATACCTCCTTCCCCACCCCATCAAGAGAATAAAAGGAAAAGGCAAACATTTCGGGTAAGAGCAAGACAATCAGGCTACAATAACTATCGTTGTACTGAAAATTTTACTTCCTAGTTGTCTTGAATACTTCTTTCTTGTTGAAGTTTCACAGATCATGCTTTTTACCTTTCTGATTCTCACGTCACATGTACATCATCAAGCATCATTCCAGACTAACTCTATAGCTGTAACCTTGAGCGTTGAGATTCCAATTCAAAGAAAACTAATCACTATAAGGCCTATTTATGCCAACAAAACTTGAAGAAGTGACATCTGATTCTGACCAGTACTTCAATACCAACATTATCAAAAAAATATTACATTACATAATCATTTTAAACTAATTAATTCCAAGGCACCTAACATAGAAAGACTATACTCCCACAGCAATGTTCAGCTAGAAACTTATAAAATCAGTCCATGCACTCGTCTATCTAATGGTTAAGGATAATTTGGTGCTGCATGACAAAGTGTCATATAAGGAAAACGTTTTACTCTGAAAATTTGACAAGGAACACAGTAAAAGAGTATAAAACAACGGGAACAGGGTGAACAATTTACAACCTTGATAATTTGTTTCAGAAAATCACACCAAAAACGATGCCTGGGCTATTATTGAAACCATACAATATTATTTTGTATATTTGTGCCTGTATGGATGTGTGTTTCAATGGTGCCAACACTTTAGTCCAGTCCATGATCCATATATATACGCTTCACGTACAGGTTATGTACTTAAATTCCAGTGAGCGATTATACTGTATGCAACGTCTGGCCAACTCACTTGATAACCCAGGATTTAACTTAAGTTGAAAAAAAAAAAAAAAAACCAATAACAAATAACATTGATTGTCTAAGCGCAAATTAGACAAACAGATATGCATACCTCAGTTTCTGCATAACCGGAAGGTGCTTCAACACAAACTCACAAGATTGCTCAATAAAGTCATAACAAGATGAAACTGTCCGCTCAATTATTAGTCCATCAGCCTGTTTCATCACCTCGCAAGGAAGACAAAACTTCACAAGTATGACAAACAATGAAACTATTGGCATAAATTAGCAGTATCATAAGGAACCATCCAATGAAATAAGAACAGAAGATGAAATTCCATCTTTCAGATACGTGCAAATAATTGAACTCCCAACTCAAGTTCCTTTGTTATTTCCCTCTTCCTTAGTTTCTATTTTCATATAAACCAAGAATGTTTAACGACCACACAGGGCAATTATCAGAGTGCACTCTGCACGTTTAATTACAATTAGTCCGGCAAGACCAAAATATGCAAGCTCCCTCACAGTACACCCACACAAATTAACAGAAATGGGAGATCCAAACAGAGAGCATTGATCCCAGGGATCGTGTCCTTCGAAGAATCAAACACAACGGAATCTATAAATAACACTAACAACGGAAACAGAAAAAATAAAATACCCTTCCGTAGGCATTGATATCAAGACCATTCACCAGCAGATCAGCGATGTCATTCTTTAGAAACTTCTCTGTCGCCTTCCGCTTCCTCCTTATAGCATCGATCCGGCTCTTGATCAATTTGATCAATGATTTGCTGCCAGAAAAGGAAAAACAAAAAAAAAACGCAAACATTCATAACCACATTCTCACATTCGTTCGCACCTACTTCCTCAGAAACTGAATTCCGTAAGAACTACAAACAAACGAACGAACGAATGAACATAAATTAAGAGAAAAGATCATAGACGCAACCATTTAGCAGCGAAACCCCGGCAAAGTAGTCCGTCCAACATGCTGGTCCTCTGACTTCAAGCTCTCAGTACTCGATTTGACTCAGTAACTCAGAAAGTGAGATTCGCCATTGACGTGGGCATTAATGGGAGAGCAATATCACATGAGCTCTATGTAAAAGAGGAGGCGGAAGAAGGAGAAGAAAGAGTAATGCTGATCATAATAATGATTAAAAAATTTAAAATTAAGAAAAGGCTCTTTAGCTGGACAGCTTGGAAAGAAAACGCCGAACATTGACTCAATTGGCAGTGTCAGTTACGATAATGACCTTTTGGCTTTTGTTGTTAAGACGTAGGAGAGATTAGAGAAAAGAGAAGCGAACGTTACAGGGGTATTTTGGGGATATCAAAAGGGTAACGTTGAGATGCGAATACGCATGGGAGTTTTGATGGAATCGGATGAACCTGACCACCTGATTCGATGACTTTTGTGAGAAATTGGAATGAATGATGAGCTGGATAACATAATATATGAAGACGACGCCGACGAGGAATCAACGAAACGGATTAGGCCTCTGATCCCTCATGTCTGTCGTCTAATAAATGAGAAATTATTATTTTATCTTTTTATTTTTTAATTGAATGACAATTTGATTCAATATAAATTTGAAATAATAAAATAAATTTTTAAAAATTTAACATTAAATTAAATTAAGCAAGTCTTTTTAGCATCTTCTTATTATAAAAACACTAAGATGCATTATTTTTTATTGACATAAAAGCTAGATACATATATAATAAGATAAATCTTTTTTTCATTGTCACCGTTACCTCAATAAGTGTGAAACAATTTTAAGATTTTTGGTTTCTTCTTTTAATTTTGATTCAAAAAAACTTTTAAAATGTTCATACTAGGTGAGGTATTATTAATGATAATGTTCACACTAGGTGAGGTGTTATTAATGATAAAAAAAATTTATCAAATGTACATTTAGTCTTCACATCAACAAAATAATTCATTTTAATGTTTTTTTAATAAAAAGATGATAAATATACTTGTTTAATCTATTAATGAATATTTAAATAAACATTTTATCACATCAAATTCACGTATAACTAAATTGTTGTTAAATTAAAATTTAAAGGACCAAAATGTTAGTTTTCTCTTTAATAAATATATATTTATTTATTTAAAAATTATCATTATTATTTTTTAAAAATATTATTAATCTCAATTTTTATGTTCTGAATATAGACTATGAATGTTTCGAATATGAAAATTATCTGAAAATTTATTTTTTTATAATTTAAAAATATTCCTAATTAACTTCGATATTTGTATACATATTAATATTCCACCTTAATAAAATAAGAATGGCAGAATTTAATGTGAGATTTTTAATCGATTGCTTTTGCTCTATAAATTAGAGTTTGGCCAAAAAAGTACAAAATTCCAAGTATAAATTGATGATTTGGATTGGCGCGAAGGAGCATATCCGGTGATTAATAAATACTGTACCTATTACGGTCGTCAAGGGCTGTCGCAGTTATCATTCAACGAGAATATTCAACAAAATTTATAAAGCTGATTTGATCTTTCATATGTATATGAAATAAAGCTTCGATATGAGAGAGTACAAGTTGTTAAATGGGGTAGTTCATTTCGTTCTACCAGTTGAAGAAGGGAAACCAATTTATGATTAATGTTTTATGCAAATTTTTCACAACGAAAACAGTGGCGCGTTTTCTTTGTTAGATTTTCTCTGTTGGGACAAAGGATTCTTTGTTAGGTATATTAGTTAAACTATAGGTTCCAACTCACAAACAACTATATATATATAATATTTCTTTTTTTTTTTAAGCCTTACTTATTATAAAATTACGATTTTAGTTCTTATTCATTAAAATACTTAAAATAATATTTTATTTATTAAAAAATATCATACTAAATTTTTTATTTTTTAAATTACATCTTTCCACTAAATCTTTAATTATAAATTTATAGAACAAAAGTTAATTTTTTTTATTTTTTTTAAAGTACGAAACTAAGTGCAACATGTTTATGTAAGTATAGACTATTTTAAATATTTTAATAAATAAAAGATTAAAATTATAATTTTGTATTAAGTGAGAATCTTTTCCTTTATATATATATATATATTATATTGGTTCTTCACTTTTGAGTTTAATTTTATTTTAATCATTCATAAATTAAAAGTTTAAAATAGTCATTCATTTTTAAACTTTGTCTTATTTTAGCATTTCAAAAATTAAAAGTTTTAAAATGATTATCTATTTTTCAAGATCAAATTCAAAGTAATTTTTCTCTGAATGAGAATAAAAAAGATTATTTTACAAGTAATTTTTCCCTGTAGAGGACTATTTTGAGACATCAAAAATATTGTTTATATATATATATATATATATATATATATTAGTTACCAGTTAAACAAAAAGTCGGATGGGAGGACAAAAGGTAAAATATTAACTTCAACAGTTGAAAGTGTTGAAAAGAATAGACCATCCGACCAACTTTGTCCGGCACATCAACCTGTATCAGTGCCTTTACCTTTTATTATAACTTTCAAATTGAAAGTGAAAGAAAGAGGATGAACAAAACTCAAGTGGTAGTTGCAATTGCAAGTTACAAACATGACAGTTTTAATTTTAAAATTCAATTACTATATTGTAAAATCTGCATCAGTCCATGGGCAACATTATAAAAATATATGTATGATAATGGAGTCTGACTAAGGATGTGAAGGAAGAGCTGAGAATGTTGTTTAACCTCTGGAATTAATTTATTGGGAGGAAATAAGTAATCTAATCTTTGAAATGCCATTACCAGAAGTTAAAGTTAAAAGCATCACCATAGAAAAATGAGAAAGAAAAGGTCAGTGGCTTCAACGTGGGTCATGCCTAAGAAATTCTTATATATATTTAGAGTTTTATGTTATTTATATTTTAACAAGATACTGTAAAATTATATAATCGATTTTTATTACAATTTTATTGGGACATTAAGTTTTATGATAGTATTTCCTTATAATATTATATAAAATTTAATATTCTTCTTTTAAATAATGAGAAAAACACAATTCTGATCCTTTATTTTTTACCTTAAGATTAATTTTGTCTTCCAAAAATAAAATCCTTTAGCCAAAAGTAAGGGGACATAAAGACTATATCTATTCACTTTTTAATCTTTAGAGAATCAAATTAATACTTTAGTCAAAAATAAATGAATTAAAATTATATATATTTTAAATAATATTTATTGTATCCTCTATGAGTTGGCATTAGTACTGTATGTTGTGCATTATGAGCCATTTGATCAAAATAATTTATAATAATCATATTACAAATCCAACAACTCACAATGTATGGCATTCAATGCTGTACGAGACCGAACCTTAACCCATCTTCTATTTGAGGTATGCCATCACCGTCAGCCTCTATTATTAGAGAATAAAAATATGTAATAAGTTAATTAATTAATGTTATCTGTGATGTAATCCACCTCTTTTGTGCAGAGAAGGCCTAATTTCCATGCTGCAATGTGACATGGCAAATAATTCTATATTAATTCATTATTTTGAATTTTTTATATTCTTATTTTTTGAAAATAAATGAATTGACATACAAAGGACTAATATATATATATATATATAATTTCACATTAATTTGTGTTAGACTGGGACATTCACGTTGTTAGTTATTTGACAACTTTGATTTTTTATTTTAAAATTTCTTCGAGAAAAATGGTAATTTGTACAAAAAGTGTTCATAACATTTAAGTTTTTATTTTTAGCATTGTAAATTTTGATTTCAATAATTAAACTATTTTATCTCCAAATGAGTGTATAAAATCTCAATGTTTTACTAACTAATTTCATATTTGGAGGCTTAAAAGAGATTGAGATTTTAATTTTTAAAGAGTTTATTCTAATTGTTAAATAAAGTAATGCTTGAACAATTATTGCAACTTAAATTTTATGTTCTAGTCGTTCAATGTGTGAGCATCCAAATTAATGCCCAAGGTATTTATTGTACAATATTTTGTTATGATCAATCAATGTCCAAGCATTCATTGTTTTATTGTGGCACGTGGGAAATCAAATATAAATAACAAATTTTTCCTTTTTAAGACATTTTTTGTTGGAGGAGGTGCAAAAAGAAGTCTAGAAAAGAGAAGAATAAGAAAGAGAAGTGGATTCAAGGGACTTTAGAGCTTCATAACCTAGTTGGAAACATGGAGGGCATGGAGTTTGCTCTCATCTCTTCTTTTTCCTCCATTTTTTCTTTTCTTTTCTTTAACTATGTGTAGTTAAATTTTTATAGTTATGGTAAAGATGTAGCTTGACTTTGATAATGTTATCTTTGTTTTCTTATTTAATGCATATTTTTATTTCCATTAATTGATTGTTTATGATGGTTGTTAATGTTTTTACATAAATTAACCACTCATGAATTGATTTCGAGTTTATATATTGAACTAGAAAATTTATGTGATAAACACTATAATCTAACCTTATTTAAGAATAAATGTTTTTTTTATAAAAACATACTACATTCATCAAAAGAAAGGAAGTATATCTCAAATATGAAGCTAGCATAGTGTATGAAGGTTGTGCGCCTCTATATTTGCTAGTCTTCAAACCCACTTACAAGAAATCTCACTCCTAAGTGAAAGGAAGTAACGACAATCCTCAATAATCGGTCCATACTCAAAATCATCACTAGAGTTTGCCTTAATATTGCTAATAACTTGCTGAGTGTTCAAGCAAATTGTACCTTTCATCAAAAGATTGGATAAAGCCCACTTTAACGACGATCTCAATGCCATTATCTCCATTGTGGTTAGAGGTATACTGTCTGAGATGTCACCCGAAATTGCCTTAATAAACTCCCTTCCTTAGATCTAAAAGTTATCTTATAGCCAAAAGCTTGTTCTTTATAAAAAGTTGATGCATCAACGAAACACACCCACGCACTATGGTCTTCCATACTGTTGGCTCCACATGTTCCCTGCATAAGAACATTAGTTGAGGTTCTTTTCTTTGACCCATGCGCCTTTTTCCAATTCTCTAGATAGGAAAGAGCTTCATTGATCACCTTTGCTAGTTAGGTTATTATATTATTCCATACAAAATTATTTTTCATACCTCATATCCTCCACATTATCATACAAAATTCCTTAACTTTGTCCTTAGGCTATTAGGTGATTACAAACTACCTGCAACTAGAAATACCATGAAAACCTTCTTCTAGCCACTGGTTCCATGTCTCCTAACAATCACGAGCCATCAGGCATATCATAAGTGCATAGAAGGAGTCCTCTATATCCTAAGAGTAAGGACAAGTACCATTAACACTAATAAGATGAGCTATTAGGTTTGCTTTGATGGGAAGAATGCTTTTACCTACTCGCTAGTTGAAATTCTTCACTATGGGAGGTAGACTTAAACTCTACACGCTTCCCCACTAACTTGGAACCATGTTTTGGGGGTGCTATTACTTACTTCGACAAGCAAGGTAGTAACCTGTTTAAAATGTTGATTGTCTGGTTTTTGTGAAATTTTCTTGTTACTTTATAAAGTTTTTTCTACTTGGGATTTGTTTAAAGGATTAGAGAATCTCATATAAATAAAAGAAAACTAGTATTTCAAAGAAATGATTGCTTGTTAATTTGGAAAATGTAACTATTAATTGTAGAGTAAAACTTTGTTAAGTAGGACTTATAAAGTTCATTAGAAGATCAAGCGAAATCAAATTCCTAACATTTATTAATAATTGTTGTCTTTCATAGTTGTATTTATTCTTGTTTGTACAAAAACAAAAAACAAAAATCTCAATTTATTGATTTATATTTACTTGTGTTTCTCGTTAGTTTCCAATTAGAGCCCCTTTTATCCTAAATTTTTATAGTATAAATAGTATCAAATTAATGGATCTGATAATTGATAATTTGGTATACTTGTTTAGCTGTCATCAAATTGTTGTTTTTACATTAAAGGATGATACTTTAGTTGAAAAAAAAAAACTTAAAACCAGTCTATATTATAATTCAAAATTTTCTTTTAAGAGAGGTTCATATATATTAATAAATGGGAGGTTTGTGTGTGATTTTAGTTGGTATACTTGTTTAGCTGTCATCAAAATTGTTGTTTTTACATTAAAGGATGATACTTTAGTTGAAAAAAAAAAAACTTAAACCCAGTCTATATTATAGTACAAAATTTTCTTTTAAGAGAGGTTCATATATATTAATAAATGGGACGTTTGTGTGTGATTTTAACAAAATTTTTAGGAAAGTCCATGTAATTTACTCTATATTTTAAAAAATTTTAAAATTTCAATATTGTATAAATAAAAGTTTGGTCGAAATGGACAGAATTGCCAAAAAATTTGTATAATCTCTTGATATTTAACACTTGACAATAAACTTTTTCAAACTTGAGCTGACAAACAAGTAACTCTTTACAATTAATTAATCCACGTATTATTAACAAAAGTGTTATAGTTGAAGACATTATGTACACCTAAAGTTTAGGAGGTTTCTTTTATATAAAAAAAAAAGAGTCAAGGATAATATTTAATTTTATATGACATTATTTTATTAATAAATTAATAAATTAATTAATGACAAAAGTTATTTACAAAAATATAAAAATTTAGAAAAACTTATAACTAATTTTTAAAGGTCAAAACAATTACTTGTGTAAAACATCATAACTCACAAAAATTGCATTCACATTAACTTAAAATTCATATTCAATAAAATGTTAATTAAATGGACCAATAAAAAAGTAACGGTGCCACGAGTCAAGCTCTTATAGGTAATTGTTCGGTTTGCTTTGAACATTGAGTCAGAGCACAAAATTCCAAGTCCTTTTTTTTTTGGTTGGTTTTATACACTTATCCATGGAAATATAAAAAAGTCACTTTAACATAAGATGAGAGTTGAGACGAATTAGTGGATGAAACAGACATAAAATTTAATAACTATTTAATTTATCCACTAATTAAAATCAATAAATTAATACATATATATATATATCACTACCACCATCATCAGAAAAACGTAGATACAAAGCATCACTCCCAAATCACAATAATATCATCCCTGACTAAGGTTTCCACCATTGGAACTCTTCAATATGGTTGTGCGTGACTTGTGTCAAAAGTCAAATTAAACCAAACACAGTATTCCCTTTAATTTCTCCACGAAGATGAAAGACCCTTGATTTCACTACCAAAAGCAGCTCATGAAGGAGATGAGGAAATGGAAGAGGTAATTTTCATGATCAAGCATCTCATGGCGAACCATTCGAAGAAGAAGCATGTTCTGAGGAAGAAGACCACTGTAATAGAGTAAGGTTGAGATGGATGTGGAAGGCTCAGCAATAAGCGATGTTAGAAGCCTCACCAATGACATAAACATCAAAGTTGTGAGAGACTGCACCAACCAGCAATACCAGACTCAGAATATCAATAAATCTCAAACCTATTATGATCAGAATATATAAGATTGCGACATATACATACGTACCATGAAACCTGGATCAAAGTAAGTTTTTGATGACGGAGTAGTCCTGCAATTTGGCTTTTGATGAAGAGGAAAGAGGAAAGAAAGGGTCAGTCTTGGAGTTGATTTTATTGTTTCTAAGTGGGGAAGTGAGTAGCATTAATGTGTAACGGACATTCAGACCTAATTTTCAGATTAAGCTTCAACGTGAAACTATTGCTCTGCTGGTTGACTCTGGGCTTTTAGAGAAAGTGAGGTTAGGTCATCCCACCCACCTTTTGTTTCGTTTTAAGAGAATTCTTAAAATAGATTTAGTTTATTTATTTATTTTTTAAACAATTAAACTCCATATTATTTGGTACAAATAAGGGTGAGCACAGGTCGTGTTAAATTTTTTTTTTTTAACTCAAGACTTAACCCGATTTTATATTGAATTTTTTTTTACACTAAACCTGACTCCACTTGGTTAGTGATTGGGTTAAGCCGAGTTTGCTTTTTTTTTTTTTTTTTATATATATATATATTAATTATTTTTTGAAAATAATTTTTTAAACAAAAAAAGATTTGAAAGGGAATGAAATAGAATTAAAAAAATTTTAAAATTTGGAATAAAAAATAATAAAAATTTGAAAAGAATTGATATTTTAAAATTTATTTATAAATAAAATTTATTTTAAATCAAATTTAAAATATATTATAAAAATTAAAAAATTAAAAATAAATATTGGGTTGAGTTTTATGTCACCCCAGAACTTGACCTGACTTGATGAAATTTGAAATTTATTTTATTTAGCCTGATCATAACCCGACTTGATCTGATCGGGTCGGGCTTAGTTTAACAGATTGACTGAACCAATGATTACCCTTAAATACAAATATTAATACTAGCCAAGTTAAAGAAGTACACAGGTAAGGTTCCTATCTCTTTTAGATTCGGTTAATAATTGTTGAGTATTTTCTTTTCAAAAAATAAAGATTTGAAGGAAAATATAATGAAATAAAAAAAACATTTAAGATTTAAAATGAAAATATAAAAGGATCTAAATTGGTATATAGTGTTGGTTTCCACCGGTATGAGTAGAAAATCATTCATTGAAATGAAATAAACCGAATGGGACTATATCAGTGAATTGACCTAGCTTTTAGGATTTTGATTCATGATATTGATGAGTTTCTGTTTTGACCTTTTGGGACTCCTAATCTCTAAATAAACATTAATAAAGATGCAAACATGTCAAACACATTGCAATTAAATATCTTTAAACTTTGTCAAAGCTAACTTTATCTTTTCCCACAAGATGATATTAAGTGAATTTATAACTTCAATTTTAGTTAAAATAATCAAACTTTACATGCCTGTTCATAGATTAATAATTAGATTGATGCATCTCATAATACACCTCTCAATTTTCATCCTTCTTTAGAGGGAGCGAGAAGATACCTTCCATGCTAACTTTGGTCTCGCTCAAAGCCCAAGGCCCAAAAACTAAGATGTAAGGCCCAACCCAAGTTAGAACCCGACAAGTCTACTGTGTTTTTGTGCCGTACACGAGTCTAGAATGATTCGTGCTTTTCACAATTTTAAATCAAGACCAAACCACAATTAACAGTTTAACAATCATTTTGTACATATATGCCTTGCACGTATTTGACGTTCTAATTTTGAAGAGGTAAAACAAAGTGGCAATATTAGAAATCTGTATTGAAAAGTCAGTTTCCATCGCAAGTCGGCTTTCGTTTGAACAAGTCTGTATAACTTAAATTTAGAAATCTCTTTTATTATTATTATTATTAGAAAAGTGGAAGTTTGAATGTTCTTGTGCTTTGTGACTGTTTTGAGAATGATTCAACTTTATTCTAGTGCAAAAGCATGTGACTATTATATGATTTGATACGAATTTGATTTAAACAATAAGTCGCAACTTCCAACGAACAAATTAAGCTGTGACGTCACAACAAGTCCCCGCGAAAAACGATGACACGTTGAATTGTTTATATTTTACTCTTGATTTTATTTTTTTTAATATACATTAATTTTTTATTCACAAAAATAGATAATTAGAATAGAATTGAAAAATGTATAGAAATAGGATCCACAAAATAGAATAGAAATAGGAAAATTTGTGTATGAATTAGAGTTTCAATTGATGTTGCAAAGCATGGTTGTTTAGAGAATTTAGTTTATACAGTTGAAAAGCATATAAATACAAAAGAAAAAGATGTCATTGATTCCTTTCGAAAAAATAATGTTATTTATCTTAATCCTTATTCTTAAGATAAAATTTTACAATTCCATATACAAACAGAAAATAAAAGAAGGGAATATTTCTCAATTCTTATTTTCTAAATTCTAATTTTGAGTGCTGTAACGAATTGCCACAACCTAATTCAAATTCAACTTTCCCTCTATCAGGAAAGATGTCACCGTCACCTTTCCCACCTCCCAAAAGAAAGTTTCTACGGTACAGATCATTTCAAACTCATTCAACCGTCAGAAATCGCGGTGTGAATATTATTTATCATGTGTTGCGATGCACCTGAGTGTGGCCATGCACTCGACGACGTGAACTCCATCATCAACGCTGCCCGAGGCCCTTTCACAATCGACCTACCCAACAAGCATGACTGCTTCAGTATGCGCGTGACCACGCGCGATAACAGCAAGCGTCGCAGGTTCTTTAAATTCTCATGTGGGATTAGGTCAAAATAAGGTACATAGAGCAAAATCGTGGGCTGTGGTTTCAGTTTTTTGAAAAATTACTGGACCCCGCCCACGCACCGTACCCCCTTCCCTTGCTGGATTGCAGCGTGAGTGCACGCGCCGCTGCTCTTGCTCCTTAATTATGTTGTGCCCGAGACACAGCTTCGACTTTTGAAGATTCAAAATCATTTTCTCTCCCTTTTTCCGAGCAAAGTCTGTTTTAGGAAAGAGGAAAATAAGCATTCAAAAATATCTTCCACCCCCAACCTCCTCCGTTAGAGCTTTCGTCTTGTGTGCGTTTGGAGACTGAGCGTGAGAAGCATTGATTGAATTTTTCAGGAATATGAGCGTGATGGGGAGACAGATGCTGCGATCTAACACGGCAGTGCACCATCAGCGTCAGAATTCTGACAACTTCCTCGAGGCAACTTCCCGTGGAAGATGGTTTCAGTCATCCGCTTCGACGCAGGTAACTTTTTGCTTGTTAATCATTTTAGCCTCTTCAGTTGTTTCTGGAGTCAAACACGGCACCAGCTAAGCTGAGGTGTTTTGGCTTGAACGGACGAATTGTTTTGGGGGCCTGCAGGAGTTTGGGTCTTATGGTGGTGGACTTCAGGGGTTGGGTGGGTATCGATCTTCCAGCTTGAGGAAGAACGATGACGATCAAGTCTTGCCCGGTGGGCTTACCCATGGCCTTCTTGATCTTCATTCCTTCAATACTGAGCTTTTACCCGAGGTTTGTATCATTTCCTTGCACATATGTAATGTGAATTTAGCTTATTTGACGTAGATAGACAAAGTCAATGGTTATGGTTAGTTTATGATATGAACTTGGTATGAATTAAGCTGAGGTTGCCCTATTCTGTTATTACCAGTGCATTCTATTTTTCCGAACTGGCTGAATAATTGATAGCTAATAGGGCAAAAGTTTCCCTGCTTATGTGAACTATAGATCACGATTGACAAAATAGATAACATGCAACTGACTGTTATTTTTTTGTTTGACTCTTAATAGATGTCCAATATTCATGATGAATATTTAACCAATCAACCTGTTCGTGGTAGAAGTTATGATGATTCAGATCCATTTTCTTCCAGACCTGTAAACAAAACTCGGGGATTGCCAGAGAACAGCCTTCTTAAAAGTCTCTCGACAGATAAAGAGAGAGCAAACAGTGTTGCTAAGATCAAAGTTGTGGTATGCTTTTCACTGTTATTTTTCATGTTGATACTGCATATCTTTATTTTTTATTATAAATTGGAGCATTTTTTAAACAAAGGCCTTTAGTTCCTTGAGCAAATTGCATTTTGACAGAACGCTACTACTGCAGGTTCGCAAGAGACCACTAAATAAGAAAGAAATAGCAAAGAAAGAGGAAGATATAATTACCATCGATTCAAATGCTCTCACAGTTCATGAAAGGAAACTCAAGGTGAGTAACTGGTGGATCGTCTTAAAGATCCTTGCTTTTCATGATACGAAATCTGGTTTGAATTTGTTCTCCAAGGTGGATTAATCAAGCTCCAGTATCAGCCTTCCGTGCAGATGCATTTGCCATCTTTTTAGTTGCCAGTGAACATGTGCTGATGTTTGTATAACTAGAAGCCTCTACTTAAAGGGGGATTGGGATTACTGCTTAGGAATTATAAATTCGAAAGGCTTATAAGTGCCTAAAATAGAAAAGATGAGTTCTACAATAACTAATTGTTTGAGCATCCTGTACATTGTATGTATCCAGGTATTAATTATTCACTTATTAGATACTTTCTCTAGTTTACATTAGCACGTGAGGAATTTTTTTTATTGTAGAGACTGCTTGTCTCAATCAACTCAGGAGTCAACCCTACAAAATGATATCGTATTCTCTTCTGCTTTTGGCTTTGTTTTATTTAGACACTTTCATACTCTAACTCCGCATCTGCAGTGCTTTATTCTATATAAGGCCAGTTAGAGAATTTTTATTATCTGAACCATTGACAAGTTACCTATGTTTGATATCATTCCATAAATATACAACTTCTTCAAAACATAAAGTGAACCGGGCAGATTGCAAATGGTAATCAGAGCCATCAAATCAACAAGCTAGTTTGACACTTTCATGAATGGTTCAATGTGGTTTAACCCAACATCTATGGTTTTTGAAAGCTCTAGCTCTGTTTCTCATTCTCTAACCTTTGGCTAATCAATTCCAACTTGCACTCTGTCTCCCCCCAACTACTGTCAGATAAACAATTGCTGAGAGTTTTGTAGCTAATGTTAGTGTTATTTTTTTAAAATATTATATTTGTCTCTTAGAAATTTGACATATAGGAATACAGGAGTTGTTTGTAGTTGTACTTGTACCATCTGAGTTTGACATTCTTTGCCAATCTCTGCACTTTGCAGGTTGACCTAACAGAATATATTGAGAAACATGAATTTGTTTTTGATGCTGTGCTGAATGAAGATGTTTCAAATGATAAGGCAAGTAAAAAACAAGCTCTAGTTCCCATTACCACATTGACTGATAATTTCACTTGTTTCACCTGATCGTTTTGTTCGTTTGTTCCATTTTTTGTTCTGTAGGTGTATTCTGAGACAGTGGAACCTATTGTTCCTCTTATTTTCCAACGAACGAAAGCAACTTGCTTTGCATATGGCCAAACAGGCAAGTACTTTTCTTAATGTTAATTGAGAAAAGCAGGAGTACGCATGATCAGTAACTACTGAATACCTTAAAAAAGGGAATATCTTTCCTTGGTTAAGATTTGAACTAAAATTTGCCTCTGTTCCCATTATTTTGGGGATAAGTACTTTGAGTGTTTTTTTGAATATTTCATCATATTATTTGCTCACAGGTAGAATATAGTTGAAGGTATAAATAAATGTGAAGGTGTTTTGTGATTTAAAACTCATGTATTTGTAGAAGATATATCATTGAAAATTGAACATAGCAGCTTGCGAACTCATGTCTTCATGTTTGTTATATTGAAGGCTTGAATTAGGAGACATACTCTGTCAGCCTTCTTCTTTTACCTGCCTTAACCACTCTGATTTTTGTTGCAATGAAATTGACAGTAAGTAGGTCTTGACACTTGTTTTTCTACTATATATTTTTCTTTGAGTCAAAATTGACCAAATTAGGCAATGAGATTGAAAGTAAGTAGGCCTGTTCCTGATTTCATTATATACTCTTCATTTTTAAATCTCTTACATTAACAAACACCCCTCCCCGTTGTTTGGCATTGTCCAATTGCTTCTATATTTCTACTTCACTCTATTACAAAATTAAATTTGAATTGGTCCGGGATAATGCAACTTGACAACTTAAATAGAGCAAGGGATAATGTTTTTGTATAGTTGGCAAGATATGTATAACTGTATATCTCTAGCTTGTCTGCAAATTTATTGACCAATTAAATTTTGTATAGTAGTTTATATGCTTCTGTTTGCTTTGCTTTTTTTAAATATTTTGAATTTTTGATTATGTGATCTTTGTTTTATAGGGAGTGGGAAGACTTATACCATGCAACCATTGCCTCTCAAAGCTTCCCAAGATATTCTAAAATTGATGCACCATACATACCGGAACCAAGGTTTCCAATTGTTTGTTAGTTTCTTTGAGATATATGGGGGGAAACTATTTGATCTTCTAAATGATCGAAAGTAAGCCATATCAACTTTGTGGGCTTTAAAAGGTCTTGCTTTCGGTTTTAGCTGCTTGATTGATTTTTGCTTTTGCAGAAAGCTTTGCATGAGGGAGGATGGAAAACAACAGGTTTGCATTGTTGGCTTGCAAGAATATAGAGTATCTCATGTTGAGACAATCAAGGATTTCATTGAGAAAGGAAATGCTACTAGAAGTACTGGTACAACTGGTGCAAATGAGGAATCCTCTCGATCACATGCCATTCTTCAGCTTTGTATCAAGAGATCAGCTGATGGTAGTGAATCTAAGCCTGCTCGAATTGTTGGCAAGCTATCTTTTATAGATCTTGCTGGAAGTGAACGTGGTGCAGATACTACAGATAATGATAAGCAGACAAGGTGTAGATGCCATTTTTCAAATTCAAGCATTTCTACATCATAATCCCTCTTCAGATTTTGTTAGCTGATCTTCCATTATTCTTTATATCTTTGTGAGTCTCCAGAACTAACTATGATAGGATGCCTATATGATTAATTAATTTGAACTTGACTTTATTTCAGGATTGAAGGTGCCGAAATTAATAAAAGCTTACTTGCTTTGAAGGAATGCATTAGAGCTCTAGACAATGACCAGGGCCATATCCCTTTCCGAGGAAGTAAATTGACTGAAGTTCTGCGAGATTCTTTTGTTGGTGATTCACGCACCGTAATGATATCATGCATCTCACCAAGCTCAGGTTCATGTGAGCATACTCTGAACACCTTAAGATATGCTGACAGGTACTTTAATTGAAAAGTTAATATGTATGAAGGTGATGGATCTGATAATATTATAAACAATTTTAAGTGACTGTTACATTTTAGGGTGAAGAGTTTGTCAAAAGGGAACAGCTCCAGAAAGGATCCCTTTTCTTCATCTTCAAACCCTAGAGACTCAACTACGTTGCCTTCATCTTCAGTTTTATCTCATGAGGATACCTTTGAGGATGAAATTAATTATATTTCTAGTGAAAAGAATCGCTTTGGTTGGTCCAAACAACTTGAAAGAGAGCCCTCTCCTCCAATTAATACGGATCGTGTTCCTAGTGGAAGGATGGGGGAAAATTTGGCTGCATCTTTGTATTCTGACTTACAAAGGGGTCAAAGAGGTGGTCAAAATGACAAAGCTGAAAATGAAGCTGATTACCTCAAGCCAACATATGAACAAGAGCGAACAAGAAAGAACAGTAAGAAGGTTGATACCAACCGATTAGCTGCTGTGGAGGACAAGAAGATAGACTCTCATGTGAAACTAATGGATCTGCCAAAGGCTAATAATCCTGATGATGATTTAAATGCCCTGTTAAAGGTAGTTATATTCTGGGTATGCTTTATTAATTAAATGTTTTTCATTGTTAAATTGCTGAGTAATGGTCGCCTTGCTTGGTTACTAACATACTAGGAAGAAGAAGATCTTGTAGCAGCTCATAGGAGACAAGTGGAGGAGACAATGGACATTGTTAGAGAGGTAAGCACAATCTCTTATACGTTGTTCAAATTATTTGCCATACTTGCTAGTTTCGTTGACATTATGATTGTGCATGTAGGAGATGAATCTACTCGTTGAGGCTGACCAACCAGGAAATCAACTTGATGATTATATTTTCAAATTAAATGCCATTTTGTCACAGAAAGCTGCTGGAATTCTTCAACTGCAGACACAGTTGGCGCAATTTCAAAGACGTTTGAATGAGTACCATGTTCTGGTGTCTTCTGGTAACTGAGTGCTACCGATGATTGGTATGATTATTATTTATTATGGATTTCAGAGTGCCGGAATGGAACAACCCAGTGTTGTTCTTCTTACTGCTACTTCCTCAGTTGAGTCACCGCTGTTACTTGAGCTCAAATGAACTGCAGACATCCTTGTTTGGCATGCTTTTTGACAACCTGAGAAATGCAAATTATATAACAGTGAAGTAGATGTGGTTGCTAATTTTGCAATCGTGAATGCTCACGCAATTTTTTTTTTGTCCGACCTTGATGGAATTTGACAATGATTTGCTTGTATGCCTTATTGTGCTGTATAGATTGTATATTCAGAATGTTTTTTCTTTTTCAGTTACGATCCATACTTAAGATTTTTTGCGTTTTGGTATTCATATAGTCTTTCGGCTTAAGTAGCTGCAAAGCTGAGTTTTCCCTTGTTTTTGGTCTGAGTCTTCTCATTTCACTGATGCTAAGGATGATCCGAAATGGCAGAAATTGGGCTCAAAACTTTCAAAACCTTATATTTTACACATAAAGTTTTGTAACCCTTGATGGCCCATATTAGTATTAACAATTGCTGTTTTCACATTATCTTCATGGTTGATTACCCTGTAGTTCCTATAGTGTTATATATAACTCGCAAAACACAAATTTATTTGCTCTCGTCTTAGACACTTGACCCCATTTATTGACCCATCCCCGTGGCTTTCAAAACATGAATTTGATGTATGACTAAACAGGTGACTCTACCACTTCACCATGATATGATAGCTGCATAGCCAATGTGGCCACACTGACCCTCTACCATGTGTTGCTTTTCGACCCTTAGTATGGTGATGTGTCATTCTTTGGTACAGTTATACAGAAAAAAAAAAACAAGAAAAAATTGTGATCACAAATTATAACTGAACTAGGGAAAAAAGTTCTTCCGCAATTTACTTTACCAATAAACTTCACCTTTAGTGCCACCTGTTGTATTCAAGAGACAAATGACGATCCGTGATGCTTTGATTTGGCCAATTAAATTGTTGTTGTTCTCCTTTGTCTCTGTTTACCTTTACTTTGCTGAAGACCCACCAATTGTTTAAGGGCACATCTGGCCAGAGGCTAAGACTGCATTTTCTAAGCATCTATAATTCTCTTCCAGCATTTTTTCTTTTGTGTTTTTTGGCAGACAAAATTCTTCAAAATGCGGTGAAAGTTGTGTACATTTGGCGCCAAACAGTTCAAATGCCGCAAAACAAAGCTGAAAGTGTTTCCTCCATTTTTCTCTTTTCACATCTGGAGTTTCTTGAATTCTTTTAGCTAAAGTATCGCATTTATAATGATTAATTTGGTCTTGATCAGGTTTGTGCCAAGTCAAGATAGGTTCAAAATTGCGGGCAAATTTCTAAATCCAACGTAGCTATAGTAATTAGTACCCACCAATCAAAGGATGGACATAATTTCATACACTTCAACGTCATAATTTGACAAAGAGATCTGAACATGTAAAAAATAATGCTACGTATAAAATTATTCAAACATATTAGAAGCCCTGATTTTGAATCAACTTGACCTACCATAATAAATGGAAGTACAAAAACTAAAGACACTATTGCTGTGAAGAACCGAATTGAAAAAACAATGATTAATCTTCCTTTTTGATACAGATGGTTTGTGATGGATACAAACCAATCTGATCCAGTTAGCTAGGCAAATTTGACATTGAGTATCATAATTAATTTTAAATTTAAATGTAATCATTTTCATTAAATATGATAAATAATTAATTTAATTGCAAAACTAGACATTTATATAGAAAAAAATCATACTTTAATTATATTTTAATTGAATAATGTAATAACAAAAATATAGAAAAACTATTTATAAATCATTTCTTCACTTAATTATAATTAAGCCTTGTAAATACAAATAAATAAATAAAAAAAGAGTAAAATATCTTTTTAATTCTTTACTTGTTACAAAATTATCAAATTAGTCATTTACTTTTTATAATGCCAAAAATGATCCCTAATTTTTCTTTTATAAAATAATAAAATTTAATCAAAACTTTAAATTTAAAGGCAAGAAATTAAATTTAATATTTTTTTAAAATTAAAATAAATGTAATATTTTTCAATAAGTCTAAACATTATAAACAAAAAATTAAAATAATAATTTTATGATAAGTAATAAATAAAAAATATTTTTTTTAAAAAAAGTAAATATACAAAATAAAAATTAAAGTTGTAGGATATGTGACTGTTGAGATTTGAGAATCTTGTGGTATTGCCGCCACTTGTAGTTTGATTGGTAAGTCTTGTCTTGTTCTGCCTGAGATGGTGACCACAGAATCCAAGTCAAAGTTGAACGTGTGAACTTGTAAATTTGTCCAAGCTTGTCGCGATCTTTAGCTACTCATTAACACAGTATGAACATTATCGATCTACAATCCACTTTTATTTATGGCTGAACGCCTCGACATGATAAAGTTCATTTTTGAGCTTTGAAAAGTGATCGGTTTTATTCAATATGAACACAACATAAAGCTGGTTTTGAATCATATGAAAACATACTGTTTTTTCTGAAAAGCAACACATCTTTCAACGGTGCATGCATTTTCCTTGATTTAAAGAGAGTAAAATTTTATTTGGTTTTTTTATAGATATAATCTCTCAAAATTTTTTAATTTAATTTTTCATTTACAAGACATTTTTCAGTTTGCTAATTTAAAGAATTAACTTCTCAATTCGGTCCCTTATAAACAGAATCATTATGAATAACATTATTCATAATTTTAAAATTAAGATATTTTTTCAAAACAATATTATAATAATTTTATCTGTGATAAAAAAATTTTTAAAAAATCTATTCTTAAAAGATTAAATTTAAAAGATACTTTTATAAAGGACTAACTTAAAATATATTTTATTTATAAAGAATTATATTAAAAAACCAAATTAAAGTATAAATAAAATATCAATATCAAATTTAGTCTTCCAAATTTATGAATGAAAAAATTAAAACATATTTTATTTATAAAAAAAATTAAATTAAAACATAAATAAAAGACCAATATTAAACTTTAGTCTTCCAAATGAAATAAGCAATTAATTAAGCAATGTATGTCATAATCTGAAGAAAGTGGCTAATTACAAGAGTGGGGTCATTGCAGATCTGTATCCTTCTGAATTGAGAATGAGGGCACATTATGGAGGCTTCTTGCGAGTCGGTTAATAAAGGCGTTAATTTCTTGTGATTAAACACTATAATCTTTCTAATTAACGCATCATATCTTGTTGATCATACCTTAATGTTTGTCTCTATCACCATTTTTTTTTCCCTCTCAAGATACCTCGGCCATTTTACACCGTCTGTGGAACATTCATGGGATACCTACTCTCATTTTTATTAAATCCAATTCTTGTCCCATTATAGTTAAAGTCATCAAATTAGACCCACATACCAATGCTCGTAAATTAAGTCAGAGGAATTCGGTTAAATAATTGAGTATATGTCTACTTATTGTATCTAAGGAAAAAAAATATTTTAGTCAACCATTTTTTTTTTTACGATATGTTTGGAGTGAATAAAATAAAAAAAAAAAGAGAAAATTTTTTTAAATGATATTAGTGAATTAATAATTTAGTCTCTGAGAGATTACATCATTCTCAATTTAATTATCGAAAGATAAAACTTTTCACCAATTTAATCTTGAAAGATCATTTTTTTTTCTTAATTTGACTATCAAAAGATTGAGCTTCCCATTTAATCCTCCAAACATTTCTCCCAATCAAAATAGTCCCTCTAAAAAGCATTTGCGTTTCTTTAATATCCCAAAACTCTTGTTTGATCTTTCTGTTGAAGACATATAGGCAAGTCCATGCTATTAGTTAAAAGCTATGTGGGATCTTATTCTTTTGTTTAACGTAAAAGCCATTTTGCGTGGGTAAGACTAAATTAAAATTTTTATTTTTGAATGTCCAAATTGAGACGAGATAAAAAACTAAATTGGAAGGTTTTATCTTTGAAGAATTAAATTGAGAGAAGAATAATCTGGTAGAGACTAATAATTAATTTATCTTCAATCTAAACATATTAATAGGGAAAAGGGTTAAATTATATCTAAATAAAAAAAATCGAAATTAAAGTGACCCTTTTCCGCCCTTCTTCTATTTGATTTTAATCAATTTAAACATAGGTTTAATTTTAGGAGATAGGTTTTTCCTTTTGTTTATCAAGTAATATTAATGTTGGAAATAATGCTATAAAGTTGTTTATCAAACTTAGACCCTAAGAAAACCTTCTCTGGAATATTCTTATTGTTTTGACCAATAAACAATTAATCACCTCTTAATCTGCTTCGTTACACAATGATCTTTTTCTTGATTACTTAACTAAACAATTAGAGGTTGAAGTGATAATCTTCACTATATAATGTGATTTCTCTAATTTTGAGCAAAAGGACAAAGAAATAAGGTCTTAAGTCGGCTCCCAACTTCATGTAAGCTTCAACTAATTAACCTTGATTACATATGTGGGCTACAATTATCTTATAATAAATCTGCTGATTAGACAAAAAATAATATTCAAATCTAGCACATATTCAATTTGATTTTGACAAATCTGATATATTTTTCCCCTTTAAGATTCATCGATAGGTATCTGATTCGCTATCGATCCTTGATCAAGGTGCTAGATGATTTGCATGAACTAAAATAAAGAATTAATGCGCATGTTTATCCCCAAAATTAATGGCAGATGTTATTTAAGTCAAGTCTGGGTAAATACTCTAGAAAAAAAATGGATCATAAGTTATATATATGTTATGAAGGAAATTGGATTTTAAATGATTCGAGCATAAGTCCTTAAGACTTAATGCTCACACATATAAGAATCCTTTAAAGTAACAAATAAATTGTTTTTGAATTTTTAAAATAATTTTAAATTTTAAAATTTATTGTAATAAATATGTTAAGCTTATAAATCGAGCCTAATTTTTCCAATACTGTGGGTTGGAAAGTTGCTTGAAGCAAAAGGCAATGGAAATACAAAGAAAGAAAACAAAATAGAATCAAACAAGTGGGAAGAAAAGGTTATATAGATGCATTGCCAACTCCAAAAACCACTGTTTCAACTTTCAAAGACTTATGATGTATTACAGTTACTAGTTTTATCTTTAAATGTGTGATTTTGCAGTTATCATCATCACTACATTGGTTAATGATAGTAAATTTGTTAAATCAAAGTACACAACTTTTAATTAAGTTCTTAGATACAGTAGTTAGAATAACGTTGGAACTTGGAAACGTACCAAACCTCGTGCTCCTATGTGTGCATGTGTTGCTAGAGTTAGGGATTACAAAATATATGTTCATTAATTTATGTTTGTGCATCCCATAATCCTTTTTAAGGAGAAGGCATGCATGGAGAACCAACACAAGAGCCTGGGAAAAATCACAAGCCTCAGTTTTCAAAAATTTCTCACTTTTTTTCCTTCGATATTGACGAAGAGAACTCAACAATTATGCCCTTGGGCTAATTGCTGATTCAGACTGGTTTTCTAATTATTTTTTATGTTGTAATTTCGCAAAAAAAAAAAAAAAAATAGTATGGTCATCATTACACACACTCACCTACACATATTTGGTTTTTCTAACTTTGAGTAGTTCAAATCTTACACTAGTCAGGTATTAATCGATAGTCTTCCATAGCTGTAAGCCACCTGATTAGCATCAAATTAATATATTACTTAAATTCAAGCAAGTGGAAGTGGAGGATAAGTTTAACTAAACCTACCTGCTCAAACAATGAATATTTTATAATCTTTTTAAAAATGAACTAGTTTACAGAAGATAAATAAAGTAGGTGAATTGAATCACAAAAAAATACAGTCATCCAAATATTTTTTATTTTTTAGTGAAACATATATATGATATATATGTTCATATCTCTCTTTAGTTACAATTAATTTTATTTATTTATTACTAATTGAATCTATTTAAATATATTAAAGCTAGAATTGTGATAATGGTCAGTAGGGGAATGCTTGGTGGTAAGATAGCCAGAGTATTCTTTTTCTTGGAGATTATGGTGTAGCATTGAATATAATCCACATCTTCAAGCACTTTGAGTCGTGGGGTGGGCAGAGGAGACTAGTATAATATTTGAAGGAACTTTTAATCAATTAAATTAGTCTCTCCTTTTCCACTTTAGGTAGGCAACGGATCTCCCTTTGCCCGAAAGGGAAGGACCAATCATACACCTGATTAACAATGCTAGAATCACTATTACAAAAATAAAAATAATGAGAGAGTGACATTTTATTTTAGATGTAGTAAATATTTTTATAATAATATGTATTATAATTAGATGATAGTTAAGGCGTTTATAAAGAATAATATACTTTTGGTCATTTACTTATCATAAAATTACTACTTTAATCCCTCACTTATTAAAATATTTAAAATAATCCTTCACTCATTGAAAAATTTTACATTTGGTCTTCCATTTTTTCAAAAATTATCAAATTTTATTTATTACCAAATTTTGTACTCCAAATGTAAAATACTATATTTAGTATAATTTTTTTTTGAAAAGTAAGAGGCCAAGTGTGACATTTTCTTATAAGTAAAAGAATATTTTAAATATTTCAATAAATAAAAAGATAAAATAATAATTTTGTGATAAGTAAGAAATTAAAAAAATATTTTACTTGATGTTTATATATAGTAATTTTATATCTAATTCAAATAAAAATTTCACTTTTTTTTTTCATTCTCATTTACCCAAAAATTTTCTTTAAGCAAGAATACACAACGTAGGATCTAATTATACTATAGAAAAGCTATAGAAATATTTAAGAATAATACAACTCCACCTTTATTTTTTTTTCCCCTAATTTTTTAGATTCTTGTTGTTAGTTTTTTACAATAATTATTGTCTGCATTTACTACTTAATGAATCCTTTTTATAAAAGAAAAAATTGAGGTAGGAAATGGGAGAATTTGGTGAAAATAGATAGGACGCAGGAAGAGTGAGAATTTGGGTTTGTAGTGAATGAATATGCTTCCCGTACTTGAAACACCAATACAAAAGGGCCAAGACAAAGAGAATGGAAGTTTTACACGTGGCCCAATCAGATACCGACACGTACACTTTCTCTTTATGCCCCCACACACGAGCGAATCAGAATTGCGAGCGACCGAATCTAAACCCCACTGTTTCGCCCTTCTCTTTTTATTCGTTAGATCTCAAACCCGACAAATTGTGAAAGAACATTTGCCACGCTCTTGATAGCGCGTGCTTCATAAGTGAAATGACAGAGAGGTCGAGTACTCTTTAAAACCCAAAATGCTTAATTATTTGAAGTATTTTAAAAGTGATTTTTATTTATGATTAAAATGTGACTTTTGGCAATTGTGGTATTAACGGTGTCCATCTATTATATATATATATATATATATATAAAGCATGTTCATTTAATTTTAATGTGAGAATTTTATTTAATTAATGAGAATTCTCTTTTGACAAAATTTTTAATTATGTGTGACAATTCCTCAGTTTCCTTTTAACATAAATAGTTTTTATTGATTTTGGCGTTAGAACTCTTTTCCCAATGTTTATTGTTATATTTAGGATAAAAATTTAGTCCAAAATTTAATAATTCTTTAGCACTCTTTAGCATAATTATTTCTGTTATTTTAGTCTTAAATTTAATAAGAATAATGAAGGTGACAATTATACTTAGCATATTATGCATTTAATATGAGAGTTGATGTCCTTTAATATAATTTTTTTTATTATTATATTCAGAATAAAATTTTAGTCTTAAATTTAACCAAAAAAAAATAAAGGTGATAATTATATTGTGAATATTTTTATTTACATAAAAATTGGAGGGCAACCACATATTTTATTCTTTTTCTTGTGTTAAATGCAGTAACTATAAATAGAGAACGAAATAAATCATGACCTAATATCTATATCAAAATGTGCCTCGAATTCAGAAATTTATAATTGATACTAATTATCTTCAATAGCTTTTAAATGTTTCATTAGAAGCTAATGAGACACATTTTGAAAAGACAAAATAAAATGTATTTATCATCTCTTACTTAAATAACTTGCTTTCCCTAGGTCCCTTCTGAATTATAACGTTGACTTTACTTTATGTGGCTTAATCAAGGTTGTGAAGGGAAGTCCAACAATAGTAATGACAATAGTGTGCAATATGATACGTTGCTTATGTGTAAGTATTGGGGCTGTTTTTTATGGTATAAAAATATCAAGTACATGTTATCTTTTCTCTACAAATAACTTTGTAATTTTCAAGCTCAGTGTAAGTTCGTCATCCGAATGAAGAGAATTGAAAAGTAGTTTGTTAAGATATAAGCTCAAATTTGCAATGAAAAATCTTGATAATGGAACAACTTAAGAGGAAAACTTAAATCTGTATGGGATAGACCTAATCCAGATGGTGAAATGGGTAAACATTGCTAAAATATTTCTTACCTATATATTATAGTATGAATGTTTTCTTGCCAAAAAAATCTCAAAATTATTATGCAAAGATTATGTAATATAGATATTTTCAATAAGAAAGGTTACAAAGTCTACACAAAATAGTTATTACATAACATGCAACATATTAGGATGATCTAGAATAAAAAATTAATGTATTGATTTTTTAATGATTTTATATTTTTGAAAATATTATATTTCTTAGTTATGAATTAATATTAAATATTAAACAATTTTTTTATTAAAAATCCTGTATGAATTAATTAATGAATTTAATTATAAAAATAAATTTATCAAGGTAATCAAAATATTATTTTATATTTAATAATATTGAATTATATCATAATTAAAAAAATTATATTTTCGAAAATATAAAATTATCACTAGACATAAAAGTGACTAAATTTACTATAGTACGACGCTTGCAAACTGAGGACTTTATCATAATTTTTTTCTATCTTTTTCTAACTAACTTTTCAAATTTCTATGAAAAACAAAAAAAAAAAATTAACTCTATTAAAAGCGGTAATTGAATTATATAAAAAGATTGAGTATTGACAGTCGACAGAGCCCCATTTAAATGAATTGTATTTAAAATAATTTGAGTGATTAGTTTTCTATTTAATAATTTAAATTTTAATAAATATTAATTATTTTTTAATATAATTTAAAATTTAAATAATTACATTTTCAATCCTCAGCCAAAGCCAACCTGTCGCGTATCCCCATCTGTCTGCAAAGGGGGGGACCACGTCACTCTCTCACTGAACCTCGTTTCTTCCCACGCCCCAACACGCGCGTGTTCCCCTTCTTTTCGCTCCGAAAATATCTTGACCACCAGCATGACGTGTACCAAAAGATTATTAAAAGGAAAAATTTATATTAAAGAAGCGGAGCCACGTGGACCCCATCTCGTGACCCTTTCCAAAAATCATGACCCCCCCAGATGAATGCCACGTTACCCTCCACCTCTGTTACTGTGCTTGCGTCCCTTTGTATATTACCGCGCTCCAACATCGTCAAAAATGCGAATGCCCTTCGCCTCGCGGGCTCCTTCACAGAACTTCAGACTCAAGTTCTTACTCTCACGCAGACTCTGACAAATATAACGGCCTCTCTCACTCTCTCTCGCTCTCTCTTTTTATCTATCTGTTCTTCGCTTCAGCTTCTGGTTCCACATCATTAATGGTATGGAGCAGAACGACGTAATCGCACCGTTCGTTATGAAGACTTTTCATATGGTCAATGATCCCAACACGGATGCTCTCATCACTTGGGGGCGAGGCAACAATAGCTTCATCGTTGTAGACCCTTATGATTTCTCTCAGAGGATCCTACCCGTGTATTTCAAGCATAACAACTTCTCCAGCTTCGTTCGTCAGCTAAACACCTATGTAAGCGAGCACCATCGTTCAATTTTCGTAATTTTCAAATTGTTGTAATTGTTAAGTATCGGCTTCAAGTGATTCAAAGTATAGGCAATTCCGATTGTAATTTTTTGTTGTGTTTGTGTGATGGATTAATTAGGGGTTTAGAAAGGTGGATCCAGATCGATGGGAGTTCGCAAACGAGTGGTTCCTACGGGGGCAGAAGCACTTGTTGAGGAATATTGTGAGAAGGAAGCAAAGTAGGGTTGATTCTTCGTTGTTTCAGGTGAAGCATGAGGATTTGGATGACGAAGCGTTGATGATAGAGATAAAGAGGATGAGGGAAGAGCAGAAGTCGTTGGAGGAAGAGCTTCAGGGAATGAATAAGAGATTGGAGACTACAGAGAAACGACCCCAGCAAATGATGGCGTTTCTGTGCAAAGTGGTGGAGGACCCAGACGTTCTTTCTCGTATTTTGTTCGAGAGAGAGCAGAAACAAGTGGGAGAAAAAAAGCGTCGGTTGATATCATCAGCGGCGGCGGCGACACCCTCGTCGTCGTCTTCATCTGGTATGGCGGTGAAGACTGAGTTTGAGGAAGAGGAAGCTATTGCGGGTGCTAGAATATCATCTTCGTCGCCGGAAACGACTACCGGTTTTGAGACTGATCGTTTCTGTCAGGCGTCGCCGTCGCAAACGCAGGAAACAACGATCGCCGACGTGAATACGTCGTTGGGTTGGTGGAGCCAGAGAAATGCCATAATGGGTAAGCCTCGGATGGCTCAACAAGCTTATAATTGCAACAATGTTTTCAGCCCGTTGACGGCGGTAGTGGAGGCGAGAATGGATAACGAGGCGGCGATGTCGGCGCGTGGGGGATGGAGCGATCCGGTGAGTGAAAACAGTAATAAGGAGGAAATGAGCTATGTTACAGAAATGGCGGCGGAGAACAGTCCTCGGCCGGCTTATCCGTTTTCGCTGTTGGAAGGTGGCTTCTAGTTAAGTTAGCTTCACAATTGATTTTATCTTTTGTGATAAATTCTAATTCTATCTTTTCTTTTTGATATTTTTTATGTGGTTCTTATCTCTTTACATAAATCAGTTTCAATGGAAAAAAAAAAAAGAAGGTTAAGTCGTAGTATATCCTCTCTTCCATTGCTTGTAAATATATAAACGATTGGTTCAGTTGACACATTAAGGTGTCTTACATAGGCAGGCTTTATCTATACGATAGGGACTCAAATCTCACTCAACTTACCTTGCCTCAAGTTCTTTGTTCTGATAATAAATGCTTACGTCCGAGCATGATCATATATATATATATATATATATATATATATATATATATATATATATATATATATATTAAGCACCATATTATTATTGTTATATATGTATCAAAAAATTGAAACTACTTAGGAATAATGCTAAGGCATGATAAAGAGGTAATTAAGATCTTCATCGTGTAAGTAGAAAAAAAACCCAAGAAAATTAAAGAATAATATGTAAATTAGGACTATACATGTTCGTCGATCCCTTTGATTAATCAATTCATAGTACTGTTTTGATATATATTTTGTGGATTTTATAGTAGATCCGTATTCGTTCATGTGTAGTGTTATATATGTGCTGGTTGGTTTCCTTCCTGAGCAAAAATAAAAAAAGACGCGTAATGTGAAAAGTGACAAACCCTAGCATGCGTTAAATAAGTAAACAAAAAAACTATTGGTTAAAAATTATTTAGTTTTAAATACTTTGTTAGTTCGCGTTGTATTCATTATTAGGTGCACTGGTTTAAAGGTCAACAAATATTTCAATCAAATTGAAGTCTATACTCCAAAGCATGATCAAATTTTGAGTGAGTTAGTGAGTTAATATATTGAGTGATTAAGGAATGTTTATGTCAGACCAAAAAGAAAAACTACATTGGAAGTTCACAAATTTTATTCTATTACCTTCGTCTCTGGTTCAAATTTTTTTATGGTATTTGTTTCTACGTCTTCTAATTACATAGATGGTATAATTTATTTAATTTTAATTGTTGAAATTGACAAAATAATTTGTTAGAAGAGATCATCATCTAAAGAACTTTAAATCTCCGAACCCATAGTATAATATGTAACAAATTCAAATTATATATGTTTTTAATTGAATTTCCAAATAATCATAATTTTATTTTTTTTATTTATAAAATTTTAAACTAACCCAATTTATTTTAATAAATATTTATTACACAAAATGTGTTCATACAATATATCTTGGTCTCTAATTCAACTAGATTATTATAATATGTGTTTGTAGGTCTTCTAAATTGCATACATCTTGGATTATTGCTAGAATTATTTATTAGTGATAATAAAGTATTGTGATCTCTATGCCTATGCCTAAAAGAAATTATTTTACCCTTAGAACCCATATTATCTCTTTTTTATAAAGCAGAATCATAGTCAATTATCTAAACAATTTTAAATTGAGAAAAATTATTTTAAATTAATATTTTAAAATAAAAATATTTATTTAAAATAACAAAAAAATAAAATATCTTAAACAACTAATAATTTAATTCAAAATATACTATAAAAAAGTTTCAATTCCTTCTATAAAGCAGAAAAAAAAATATATAAGAAAAAGACCCAAAATCTTGGAATGGGACATCCATCGCAAGGGAGGCTCCTATTGGTTGAGGTAGGGAAGGTGACGATGGACGCACGCCACAGATTGATCATGCGGGACCTACCTTCCCTCCCAATAATGCCTGACTTGTTGGTCCCACCCCACACCCGCTTTTGTGTGGGATCTGCCCTTTTAGGTGGGGACCATGCTGGGCTCCATGCCACGTGGTCTCACCAAAAGTTTTCACTGTTATAATATAATGATACAGAATCAAATTTGTGTATAACGTTATTTTGAGGTGCCATAATCATATGAGACTCGGTAATAAAATAGTGTGTTAAGAACTAATTATCTAATGTCAGTGAATATTTTAGCGGGAAGAATTTGTCGTGAAGTCACTGTACACGTGTCGATGACCCACGCCATCACTTCTGGGTTAGCTCTGGATCCACGCGAGAGATAATGGCGGTCTGTCACACACACGAGAGATTGAAGGCATGTGGGCCTACGACCCCAAGACCTACAGCTCATCAACCACGTGATTCGTTCTTTTTTCTGAGGTTGTATTTTTAATCATGTTTCACCAAATTTCAGCGCATACTTGTTGGACACCACATCTAATCTTGTCTCACTAAAACATTATTTAAATCTTGATTTGTTAATTAATTTTTAACTTATATATTTGCCTTGCGCCAGGAACTCGAATTTTTTTTAAAAAAATTAGTTTGTTTTATAATATATTAGTACATTTTAAATCAATAAAATTTGCAAGTGTTAGCAAAAGATTAAATTTAGTAATGTATTGCAAGATAAAGAAAACATGATAAATTAAAAAAATTACATAAAATTGGTTATATGAGATTGATGGGAAAGAAGTGATGATAATAGACTCTTTGTGAGGTACCCTAATAGGGAGTCTTCTTTATCATATGAAATGGATCTTATTATTGCTCTTCTTAAAGAGCTCTATAATCTTATAAGTAGACGGAACTACATTTAATTCTGTCTTTAATATTGAATAATGTATGACGATGAATGATCCAAATAGTTGAACAAATTATTTAACCATATATCATTTTTTTTACTTTAATTTTGGACCATATCAAGTCATATTTATAGTCTTTTATTGAGAAATTTAAGAGGTAGTTAATTAATTAATTCATTATTTTTCTTATTAATTTCAAAAAATGTTTAGACTTCAAAAAATTTTTGATTTAAGAAGTGGTTAATTAATTTATTAATTTTTTTGTTCACTCCAAAGAATTCTCAAACTTAAAAAAATTACTGATTTAAAAGACAGTTAATTAATTAATTACTATATTATTTCTCTCATTAACTTTGAAAAATTTACATACTTTAAAAAATCCCTGATACATGTATGAGAAAGGCGAAGAGTCATTGCATGAGGAGTAGAGGTGTCGCGCCCTTAATGGTAGAGCGTGATCGGCATGGAGAACAAGGTAAATCTCGTATCTGTAATTAAGAGGTGGTTAATTAATTTATTAATTTTCTTGTTCACTCCAAAGAATTCTCAAACTTAAAAAAATTACTGATTTAAAAGATAGTTAATTAATTAATTAATTACTATATTATTTCTTTCATTAACTTTGAAAAATTTACATACTTTAAAAAATTTCCGATACATGTATGAGAAAGGCGAAGAGTCATTGCATGAGGAGTAGAGGTGTCGCGCCCCTAATGGTAGAGCGTGACCGGCATGGAGAACAAAGTAAATCTCGTATCTGTAAGTCGAACAAATATGATAAACTAAGTGATCCAAATACATAGATAATGAAAGACATGAACAATATCCAATTCAATTATCTAATATCATACAACTAACTTGAGGCTACACAAAACTAAACTCTGTGCTTGTGACAATGATGCTATTAGAGTATAAAGAAAATATTCTAAATGTTTAATAACTAAATAAAAATGACTCTTCGCCATTGCGAACAATGCCGGGCTCACCAATAAGTCTTTTACTTATCTCTAATCTATGGAAAGATAATTGAAATCAACACAAATCTTTGAGGGAAAAAATTAAAGAGAGAAAGAGTGAGTGACCATACTTAGTGAGCAAATATTATTAATCATACTATGAGGGAATAGGCAAACTGTTGAAGTTTTTCACAACTATATTATTTTGCAGTTCAAAATGCATCAAACATACGTATGCTGAAATCATTTCAAAAAGAAAATCATAAATCATATAATATTATTTGTAAAGCTTAAGCAAATTTAGAGATACTTTGCAAAACAAATCATACTAAAAATATTTGAAATTCATAAATAATTTTTAAAATGGGAGATATTGAAGTGGAAAACATTTTACAGAATCGATCAGAATCCATAATGAACACTAGCTCTAGGCTAGGAATGCCGTACAAATAGTAGTTAGAGTCAAGCAATATGGCTCGCAAATAGTCAGAACAAATCCATGTGCGGTGGCCGTCACACATGAGGGTAGTAACACCTCTACTACTGGGATTTAGAATAGATCATGGTGCACTAGGGCAGCGTTTGCTGTCGTTAGCTATAGGGTACTGTATTGGATGTACTTAAAAAAAAAAAACCATATTTTCCCTAATAGCATACATAA